>JAUCBN010000027.1:2407500-3117500 GCA_035048815.1 Abelmoschus esculentus | reverse complement strand
TAGTGAAAATCTTACAAGTCTATAGCTGATAGAATTATGTTCGCTTGTCAGCTTATTGTCAGAATGGGGAATCTAAGGGTAGCGGAGGAGTTGCAGAGGGAAACTGAGGGAAAGTTCAAGACTAAAAGTTCAAAAGGACATGTTTCACCGGAATTTCTAACAGCTCAGGCGAGCTTCACGTCAACCGGCTGAACTAGTCTCTCAATCGATGTTCAGTCAAGGAAATGGTACTCAATAGGTTGCATTGCAAGGAAGTTCATTTAATGACCGTTTGCTTGCAAAATAAATTTCATGATCAACACACAACCTATAATGGAAATTGCAATGAATTTCGGGCAGTGAAGCATGTAAACATCATATTATAAGAAACATAATCTGTTCCTAAGTTTGTTCAATAGATTACACTTGCAAGACTTTGAAAACTGAAAATCCACAAAAAAGAGAAGGGGAAAAGAAAACGATAGCTAAAACCCTTGAGTTTGGGGGAATATTTGTCTATTTTGTAATATGTAAATGCAATGTATGGAAGTAATCGAAATATCTCATCAATGCTTTAAATCTTGTCGTAGTTACTTAAGTATTACTGCAAAATTTTGATTAAAAGTCTGTTGAATTTTATTGAAACTGCATCGACAGTGATATATTCTCCAGCCACCACCGCAGTCTGCACCATTCATAAGACTTGAATTCCGAAGGGTTTGCTAGGATTAGTACTTAGGATTAGACTGTGAGCCTGAAAACATCTTAAAAACCCTGCTAGACTTAGTTGATTTTAAAATTTCTTTTCTTTGAAAAGCAATAAGGACTTATGTTTAGATTTTAAACTAGAGGTGCCTATCACCGGCTCTAGTTAGTCCATAGAGGTGCCCATGACTGGCTATAGGACTTAGTTTTTCTCCCACTTACTAGAGGTTCCTGAAATTAGCTCTAGTAAGAAATAACTAAATACTTGAGGTGCCTAAAACTGGCTCAAGCAAGTATAACTATATAGCAATATATAATTATACATCAATTTTAGGGAGAAAGAAAACAAAATAATTAAGAAATCTTAGTTGAAAGTCTTGAGTTAGAAAAGGATTAGAACTTAACAAATCAGCTTTGACACAGCTATGCACACACACACACTAAGACTTATAGTTCAATTCCGAGGAACACCTAGAACCAAGAAGAGGCCGAGTCAAGAAAGGAACTTTGCCGCTACAGGCAGGACGGTATATCGCTTTAAAATTCCCTACTTAAACTTATCTTTTGCATTGCTTGAGGACAACAATAGTTCGAGTTTGGGGGTGTGATGAGTGCCTAAAAATCCTCAATTTTTACATCGTTTCTCCACTCATTTATTGCTAATAAAGACATAATTAAATACAATAATAGATATTTTTGGTTATTTTCCACATCTCAGCATCCAAATACTATTTTTATGAATTTATCCATTAATTGACATAAAACAAATATGTTTGATAGTTTTCTTTCTTAGACATGAAACTAGATCACAGAAAGAGTCAAAGAATAAAATAGATGTTGAATTGCAGAAGAAGCATCCATCAAGGCAGCATTCTGAAGACTACCGCAACAGCGTAGAAGACGACAAGTGATGCTCAACAGAAAGAGGAAAAGACACCGAAAGACGAAGAGTAAAAGAAAGAAGACAACTCAATTAGGAGGTAAAGCCCAAACCAAACCGCAGGAAGAGACATTTTAGGAAATAAGATTTATTTAATATAATATAATTAGGAATTAGAATTCTTTTCTGTTTAGAACTCTTTCCTTGCATGGAAAGATCAACTTAGTGCTTGGCCTATATAAGGAACTTATTAGGTTTAGGTTTAGAGGATGAAGTCAGTTTACACACATAATCTATTCACAGTCGTCGACCATAATATGTTCTAAACTCTTTTTGAGGTTTAGATTGTTGTGAAGTAGATGGAGAGGAAGGTTACATTGTTATTGATATTTATTAATGCAAAACTTATTTCATAGTTTATTCTTTCTTGGTACTTAACTTTCTTTGCATATGAGCTCGAGATGATAAGTATGTGAAAAAATATTCATTTGTCTAATATCGGGAGAGTTAGGCTCATGAAACAAAAGAATACGGTCTTTGCTTAAGGGCATTGACTAATCCGGGTCGGATTTCAGTGACTAACAAGACGCCTGTGAGGTTGTTATCTACCCTTGATGAACGTCGAGAGGTATCATCAAGCCACGGAGATTTCAACAGTTTTCTTCACTTAGGGATAAAGAAGAAACATATAAGGTTGCTCTATCAAACTATGAAAAGTTAAATTGTCGACAAGGCATAACCCCGCCTAGGCAGCTGCGACGACCCTTTGTGAGATCTGCCGAGGCGACAGTTCAACATATTGTATTAATAAGTAGATTAGCAATATAACTGGATTCTCCTCTACAAAGCATTCAATCTAACCTCGTTCTTCTCATTATTACCTTTCTATAATTTAGTATAGTTTAGTTAATACAATTAATCCAATCCAATTACTTGTGCTTTTAGTTTTCTTAAGTGTAGTTATAAGAAGTAGTAGAACCGACTCAGTCTTCATGGGATTGATATCTTAATTATTACAATCTAACAAAGGTGGAAATTAACAAGGACTCCATGGCCTCCATCATTAACGGACAAAGAGCGAGAGAAAGACGAATCTCAATCAGGAGGTCAAGCCCTTGTCAAAGCCAACCATGGGAAAGAAAAATATTTTAGGAAATAAGATTAAATTAATGCAGTTTAATTAGGAGTTATAATTCTTTCTCTTTAAGAACTCTTTCCTTGCATGGAAAACTCAACTTAGGGCTTAACCTATATAAAGCACTTATTAGGATTAGGTTTAGTGTGAAATCGAGACGGATTCTCTCTTTTATACCTTTAGCCGCCGACTACATCATGTTCAAAACCTTTTGGAGGTTTAAGTTGTTTGTGGAGTAGTTGGGGAAGAAGGTTATTTTATGTTTGATGCTTATTAATGCATAACTTATTTCATAGTTTATTCTCTCTTGGTATTGACTCTTCTTGCATATGAGCTCGAAAGATAAGTATGTGAGAAAAACACATTTACCTAACATCGGGAGATGTAGGTTCACGAAATGAGAGAATAAAGTCTTTGATCATGGGCATTGACTAATCCAGTTGAGAGATTAACTGCCTAAAATTTCAACGACTAATAAGACGCATGTGTTTGGTTGTTGTCCGCCCTTGATTCACGCCTGTCGAACTATAGAATTATCAAGATGTGGATTTCAACAGTTCTCTTCGCTTAAGGATAAGGAAGAAGACATAAAAGGATGCTCTGTCGAACTATAGAATGTTAAATTGTTGACAAGGCATAACCCCGCCTAGTCAGCTACGACGACCCTTTGTGTGATCTGTCGAGGCGACAATTTAACCTATTGCATTAATAAGTGGATACTTAACACAATTGGATTCTCCTCTACAAAGCACTCAATTTAGTCTCGCTTCTATTATCTTTATTATTTTGTTATTTAATTTTATGTTTTATAGTTTTCTTAGTTATAATTCGAACTCTTCAATTTACTTGTGTTTTTAGTTTTCATAATGCATTCATAAGAAGTAGTGAAGTCGACTCAGTCACTGTGGGTTCGAAAATCTAAAGTATTACAATCTGACAAAGTTGGAATTAACAGGACTTCATAGCCTCCATCAGCGGTCTTTTTAGGCCGCTTTGCTCGAAAATATTTTTTGAAACTTCCGGTTGTCGTTCGCACCATTGAGGCGAACAATATGATATATTCTGTAGAACTTAAAGCTCATGAGTCATGATCACAGCAAGTTGGGATGTCATAGAGGAATCATAGAGTCTAGGCTTTTTTGCCTCGAGAGCTCAATTGTTTCATAAAGGAAAGATTGCATATCAGAGGCCATTGCTGCATCCAGCACAGACAACACCAGGAAGAAAGCATCTATAATACTTCGGAGCCACTGCATAGAATAGACAATAGATCCTCATATTGGTCAAGTGAGGGCAAAATGATCCTCATATCCCCGATACTTTACCTCGATGGCCAAGATAAATCTCATTACAGAAGTCAATGTTCAGCCATTCCAAGGTTTTAACTCCCAAATCTTTGTGAGATTGCCCTCTGTTTATCAGACTTACTATAATGAAACTCTTATGACTGATAGAATTATGTATGCATATCAGCTTATTTTTATTATGGCTTCCCTATATACGCATGTTAGGTTGTCCGATTTAGAATGGGCCATCTAAGGAGGCCTGAGAAGTTGCAGAATGAAACAGTGGGATAGTTCAAGTCATAAATTGGTTGATAACAAGTTCATAAGGACATATGTTTCACTAGAATTTTCAATGGCTCAAGTGAGCTTTGTGTCGACCGGCTGCAGTAAGGTTTTTTTTATGTTCAGTCGGGGTAATGAAGTTCAATAGGCTTACATGGCAACGAAGCTTTCGGTTGCTAAGAATTATATATCTAGATTGTGTCACCGGCTGCTTCATATAGCAGATCGAATAACGTATTGTCAGGAAAACTGCATTGGAGAAATCATGCAAGTTGAGATACTGGGTAGAGTCCAGAGACAAGAAATGGATGGCTTGTGTTATATACGGTTTCCTCTCTTTTCCTCTCTTAACATTTTAGCAATATGTAAAAATTGGTTGAAGTACCTTGTACAGTATCCGATGTTCAAGTACTCGGACAACCACTTTTAACAAGATTCGACATGGAGATGGTCGATTCCACGGGAAGGTGTACTTTGAAGTACTTACTTTAGAACCGAGAAATGTATTCTTTCCTCGACATCACCGATAAGGGGAAACGAGCTTCATCATCTTGTTTTTGTACTTTCACCACAAGATTAAAGCAGAGAAGCACAATAGGTTGGGAACAAATATTGTTGAATGCACTACTTCGTTCTAGAGCAGTAGATGCTAATGATACAGAATAAGAAGATCGTGCATCTGAAACTGACTGAAAATTCTGTATCAAATTTGTACAATACTTCGAAAAATAGGCTTAATTAATGACTATTTACTTGCAAAAATAAATTTATGGTCTGTAAAAAGAGCCAATTAAAATTCAAGATACTTTGTCATATGATGTAGAACATAAAAGAACATAAACTCACAGGTGGCCTTTGCCGTTGGTGATATAGGTATTGCATTAGCCGGTGAGCACATACAGTCATACACCGCCATCAAAGGAACGCTTCATTCCAGCTACTTGTTGCATGCCCTGTTGTTGTAATTGCTGCCTCAACTACATTTGTTGTTATTGTTGCTACTGTAACAACGCTCTCTGCAATGGTGGCATTGACTGCAAAATTTTTTGTTGTTGCTTAAGTCTTTGCTGTTGGATCAAAGCTTGTAATTGGGGGTTTCGAGCTGGCAATTGCATGGAATATTGCCTTTGCAGCAATTGTTGCAACACATGCTGCTGTAGAATGTCATCTTGTTTGATGTCTAATCGAGGTTTTTACTGTATCTGAGATAGATTATTAGGATCTTGCATGAAGGACCTTGGGACTCGTGGCCCATGGGAAGTGAAACTTGTCTGGTTTGTGGCACAAGCAAAGATGTGGCAGTTGAGGCCCCATGCTGTTGAAGCTGACTTTGTTGTATTTGTTGGACACTTGAATCCTGATGAGAGCCATGCTAGCCTACAGAAGATCCGTCAATTACTGATAAATCTAACTTGCTTATATTGTCGGAGGAAAACATGGAAGATACTGGTAAACGCATATATGACTCCGAGTTAAAGCTAGAACTTCTCTGCAAGTAGGAATCTCCTGACAACACCGAATTTGCATCTGTGACCAAAGAACTTGCCCCAACACTAGGTCCTGAGTTTGACAAACTGTTCATATCGCCCGAAACCAGACCTAGATTAAAACGCTCAGTTCCAGGAATTGAATTAGATTAGTTCTCATAAGGTGAGATCAAGCGAGAGTTAACTGCAGCTTGGGATTGTTCATTTCCTTGGAAGAAAATTTCAGAACTCGAGGAAGATTGGGTTAACCTCCCAGCCACCCGAGAAGGTGTCATTGGAAGCACTGGCTGGTGTCTAAATAGCTATCCAGGGACAGGCTTTTATAAAAACGTATATTATTATAGTATTGTAATTAATAAAACGGATTAAACAAATGAAGAAGAAGAAGCTATTAATCGGATATCGTGAGCAAGAATCGGAAAAAGAAAAATTCAAAAGTGAAACTTTACTTTAAAATTTTATTTTCAATTTTTTCAGTTAATTCATAAAAACTGGAAAATGGTAGAGAGAAAGTAATTTCAAGGAAATTGTTTTCGCGGGGTCGCGAAGGAATTACCGGCAGCGCCGGTAACTTTACCCTTCGTTGTTAGTGTTCAAGTACACGTGTCGCTCATATGATATCCCGATACAGTTGGTGTTCGATCACGGAAGTGCCGATGTGAGCTTGCGACCAACGTGGCAAGATCTGATTCGTGTGATATATCGTGAGGACGATGCTATTCTGAATAGGACTCTCGTTAGAGATAATTCAATACATTTGGACTTTGAATAAAGATTTTGTTCAATTCTGTTAGTCATGCGAAAATATGACGTGGCAATATTTTATTGGACGCTGGTTCAAATTTCATCCGTCAATAAATGGAGAAAAACATTAAATCATCCCTAAATAACATGTAACTCTTTTAATTAAAAAATGAATGTTTTTAATAAAAATGTGTAAATAACATGTTGCATCTCTCAAATTTTATATTTATTCAATCTAACCCCTGAAATTTTTAACTTTTAGCAAACAAGACCTTTTCATCTCCAACTTTGGACCATTGTTAGGAAAATTGAAGATGGGCTCTGTCTCTGGTTAGGACATGTAGTAACCCAAAAACATGCAAGCAGCAGGACAAATCAAGACATGGGGAGGCAGCGGAAATCCAAGAAAAAAAGGGCCTAAACAGAGAGTAAAGTCGAATATAGGTGACTAGGGACCTTGACCCATTGGTTAACGAGAAAATTACTTTTTAACCCAAAAAATTTATAAATTTATTTGACCGGACGAAGCCACTTGGGGTGGAAGGTAATTCCATCTCCGAAATTATTTATTTGTTCATCTAAATTCTTTAAAAAATAGTTATTTATGAATTTATCTTATACTCTTAAATATTTATGTTTTGTCTCTCTAACCTCAAATCTTAACTTCTTTCGATATTTTATTATAATTCTATCCTCGACTATTATGAACTAAAACGTACACATAATTTATGTCAAATAAGACTTGAATTTGAGACTAAAACCCCCGAATATCAACCTTATCAGTTCTATTAAAACTTATTTGACCCCATATAAAAATATCTATCAACTCTACTAATATAAACACTTACATGATTTCACGTCTTCCCTGCCATGATTTCCCAAAATTTCAAAAGAAGACAACGACTTGTTTCGTTGATTTTTAGTCTGGTGAAAGTGCTTCGGCAATGGCGACAAAAGAGCAAAGCTGGCCTAATAATGAGGAGTTGAAAAATAGCAACACGGACACGGCTATGTCCAGGAGCTGAGATGCTACCAATGTATAAGTTGGAAAGAAAGAAAGAACAGGACATGTTTTCATGTAAATACCTAGATTTGTCACAAAGGGGGAAATGTCGAAATCAAAACACAAAATGGGTCGAATATAATATTTTAGTTCCATTTTTAAATATTATATTAAATTTTAATTTTTAAATTAGATAAGTAAGAAAATGTAATAGAAAGTAGATGAATGTCGAGTATCTGATTTTTTTAAAAATTTAAATTGATTTCTCAAACTTTTATCGTAAATTCCGTTTGAATATGAATATGGAGATTATTTTTTTTTTCTTTCGACAAATATTGTGTGCTGGTGCCGACAGAAGCTGGTCAATGTTCATGTGTCGGTAAATAGTTCAGCACATTGTACTGTTTGTGAGCCACGGCCGTCGGCACACCATGGCCGGCCCCTACCGCATTGCCTGGCTCCTAACCCCTAGTGAGGAGTGTTCCATCCTTTTCATCTTGTATACCAGACCATAAATCATTGGACACTATACAAACATTCTACATCAATAATTTACTAGGACTATGATTCTGTACGTCTCACAACCAACTTATCCAGTCAAGATAAAATTAAACGCAAGATTTAAGATATATTCAAAAATAAAATAATTAAATTCATTCGACCTATTAAACGATTATTATTTAATAATTAATCTATCCATGCAAACTTATGATGGTCAATCACCAACTAATGATATATAAATACTTTTAAGAATAAATTAAAAGAGACTTTCTACCACCCCCAATGTTCTAGTTCTCACGTAAGTTCATCACTCAATTCGTGTTACTATGCGTTTTTTTAATTCTTTGGTTCGGTCGTAAGTCCAAACCAAGTGGGTTACGCCGTCCCAATCCCAAACCTACGCTCCTACGTCACGTACCAGAACATCTTTTCCCCCAAGCTCACACGTGTGGAACGGCTTAGAAAACGCCACGTTCACTTCTCCCACTCGAGTGTCTCACACGTGTGAAGGAGTGTCGGTGGCTGACAACAAAGTCAGACCTCAGCAAAACAAAAGAACGAGGGGTGACAGTGAAAGTGAAAAAAGCAACAACTGCGGTTTGGGTACGGCCTTAATTTATAGGCACGGTAATTCATTTTAACCGCGCGAGGGATATTCAAATGCGGTTGATTTTTATAAATTAAAAATACTATATATTTAATTATATATTCTTTTGTATATTATATTAACAACAATATCGATTGAATTATCCTCGATTGATATTCAACTGTCCGTACACTTAGCATGTAGCTTAGGTATGTGTACTTTTATTTGGTATGTACATTTCTAGTCACAACAACGACGTCGCATGGGATTGGTGAGGTTTTTTTCCTGTTGTGGTGCAAGACAGATTGTTTTGGTAATAAATGACAACCCTAAAATCACACTCGGAAAGATACTTCCAAGCTTTCTTTATTCATGACACCTTCTCAATATTATTTTTTAGGTAAAAAAGTATTTAACTATATAAAATATTTTGATAAATATTTAAAAATAATATTTTATGTTAAAGGTTCCGTTGGGCCGTTCTCTCCCAAGCTTTCATATCTCAAATATCAAATATCCATCTGTTTATCAAAACCGTCCGTTTTAATGATAAGCCCAATGATTAGCACTGTTAAATATCACGACTTTCCCAATATACCCTCAATACCATAGGTGTCCAATAACCAGCATTCATTACGTAAACCACGCCGCAGCGGAACACTACCCCAGATCCTGAGCAGGTAAAAACCGAAAAGACAAATCGAAATTTCACACGCTTTGGCGGCTTCCTTTGTTTGTAATTAGTATTTCCTTTCCGAAAATTATATTTAACGTATTTAAAAATAAAATTAATTTCTCATTTTGTATTTAAATTACTACTTATTTATGTAATAATTTTGATTCCTAAGTCACAACATCAGCTAAGTTAGCTGTCCACTCGTTTTTTATTCAGTTTTCTTTTTCTCTTCTCCCTCGAGTTTTCCAGAGCTTCAAGGAAGGGAGAGAGAACTTATCGCATATAATTCCGGGAAAAAATTTAAAGATTCAGTTTCCTTTCCTGTGATTTTCTCGGGAAAATCCGTAGATTCTCCGAAGGATTTTTGTACGCTACTAAATTCGGAGATTCTTTTGGTTTACGTAACGGTTGAAGAGATCTGGGAGTTTGCGGGGAAAAGATTCGAAGATTTTGCGTTTTTTTTTCCCCATTTACATTGCTGGTGAAGGTGAAGAGTTTCGGTTTCTTGTTTCTTTTTAATTATTTGTAAACTTGAGTGAGCGTAGGAATTGGGCTCCTATATTGCTGGGATCGGAATCGTAGAAACGTATCTTTGTTTGGAGAAATACAGATCGCCGATTTTTCATTATTTCTGGAGATCTAAAACAATCCGTTACGATTATTCATCGTCGTTATTTTTAGTGAAAGATAAGATGATGAGAATGAAGACTAAGGCGACATGGCAGTCACCGGCGACTAATGGAGGAGACTCGGCTTTTAGCGGTGGCGATGAACCGGCCGCTCAAGATTGGGAGCTTAGACCCGGAGGCATGTTGGTTCAAAAGGACTCCGGTCGAAACTCCATCCCGCCACCGACTATTCGAGTTAGAGTCAAATACCGGTCCATCTACCATGAAATCAACATCAGTTCTCAAGCTACATTCGGTGAATTACATTCAAACTCTTTTTTCTTTTGCGTTTAATTTCATCGGATTAATTAAAATTTAAATTATTGACTTTGGATTAATTTTGACAGGGGAGTTGAAGAAGATGTTGACAGGGCCAACTGGACTACACCATCAAGATCAAAAGCTGTTATACAAAGACAAAGAGAGGGATTCCAAGGCGTTTCTCGACATGGCTGGTGTGAAGGACAAATCGAAACTCATTCTAGTCGAAGACCCAATTAGGCAAGAGAAAAGGTTATTGGAGATGAGAAAGAATGCAAAGATGGAGAAAGCTTCTAAATCTGTCTCTGAAATCAGCTTGGAAGTTGATAGTCTTGCTTCTCAGGTACACACATGATTCAAATTTTCTACTCATGAGATTCATGGTTTCTGCATTGGATTTATGTAAATCATGGGATATTGTGTTAGGTTTCAACCCTTGAAACAATAATTTCTAAAGGTGGGAAAGTAGCAGAGAAAGATGTGATTAGTTTGATTGAGCAGTTGATGAATCAGTTACTTAAATTAGATGGGATTATGGCTGATGGAGATGTCAAATTACAAAGAAAAATGCAGGTATCTGAAATGAATATTTTGCTTTGGTTAATGGTTCTTGTCTTTTTGATAGGGTAAAGATTAAAGAACCATGTATTTATCTTCCATTGTTGAAGGTGAGAAGAGTTCAAAAATATGTCGAAACATTGGATATGTTGAAGATAAAAAACGCTATGCCTAACACCAATGGAGGACAAACAGAGATGCAGAATCAAACCAAGCATTCTAATGCGCGAAAACTAGCTCCAATACAAGAACAGCAATCTAGGCGTTTTAACGGGCAAAAACTGGCACCAATTCAAGAGCAGCAATCAAGCAAATCAGTTGCCCATTTGCCTGTACATCAACAATATCAGCAACAACAACAGCAGCAGCAATCAGCATCTGGGTCGGTCGTAGTCACCACTAAATGGGAGACATTCGATTCCACCCCGGCATTGATACCAGTTTCCTCGACCTCTACATCTACACCAACCGCCAATAATTCAGCCCCGCCAAAGTTCCCTTGGGAATTCTTCGACTAAGCAGTACGCCACGTCTCTGTTCTTTTTCTACTTTTTTCCTGTGTGAACTGTGAATGTGCTTTGGGTTTGCTTCTTCTTCCTGTACTTAGATTTTCTCGAGCAACCCTCTATTTTTTCTCTTTAATCTGTCAATTGTCATTATGTTCACCATAAAAATAAAATGGGCTTCCATGATTATAGTTTAAAAACCTGTTATTTGTATTCTATTGTGGATGAGTTCATTTCCCAGTTTGTGTACTGCCCTCCTCTTGATGGTGACAATCATTTGTATATTTGTATACTTTGTTAATTCAAAATGATACTGCCCTCCTTTATTATTCATTTAACGGCAAATGGTAAACTACACCGAATATCATTAGACTTTAAGTTTAGTATCCATTATATTGTCAAACTACAAATCTAATTTAGTACTGAATTTTAATTTATGCTTTTATAGTACTATTGAAGATGTAGAAATCCCTTTATATCCTCATTGCATGTGTATTGTTAAGTTTCATCTGCATTATTGATTTTAATGTTTTCGTAATATAATTAAAGTATAAATTAAAATTTAATATTAAAATAATTTTAATTTTTAATTTAATAATATAATCAATATTAAATTTAAAGTTTAATCGTATATAGTATTAATTTAAATGAATTTATTTATATTTAAAGTCAAATTAGTTTAAACTCTTAATCCGAAAATATGTAATTTTTTATTCACAAAAACTCGAATTTAAGCTCGTTATCACAAAATATTTAATATTTATAGCTTCTACCCTTGCTTGATGTGGGGTCTAGTCTACTACCTTAAGTAGAATGGATTCGGATAACATTATAACTAATCTGTCCACTGATAGGTAGCCGAGTATGATAAAAAGTGCAAAATTATGGAAAAAAAATGATGATTTGTGGGTTAATTTAACCAATTAATTTGGAAATGCGTGTTCCAATTTCAGAAAAGCTTCCTTATTTGGTTCAAGGCAGCTATGATGCAATACTTTTTACCCACTGTAATACAATGTACACAAGTCATCAAATCTTTTAAACAAGAGAAATTATTCCATAATAATTTTTTTGTAGTATTTATAATTAATTCGTTAATAAATTAAATATTAATAATTATAAAAAATAATTTATAAGACGGATCATAACGCTGAGGTTAATGAAACATGATTGAGTGCTCTGGTATCGTGTTTAATGGTTAAAGTGGGTAGGTGTTGTATACGTATAAGATGGTTGTCGGCAATGGCATATGGTCCACAAACTTGAAAAAAAAAAAGAGTGCACATATTCAAATTTTAAAAATTGTCGAGATCTATTAATTAGTCTAATGATCAATGATATTTATATTAATTTATATTATATAAGTTCAAATCTCGATTTATCGTATACAATAAAATTGAAGTGTCGTAAAACCCGAACCCCTAAAAATGGCATCTTAAGGTAAAAAAAAGATGTTGGTGGGGAAAGTTGTACTAAAGAGTGCAACATGTCATTTAACAACATGGAAAAAACAACTGACATGAACCATCAAATAATTTTCTCTAACTTCATTCTTAACTTTACCCTGTTCAAGCATCTGGAAAGACCAGAAATAATGCATGGGCTTGAGTTAGTATCTATCCATTTATCTATCTGTATATGATTAAATTAATAATGTATGAAATCGAATGATCGTAAAGTCGTAACGCGTCGTGTTGAGTGATAATTGGTAAGGAGTTTTGATGTATATTTGATTGATTTCAAAATCAATATAGACCTAAGAAGTGTTTAAACTAAAACAAAGATATTAGGGGTTAATTTGACTAATTTATAGATTAATATGGACTTAAATAGTAATTAAACCACAATGTTTGAGGGGTCAAGGTTTCCTTCCATTGATTTGAAAAGTAAAAGAGGCTTGAGACAAAAAAAATTGGGATCGTGACTTAATTTCATTGTTCTAAAATTATAAAGCTTAAAAAGTAATTTAAAAAATATTTGAGGGTTTAATTTTATGACACAAAAAGTATTTAAACTTAGAAAATAGAAACTATGGTTCAATTTATTTAATTTCAGAACTATTAAGTACTTAAATAGTAA
Organism: Abelmoschus esculentus; assembly: GCA_035048815.1. Classification (NCBI taxonomy): domain Eukaryota; kingdom Viridiplantae; phylum Streptophyta; class Magnoliopsida; order Malvales; family Malvaceae; genus Abelmoschus; species Abelmoschus esculentus. The sequence continues at coordinate 3,104,164 of JAUCBN010000027.1, read as the reverse complement.
TTAATCTAAAAGATTCGAAAGGCTAAAGTTTCGTTTCACTGATTTGAGAAGTAACAAAATTTCATTGGTTTCAAAAACTATAGAACTTCAAAAGTAATTAAACAAGGAGAAAGTTCATTGGTCTCCCAACGTTAACGATGCAGATTTTATGTTAAAGTACGAACTTATAAAATTTTTTAAAAATAAATTTATGAAATTATAAAAAATAAAAGTAATTTTTTAATAAAAAATATTTATATACTATATTTGTAATATATACTCTAAGTGTCTGATCTGTGAGGTGACTAGTTGCGTGTGGGGTTATGGAATTATAAAGTTTGCGCCACCCGTCAGTGTTTTATTATTGCCGACGGAGCAAAGGAGGGACAATTAATAAATAATAATGATCGGACAACTCACACCTATTGAAGGAGCTTTTCAAATAATATGGTTGGGAAACAGAGAGTTAATAAAATTAATTTCATTTAAAATATTTTATAATGTTTTTTCTTAAAATTAATTGTCTTAATTTTAGATAAATTACTCAAATAATTCTTCAATTACAAGATAATTTATCTTTTAATATCTTATAATAAGAATCTTACTATATCGTATTTTTTTCTCCAAATTTTATATAACTTTATTTATTTATTTCAATCATAATTTAAACATGATTTATAAATTTAAGAAAAAATTAAGAGTCTTAATCTTGAAAATATGTGCGAGTAAATGATATACCTTGAAAAAAAATTACGATGGTGTCAAATTATTTTATCTTTTTTGTAATCTTAAGGAGATTACAAGTTAATATACTCATATTAATTTTTGACAGATACTTTAAAAATAAAATTATTTAAACTTGAATTTATAAAATAAATTTTATTATTTTTTATTAAGATTACTGGTTCGATTCTTGTTAACTATTAGTCAACTCTAGTGAAAACCTTGGTTTCAAAGCCCTCTTTTCCAAGCCCATTTTTAATTTATTTCAGGCCCTTGATTCTTTGTACATGGACTTCAACTTCAAGCCCTCTTGACAGTCGTCCTTGATCTTTTTACTAAGCTTGCTTGCATGGCTCATGCTATGTATGTCTCCATGCATGCCTCATGCTAAATACAATTAAGAGAGGATATGTCTTGCATGCATGGTTCATGGCTCATGCCTCATGCTAAATATATCACATTTTCTCTTTAAATTTCTTCTTTTTATTTTGTTTGGTGTCGGATATATTTGCATGTTTCATGCATGGCCTCTTCGTAACGTAAATGCGTGGTTTCAGCATTAGTCATGCTTCGCACCAGGTTTTAAATACAACTAATCTTTTTTTATCAATCGAGTATGATATTATTACAACTAAGTTGTCTATGAATCCATATTTACTACTAATATATTTGATTAATTAATTTAATTACTGTCCATCTGGAATCTTAGTCTGCATGTTTGATAATGAATCTTGTCCATATTATAAGTGCTTATAAAATTATATCATTTTCATCAACGAATATACACTTCTGATGCTTCGCAATTCGAAAGAGGTAACACCTTCCGCAAATTATAATATTGTATTAATCAAGAAATTTAGATTTACGGTTTACGGTTTAAGATTTTTTTATTATTCGATCTACGCGTGTGTATATTTTTTATGAAGCGATATATAAGACATGCAGAACGTGTCTGATGCTAGTTAATGACAAATTAGGCTTTGTTATATCTATATTCGACAGATTATTTTAAATCGAATATCGTAAAAATTTATTAAAAAATAATTATTTTAAATTTGTTTTATTTACGACGTTAGAATTGATATCTTTGATATAACCATTAACCATTGCTAGGCTGTTAGTACTAATTAATTTTGGTCCTACGGTATTTGTTTATGGGAATTATTTAATTTTGATTATTCAAATCATCTCACATAAAATTAGTTTCAAGTCATTTAGTCAAAAGGACTCCTTAATTTCCGTACACAGTCCAAAGAAATTTAATGAATTCTAATGGCATAAAATCTTTTAAGTTCCAAAATCAACAGGGAGATCTCCAAATTCCAAGGCTTTGGATCTCATGGCATGGTCCAAAACCTAAGTATATCAATTAATTAGTTGGATTACATTAGGATTATGGATTGTGCAGGTTAAGCTCAGTATATTAAAATCATAGTTTTACGCGTTTTGTATACATAAAGTAAATGATTGAGATTAATTTTTTATTTTTTTAAATGATAAATTTCATCATATCTTTTTTATAACTGGATTCTCTCTCTATATTAATTTTTTTATATTATGTAAGACTTAAAATTTTGAAAAATTAATTTAAAATGATAGTCGGATTGCAAAACAAATGATATATTTAGCTCTTGTGATTTTAAAAATAAAATTAAAAATTATTTTAATTTATTAATCGATTAATCTAAATCAAATATTTTCGAGACACATTCTAAAGATAACTTTTTTCATTTATAACCTGAGATTAAATCAATTGATTTTTGATCGTATAAATAGTTTGTTAATTATATTAATATTGACTTTATATTTTCATCTCCCGCTTTTATAATTTGAAAATCTAGCCTAAGAAAGTGGCAGCGATGAAGTCTTTGTACAGCTGCTACGAGGTGGTGCCAGGGTAACTCATTGACAATTTTAAGGTTTTAGCATTTAATATAATATCTGTAATCAAACCTTAGTAATTAATGTTTATTTTTTTAGGTTTTCCGAGGTTAGTTTCGTTGATGTCACGACAATTTTCGCATGATTATTGTACTAAACAATACAAATTAATATTATCATTAGATTCATTGATCGAAAATTCATTATAGTATAAGGTCAAATTAAAAAAATAAAAATAAATAGACAACTAATTCTCATATATGTAAAGGTCTTTATTTTAAAGCATTTATTACGTTGAGAATTTTTTAGAATGGTTTATAGGCATGGTTGAAGGAAGTAAATAGACCTAATATCATACTCTAATCATAGTTTAATTGCAACTTTCTTTCCCTTAATTGAAGGAAGTAATTAAACTAATATCATGCTCTAGTCATTGGCTTTTTTCTCTCTAGAATTTTCAAGTATTAGTCCTTAATAATCCGGATTGGTTTTAATTAAAATTTTGATTTTGATGAACGAGATTTTTAGTGAAAATTATATATATATATATACAACGTTATAAAACTCGAATTTATTTAAGTTATACTAAATTATAAACGTTATAAAACTCGAATCTTCGAGCATTTTGAAATCGTTTCTTTTACATGCATGAAAGAGGAGTATGTTGAAGAGAAACTGACATGAAGTATATGCTTAATTAATGATATTTGATCATTGATTAGTATACCGAAAATAATAAAATTGGATCCTAACCCTTTTCTTAAGCTATACAAGGTAAAATATGAAACTTGTAAAAAAAGTTGATCAAACGAGGTAATAATGATCCGAATTCTCCTTAATTTCTGCTTGGCTTGGATTCTCTTTGCTGTCATTAACCACCGGTTGAACTCCGGTCAGTTTCTTAGCTCTTTCGGCCTCCAAGTCCCAGTCCGTTCTGATCACGACCAGTAACATGGTAAGCATACATGACACTTGAGCTGCCAACATTCCGAGCCATAGTCCCTTGAAATCATATCCAGCAAAAAAGGCAAGCCATACTGCAACAGGCATACCAACGAGGTAAAAGCACCCGAGGTTTATGTTAGCACCTTCTTTCGGCCGAGCCGTGCCTCTCAGAACACCACAACCGGTCGTTTGCGGGCAGTTCCCAAGCTCACATAACCCGATTATAGGCAGGACGAGGGATGTTAATGCAATGATCTCTTTGTCACCTGTGAACATGCTAGCCCATACGTTTCTCACCATTATAGCAAAAACGAATGCTGATAAGCCCAGCATGAAGCCACAACAAAGGCCTACGAAGGCGACAAGCTTCGCCTTTTGGGGCTGGTTTGCACCGAGCTTGTTCCCGACTCTTGTTGACACACTGAAGCTTAGGGACGATGGGAATATGTAGATCAACGCCGTCGTTTGAATCAAAATCCCCATCGAAGCAACGGTGGCTCTGGGGTTCAACAGCAAGCCGCATAGGAGGATCATGATCTCATACCACCACCATTCGAGGCAGACCGAAATGCAGCTCAGAATGGCCAAATTCAACAAGGATTTCCACTCTTTGAAGCACTCGACCGAGAACCCTCCCCATGTTTTTTTGTGGACATCAAAATAGAGGATGTAGATTATCAATGAGGCCACAAGATTGAAATTCGTCCACACACCACTAAGTGCAACTCCTTTAATGCCTAACTTAAGATATGACACTAGAAAATAATTGATTGGTATGTGGAAAAGAATCGATAAAATGGCACAACATGTCAATGGGAGAGTGATGGATTGTGTCCGAAGATAGATTCTCAAAGGGTGTAAAAGCGATTGGGCTAAAAGATCAGGCAGAGAATAAACAAGATACCATTGTGCTTCCATGGCTATAGTTTCATCCTGGCCGCAAAGTATCAATATTTTCCTCATGTTAATCCATAGAAGAGAAATCGGCAGTGAAGAAACAAGAAGCATAAGCACCGTCCGTTGCAACGTGATACCGAGAACGGTGTATCGTTTGGCACCGAACGCTTGTCCGCAAATAGACTCCATTCCCATGGCAAGACCAGAGAGAATGGAGTAACCAGTGATGTTAGCAAAACCAATGGCGAGCGAACCGCCAGCCAAGGCAAGCTCGCCGAGGCGACCGAGGAAAAGCATAGAAATCAATGACCGGGAATATAACATAAGCCCCGTTAGTATCATGGGGACAGCAATATTGGCTATGGCAATAGCTTCCTTGATTCCAAGAGGAACAGAAATGGCCCTGTCTTTCTTCTCAGGCTCGATCATTGAGTAACACCTCGGTTGGATGAATGGTTCATAAATATTCGACATCCCATTCGATTCGCCGATCGAGACGTCGGAATTGCCTCCGCAGGAAGATGTGAACTGGCACATCTTGTTGTATATGAAAATGCTAGGAGGATTCAAGCTAGAGAGATTGTGTTAGGGAGGTTTTCAGAATGTGGGACTAAAGGAGTTTTATAGTGGAATTTGTGTGCATTTCGTATGCTTTTAAACGTGGTAATGCTGACCATGACCGTGACCGGCACCGGCATTGGGAGTCAACCGTGAACCGGTGTCCATAAAAAAGAAGGATTTTTTTATTTTTTTTTCCTCGTCGAAGATTCTAGATTAATGACTTATTTTATTTATATTCGATTGAGACTCAATGTTTGATAACCATATATAAATTCAACCATATTTAAATTTGAGTTGAGTTGAATATGTAAAATCATTTCAATCTAAAATTTTTATTGATGTGACGTGATAAATTTGATTATTCGATTTTACAAAACAAAGGTACATACATTATGTTGTAGAAATATTTATTATATCGATCTGATTTAATTGTTCAAACACGATTGCTCGAGTAATCGACCTTCCATTCTTCCCTTGAGGTTGAACTCATCGTCGCGTTTCTTGTTTTCTTAGTGTTTGTGTTGTGTCTGGCAAAGGACAGTGCCTTGGGGTCATGTACATGGAACCCATTTTAGTTTGTCTTGTCTCCAGTGTTTGTTAAATTGAAGCAAAGTCAAAGTCAGGTTTTTGTTGGAGTAGGTCCTGCTTTTTGCACTACAAAGATCCTGTAAAACAAACAAGATTGGTCACATTGCTAAAGTGGGTGTCAGTTACTGTTCCACACATGAGTGGGGTTGGTTTATCTCGATATTTAATTTATTAATCGAATAATTTAATTAAATATTATAAAAAATAATATTTATGATTTTTTGTCTTTTCAACTATAGGCTATAGGTGTATGAGTAGAAGTTAAGGAAATCAATCTTATAAATTATTTTATTAATAATTTTAATTATTATAAAAACATTATTATACGATTACTATTCGAACAATAAATTATTATAAAAACAGATAAAATTATGTTACAAAAACAAATAATTTAAAGATAAAGGAGAAATTAAAAAACCATACAGCAAAAATGAAGTCACCATTCAATTTTTTTTATTGCTCTTACGGTTTTTAAGGTCTCTCCTTAACTAATCCAGACTGACCTGCGTCATATATCTAGTTTTGGTCCTTGAGTCTCTTAGTAGTGATTTTCTACATACATATTTCAAACCTGAGACTTAAGGGGAATCAAGTTACTTGCCATTTGAATTAATCCCTATTGATAATAATTTTTCCTTTTTTCGAATAATTAAATTATAAAGAAAGCACATTAAACATTAAAAGAATATATAATAATTTATTGGTCTAATAAAATAAAATAAAACATTAAAATTTTTAAATAAAATTAAAATTTTTAATTTTAAACTTATAAATAAAAAATTAGATTAAAATATCGTACTCATAATAAAATTTTATAATTTTTAATTTAAATTGATCAATTAATAAATTAGATGATAGACGAAAAATAAAAGAGCATGGTTATGCCTTTGGGCTTTGAACCCTCGGTTTGGGACCAAAACCCCATTACAATGAGACACCGTCATCGTCATTGTAAGGGTCAATTTAGCATTGCTTTTGAAAAGTATGGTGAAAAAGTGTAGTTAAAAAGTTCTTTTAAAATTTTTAGTCTAAAATATGTGTTTAGTATTACTGTTAAAAAGTTCTTTCGAAAAAATAAATATTTAAATGATAATTAAATTATTTTATATTATAATATTAACTTAAATTATAATAAAATATAAAAATATAAATTAAAAATTATGATAAAATATAAAAATATTAATTTTTAAAATACGTTTTTAAAGAACTGATTTTATTATTTTAATTCAATATATATTTGATATTTTAAAAAGCTAAAATTATATACAAAATTAGTAAACATTTTATCATGTACACTTAAAATAAAAATAGAACAAAATATTAATATTATAAAAAATAAATTAGTACAAAAAAATCTAAAGTTAAAGGATAAATAATCTAAAGGTGGGTTCACAGATTGAGGGCAAAAATGACAAAATTTGTTTACCGTGATTTTCAAACTGTAAAAGCTACATTTTTCAAACCAATAAATTAAATAATAATTATAATTATGTAAATAATATTTTTTAATAAACCAATAATAATAATAATAATAAAGTTTTACTCCCTATATTATAATTTAAATCTATTTGAAATTAAATTCAAACCTCAAATCCTAAATTTCTTAAAAGTATTTTGACATTAAGGTCTACATTTGCGTAATTTGTGTTTCCTTGGACTATAAGAACTAACAGCTTTTATCCATGGTGTGAACCATTCGGTGAATCTCTTTGATGTTTCTAAACAATTAAAATGGTCAAACCTGCATTTCGACCCCTAAATTATACTTAATTTTCCATTTTGATATTATAACTATTTTTTATCCCAATTTAGTACTTCAACTAGTATTTCCATCACAATATACCAGAAACAGAAGAAATAAAAAAACATAGAGAGGACATAGTTTAAGATTAGGTACATAAAATGTTTACCTAACCTGAAAACTTGATTAAAATCTGTTTAAGTCAGAATCTGGTTTGATCCAAGGTTGTGATGACTTAAAACTGATTTGTATTTGATTGTTGTTGACTCGAACTTGAATTAGATTTATTGTTGTAATAACTGAATTCGACCTGTATTCGATCTAAAACGATCTGAATTCAAATTAAACATGTTATTGTGAACACAATTTTGACCTAAGAGATAATTGATATTACCTAATGCAAACTACACTAACGAAGCATGAGTTACAAACGACGACAAAGTAAAGAAAAGACGAAGGTTACGTCAGCATGAATGAGCCGGTCACTGCCCAAAGACTATAACAATTATACAAGTCTTGTCTCCATCGTTTTATAGCATCAGCAATACTGGGTTTTGAACTTTTATAAGGGAAGATAACTGAAATCCGGCATGAAGATCATTTGATGAATTTGATTATTGTGTTAGATTTACTCTACAACTAGTATTTTATGGTATAAATTAGTTGAAACTTCTGAAATTAAGAGAACAATGGGGGATAAAAATCAATTTGAAAGGCTAATAGACTAACCAGACCGATATCTCTTTTTCTGGAAATTTTAAAAAAGAACGCTTAACAGCTGCAGACAGATATTTCAAAGGTACCCAAAATCATGGTTTAATCTTCAAAGTTCATAATGTAAAAATATAACTCAAGTTCTAGGGAGAAAATGTAGAATTTGTATCTAGGAGAAATTTCTAATCGTAATTAAACTCGAATTGTGTTCATCAGAAGCGACAAAGAAGGCAAGGGTAGCAGACAATCGACTACTATTTTTCTCAAGTGTTTCCATTAATGCAACAGCTTTATTTATGTGTAGATATGGTATTGCTATCTGCCTGTCTGACAAAGCTGGGTCGTACCATCGACGCACTACGCCAGCACTGGTACCCAACCCAGACTCACTGGACTGCTTTTCTTTATTCTCAGTGATGACATTTCAGAGGTTCAGCATACCACTCGATGGATGCAGAGATAAAAATGGACAAAATCCAACAATTCCATTTATATCCACCTCAAACGAAGATCAATCGTCTTGTTTTTTTCCTTTTTGGAACAGAAGATGTGGTTGGTGTGGTGATCCGATAGAGATTCCAATGGCTGGCTAATGGGTATGCATCAAGTGGGTGGAGATACATTGCCACTCAGCAGCTTGATTAAGACAACACCACCTGCACTGCCTCTAAAGTAGTCGTTTTTTGTCCACTATTCCAATCGATGGTGCTGCGATATAAGTCCATGTCATTTGGAAAGCAAAGGAATGTTGGGTCTAGACCGATCAAAATCGGGGGTCGGAGGCAACTAAAGGGGTGTGTCATGGTCTAGACAATTTAGAAAGAAAAATAAATAAATAAAAGGATAGCTAATGCAAATGAAATCAAGCATAAAAGGAGTCAAGCTGATGAAAATGAAATGAGTTTCGAGTTCAAAATAAAACAGAATATATCCACCATTGCACCTAAAACAAGACAGAAAATCTAGCATTTTCAAACTATGCACTACAGCCAAAGGTCAGAATCAATGCTCTAAATGTACTTGCATAAACAGTTTTATCACCAAAGAAAAGACAGCTGAGTTTAGCCATAAAGACGAAGGTCTTCCCTTCAATGCTTCTCTAGATCATAATCATTCCTCTGCCGCCGGTGATTGACTGCAGTTCAAATGGCATAATATAAAGTTGAAACCAAATCTCTAATGCAGAAACCATAGAAGATAAAGCTAAACTTATAGATCATGATGATACAGACCTGCAATATCTCTCATTGGCTGGACTTTCAGCTTCACCACCATAGGGACTGGTCCTTCTTTCTGGCATAGAACTTGGGCTGGGACCACGGTCATTCTCTGGGCTAGCTCTCTCACTTCCATATGGGCTATGGTCTGTTCCACGACTATTGTCGTATGTGGGCCTTTCTCTTCTGTATGGACTGTGATGGGGGCTACCATCATTTTCAGCACTCCGCTTCTCTCTCGTATAAGGGCTACAGCTAGAGCTTCGGATATTCTCAGGATTAGCCCTCTCTTTCCTGTATGGACTTCGGCTGGAGCCACGAGCATGGTCCGAACCAGCCCTCTCTCTTCGTGGAGGACTACAGCTGGTGATCTGGCCATACTCAGGGCTACCTCGATCTCTCTTATAGTTACTTGGACTGTGGCCACGACCATAATCAGGGCTCCCCCTCTCTTTCCTATGAAGACTAGGACTAGTACCACGGCCATAATCAGGGCTACCCCTCTCTCTTCGGTAAGGACTTGGAGATCGCCTTCTGTCACGACCTCTCTCGGGTGACCTGCCACGAGTTTCAGTATGCCCATTCCGTCGATCATCGTCATCTCGAACTGCATATTCTACCGAGATAACTCTATCCATAAGCTTGCTGCAATTAGATAAGAGATCATGGATCAGGAAAAAATAATAAAATTAACTGATACCTTTTAAATAAAATAAATAATTGGCAATTCTTCTTGGGAAGTAGGCCCTCTACCTCATATTTGTAGCCTCCAATGCTCTGGAGGCATCATCCTGGGAATCATATTGTACAAATGCAAAATTCCTTCTGATTCTTACATTTACTATCTTTCCATATGACTCGAAGTGCCTTTCCAAATCCCTTGTCCGAGTGTGATATGGATCAAAATTGATGACAAATAGAGTCTTTGAAGGTCTTGAATTGGATGCAGATCTTCTTGAACCACCCCCACCACCCTCAGGCCTTCTAATGCCACGCTCATGCTAGAACACAAAAGTAAAAAAGAATTTACTAAGATGAGAAAGGAAGCAAAAAAAGCAGTTTAATGAATTCTGTCAAAAGTAACAGTACCAAATCAATACCTTTGTCCATTCAACACGAAGCCTTCGTCCTTTTTGACCAAATTCTGATCGATCAAGTGCTCGGATGGCATCTTCAGCATCTCTCTCATCTTCCATATAGATGAAAGCAAATCCTACACGCCATAAAAACATTGGATTCATTAGGAGTTTCTCAATGGTGCAAATGGTTAACTAAGTTGCAACGAATCCTCCCACCAAAGGAATCTTCTATCTGTTGGCATTTCCTCTTCGGCAGGAAACAAACCACCTAAAATGCTGTCCTAGCTATGACAAAATTTTGGCAAGCTCCTTATAATCTATAAACTAAGACCAGTGGAAGTAGTAACAGACCTTGAGTGATGAACTAAGTGATGTCAAGGAACAAGAATCAAAAATGGATCTCAGGTATGTCAAGGAATTAGTGTGCCTTCTCCATATTTTCTGCAGCCACTGCCATGAGGTCAGTAGTGTTTCTACCTTGAAACATGTCTGAATTTGAGGGCTGAGAAAAGGTCATGAGGAATGAAATGAAAAAATGCCCGAGGAAAATGAGGGATGATCGATGCCATTGTGGATTAGAGTGACTCTTCTTGAAAGCAAGAAGAGGAACCTCGTCACTGCATGAAACAGAACTCTGAGGAGCTTCTCCATCAGATCCCAAGAAAATCCTGCGCCAAAGAAAATGTTGAGTATGGGGGTTGATTTTTCAAAAAAAACTTTTTCCTTAAACATCCTGGACCCCCAGTAAAACTCAACAAAGGAGGATTGATGCCGCTGAGTCATGGATCGTGAGGTCATTCTGCTGCACAGCCATCATGATAGGGACCAACACCTTCATGCTCTGGAAGTAGGATACTTGACATTCCTCGATGCTGAAGGAACTTTATCTCATCGAGACATGTGCATACATACTTGCTCCATATTTTATTTACAGGCATTTACAATTAAAGAGTGGTGTACTTTCGGTAAGTATTCAAATTAAGCCAGTTTTTAATACAGAACCATGGTTCTTCTTTAGAAAATCATCAAGCATTATTTTTAGGGGAATTCAAGTTCAGTATCAAAAAACCAGCTTCGCAACGAGAGAACTGCAATTTAAGATCAAAATACTTTCGACACAATTCTCACAAGGAACCAATAGTCAACATAAATAATGAGAAAGAATACTTACCAGACTTCATATCTACTCTTTCGACTCTCCCAAATTTTCTGAAGAGTCGTTCCAAATCAGACTGACGGGCATCATACTCAAAGTTTCCACAGAAAACCGGTCTCATGTTGCCTGAGCAGAAGTGACAACTTTCCATCAGTATTTCACATAAACGGAGAGACATGCATGTAAGCACAGAAATGCAAACTTATGAAGAACAAATCAAAACTAGAGTGTAACCTATCGAGCACTAATACATTCTAACAGAATCAAAAGACAAAGAGCATAGCAGCAGCATCAACAAAAGATAACCGGCAAGAAAAGGTGATCTTCCCAACTATTTCAAATATAGCATTGAGTAGGGCTGAGCATGCTAAACCGCAAAACCGAAAACCGATGCATTATGGTTCATAAATTTATAAACAATAGTTAACAGCGGTTTACCGAAATAAACCGAATTTGATGTTTTAATTGATTTTTAAGTTAAAAATATATATTTTATACTTAAAATATTGTAGATGTATTTTTACTTTTTATTTTTTACTTAAAAATAAGTTTTTAATAAATATTTATGAAAAATATCTCAAATTTTTTTACCTTTTAATATTTAAAAATTATAAAATAAAGCTATTTTGTCAAGATAAAATACAAAATTTTAAAAATTAATGTTAATATGAAAGAACAAAAAACCCTGAGATTAACCGAACCGAATGCACCCCTGAGGTCATTTTCACAAAACATATTATTCATTCTTAATATTTTGATTCATCGCACAATAAAGAGAAACCTGGAAAGCATTTATTTTTTGAGAATAAATAAATTATCCACCGTAGCCTAATGAACGATATTTTCAAGGTCTTTGAAAAGAAGAGGGGAAACCTAAAAAATTATATCTACATCAAGAAAAAACGACATCAAAGTAACAACAACCAAATCTACCATAAAACTATACAAATCATAGATCTGTGCTAAAATTTCTTCTTAGATACTAATGCAACAGAGAAAGGTGAAATTATAAGAAACATAAAAACTAAATTCTCCTTCATTTTCATGGAAAAGAAATCAGACAACTCAAGAAATTAAAATTGAATAGAAATTGAACAAGAAAACGATGATTAAAGTAAGAAATTACCTTCGGACGCAGCGATTTCAGAAAGAAAAAAATCAAAGAAAGTTCGAGACCCTAGTTAAAGAATGAGCTAAAATGTTCTCGAGAGTCAATAAATAGCAAGGGGAAAATAACGTTCGTATTTATCTAGCCCCAAAGTTTTGAGATATTTGCGTAAATGGTCTAATATATTAACTAAATCCTAATTTGACCCTTTAATATTTGATATTTCATATTAATTAATTAGAAAAAAAAGGAAGCATTGGGTAAAAATGAGAACGACTAATGTGAAGATTTTTACGAGTAAAAATAAGTGAGTTATTTTAAATTAAAAGTTTTAATCTTATTCAATAAAATCAGTTAATTTAATGATTAAAAGATATCATTCATTAATTTAAGGCGTAAGGGTCAAAAAAGTTTTTAAATTTTTAAAAATATCAATTAAATTCTTAATTTTTTTGTATTCAATTAATTTTTTGAACTAAAAAATTAAATCAATTAATTCTTTACAATTTTTTCACTCAATTAAATTCTTAAAGTAAGAAATTGAATCAATTAAACCCTTGAACACAAAAATTAAATCAATTAATCCCTTTAGTCAATTTTAATTATTAAATTTACATAATTTTTCAGATCCACTATTACAGTGTAATGTGCCACAACATTTTCATTTGACATTTTTCAGAATTTTTATTTTATTTAAAAAATTCTTTAAATATTCTAAAAATTCTAAACATATAAAATTTATAAAAAAAATACTTTTTGAATTAGTTTTATAAATGCAACATGATAGAATTGTACTGTATTATATATTGATAATATCTGAAGAAAAAAATTATCAAAATTTAATAGTCAAAATAGGTCAAAAAACTTAATTGATTTAATTTTTTTCAAAATTTAATTGAATGTAAAATAAATTTAAGTGCTTAATTATTTTTTTTTAAATTGAAGGATTTCTTAAACTCTTAGGCCTTAATTTAATTATTAAAAAACATATAATTCTTTTTAAGTTTTATATTTATATGGATGGATCTTAACCCAATTGAAACTATAATATTTTATTATTTATTATTTATAAAATAAAATAAAAAATGGATTATTTATGAATCCAACAAATAATTTTAAAAAATATATATATTATAAAAAATTAAATATTTAAAATTATATATTAATTTACAATGGTCTTTAGATTATTAAAAAATAGATTATGTGTACATGTTGGCCCTAATACTTGTTAAACGGACGGGTTACTTACCCAATTCAGAATGTTGGGTACAAAATTTTAGAATATTTGAACAAAATATTAGGCCCATGTAAAGCATGGGCCCATTTTGTAAGTTTACAATATTATGTTATTATGTACAGTATATATATCATGTCACTTTAAAAATAAATTTATCATATATAAATACAAAATTAGATATTTAATAAAAAATAAAATTTAATAAATAAAATAATATGAACGGAGTAATCACAGGATAGAATTAATCATTTGCAATAATGGGTAGGTTTTGAAAAAAAATTAAGGGATATATTTTAGTCGTATTATTCCTACGATCAATTAATATAATAATTTATTAACATTAAATAAAACTTTTTATGGTAAATAAATAGATATTATCATTGATATTAAAAATTCCGTTAAATTTAATAAAAAATATCTACAAAAGTATTAAAAAAATTAAAATAGCATCAACATCGTCGAATAAATAGTTAAAAGAATAAAAAATAATGTACAAAAAAACTATTTAATCCCAAGGATCATGACAATAGGATCGAAAACAATATTTTTTTCACATCTTCCAACAATATTTGAATATCATTTTGAGGATTAATATATAAAATAAAATTTAAAAAAAAACTTAAAAAAATTACAATAAACTTGTTCATGGATCGAGTTTGAATAAACAAATTTATCTTCGGGATAAAATAAAACAAAATATTTTTAAATATCGTAAACAATATAATGGATAAATCTATCTATTTACTCTGTGATTTAATAGACCAATATGCATATAATTTATAATGTTTAATAGTTTGCATTAGACAGTCACTTTTATTACTCAATGTGATGCTATCCACTAACTATTCAACCCTGAAAGCTCTGATGATCGGAGAAGTTAATATTGGCAGCGTTATCCAACAAATTGTCTTGGGGATGTCGAGTCTGAGATTTTAGAAAGGCGATCTCAGCTCGAGTCTTAGCCAGTTGCTTCTCCGTATCCTGTATCTGCTGCTGCAGCGAAGACACGAGCCCAACACATCCATACACAGGGTCTTCGATCCGATACTGTGCCTCCAAGCACAACGATTCCGCTGCTTCAGCTCGCAAATGCGACGGCAGTTGCTACACACATGAGAATCCAAGACAGAACATATGAACACATATAATTTCGATATCGGGACGGATGTCAACCGGAAGTGTCCATACCTGGAGGAGTTTTGCGACGTTGCTGGCGCCATAGATCCGGTGGACGGAAACAAATCGTTGAGGGACATTGGGAGGGAAATGAGGAGAGAAAATGCAGTCTGGAGGGCATTTTCTTCTTAAATACCTACAAGCAGCACAACGACCTGGATTCATGGCATTGAGATTATTGTGATGAAAATCTAACGAAGGATTTGGAAATCTAGCAATGATTTGGATTAATATAGAGCAGAATTTAGCAAGGGTCATGCATTAGCTTTGGGTAATTGGATAGAAGAAAATCATGCAACGGCTATGTTTGTTTTCTCTTCAAAAATTTGAAAGATTTAGTGGAGAAAATTGCTCATGTGTAGGAATTGCCATAGTTGGGACAGAAAAATAACAAGGTAAGTAATTAATGGTTATATTTTGATATAATTCTTTTTAGAATTTTAAACTTAAAATGTTAATATAATCATAATATTCTAAATTTTAAATTCTAACCTTTAAATTTAACGAGCACATATAGACTTTAATTTACGGTGTTGTGTGCTAAAGTTTTTCTCATTAATTAAGCTTTTTTCTCATTATTATCACTCATTTATGGAATTCAAAATAATGACCAACAAAAGATGGGGAGAGATTGTGGCTGTTTTTACAATAAATTTTCTAGCAAAACTTCAGTCTCATAGAGAAATTAATTATGGGAGGAGATGTTAAGTCATTTAAATAAGATTATCAAAAATTTAAATTTTAACATTGTAAATAAGATTAAACTGTTCTTATAATAAGTTTTTATAATATTTGATCATATTAGTCGATAAATAAATTAGATATAGATGTACAAGATTTTACCAAATAAAAACAAATCACCTAAGATTGTTTGCTGAATAAAGTTTGATGAATATATTTTATGTTATTTTTTATTTAGTGAATTCCATAATAATATTTGTTCTATTGTTAACTTTGAATAAAATTAATATATACTTTACAGACATTGTTACTGAAACTCATATAACTAAATACTGCCACTGTAACCAAAGTACAAATAATAATTAAAAATATAATTAGATTTACTATGTATTAAAAATAATATAGAGAGAGACATGTCAAGCGAGTAAATTCCGTACTTTCTAATCGTACCTTCTTACATGTCTCATATTAAAAAACATAAAAAATTAAATTTTAAATCCTAACCCTAATTTTTTATATCCTAAAACCTACCTTTAAAAAATAGATCATACTCTTAATTTCCTAAATCTTAACTATAAACCCTAACCTTAAACCTTAAATCTCAAACCCACTAATTTAAAGTAGAGACACTAATAAGACAGATGAAAAGATAGACGATTTATGTTTCGTTATAAACCCAATATACACATAGTCCATATTACATAAACAAAAAACACAACAACAAGGAACAAAAATCTTCTGCCCCTTCCCCATGCTTCTATTGGTGTCTCCTCTGATTTTTTTTAAAAAAATTTAATTTTAAACCCTAAACCCTTATTTTCTAAATTCTAAATTTTGAACCCTACACCCTAAAAAATACACCCCTACCACTAATTCCCTAAACCCTAACCAAAATCCTTAACTTAAAACTCCGAACCTTAAACCTCTAATTTGAAGTGAGACATAAATAGAGACATAAAGAAAGGATAGATGATTTGCACTCAACAGCGAGCATCAATATAAAGGATATAAATAGTAATCTACATGCTCATTTAATTACAAACCGAACATATATATTTATAACATTACACATCCAAAAATAAAACACACTGGAAACCAAGTCCAAGTTTCTAATTTATTCAAACTTAAAACTATATATCATATATAGGACATGCATAAACTAGACTGTATAATTCAAATGCATGCCATCAGCTAGCTAGTTCACTGGAGCGGCTTCCGGTTCATGACTTGATTCTGATGGTTCGAAATGACGTTGTCAATCGAACAGGTGGTTGAAGTTGAACAAGGAAGCCAGGAACTCTTCTTCGTCGGAATCCTGATCATTTGATGAATCATCTTCGGCAGCTGGGCGTCATTGTTCACTTGGAATAAGTTGCTGAGTACGGAAGAGTCGATCAGTTGTTCTTTTCCCGAGCTTTGTTGCTGTATACATAACAACAGATGAACATGAGAGTGTGATTAATTGTGTATTATATAAATATGTTAAGAATCAATTGAGCTTTGCCTGGTTAGTGTTTTCAGATTTGTTAGAAGAATTTGCATCGGCAGCAGCAGCGGTGTTGGGGTTGATCAACTTTTCAAGTGCACTTTGAACCTGGCTAACATCTTGTTCATTCCAAGGAGCTTTATCTTCCTGAGACTCGTCTATGTCGGAGTTCATGAGTTCATCCAGTGAGGGGTAAATTTCCGGGGACAACGAGCCAGAAGAGAATTCGGCACTGTCGACGACGCCACCAGCCCCGGCTTGTTGCTATAGATATACGTTGAGAAAGAACAATTTATAAAACCGAGTCACTCAATTCACTGGAATAGAAATGTAGAATATAATATACCTGGTTAGACAATTGGTACTTGTTGGACCCGAGGATGAGGTCGCTGATCTCGTTGAGGTAAGCTTCGTCTCCGAGTTGTAGATTGAAAACACTACTCAGCAGCTCCGCGGAATAGTCGAGATCCGGTAGCATCGAAGTGTTTTTTTGTTGGTTCGCTGCAGTAAACCCCGGTGGACCTCCTCCTGGAGCCACATAATCAAAAGTTTGATCCATGGATGGAACATTCATGTTCTCATTGAAAACACCAGTCACTGAACCATAGCTACTAGTCCCAGCGTAATCGGGATTCAAACTTCCGAAGATCCCGTTGTCACCGAGTGGCGAACTCGAAGAATGAAGACCAGGTGAGCCAAACCTGAACTGGGTTGAGAAACCAGCATCGTAAAAGCCAGACCTTGGTTGAATCTGCTGCGGGTACGACTGCAACGAGTTTTCACCATTCATCGTGCCACTAGAGAATCCACCGTTGAGCGGCAAACTCAATCTGTTTCCATATTCCAGTCGGTCACCTAGATACTGCGGATTCATCAGGTTCCCAGGGAGCAGTGACTTGTTACCTTGGTGGGACAATAAACGGGATTGTCCATAACCATATGACTGATCCGTGTTGCTGCTGGAAGCATCATGATTACCATAACCCATGGCTCCATACCTAGTATCATTATGAGGTGAATAACTCCCTCCATAACCAGGATAAGGTGGTGAGCCCCTCAATCGTTGTAGTTCTTGCATTCGCGTGTATTCTTGAGCAGTTTTCATCAACAAAGGATTCCCAGCTGCGAAGGTGGACTTGAGGAACCTGTCAAACATGGCCTTTGATGAAAAACAACCCCTCTCTGCAACTCGCTTTAAGAAGATCCGATACTTCTGCAACAGTTTCCTTTGTTATAAATATAGCTAAAGGGATGTAATTTCTGGGAAACAAACCTATAGGGGTTTAATTAGAGAATTGAACAAAAAAATAAAACGAACCTGTAAATGACTAGCCACATTTTCTCTGGTTAAGCCATGGACGTTCATATGCTCAAGAATCTTCTTGGGGACAGCTTCTGTTTGAGTTAAACAAGAAAAGAACAGAAAAAAAAAAAGTTATCATCGGTTAGATCAGGCATTTTAAGATCAAAATTATCCACAATGTATATACATATACATATATAGTATGTAACTACATACTTTCTAGTCCAATATGTCGCAAGGCATCCAAGAACTGGTTGTGGAGTGTGTTTGTCCAGACCACCTTAGCCTTCCTGGCCTTTTTGGGTTTAGGGTTATTGCCATCGTCTTTGCCATTTTCGTCCTTCCCCGGTGACTTTCTTTTGGAACCCCTTTTACCATCATCCCTCTCATCAGTCGTAGGAGTTGGAAATCGTCTCTGGTTTCCGATGGATAGTTTTCCGACCGATGTTGACAAAGAGTCTCCGTCGGTTTCCTCGATAACCACAGATTTACCTTTCTTGCCCGTAACGGCATATTGCCACACATTCTTGAGACCATCGGGGTGCACAGGTTTCACTATGAAAAACACAGCTCCTCCCGCTAAGCTTTCCAACATCACACCTTCACTGTCATCCGAGGACATTACTGCACATATTGAAACTAGACATTAAATCTCGGGTCCGATTCCAGAATAACTAGTAAAAAAAAAGACAGAACTTACTGATGACAGGGACAGTAAATTCTCGCTTGATTTGTCTTTGGAGCTCGATCCCATTCATTTCAGGCATATGCAGATCAGTGACAACTAGGTCAATGTTGCTTGGATTTGACCGAAGAACAGACAATGCTGCCATGGGGTTCTTAACACTTGTAACTGTAACACAAACACATACACAAGAAAGTTAACAAATATTTCAACTTTTTCCTAGAAAAAAAAGAACTTTGACAAGAAAAACCTACGAAAAAGTTGCTGAAATCACCATTTTTTTAGGTGAAAAAAAAAACTAAAAACAAAGTTTACACTTTACTCAGATCTACCTTCATAACTAAAACCTCTTAACATGGCGGATATAATTGCTAGAGAAGTAGAATCATCATCAACCACCAAGATTGTGATTTTCAAAAGGGGAGAATTCACTGCAAAATTTCTAGGGTCTGAAAACTCTCTTCTATTTGGTCTTTTAGCTGACCCCATTTTCTTTTCTCTTTAGCTTTAGTTTGGTTTTTGGAGCAACAATGGCAGCTGTTATTTATACTGTAAGAACAACAAGAAACCAACTTCTTGGTTGGGAAATTGGTCCTACAAATGGCAGGGAACTGGGTCTACGCACAGAGGCAAGTGATCCAATTGCAGCCTCTCTTGTAATTGTTTGAGCATGAAATTATGAGACTGAAGGATAAAACAACACCGCCCCCTGAATTTTTAAATCCATCATGAAAATCCACAGCATAATCTAAATTAAATGAAATTTACCTAAAATAACAGTCTCTTACTTGGAAATGTTTAGCGTTATCAAACCCTCTTCCTTTGATTCAACCTTTTTTCCGTTTTAGGAATATATTTTTCGGTATAGTCGAACAATAAATGATTACGAGAAACAATCATGAATCTCGAATATAAACAATAAACAAAAATATAAAATTAAAATAAGAAAATGTACATTTGAATTTGTTAAACTTTGGGTTTTAAGTTCATTAACATGTAACACAACTTTATTTAATAGTCTCAAATGATGTATTTATTATATAACATTCACGATTTTTTTTTATTAATATTGACACGCAACACATTACTCCTTTAACAGTTGAAATAACGATATTTAACGGTATAACGCTTGTATCTTGTCTATACTATTATTAACACGCAATATACGTTTTTGTTTGACATTAAAAAATAATGATCATATCTTATCTATAGAATTATCCAAAATAATCCATTATACTTAAATCTAAAATCGATTAAATGTTACTCCCTTTGTCCTATAAATATTGTCTCTTATTGACTTTTTTGAGGTCAAACTTTTTTCAACTTTGACTCTTGATTATTTAAAATTTATTATTTATAAAAATTCAAAAAATATATTTTAAAAACTTCTAATCGAGTAAATTTTAGATATATAATTTATAAAATTTAATTATTTAAAATATTTAATAAGATTATAGTCAAAGTTTAAAAAATTTGACTTTCAAAAAGTCAATAAAGGACATTATTTTTTGGACGGAGAAAGTATATTTTAACAATGATAGTATAAAAATATTAAAATTTTATTCATTTTTATTGCTTCTTTAGTTTTTAGGGTTTTGTCCTGATTAATTTAGACCGACTCAGATCATACACCTAATTTTAAGAGGATCTTCTATATATATACACAATATCTCGAATCAGAGACCTGCATAAACGGAATCATTTGTCATTGTTTTAATGTTACATTAAAAAAAATTACATGTTGATTTAATGGTAATGTGAGAAAGGACTTTTGATTTTATTTTCACATTTCACTAATATTGTTGCAATGTGTAGCCAGGGGCATGAGTCCCTTTGTAAAATGGGAGAATAGCATGTTTGGTCCCTTTAAAAAAACTAATAATTGGATTCAAGTTTTCTTTTTATCCCTTTCAAATTACATTAATTCAATTTAAACCACTTTGACACATAACAACTATATTCACTCAATATTAATATAAACACACTCATTTTCTTTAAATGCATATAATTAAACTAAAATTCAAATTTTATATTTACAATTTAATTAAAACCATAAATTATACGTTACAATTACATTAAATTCAAATTTCTTGAATGAAGTGATGATTCCATTTCTTGAATGTAATATTAATTGTGAATCAATCTCATGTTTATCCAATAGTAAAGTCACATTTTACTCCAGTTATTTAACTTTGTAATTTCAAAATTTAAATTTTATTTTAAAAAATATATTAAAAAGTTCTATATAATTTTTTTTATTATGTTACTTCTAAAATTCCATCAAATTGTATAATCTAACCCGTTAATTCCAATAAAACATGGATCATTTTTTTCATAAAATTATAAAAATTAAAATAAATGGTCAAACTGATAAAATGTAACGTCTTAAAAATGTAACGTCTTAAAAATATATGGTCAAACTGATTTTATATCACGTGCTAATAAATTGCTATAAATTTGTTAACTATTATATAAATATTGACGTGTATTATGTAATAATATAATAAGATATAAATTATTATTTAAAGATAAAATTAAAATATTTAAAAATTTAAAGTAAACTTAAAAAAGAGTTATATTTTGGTGTAAAACTGAAATTAAAAAAATGCATACTAACTTAAAAATGAAAATTAAGATTTTAATGATAAATATATGATATTTAAAAAATTAAAATTCAATTTAGAAGGTAATTTATAGAAAATAACTATATTCTTTTCCAAAATAAAAGGAATTATATACCCACTTGATTTTGTTATTTAGCCAAAATTAAAATGCAGACCTATGTTATTTAGCCCATAATAGGATACCAAAAACCCAATAATTACAGGGCCTATGGGACCCATAAATATTGTTCCACACGGGTATAACGCGACAAGAAACACTGTAGAAGGAGGAGAGGCTTCTGCGATGCATCGCCACCGCCCAGGGTCCACCGCCGCCCTTTGGAAAGTGGCAGTTAAAAAAGATTTAACTGTCAACCGTGTGTCGGAAATCAAAACGTCACCCTGAAAAGCTTCTGGCTTTGCCACCTCATATCTTTTTCCCGTGTGTTCTTTCATACTACGTTAACTTTCCCTGGGAACTCGCCACGTACGTCTCCCCTGTCAATTCTACTCCATAGAAAGATGACCCTTTTGAGTTTTGACTCCGATAGATTCATTCCCTGAAAATATCGAAATCACCACGTGCCATTGTCTGCTTGATCCACACAACTCTGTCTGAAACCTGGTCTTGGCTCTCTAAGAATCTCAATGTACAGTGCCAAAACCTTGGATTTTCCGTGTTGATTTCCTTTTTCAAAACTTTAAAAATCTTCAATTTTTTAATCGTCTCTGCCAAGCTGGTTCTATCTTTATATAGCCTCGTTTTCAGTCTTCCAAATTGGGAAATTCATGGAGTAAATCAGTATATAATATCTTTTATTGAAAACCCTTTCTTGTTTACTGCAAGTTCAGTACTTCACTCTCAAACTTTACTTCGATTACCAATTCATTACTCCTTTTTGAGTCGGAAAACGTTGTTTTGAAGAAAGTTGGCCTGCTTTGCTGTTTTATATCTTAGTTGAAATGGATTTTTTAGTTCAGAATTACGATACGGTTGATTCTGGGTCGGTTTCTGGAGGTGGAACTGGTCGTCCGGCGAACTTTTCCGACGAAGAAGTGATGTTAGCTTCGAGTAATCCGAAGAAGAGAGCAGGGAGGAAGAAGTTCCGGGAGACGCGTCACCCGGTGTACCGTGGAGTCCGCCGTAGGAATCATGGGAAGTGGGTTTCCGAAGTGAGGGAGCCTAATAAGAAGTCGAGGATTTGGTTGGGGACGTTCCCAACTCCGGAGATGGCAGCACGTGCGCACGACGTGGCAGCGATAGCCTTGAGAGGAAGGTCGGCTTGTCTGAACTTTGCGGACTCCGCTTGGAACCTCCCGTTGCCGGCTTCTTCCGACCCGAAGGATATCCAGAAGACAGCGGCAGAGGTGGCAGAGACTTTTCGAACGGTCAAGCATTCGGATCATGGCAACTCTACAAACAACACAGAGATGGATAAGACGACGGTATCCGACAAAGGGTTTTATTGGGACGAAGAGGCGCTGTTTGGAACACAAAGATTTTGGGCAAACATGGCTGCCGGTATGATGATGTCACCTCCTCGGTGCGGGAACGACGGAGAAGGGGAACAACAAGAATATGATGCCGCCGATGATTATGTACCTTTGTGGAGTTATTCCATCTAAATTTACATCTAGTTTTTAAGACATTTTTAGTATACACTCGTAGAAATATTGTGTAAATTGAAATTTAAATTTTAACGAATTGTTTTCGTAATGAATCTTTGTAAAATCAAATCTAAATTAATTTAAATTTAGATCGGATACATAATATTACACGCCTGACGCCTGTTTAGACAAACCAAATCAGAAACCTGGAAAAAACTTTATACACGAATCAAAATTCGAGTAATCACAATCTTGTTACTCTGTTTACCTATTTGTATCTACCGGTTAAAAAGCTAAAAGCAACAACCCAATAACACGACTTAAAAGCCGGTGCCATGCAGTTTATCCAATTGTCGACCTCCATCGGAACTATTTCGACTCAGCTCAACACACGAGAGATGACCTGAGGGATGTGGCAGTTGGGAGATTTGTGCATGATGCCCATCGGATGATGGTGCGGTTCCTCTTGCTGTGGAAGGCTAACAGCAACCTAGACCCACTCGTTCCTGCTGTCCTTCCGAAGTCAGCTGTCTTGGTATCCTTTTCTCTTGACTCAGAGCCACAGCAAAGCGAAGAATCTGGTAATATGAGCAGCTTATCCAACGCTGCATTCATAAGATGATGCCAGGCAATTTCAGATATCTCTGGTATGAGAACAACAAATCATAAAGATTTGTAAGATGGTTTAGCACAAATTACCTCCATCTAATCTCTCCATATGAATAATGTTAGTCGATAAATCTGACATTTGTCTCTCTGGTTCGACCACAGAAATAGGACTGAAAAATGCAAAGCTCGGAATCGATGGAATGGTAGAATGAAATTCTAAGGCAGAATTACTGCTGTGGAAAGAAAATCCAACCGATGCGAGCAAGGTGTACATGGCTCCACAAAGCAAGAGGAAAATGATGTTCTGCAGGTTAACGTGGGTGACTGAACATCATGAATGATGGGAGATCCAGCACCAAAGCTGATATCCTGATCCCTAGACAAGGTAAATGAGCCACTGTGAAACTCCAACTCTCCACAACTGTGGTATACACGCTCATTTGATTCTTCTCGACAAGATTCATCATTCTTCATCCATGAATGGTCTAAAAGAAAACAATTCAACATTAAGCTTTTCGTTGAAGAGCGAAATTTCCAGTAACATGCAAGAAAGGAAACAATCTGGAGCGACTTCTTGGCCTACATATACCAGTCAGCCGAACAGGTAACTTAATGAAATTTAAGAAAGCTAGTATTAAAGAGCAACAGGGCTTAAACATGCATGGACTTCCCTTCTACATACTTCAATAGCCACGGAAGATAATATGATTAAACTACTATTCTAATGCCATCTGCATGCACCGGTAAATTTACGAGTGTTTGGAGGGATTCCAACGTACCTAAAACCTGCAGTGCAGAGAGCCGTTGAAAAGTATCTATATTGAGCATTCCCCTGACTAAATTTTTTCGCAGAATCAGAAATCAGATCCCAAGGATCTGATGGGAACTGCAAATCAGCTGCCCTCACAGCATCAAATATCCGTGATTTCGTTTTACCAAAAATGGTGGTGTCCCACTGAGAAGTATGTATAGAATCACCCCGGCACTCCAAATATCAGCAGCCTGATTATATCCCCCAACCAAAACCTCAGGTGCAATGTAAAAAGGATTCCCAACGGTCCCATGCAAACACTGCCCTGTTGGTAGCTAACACAAAAATAGTTAAAAACATGGAAGTCTCAAAACTTTCGAGGAAGCAAACAATAACTGTGTGAAAAATGTCTTGGTTAGCAAAGGGGAAAGAAGAGACATAAAACTCTACCAGGCTCCATATATGTTGCAAGACCAAAATCTGCTAGTTTGGTTGGTGATGACGAGGCTTTTGTAGCTAAGAGGATATTCTCTGGCTTCAAATCTCTATGCACAATCCCGATTTCATGACAATACATGACTACTTGCATCAGATGCCTAAAGAGAACTCTAGCATCTGCCTCGGAAAAACGGCCATACCTCTCAAGCCGGTGAAAAAGCTCCCCACCTGCACAAAACTCCATAACCAAATGAACATAGTCTTCATCCTCATAAACAACCTTGAGATCTACAACATTTGGATGCCCCGACAACCTAGTCATTATTTCGATTTCAAGCTTGACACTCTGTGCATCGTCAGAGGTTACCAATCTATCTTTAGATATGGACTTGCATGCCAATACCTCTCTTGTAAACTTATCTGAGCACAATCTAATAACACCGAACTGACCCCAACCCAATTGCTCTCCAAGAATATATCGATCTCTCAAATTTGCAGTTTGGTCAGTCTCCAATATCATTTCATTCAAGTTTACAACTTTGTAGCAATTACACGGCCATTTTGACTTTCATTGAAGGTGCTGCTATTGGCAACAGCCATAACACTTTCCAAACATCCAACTAAAAATGATTCAGGATGTAAACTTAATACCCTAGGTTTTCGACCAGCTTGTAACAGCTTAGTCTCCCAAGGAAACAAGCTAATCAAATTTTAATTGTCAAAACTTTGATGTATAAATTTCTACGTTCACATAATTCTTACCAAATCCATGCTTGAGTTCAAGATTCCTAAAACTTAAGATTTTCATGGGTAGTTGAACTTTGACAGCAAAACTTGAATCGAAGAGCACACGGTACCAGAAATCATGACAAAACTATAGCAAACTATAAACCCCAAAACATCATAATCTTAAATGCACATCTGAGAATTCATAGATTGTCTGGATCTGGAAAAAGAAATTGAAATGATCAGATTACAATCAAGCACTATAACACCATGAGAGTTCAATTAGAAAAACACAGATAAAACGCATCACTATATTTTGTCAGCTCGACAAACTTCAATCCAAGCTCAAAGAAGAAAAATGATTCACAATCTAACATAAAATAACAAAAAGATAAACTTTATCACACCAAAACCTCAACAAACGACACGATCACACATTGAAAACCTTGATCACATTAAAAATAAAAAAAAAACTCTTTGCCACCCAATCAGCTCAAAACATGAAAAAGCAACAACAACCCATCACATAAGAAGCCAGAAAAATCACAAAACACAACCAAAATCCAACAAAACCCCATAAAAATTCGACCTTGAAACAAAGCATCCCAGATCCAAAACCCTTCATTTCCACGAACAGAGAAAAATAAACCCACTTTTCAGAATCAACCATCAATCCTAAAACACTACAAAAACTCTATATAAAGATATATAAACCTGGCAAGAGATAAACAACTAGAAACAAAGCACCACAGAAGAATAAGAAGTCCGTTGGAACAGTGATTGGAAGAAAATTCTCCCCAATCCAGACCTCTCTTTCTGTGCGTTGTTTCTTTTTGAGTCTACCTTTTATACTCCAAGTTTTGCTTTTTACAGAAATGAATTTAAAAGGTAATAAGAACGATGAATGGAGGTTCTGTATTTTGAAATTGAAAGAGCATCTCCTCGGACTCGATGTTAAGTTTAATCCAGTGCTAAGTGTGGATTCGAAGACTATAATGTGAGTTTATATCTACATAAGGCTTAGATTAATAAATAGTAAAATTCTTATTATTAATAATTCCAATACAAGTTTTGAAAATTGGGTGATAAAAGAATAAGTAATTTAAAAATTAACTGATTTAAATGTAAGTTTTAAAAGTTCAATGACCATTATATAAATACCATAAAACTGTAGTGACTATTAGTGTAATTTACTCTAACCATAACTACTAATGAAAGCTGCTGCCGGCAGCAGGCATATTCCTACAGTTAAACCATGTTCTCTGTGTCAACCTCTTGATCGGCGTATCATCCGCCGCGACCGGACTCCGTTTAGGTCACAATTCCGGAGATCACTTTCGTCATTATATTCATTCCCACCGAGATTTTTCTCTTCAATTTTCTTTGGCAAACTCAGTTAAAACAGAAGCTTCGTCAACGCAATCCGTTGTTACTTATACTACTTTTAAGCGATTATGGATTCAGACGGCGGAGGAAACAGGCGCGTCTACAACCGACCCGGAACAGACTCCTCCAAAAACCAAAAAGTCTGTTTCCATTGGCGGGCCGGTAAGTGCACCCGTTTCCCTTGCCCTTTCTTGCACAGCGAACCGTCTCATCCTTCAGGCTCCGCCACCGTTAACGGGTCGGATACCCACAAACGCTTCGCTGATGATTCCGGGTTATCGGGTCAGCCCCGATGTCACGATCCTTAATCCGGCAACCTGAAAGAACTGAGAAAACAGAGTAAAGGTCGAAGAGAAAATTCAGAAGAGAGGTTGAGAGAGAAATAATAGGGTTCAGAATTTCATTCCAACATATTTGATAACAAACAAGACTCAGAAAATCATATTTCTAAACACCCAAAACGCATCGTATGATCCAAACTAATACGCACTGTTTTACTTAACGAAATTACTCACTTAAAACTAATTATTTTTAAACATCAACGGTCCTTTCAACGGCTAAAAACAAAACCTCTCCTACACACGACAAAGCCCGAATTTAAAAAACAATCATAATAACAGTAGATTGCCCCCAAGATTTCTTTGGTCCCGAACTCACCATGGCTTCAACATGCTTTGCGATGTCATAAGCATCCATCAAATTTCGAGGTTGCAACAGTTTAACCATCGGTCCAATGTCAATCCTAAGGTGATTCTTAAACAAGCTCAAAACATAGTCATCGGGTAACTCGACTTGGGTGAGGAGTTGGATAAATTCCTCATAGTAGTGTTCGACAGTGTCTCTCTGTCGTAAAGCAACCAAGTCGACAAAGGGGTCATCAATCCCCTCTAGAACAAAACGCTCCCTTAACAGTCTCAAATAGTCGTCCCAAGTTGGAGAAGTTATACCTTTATGTGATTTGTTGACGAACTGATGCCATTGAAGTGCTTTGCCCTCTAAATGAAACATCACCACTAGGATTTTCGCTTCATCAGGGATTCGCTCGGCCTCGAAAAACTGCTCGACCTTGAAGTACCAATCTTTGAACTCTGATCCATCAAACTTCGGGCAATTAAGCTTATAGGCCACATTATGATAAGAGGAGATCAAGTTAACGATAGCTTGTGAAGTATGGTCCGGTTCCTTGGGAGAAAGGGTATTCACATTACTGCCTTGAGCCTTCTCTACAATAACAACTGGAGACTCGAGTACAACGTTGGGAGGAATGGGATTCATGTTCCTGCCGTGGGCCTTTTTCATGATAACCACTGGAGACTCTAGTATGTGGTTCTTCGGGGCTGATTGAGGGAAGCCAAGAAAACCTGAGTGTTGCGATAACATTTCCCCTGCATCGATTTGCTTTCCCAAACTAATCTCTAGAAGTCTATGCAGATTCGCCAACATGGTCGATTGCATCTCTTGAAATCTTGTATGACTGAAGCTTCCAATCGCTGTACATTTTCCTGAAGACAATCAGTAACAACTTGCCACTCTGAAATCTGGGATACACTGGATTGTTCCGAAGGTTGATTTTGCGCTGCCGCCGCCGTTATGGCCAACGGAGCAACTTGTTGACGGGTTTCCACCATCGGTTCGAGGAACGGTAGGCTCTGATACCTTTGTCACGATCCTTAATCCGACAACCTGAAAGAACTGAGAAAACAGAGTAAAGGTCGAAGAGAAAATTCAGAAGAGAGGTTGAGAGAGAAATAATAGGGTTCAGAATTTCATTCCAACATAACAAACAAGACTCAGAAAACCATATTTCTAAACACCCAAAACGCATTGTATGGTCCAAACCAATACGCACCGTTTTACTTAACGATCATAATAACAATTGGGGGAGAATTGGATCGAAAAAGGCGGTTAGAAAAACAGAGAAAGTATGTAACTATTGGGTTCGAGGTAACTGTAATTATGGAGACATGTGCAAGTTTTTACATTCATGGAGTTTAGGGGAAGGTTTTAGTATGTTGAATCACCTCGATGGGCACCAGAAAGTTAGTTCCTTTTTTTTGGCTGTAATTATCGGAAGTATCAAATTATGTGATTCTGATTCTGATGATGTGTTTGTTTTATGAACAGCTTGTTAGTGGAATTGTGTTGCCAGCAGGTATGGATAAGCTCTTTACAGTAAGTAAAGATGAGACTTTGAGGGCTTGGGATACTAACTCTGGTGCCTTTGTTTCTTTCTTTTGTTTTGGTAGTTTTAATTTAGTTTTTATGTCCTTGGGGAAAACAGTCATATATATACATGTTTGATGCTTGTGTGTATATTCTGATTATTTCTATGGCATTTTGTGTAGTGCACGGGTGTGATTAATCTTGGTGGTGAAGTGGGCTGCATGATTGGTGAAGGTCCTTGGCTGTTTGTTGGCATACCAAATGCTGTCAAAGTAAGTTTCAGAATCAGTTTGTTTCTTCTTTGCCACATTGTTATCTGATTTGAACTTAGAGGAAGAATGCTTTTTCCCCATTACTGGTCTTAACTCAACAACAAAATTCGTATTGTAGGTATGGAACACCCAAACTAACCAAGAGCTTACTCTTAGTGGACCTGTCGGACAAGTTTATGCTATGGTTGTCTTTAATGATTTGCTCACACAGGTAATGTTTTGAATATTAGCTTGTCGTCTCATTTTGTGTATTTCATTTGAAACTAATGTTCACTGTGTATGTCAGTGTCAGACACCTTCAATCATCTCTCTTACTCTAGCTCTAGATTTCTGATCTTTAGCAAGGAACATCTGTTTTCTGCAGGAAGGTATATTGGTATGGAAATTTAATTCCATCACAAACGCCTTTGAACCGGCAGCATCACTTAAGGGTCATGCCCTTCCTGTTGTATCGCTAATTGTTGGTGCTAATAGACTGTACTCAGGTTCCGTGGACCATTCTATAAAGGTAAGGTTGTTCTAAGTTAAGTGTTTGATATTGCTGATCGAGAAACTTTATAGTCCCAAACCACATTAATAGTATGTTTTGCTGTTATTCCATTGTTTCTTTCAGGTCTGGAGCCTGGAAACTTTGCAGTGTATACAGACTCTGACCGAGCATAATGATGTAGTGATGTCCTTGCTTTGCTGGGATCAGTTTCTTTTGTCTTGTTCATTGGACAAGACCATAAAGGTTAGTGTTATTTTGAAGTTATTCTATCATGTTTATTTTGTTGGATTTTCCTTCCATTAAAGCCTAAAGGTAAAATTCTTTGGATTTATTTCTTTACTTTCTGCGAAGAAAATGTATGTTGTATTAATACATTACGGATGCTGTTTTCTGGTTTAATGCATTTAGTTGTAAGGGGGAAATGGGTTTGAGGGCAGAATGGGAGAAGGGAAAACTCAATGTTGAGGAGAGGAGATCATCAATGGTCTTTTGCTTGTAGTTTATGTTAGTTGGTAGAGGTGACTGACTTAAGGGTGGTTATTGGAAGTGAAGATGATGGTTGATGGGAAAATTGCTACATAACGTTATTTTTTCATGTTTGGGGAGAGGGATTCATGCTCTGCATTTGCGTTTATGAAGTTACCTTACATGGCAGAGCTTTTGGGAGGAATGCTGGGATGGAGAAGTAGATATAGAGGATTTGGATAAGCTTTTTTATTTTTGCTAAATTGTGTTATAGCTGATGCTTCACACTTTCCTTCGTATTCCTCGACACCCATTGTTTTTTACAAAACTCGGTAATCTAGATGTTGTGATATTTAAGCCTAATATGTTGAGAATGTAGGGATTTGAGTCTTGCTTTTCAGGGTAGAGATAATCTAGTGTTCTGGTGGTCTTGACAACAAAGATGTTTCTATGAGAAACATGAATGATTGAACATGTTGTTGCAAGCTTCAAGTATGGTTATGTTTTGACCAGTATAATGACCCATACTATTTTTTGGAATTTCGTTTCACCATAAAAATTGTCATAGAATTTTTTATTAATTCAGGTGGTGGAAACACTGGTGTAGGAAGCTTATTTCTAAACAAGACAGGTGTTTGAGTTTTGAAACTTTGACAGTTTGACTTCAACTTAAACTAGTTGAATGTAGATTGTAAGGTGATCTTACCTGGGATAGAGTATAATTTTTGTAGTGAGGTGAGATCTGGCTCTGAAAGTTTGTAGGATCAGTTGTCATCAAGATTTCTTGAGCTTCAGTGTCCATGTTCTATTCTGAATATTGATCACTATAAAAGTTTCGATTTGTTTGCAACATATAAATGTTTTAAGTTCATATAGATGTGTCTAAAAGAAAGGGATATTAAGAGGGAAGGTGGTGTCTATCCTCATGGTTCTGTTAGATGGTATTAGATGCATTTTCAGGTAGATTTTCAAGTAAAACACAAATCATAAATGGTCCCAATTCTATCAGCCTTCTAATTTCATTTCCTAGGATCTTGTGAAATGTCTTAACACTTGAATTATTGTCTTCTGTTTCCAGGGTGTGCTTAATCTCGTGGAATGCCCGACTTGGAATCCAAGCCTGTCTTGTTGTGTGCATGCAACGACAATTATGTCCGGCTCTTTGATCTACCCTCGTACGTTTTAACAGAGACTTGCATTTAGCTTAGTGTAGATATTGTTTTTGCATCTCTTATGTCTTTTGATGCTGCTTATGTGAATATCTTTTTGTCTTTCCTTATGAATGAAGGTTTTCCGAGAGGGGTAAGATTTTTGCTAAGCAGGAGATTCGAGCCATTGAAGTAGGTCCAAGTGGCCTGTTTTTCACTGGAATGGAACTGGTTTTAAAGTGTGGAGATGGGCAGAACCAGTTGCCATATCCTGATGCCTTGCCCCATTTTTATAACAAATTCATTGTTTTTTTGTTCTTGGTGTTGTTATTCATTCTGTTCTTCCCTTCCGGAGAGTTTTCAAGTTCACAGGAGAAATCGCGATTCAGAAAAGAAAAACAATTCTGGATTCCTGGTGGAATGTTTAGTAGCACTGAGCCAGTTCATCTTCATGTGTGCCAATAAAGTTCATTGAAATAACACAAATGCAGCGGTCTGATTGCTGACGATTCTGTATTCATTGGGAATGACTAGTTATGTGCCAAATTGAGTTGGAATTCGACAGGATGTGAAGTTTTAGTTTTGGGATAGAAATTTGAGTTAGCAAGTTGAGTTTTGTGTTTCAAGCATGGTGTTATTTAACACTGTCAAAGAGTATGAACCAACTGAGCAAATTGTTATCTTCTTCTCCAAATGGTTGAATAAAAATAAAGCCTTTGGGGAGTTTGGAAAATCCACCTTTCTCTTATGTGTAAGTTCTATTCGATATGATTGGATCTGGTTGCGATCACAGCTTAAACACGACTTTAATGGCATTGCCACTGCGAGCACTGGTTTTGAAAGTTTCTTCAACCTCTTTCAGAGAAAACCCGAACCTGTTAGTTATCGGCGGCTTCACATTGATCTAACCGCTTTCTTAGAAGCTCAATGCGCAGAGGCCAAGAATTCGTATACATGAAACACCCGACAATATAAACCTCCCTGCATGCAATCCATGAACAGATGAGTGCTGGAAGGAGCAGAATAACAAAGTACTAAATCAAAGAGTGCTTTAAACAAATAAATACAACCTTACTGCAGCTGGAATTAAGAGGCACGGTCATCTCAGCGTGGCCGAGCCCGATAAGGCAAACTTTGCCACGGGCTCAAGTTGAGCTTAGATCAGTAGACATTGTTTTCCTGAAGCGTACACAATCAAAGCTTACATGTACTGCTGCTCCCATCACTTAACATATTATTCCAACTTCTTCGGGTATGTCCTGCATATTCCTCAAACTTTAATCACTTTGTCAGCACCAAGATCCTTAGTCGATGTTCATCCACATCGACAATGACAATTCTATGTGCCCTGAAAGCCCAAGCCGCTAGCATTGTGACGAGACCTATAGATCCTGCCCCCGTGATCAACACATTGGTTTCTGGACCGATAGCAGCTCAACAACAAGCATGAACCATTACACTCAAGGGCTCACACATTGCCTTTTCTTCCAAGCTCACATTGTCTGGCAGTTTGAAACACAGATCTGCAGGATGCACTACCTACACTTGAAACCAACTTACACATTTAGTCAACTTTTGCAGATTCAACTACAAGTCATTCAGTCCACAAAACTTGTTTTAATCCGATTATTTATGCTTAAACTCAAGCTTCTGGTATAGGTGGTACATTTATCTCGTTATGGTCCAATCGGACAAGGCGAACCCTGCCACCGGCTCAAGTAGCAGCCAGAGGCATAGACGGAGGTACATAGGGTGGAAAGGGTAATTGTTCACCAACCTCTGAAGATTTTTTTCTTATTTTTGTCTCCTTATATAAATTAAAAAAATAGTTTATTATAAATTTATCCCACTTTCAAACATTTATGTTTTTCTATCTTTAACCCCAAATTCTGACTTCGTCTCTGACCAAAGGTGTTGCATGGTTTTGTTAAAGCCTATAGTCTAAGCTTTCATGTCCTGCTGCTCGGTCTCGTTCTGCATATCATTTATTCTATCCAACCAAACACAATGTCAGATGTTCCCTATAGGCTATAGGCTATAGGAACATAAATTATATTAAGACACCATTCGTGAGTTTGCTGGTTCCGTTAAAGTACGATCGTTGATTGTATTATGAGTGACCCGACGATATTAGTACAAGGTTGAATCCAAATAGCAACAAGCCCATCTTGCCATCTTGGGTCAAGTGATATAAAGTTAGGGCCCATTAAGCCCATTGCTGATGTTTACTGATTCAATTGCAAAGTAGTGGTCCATGTACTTCAGAAAGTCCCTAGTTACATGATCCTCTAAGGAGTGGCTCTATTAAAATTCAAACAACCTTAATAAGTATTTGAAGTATACAAGTTTCTATAGATATTTAAAATATTTTCTTTACTAGAGATGTTTTCAAAGTTTATATTTAGGTGTTTCGCCGTTATTTATTAATCAATAAAAACATAATATATTTTATTTTAAAAATCTTAAAAATATAGGAAGACTAATGATATTCTATTAAAATTTTTAATATATTTAAAATGATTTGGGCCAAACCGCTGGTTATTTTTTTTATTCAAATGAATCGAACTAACATCCATCACCATATTATATAGTTCATTTATATCATTTAAAGTAGAAATTAATGGTCTAAATATGCAAAGGAAGTTTGGCGAATATTTATAATCCATAATTTTATATAAACACGTCCCTCCTACCTTATTAATTAGGAGTTACTTAGTATTTATATCCCTTAAATATCATTAAATGTAAAATTTAATATTCGACGGGTTTGATTAATAAAAATTTAAATGACATTTAGTACTTAAAATATATATTCTTTTAAATTAATATATAAAAAACTGTAAATTTTGTAAAAAGAAGAAGAAAATATTAAAATATAACTTGTTAAGAAAAGAAATATAAAAGCTCATATTTTATATTTCTTTAAAAATTAACTTAAAAATATGTAGTTCAGATATTAAATATATATCGAAATATAATAAAAATTATCTATACTTATTTAAAATTAATTTTTCTGTGAATTAACATTGAATCCGGTTGCTTTTGGTCATTTTAGCACAAAAAATGTGGTGAAGAGTTTCAATATAAATGAATAGTTCAATTTAAGTTGATCCATTCGTATTAAATTTCAAATATATATATATATATATATATTTAATTTAATCATTAACTTTTAATTCATTAATTGATTAATAATTTGATGGTTTTTTTAACTCGATTTTTTCATTCATAACATTGGTATTCGAATATTTGATCTTACTCTCAAATATTTTTCTTAATTTTTTTTATTTAAATATAAAATTCATACTATTTCTTACTTTATTGACCAATTGATTTTTTTTTCCTTATGGCTAACTTGTTTTGCATTCGTTAGTCAAACATAATTGGTACCTTTCTACCAATTTTACCTAATTTTCGAAGGAAGGTTTAAGTATGCATCCTTGTCATCAAGTACCGTAGCTCTTAATTACTATAAATTTAATATTAATGATGAATTAAAGTTTTAACAATCTCCTATTTTTCATTCTTTATTTAAATATTAAATAAGTTATAAAAATTCAATTAAAATTAATCTTGCCATTAGACTCCGCAAATAAATCAATCATACTTTAAATTTTAGTTAAAATAATCAATTCAACCCTTTGTCACGTAAACATTCGTTAACGGCTACGTCAATACTATAACGATTAACTTCAATCAAAGATAGAGATGAACACATGTCGGGGTTTTGGTCCACCCGACCCTGACCTAAACATATATACCCTAATCCCAACTTGAATATTCATTTTAGAAAAATAATTTGATCTAAAAATAAATATTCTAAATTCGACTTTGACCTATAAAAAAAATTAAGAACTTAATTGTAAAAAAATACTTTTAGAGACCTAATTATAAAAATATAATTTTAAATAAAAATTTAATTTTAAGAACCTAATTATAAAAAATAAAAAATAATTTTATTAAAAAAATTATTCAAGTTGGATAAATACTCATCCCTAATCAAATGATAAATTTGATGCAATTTATAAAATATAAGAGTTACTAAAAACACGTTTTTATTAATTTTTTGGGTCAAATTCAGAAATAAAAAAAATCCCTTTAACAATAAACAATTTAAATCCCATAACAATTGTAAAATTTAAAACTAGTGTAACATAGAAATGTTAAAATTCTAGCTTAATTCCTTAAAAAATAATAAAATTATAAACTAATTGAATGCTAAAATTTTCAAAAAAAAAACAACATAATTTTATTTTTAAAATCATAGCTTTGTTCTTGAGCTTTAAATCATTACAATATGAATCTGAGTTATTCCTGGAGAACTTTCCCTGTTCAAATATGCCTGTATTAGTTGAACCTCCCTAGTTACAAGTGAGGGAGATAATACTTTGACTTTGACTTGTAGAAAATTTTTTCCTGCCACCTTCGTCTGTCAACTTGGACCGACCTATACGGTTAGACCTCAACCGTTACTTGGTTTTGAATCCTACCGAACCCCGAAGACATCGATCAAACATAATAATCATGACGGGATACAACAAAACACTAAATATTTTTTTATAATTTGATGTTATATCTTTTAAAATTTTATAATCATATAATTTCGTATATTTTATAATTTTAATAAATTTAAGTTAAAAAACGATTTAAATTATATATTTTTAGATAAGTAAGTATTTATCTTTTGCTGAAATAAGTGTTTAGTATTTTCACAGTTATAATTTTAAGTATTTTGTGGTTAATGATTTTTTTAAATATTTTATTAGTTAATAAAAATATTACACGTGGTTTGTTTTATTTTATTTAAAAATATTTTTTTAAAATAGTTTTTAAATCTCTAAATCTCGAATCTAAACGTTAATGATGTCAAATGTTGACGGTGTGCCCACCATTTTTATCGTTGGACTCTCACAATTATGTCTCTCATTCTTCTTTTCTCGAAAGACGATGACTTAATGTCAAAATAAAGTTGACCGACAAGAAAAAATGATGGGCGTTAATAATGATTGATCAAATGTTGAACGACATGTGAGTCTTATAACGAGAAAATAAGATTTGATTTTATTATTGATACCGTAGTGAACGACAACGACAATGATCAAATTTGAGAATCTAGAGATTTTGAAATTATTTTGTGAATTTTAAAAAATTTATTAATTTTAAAAAATAAATTTTAAAAAATTAAAATCAAAGTCATATATCATATTTTGATTGGTTTAAAAATTATACTATCATCGATGATCAAACATTTAAAACGGTAACAATAAAAACATTAAAAACTTACTTAAACAAACAAAAAAAAAAACATAAAGATAATGTTAACCCTTAACGTTTGTATTTTTTGTCATTTTGGTCCTTATTCTTTTTTTGGATAAATTTATCCCTTAGCCTATATCTTTTTAACAAATAACTTATTTTTTAACTATTATGATAATTGGACCGTTAAAAATCTAACAATGATGACATGTCATATGGATATAATAATATATTTTAAATGATATGACATCTAACCTATCAAATATATATATATAATATAATTTTATTCCAATATAAAATTTAAAATAATTAAAATTTAAATAAAATATTAAAAATTAATTATTCTAAAATAAAAGGCTATTAAACATTTTCAATCCTAACTATGATAGAATCAAAGTCCCATCTTAAAAAAATATGAACACAGTTCGAAATTAATTAATTAATTTTTAGGTAGGATTTTAATTTTATCGTAGTTAGGGTTAAGAATGTTTAATAGTATTTTATTTTAAAATTAATTATTTTTTAATATTTTATTTGAATTTGAATTTTTTTATATTTTATATTAGAATAAAATTATATTATATATATTTGATAGGTTAGATGCCATGTTATTTAAAATATATTATCATATGCATATAACATGTCATCATTGTTAGATTTTTAATGGTTCAGTTATCATTGTGTTAAAAAATAAACTATTTGTCAAAAAGATATAAGTTAAGGACAAAATTTATCCAAAAAAAGAATAAGGGCCAAAACGACAAAAAATATAAACGTTAAGGGTCAAAATTATCTTTATGCCAAAAAAAACACTTTAAGCAATTATATAAAAAATATAATTTTAACAAATTTTTAATTATTAAATTTTTTAAAATATCTTTTAATAACATTTTTTTTTGTTTGTACTTCCCTACATCTCTAGTGAATTTTGAAACTGATGTTTTGTTTGACCTCCACAACGCCTTGGACCGGGCGCAGTGCTCGGTCAGTCGGTCCCTTTTGGCACGCCAAGACTCGATCAAAACCCACAAATTCTATCACTTTTGGTCCCACGAACTTACCCGACGAGTTGGGCATCCGATACAAAACAATAATGGAAGAACAAGCACGAGAGACAGAGAGCGAAATAATATGATGGTTAGTATATATAATACGAAATAGTAACTCAAGTATGATTATTTGATATATTAATGTGAGCATTTTATAATATAAATTATTATATTTAATTAGTATTTTTATGTAAATTATTAATATTTAATATATTTAATATAATATATATACTACGAGAGACAGAAAGCAAAATATATGATGGTTAACAATTAAACTCGATTTATATATATTTTAAAAATATTAAAGATCATGATTTATTTTAAAAAATATATAATTATATTCTATGATTTAGATTTTATGTAATGACTTAAATTGAATTATTTTTATTTAGCCTTTGCCCTTGCACTTGTTGAAATATATAGACATAGATTCTTTGTCTTTGGTCGTATATTAAATTAAATCAACCGCCCCTACTATTGGGAAACTTAGAGATCAGTTAGTTGGTCGGTTTGGGAATTGATGCATGCAGCATCCCATTAGTTTGCCAAGGGTAGGGACGTAAAAACAGTTATTCGGATGGGTTTCAGGTCGAGTACTATTAAGTCAGATAAAATCGAATAAGGTCATTTCAGGTTGATTTGATGTTTTTACTCGATTCGAGTCGGGTACATGTCCATTTCAGATCAGGTCCATTTCAAGTCGGATCCATTTCAAGTCGTGTTCAAACGGTTCGGGTCCAAATCAGATAATTGACAGTTTCATTTCAGGTCGGGTAGATTTCAGGTCTGGTCTATTTTAGTTCGATTGCATTTCAAGTTGAGTTCATTTCAAGTCGGTTTTGTTTCGGGTCAAATTAATTTTGATTTTATATTCATAATAATTTAAATTATTAATTTTGATTTTGTATAAATACATAAAAAACAAATAAATATTAAACTATGAAGTTAAAGATTAAATTTTGAAATTTTAAAAAATCAACATTAACTTGTAATAACTCAATTAAAAAAAATAGAAACATTAAAGTAAATTTAAAAAATCAGTAATAATCAATTCAAATAAATTAACTTCTAAGTTATAAAGACTAAATTACAAAATTTATAAATTAATAATAATTAAAAGTATTAAAAATCTAACTTTAATATATTATAAAATATTTATATTATAGTTTAATATATTTTAAAAATAAAAAAAATAAATTTTAGATAATATATAGAATTTATACTATAAACGGAATAATAATTATATAAAATTAATATTATATAAAAATTATACTATATATAGAAAATATACTATATACGGAATAATACTATAAATTAATATTATATATGAAATAATATTATTTTTAAAATAAAATAATATTAAAATAAAGAATAATATTATTTATGCCATAATACCATTTATGAAATAATACTATTTTTGCAAATGGAATAATACTATAAATGGAAAATAAAATTATAATATATACATAACATAAGTATATTCTAACAGTCGAATATAGATCAAGTTCGGATCATTATTTCTCAGGTCAAACCAAGTTTTAACTCGAACAAATTTCAGGCTGAGGGTGAAGACTGGGACGGTCACAATTCAAGAAGGCTATTGGTTACGCACACAATCAAATGCCCACCACAACTTCTTTCGTATTTTTAAAGTTTTAGATTCGAATCGTGGCTCTATTTATATCATAAATAGATTTTTTAAAAACCAATAAATAATCCCAATCAAAACATAATATTCATCTTTGAAAACTCGATTTCAATCATTTTGTCTGTAAAATATATATATTATTAAAGGGATAAGAATATATATGAATAAATTGTACCTTACAATCACTTTTAGATTTATTTAAAATAAATAAATAAATTCTCTAATTATTTTTATTTGACATAAACTATTTATTGTATCAATTATACAATTTAATATTTGAATTTAATGAATATTAATTGTAACTATTGATATTAAAATCTCTATTGATGACGTGTTAAAATATTACTATATTATGATTTTTATATGATAAAAAACGATTATTGTTATTTAATTATATTTTAAATTTTATTTGATTATCCAAAAGGTTGGAAATATGTATGAAATATAAAGTATTTTATAATTATTTAAAATTATATAAAATTATATGTCTAAATTATATTAAAAATCAAAATTTTAAATTATAATTATAAATATCTTAAATTAGAATAATATAAGATAATGCAATACAATTTTTTTTTAATACACCAATTGAACAAGATCTAATTTATGTAAAAATATTTCTAGATTTAGTTTAATAAATGATTATTGCTAGACGAACCCATCAGTATTTAATCCTTAGCCAGTTATATATTTAAAAATAAACACAATATAATAAATACAAGTAATTTCTTAAATCCCTTTAATTTTAAAATAAATTAATTAAATCTTCAATTTTTTACATCTAATTAATTTTTATATACAAATAATTAAATTATTAAACTAATAAATTAAATTTATTAAATATTTTAATCAATTTTAATCATTCATAATAGTTTATATATATATATATATTAAAAATGTAAATAATTTTAAAGTTTTTTAATAATTTAGAAATTGGGAGAATTTTGTTTCCTATAAATATTGACAACATATCATAATAATTAATAAAAAAATATTAAATTTAATATTAATTAATTTTAATTAAAGAATTGAATTGATAAAATTTCTCATTACAAAAATAATAAAATAATATATATTTTAAATATTCAAATACCCCTTTTCTCCCTTCTCCAACTTCTTATAAACGCCGAAGTGTATATAAAAGGCACTTTGTTTCATAAAAAAACCGCATCCTTCCATCATTTCCTCTGTTTCATCAACGTTTTTCTCCAAACCCTAGTCTCTGTTTCTCAATCTTTTCCATGGTTTCTTCTTCTTCTCCCCGCTCAAGAAAAACCATGAAGATCAGATCAACGAAGCTGGTCGATGCGGCGTCATGGTACTGTTCGGTAGCGTTACTGGCCTTAATACTGATAGGTTCCATCCGGGCGAGCTCTGTTTCAGATGAAGAACCAGTGAGAGGCACCCAGCTCCTGAACCGACCCTGCGATGAAATCTACGTCGTAACCGAAGGGGAGACCCTTCACTCGATCAGCGACAAGTGCGGCGACCCGTTCATCGTGGAGCGCAACCCGCACATCCATGATCCCGACGATGTTTTCCCCGGCCTTGTTATCAAGATCATTCCTTCAGCTGCCGGGAAACCATAAAATTACCTTTAGTATACTCGATACATATACATATACAGCTTGAAATGAATCATATCATGTTAATTTCAAACAAGGGAACATTTATACTGCTGCGTACTGGGTTTTAGTGCTTTTGCTCTTAGTTATGTATAAAACAGAGGAATAGTTGAAAAGCCATAGCCTTTGTAATACAGGGAGACTGGAGTTTCCAGAAAAGATTTTTTTTTCTCTTCTTATTTCAGCTTCCGTTTGATTATTATATGGAAAATAACTAGTTTGATTTCACCTTGTTTATTTAAAGATTTTTCTGTATATATATATTCCGATATTTAATTTATTTACGGATTAATTAAAATAAAATAATCAGATTAATTTAATTCTAAATGATGTAAGGCTTGAGATACGAATTTGGACGAATAATTTAATTTTTTAAAATTTTAGAGGTTTAAACTAAAAATTTTAAAGCTTTGACTAAAAATTTTAATAATTTTATGAGATTTAATAAAAAATTTTAAAATTATGCGAGAGAATTTAATTAAAATATTCGAAATCTTGAAATTTATTGATTTTTTAAAATCTTAAAAGAGTAAAACCAATTTCTTTAAAAAATCAAGCAAAATTCTAATTTCTTAAAATTTTAAGTGGCATCCCCCTAGTCTCCTTAATCTGTTGGTTCTTAATTTATTTATTTAATTTTAATTTTTTAATCTAATAATTGAAAATGATTTTTTTAACTGAATTTAACTAACAATTAATTAATGCATGGAAATACAGGGTATTTGGTCATCCAACTCCAGCAACTCAATGCAAGATCCACTATTCACAAGCCACGTGTCCAATATTCTGTTGACAACTCTCGAGTTGTTGAGTTGATGATAATTTTGACTGAGTCGGCAATCCTAATCCGAGTTTTATGTTTTCTCAACAAAAACGTGACGGGTCTTGTGGGGTTGATGGATCTTTTCGTTCCCACCTTATCCAATTTCAATGAACATGATTAAATTCATAAATAAATTGAGTTTTTTTTTTCTTTTTACATAAAAAGATTATTAACTAACATTGAAGGTCAATTTATTTATTTTTATATAATATCTCAATAATTTATACACCTAAACAAATTTAAATTTATATTTAAAATATTGTTTAAGTCTTAAATTTAAAGTCTTCGATATATGACATAAGAATACATCTGGATTAATCAAAAAAAAAATTTAAGAACCGAAAGTACAACCAAAAAATATTACAATCACAAGAGATTTTATTTAATGTATTTTTATTTCATACACAAACGATCAAACCTTCGTTTAAGATTTAGAGTTTATGTTTTAAAAACCCTTAATTCTAAATTTTAAACGAAGTTTCTAAACCCTAAAATCTAAATAATTATACAAATAAATTCTTATATATGAAATAATTACCCTTATTTAATTCCCCGAAATCAAAATAATTAAAGATGAAGATGGAAATTATTGTTCAAGAATTTGTCACGTCGATTAGAACATGAAAACACACAAAAAATGGGTGTTGTTTGATAAATGGAAACTTAAACATTGAAAATTAAGCATTAAATTTTAAAATTATTAGACTGAGACTATACAAACTGTTTGATCTACTATAATTAAGAGTGCTTATTTTTAAAAATGTTAAAAATGAAATTTCTTATTTGGGTAAAAATAGGAGATTTTTTAATTGAAAATTAACAGAAAAGTTTAACTGCAATGCGTATATTATATTCTACATTAATCAAAATATTTATTATTTAATAAAATAAAGTAATCATAAATGCTAGAGTAGTATTTTTAAAATCCTCTAAATTTTCAAAATTTCACAATCCACTAAATTATAAATCCAAACTAGGCCGTGACTGAATTATAGATTAATTTTTTTTATCTAAGACCAAACCAAATAAAATTAGAAAAGTTTGAGCCCGGTTCAATTAGTTTATATTTATTTATTTTATTGAATAAAGTGATTATATTATTATACCGGTTCAAAATCATACAAATAAAATAATATAAATATTTTTAATCACTAAATTAATTAGTAAATCTTTATTTATATTTAATTCGTTAAATGTTTTTTATTGTTCTTCTGGTTTTCAGAGTTTAGTCCTGACTAATTCAGACCGACCTGCATCACACACTTAGCTTTGGTGAGTACGTCTCCCGACAGAAATTTTCTAAGTATACAATATTTTAAACCTAAAACTTACTTAAACTAAATCAAAATACTTATCACTTGAACCAACCCTATTGATTTAATTCGTTACATGTTTATTCTTATAATTAAATAAAAGTCCGATTATCAAGTCCATCCAAATTAGAAAACATCTTCCCCATGTCTTTCGGATCCATGAGGCTCTTTTTGTGGTTACTTATTCCCTGCAGAGAAAACTTAAAGCTTCTCTTATTCTAATTCTATTTATATAGTACAGGCTACAGGCTACAGGCTACAGCATTGTGTTCATAATTTATAGGATCGAATTATATAAAAAAACAAAATGGATAGGGGATTATGGAAATTTCTCGATGCTTTTCTTGTTACCGTCGTCGTTTGTGCTTTGCACCCTTATTCTTGTCAGACAGAGAATGGTAATTATTTTTTGTTAGAGCGGAGAAAGATAATTTTTAGTATATTTTTCGTCGATTTAAATTATTTATATAACATCATTATACATATATAGATAGATGGTCGATATTTATTAGTGTAACATTTTAGTTAGAGATGTACCTATCATTTTATTTGCAGATTTATGACATCTTTTATAATGTTTTTGAATTCGATAGGTTTACAATATGAGTAAGAATAATGTTTTGATTTTTTTAATTAAAGACTAAAAAAACTGAGTTACATGTCAATTTTAATTAATGTTACATGCCAATTTTTAGGAACATAGATGAATATATATAACTTAGATAAAAAAAATATTTTAGATAATTATTTTGATAAAAATTACTTTAAATATTTAAATAAAAATTAATATTGTTTTAGATGTCTATAAAGCAAGCCTTTTCCTAATTACCCCTCAAACTAATATTCTGTCTCTGTCTCACCTTACTACCTGTATCGATGGTAAAATACCAAATTTTTAAGATATGAATCTAATATCTTAACTAAAAACACCATTTAATTACTAAAATTGTCCATTTAAAATAGGAACAAACACTAATGGCAACCATTATTCTGCAGCTCCAAATTATACTTTTGTAAAAGAAGCAACCTCAGCTCCTCAGGTCTCATACCATGACTACATTGTGGTCGGTGGAGGGACCGCAGGCTGTCCCTTAGCAGCAACCCTGTCGGAAA
This sequence comes from Abelmoschus esculentus, assembly GCA_035048815.1. Taxonomy (NCBI): domain Eukaryota; kingdom Viridiplantae; phylum Streptophyta; class Magnoliopsida; order Malvales; family Malvaceae; genus Abelmoschus; species Abelmoschus esculentus. The sequence goes on along the minus strand of JAUCBN010000027.1, from coordinate 3,059,521 downwards.
AAGCCAACGTTTTAGTCCTAGAAAGAGGAGGGTCTCCCTATACCAACTCTAGCAGAACAGACAAAGCGAACTTCTTGCTTCAACTGTTCGACACCTCATCCGAATCAAATTCTCAGCATTTTATCTCGGAGGATGGAGTGCACAGCAACCGAGCACAAGTTCTCGGCGGTGGCACAGTCATCAACGCCGGGTTGTACTCACATGCTGACCCTCAGTTCATAAAGGAACTCGGTTTGGATGAAACTTTGGTAAGGGATTCGTATGAGTGGGTTGAAAAGAAGCTGGCATTCGAATCACCTGTGTTGCAGTGGCAATCGGCCGTGCGGGATGGGTTGCTTGAAGCCGGGGTTAAGCCGTTCAATAATTTTACGTATGATCACATCAATGGAACTAAAGTTGGTGCCACCATTTTTGACAAGAATGATCATAGACATACGGCTGCCGAGTTGCTCGAGTATGCTGACCCGACGAATATCAAGGTTTACTTGCACGCCACGGTGCACAACATCACTTTCGCAACAGAAAGTAAGCTCATTACTAGTATTTTTTTTTGCATGAGTTGTAATTTTACTTAGGGTAAAGTAAATAAATCATTATTGAACTTTAGTTTTAAACCTATTTTAGTTGGTTATGTTGAAACACATTCAATTTATTCACTGAAATTTAAACATTGAATATTTATTTGTCAATTTTTTTAAAACTTTTTGACTACGTTCATTTATCGACAAAAGAAAGAAATCGAAAGATTTTTGCTTGCTTTGGGAACTTTTAGACACTTTCCGATAAAATAGAGATTGAATTTAGACTAAAAGGAAAAAGAAGAAACGAGTAGTGAAATTTGGTATCTAATGACGATGATAATAACAATAACAATAGAGTGACAAAAAAGTTTTATATATAAACTTTAATGAATAAGTTAGACATTTTTAAAACTTTAGTGATTAAAATAGATTTAGTAATAAAATTTAGCGATGGTTTATGTAATTTACCTTTTCCTTGAAGTTTCTCCTTATACATGCATATAGGCGGTGGATCACGACCGAAAGCAACCGGGGTAATATACGAGGATGCATCGGGTGTAAAGCACAAGGCGATTTTAACAAATGACTCCAAGAGCGAGATAATCGTGTCAGCAGGCGCCGTTGGAAGCCCGCAGCTGTTGATGCTGAGTGGTATTGGACCTGCTAATAAACTAAACGCGCTTGGCATCAAGGTGGTGATGGACCAACCCATGGTTGGCCAGAACATGGCCGACAATGCCATGAATTGTCTCTATGTTCCTTCCCCTTTGCAAGTTGAGGTCTCACTCATTTCCATCGTCGGCATAACCCAGTCCGGTAACTATATCGAAGCAATAAGTGGAATGAATTTGCCTTCACTCGGAGAGATGGCACAATACTTACCCCTCGGACTGAACCTGGTTTTTTCTTACTGTTTCATTACATCTCCATACATCTCTTTTTTTTACCGCGGTTAGTGTTTAACAATGGTCGTGGTTTGCAACTTTGCATGTGTATGACAAAGCAAACATTACTTCAAGGTGGCCTCATTGTCCAGAAAACCGGTCGTCCACGTTCGACAGGCTATGTCGAGCTTCAGAGCACAAATCCAAAGGAGACTCCCAAGGTAACGTTTAACTATTTCAAAGACAAAGAGGACGTGAGCAAGTGTGTGCAAGGCATGCAGACCGTGCTAAAACTTGTGAATTCAAAATCGTTTTCGAGTTTCCGGTACCCTATGAGCTCGACACAGCAGCTTCTGAACATTATGGTCGGAATTCCCTCGAACCTTAGGCCTAGACATTCGAATGCGACAACGTCATTGGAGCAGTTCTGCATCGACACCGCAATAACGTTTTGGCATTTCCATGGGAGCTGCCAAGTTGGTAAGGTTGTGGACAGTGATTACAGGGTCCAAGGCGTGGATGGCCTTAGGGTTATCGACGCTTCTACCTTTCATGCCACGCCTGGAACCAATCCTCAAGCTACGGTTATGATGCTCGGAAGGTAATGTCTGTTCCATTTCTTATTCGTTTCATCTTTACAAATAGTTATGATAGGAAAATTCATATATATTTTTAATGAACTTTTGATGCAGATTCATGGGAGTTCAAATTCTGAAAGATAGAATTTCAAGAAAGTAGAGATGAGTTCTTACTCTTAGCATAATTAACCGACCGTGATTTTTCTTTCTTGTAATTTTTTATATTTTCAAGATAAGATAAATTATTTTACTTATATTTTTTTATCATCTATTCGATCGCATCAATTTCGTTGAAAACCTATTCGAAATTCAACACTCCTCTGGTAATCTTCATTTTCATTAATTCAACTCGATTATTCGATCATCTCTCTTCTCAAACTGATAACCCAATAATTTAGATTCTTTGATGCACCATTGTTATAAACAAGTCAATCCTTTTCTATTAAAACATGGTATAATAACATTTTCTGTAGATAAAACTTATACAATCATTAAGATAGACTATAATTCAAACTAAATCGATAATTTTAACTCTTATATTTAAAAAATTATCATTTTAATTTTTATTTTTTTCTAAATTATTTATTCTTGTCTATAAATGTTATATATTACTTTTACGAAATAGCAGAACGTAACTATTGAACTATTAATTTGATAGGATGAATTTGTTTGTTTTGACGATATCGCAAAAAAATTAAATTGATGGAGTTTTTAAGTACCAAAGATTAAATTATTTAATTACTTTAAATTAAGAAAAAAAAAATATAGAATGTATGAAATTTAGAATCTAAAAATGTTATTATAACAGAAAAAAGTGACACGTTTATAAAGGGCGTGACTTGTTTGTAGGTATATATTAATCGGGTGATTTATTTATAATATTTTAAAATATATATTTGTTATAAAATTATAATTAAATGATCTTGATTGTAGCTTATCAAAATATATGGAATCATACAAATATATAAAGAGCGTAAATCATTTGTCCGTTCTCATGTTTTTATTTATGCCCCACTTCAAATGAGAGGGTTTAGGGTTTTAGGTTAGGGGTTTTGGTTAGGGTTTAAGAAATTAGGGGTAGGGTATATTTTTAGGGTGTAGGGTTTGAGATTTAGGATATAGAAAATAAGGGTTTTGGGTTTAAAATTGATTTTTTTTAAAAAATAAATTAAAGGGACACAAGAAAAGGTAAAAAAAGAGACAGAGAATTTTTATTCATATATAAAAATATTATGATACACATATTAGAGATTCATGTTTATATTTATAATTTAAATATAAAAAATATAAAACTTTTATATATTTTATGTATTAAAATATAACCCGATTATATAATTTATTAACTTTTCTTTAAAAAATATTTTAAGAGTTAAGACCTCATTTTCTAATTGTGTTGGATGTCCAATGGATTTATCGTGTAGTGTTCTTTTATATCGAATATTTGGTTACCTTTTTCACTATTAAACATAGGCCTTAAAACAAGCTCCAACAAACTTGAATTGATTGGTAACGAAGAGACCTCGGCTCCAACGGTCTCATAAAACGGTCATATCGTAGTCGGGGAAGAAACTGCCGGTTGTCACTCGATTAGGAATGTAAAAACAGTTATTCAGATGAATTTTAGATCGGGTACTGTCAAGTCAAATAAAATCAGATACAAGTCATTTCAGGTTGATTTGATGTTTTGACTCGATTCAGGTCGGGTGTGGGTTCATTTCAAGTCGGGTTCATTTCAGGTCGGGTCTATTTTAAGTCAGATCTGTTTCAGGTCGGGTTCAAACGGTTCGGGTCCAAATCGGATAATTGACAGTTTCATTTCAGGTCGGATAAATTTCAGGTCGAGTCCATTTCAGGTCGGTTGTATTTCAGGTCGGGTTCATTTTAAATCGGTTTTGTTTCAGGTCGAATTAATTTTGATTTTATATTCATAGTAATTTAAATTATTAATTTTAATTTTTTATAAATACGTAAAAAAATAAATATTAGACCATAAAATTAAAGATTAAATTTTAAAATTTAAAAAAATCAACAAAAATTATAACTTAATAATAATTAAAAGTATTAAAATTTTATCTTTAATACATTATAAATTTATAATTATACTATAGTTTAATATATTTCAAAAATTAAAAATAAATTTTTAATAATATATAAAATTTATACTATAAATGGAATAATACTATATATAAAATTAAAATGGAATAATACTATATATAAAATTAATACTATATATGGAATTTATACTATATGTAAAAAATATACTATATGGAGTAATACTATAAATGGAATAATATAATTTTTGGAAATAGACTAATACTATATATGGATTAATAATATATAAAATAATACTATTTTTGAAAGTACAATAATACTAGAATAAAGAATAATACTATTTATGACATAATACCATTTATGGAATAATACTATAAATGAATTAATAATATATATATAATAAAATTATAATATATATTAAAATATGGTATACATTACACTATATATATAATAAATTAATAATTTAATAACTAATATAAATATTTATATAATATATATTGATAATTAGATGTCTAGTAATTAGATATATATTTTTTGATTTAGATATGTTATATGTATAATGTATACAATTATTAATTATACATAATACATAACTACAAAAGTACGTTCTAACATTCATATATATAATATATATATCAATGTATGTTACATGTATACATAATGATAGTATATTAATACGTCTTTAATATTATTATACATAATATATTAATATATTAATATATATATATATATCAATAATTCAATATATCATATATGTATAGTATATGTATATATATATATATATATAATAATTAGTAAATATATATTATATACTATATATATATAACATATGTATATGTATAATTGTATATAGTAATTCATATATAGTAAATGTATATATGTATATATAATATATGTATGTTATATGTATATGTATTATATATACATTATATATATCATACATATATATTTATTTTTAATGTATATATAATAAATATATCATATTATATATATATATAACATATTATATATAAATCACCTTAGATCCCTCCCACTCAGTCCCGCCTAAAATCAACCCCTTAAAAGTTAAAATCAAAAAATTTCCTCTACCTCATGACCCAAACCGATTAAAATAAAAAAATTTCTCCTCCCACCATATATTAAAATAAAAAATTCTCCTTAAAATTAATTTTTTTTCTTAAAATTTTAATTTTAAATTTACTTCAAAAAGTGAAATCAATTTGATTTAAAGTAATTAATAAAAAAAATTATTATGATATATATATATATATGTATATAAGATATATTAGATGTATACATCAATATATGTATATTTATCTTTTATATATATGTATATATACTAGATGTATATATTAATATATATGTATATAATATACATTAATATATACTATGTATATAATATAATTTAATACATATATAATACACTTTAACAGATGGATCTTTAATATATACTATGTATATAATACACTTTAATACACCAAACATGAACCTCATTAAAAATAAATGTTATGCACTATATTAAATAAAAATATCATCAAATGATTCATATCTTAAAAATTGAGCTAAAATACAAAAATTAAAAAATAATAAGAAATAAACATTGGACTAGAAAGAATAAAGTCTTAAATTAAAAAGGATAAACATTAATTAAATAAAATATCATCTTATTAAAAATGTTGGACTAAATTAAAAAAAATAATAGTCATTTTAGAATAAAAATAAAGTTGTAAGGACTAAATTGTATAAATTATAAATTAATAATAGTTAAATTCGGTGAAAATCTATCTTTAATATATTTTAATATATTATAATTTATACATATATAATATAATTTATTATATTTTAAAAATAAAAATATAAAATTTATACTATATATAGAATGATACTAGAATATATATTATATATTGAAATATAGAATGTATAATACTATATAATATGATATATGTATATATATGTTTATAATATATAAATATATATAGGTATACTTATATACTATCTAGTATACATTAATATATGTATATAATATATATTGTATGTATACTTATATATAACTATATAAGTATCTATGTATGTACATGTATACATTAATATATATTATAATCTATATAATATATTAGATGTATATATTAATATACGTATATATATCTTATATATATTAGATGTATTGTATATATTATAATATATATACGTGTATGTTTATATTATATGTATATCATATATGTATTATATGTATGATTATAATATAAGTATATGTGTTATAATATAAAGTATATAATATAAGTATATATTATACGTATATTTTAATGTATGCTTATAGTATATAATATATTATAAAGTATATATTATATGTTTTAATGTATACATGTTATAATATATAATATTTATGTTTTATAATATAAAACATATAATATAAAGTGTATATTATACTTTAGTACATATATATATGTATATGTATATGTATATACTTTAATATATGTATTATTACCTTCGTCCTATTTTATTTGTTTTAACTTTTTTGATCAATTTTTTTAACTTTGATTTATTATAACTGTAAATCTATTATTCATAAAAATATAATATATTTTTAGATCTAATCAGTTTGTTTAAAAATATATATATTTTATAAAATTTAATAAATTAAAATATTTAAAATAATTATGGTCAAAGTTTTAAAATTTTGACTTTAAAAAGTCAATACTGGACTTCTTATATGGGACAGAGGGAGAAAAAATTTTAATATTTGATTTTTTAATTTTTTATTTGTTTACTAATATTTTTAATACGCATAATTTTTATACTTCACTCTGAAATTATTAGATTCACTAACAAATATTTTTTTTATCTCCAATTTTGATCTCTCCTACCCGCTAAAATATAAAAAATCCTCCAAATTGATTCCCCCCTTCTAAAACCAACCTCAAATTTCTAATAATTCCCCCAAATTGATCTATCTCCCTCCCCACTAAAATCAACCTCAAATTTCTATTTTTAAATTTACTCAATTTTCATCTTCCCCGGCTGAATTTTGATTTCTCCCACCCTACACGCTAAAATTAAAAAAAAAATTCCATTAAGTACTATTTTAGATATATATACTTATTATTATATTTATATCTATATATATTAGATATATATTAATATATATACTTATATATATATATATATATACTTATGTATATATGTATATATATTAGATATATATTAATATATTATAATAATAATAATAATATTCTATATATTAGTAATTAAAAATTAATAAGCACAAATTATATAAATGTTATGTTAATATTAAAAATATAATATGAGTATGTTATATAAATTATTTATATAAATATTATGTTGATATTAGTTCAAGTTAATAACAAGTCGGGTTTAAAACAGGTCGGGTAAAATCAGATTTCGTGTCAATTCAGTCGGATAATATTGGTTATCTATCAGGTCAGACTCGGGTTCGGATTCGTTTCAGTCGGATACAGGTCGTGTTTCAGGTCCACGGTAACAGGTTGAAATGGGTTCGGGTCATTCTCGGTCGGATACAGTTCGGGTTCGATTACTACAGTAACATGTTCAACTCGGGTTCGGGTCAACAACAGTCGGATACAGATTAAGTTCGGGTCATTACATTCCCAGGTCAAACCAAGTTCTAACTCGAACAGGTTTCAGGCGGGTTTTCAGGTCGAGTTAGTTTTTTACATCCCTACACTCGATTGCAATTCTGTTAAAAATCATTAATATTTTTATTTAAATTTAATTTAATTTAAAAATTTAAAATTTTTAAATTAAATTAAATTTTAATATTTAGTTTAGATTAAATTTAGTGATATTTGAATACTTGACTCATTTATATCTTTAGGATTAGTGGTAGGAACATGGAAAGAATTTAACTTGAGATTATGCAAAGTTTAAGTGTTATTATTTGTAGCAGTGTCATATAATCTCGAATCATATATTTATATTTGAATTTTTTTATCGAATATCAACAAATTAGAACCAATGTCATATAAGATATAACCTCGGTCGCACGTTCGATTTTACTTACCATAGTATTACAATATATTCATTGGGTATTCAGATCCCATAAATTATCAATTTAATCAAACAAGTGTTCTTACTTGGTATACAACCATTCCAACAAGTTTTTCAAGTTGAATAGACCTTAAATATTTTTGTAAATTTATTTGAAACATTTTTTATTTTAATTATATTAAAATAAACATCTCAATAAAATGACTAAATTATTGATAAAAAATAACAATATATTACGAAGATAATGAAAATCTTATCACTAAAATAATATTATTTTTATAAAAGTAGAAAATAAAAATAATAGATAAATAAATAAAAAATATCTATAATCCATATTCAATACTAAAATTAATATCATCATTAATTATTTATTTAGAAGAACAAGAAAAACATTTAATAGAGAAAACAAGTAACTAGGCAAGGTTAGGAGTAGCTAGGCAGATAAAATGTGTAGTTTTAGAAAACGGCTGCGGATTAAAAAAGCGGCTAAGAAGCCGTCACGCCGAAATTGTTATAAAAGTTTTGGTAATAATTTTTTAAAATATATTATTTTTTATAAAAATTATAAGAATTTTAATATATATAAAATTAACAAATTTTTTATAATAATTTCAGCACAATCGTTTTTAATCTTTTTAACCCGTCGTTTTTTTCAGAAAAACTCAAATAAATCATCTATCATTACCCTAAAAAAAGTTGATAACAAGTAAAGTATTAGGGGCAGGAAAAAACACAGTTATAAAGTTGATAACAAGTAAAGTATTAGGGGTAGGAAAAAACACAGTTATCTGGTCTAGGGGCAGGGGTAAAAAGTGGCTAAAAAATTCGATTATCAAGTTTCGATAAGATTTAATAGATTTTTATCCGTAATAAATTTTAGTGAGACCGAAATTAAATCTTGATTTATTAGATCAAGTATTTGATGGGTACCTAATGAGACCAGGACCAATAATAAATACCCGATACTCTCTTGTTAGATAGTGTTACTTTTTTTTATTAATTTTTTTATGTATGAATATTATGAATATGACTTATTTTAAATTTTTAAGCCTTTAATATTCTAATTCTGTTATTTAATATTATTATTGGTGGTTAATTTTTTTCTATTATTCAAAATTTTTTAATAATAAATCAATTGATTAGGTACCCATATTAATATCGATTTCTACTAGAAACAAGATTAATTTCTAGAATTTGTGATTCGATATAATCAAGAACAGAACTAATTTTAATTTTTAAAACACAATAATTATCAAGATTAAGATGAATTCTAATTAAATTAGCACCACTCTATCTTACCTACCCCTAATATGTATATAGCAAGATTAGGTAACAGGATTCCGATTGATTTAAGAGCAAGACAAAGTGCAGTATCCCTCGATACAATTGGAAGTGGACATGCACTATGGGCCTGGTGGGATCATGGAGATTTCTAATGCCTTTCCTAGTTGTTTTTGCTTTGCATTCCTACTGTTATCATGCACGCACAGGTAACAAGTAGGGATGCTTATTTTTAGATACGAGATGGATTTGATTAAAATCTTAAATATTTAAGTATTAGATATTCGGATATATAATTTAATTTAAATATATTTTTTTTAAAATTTGACTGTGCAAGATTCTAGTTTAAATTCAGAAACTTCTTCATTTTGCAGCTCCGGATTATAATTTTGTTCATGAATCAAACTCAGCTCCTTCGATCTCATACCACGACTACATTGTAGTCGGTGGAGGAACCGCCGGCTGTCCTTTGGCTGCTACTCTGTCGGAAAACGCTAACGTTTTGGTCCTAGAAAGAGGAGGGTCTCCCTATGTTAAACCAGGCAAAACGAACAAAGAGAACTTCTTCCTCGGTCTATTCGATTCCTCGTCCGATTCATATGCTCAATCTTTCATTTCGGAGGACGGAGTATACAACCATCGAGCACGAGTTCTTGGCGGTGGCTCGGTCATCAACGCAGGCTTCTATTCACATGCTGAAACCAATTTTGCCAAGGAGTATGGTTTTGATGAAGCTTTGGTAAAAGATTCGTACCAATGGGTTGAAAATAAGGTTGCATTCAAGTCACCTGTGTTGCAGTGGCAATCTGCAGTGGTTGAGGGATTGCTTGAAGCTGGGGTTTCACCATACAATGGATTCACGTATGACCACATTAACGGAACTAAAATTGGAGCTACCATTTTTGATACGGATGATCACAGACATAGTGCAGCCGACTTGCTCGAATATGCCGACCCGAAGAACATTATGGTTTACTTGCATGCCACGGTCGTCAATATCATTTTTACAACAGAAAGTAAGATTATTAGTAGTTTTGTTTGAATTGTTATTCATTGAGATAATGATTAAATTTCCAACTCTTTTCCTTTAGATTTGGGTTCAAAACCGAGAGCTAAAGGTGTGGTTTTTGAGGATGCACGGGGAGTACGACACAAGGCCTATTTGACGGATGATTCTGAGAGCGAAATCATTCTGTCAGCAGGTGCCATTGGTAGCCCACAGCTGCTGATGTTGAGCGGTATTGGACCAGCCGATCAACTAGAGGCACTAGGCATCAAGGTGGTCATGAACCAACCCATGGTTGGCCAAGGTTTGGCTGACAATGGATTGAATTCTATCCTTGTTCCTTCCCCTTTACCTGTTGAGGTCTCACTCCTTTCCTCCGTGGGCATAACCCAGTCTGGTCTCTATATTGAAGCATGCAGCGGATTGAATTTGCCTCCTTCCTTCGGGAGAATTTCCAAATTCTTGCTCCCCATCCTAAACCAGGTTTTTACCTAATAACTCCCTATGTTTTTTTGGTGATATATATAGGGATGATATCTACTTACATAGTAGTTTTACACTAGTTCATAACCTTTTGATGAGTGAAATAAACGGATGAAATGAATAACTAGAAATAATGAGATCTTTAAAAAAAAGTGTTTAATCTCATGTATGCACTCATTTAATGGCCATTAACGTTTGTTTTCTCTGATTTAACGTCGAGCGATGAGCTTTGTAATTTTCCTATATGGTGTTTAACAATGGCTAGTGGTTACATGCATGTTCACAACGTATCAAAGATTAACATCGGATTCAACCTCAATACAAGACTCGAAGGTGGCCTTATTATTCAGAAAGTTGGTCGTCCACTCTCCACAGGCTATGTCGAGCTTCGAAGCACCGATCCATACGAGACCCCGAGGGTGAGGTTTAATTACTTCAAAGAACCAGAGGACTTGAGAAAGTGTGTGCTAGGCATGGAAACCTTAATCAAAGTCGTAAATTCCAAATCCTTCTCGAAATTTCGTTATCAAACAATCTCGACTCAGCAGCTGCTGAATCTGACGGCGGCGGCTAGCTTGAACTTGAGACCCAGAAGCCCTAGTACTGCAACGTCTTTGGAACATTTCTGCAATGACACTGTCATTACATTTTGGCATCATCATGGAAGCTGCCGAATTGGAAGGGTTGTGGATCAGAATTATAGAGTCATCGGCGTGGCTGGTCTTCGGGTTATCGATGCTTCCACCTTTCATTCCACTCCCGGAACTAATCCTCAAGCCACGGTTATGATGCTTGGAAGGTAGTATCATTATTTGTACAACTTTTTCTTCTTTGAATACGCTATTCAAGGCTGTACATAATCGAGACCGGTTGAGTTTTGTAGTGGCCTCTCGATAAATAACGTTTGAGTTCTGCAACTGTAGTTATTGTGTAACAATCGTATATTTTTGATGCAGGGCCATGGGAGTACGGATTCTGAAAGAGAGAAATTTCTAGAGAAGCTGCTGAAATGGATCCAAATGGAAAGGCCATTACGGTTTGTTGATTGAATCTGTGGGATCAATTCAAGATTATTACTTGAAAATATAGTTATCGGTAATAAATGTACTGAATAATTCTTATTGTAATAATACGGAATGTATTGATTATAATTACAATCGAAATTTAGGGGTAAAAACTATATGCTTCTTTATGATGCCTCTATCTATGTTTTTTATCTAAAATTTTAAAAAAATTAAATTTTAAACTCTAATTATTATTTCTATATCCTAAATCTTACCCCTAAAAATTATACCATATACTTAGTTCTCTAAACCGTAACTGTAACCCCTATCCTTGAACTCAAAACCTAAAACACTCTAATTTAAAACGGATACAAGAATAGAAGCATAGAAAAGAGGTAGACGATTTACACCCAAAATTTAGGACGAGACTTATTTTCTAATTGGGTTGAATTAGGGATGCAAAAAACTGTCCCGACCTGAAAACTCGCCTAAAACCTGTTCGAGGTAGAACTTGGTTTGACCTGGGAATGTAATGACCCGAACCTGATCTGTATCCGACTGTTGTTGACCCAAACCCGAGTTGAACCTGTTACTGTAGTAATCGAACCCGAACTGTATCCGATCGAGAATGATCCGAACCCGATTTCAACCTGTTATCGTGGACCTGAAACTCGATCTGTATCTTACTGAAATGAACCCGAACCCGAGTCTGACCTGGCAGATAACCGATATTATTCGACTGAATTGACCCGAGACCTGATTTTACCCAACCTGTTTTAAACCCGACTTGTTTTAAACTCGATCTGATGAATGACCCGACTTGTTATTAACTTGAACTAATATCAACATAATATTTATATAAATAATTTATATAACATACTTATATTATATTTTTAATATCAACATAACATTTATATAATTTGTGCTTATTAATTAAAAATATTAATAGATATAATTATAATAATAAGTATATATATCTAAAATAGTACTTAATGGAATTTTTTTTTGGTTTTAGCGTGTGGGGTTGGGGGAAATCAAAAGTCAGACAGGGAAGATGAAAATTGAGTAAATTTAAAAATAGAAATTTGAGGTTGATTTTAGCGGGGGAGGGAGACAGATCAATTTGGGAGAATTATTAGAAATTTGAGGTTAATTTTAGTGGGGGAGAGGAATCAATTTGGGGGATTTTTTATATTTTAGTGGGGAGGAGAGATTAAAATTGGAGATAAAAAAATATTTGTTAGTGAATCTAATAATTTTAAAGTAAAATATAAAAATTATGCGTATTAAAAATATTAGTAAACAAATAAAAATTTTTAAAAAATCAACTTTTTAAAGTTAAAATTTTAAAACTTTGACCATAATTATTTTAAATATTTTAATTTATTAAATTTTATAAAATATATATTTTAACAAATTGATTAGATCTAAAATATATATTTTTATATATTTTTATCAATAATAGATTTAAAGTTATAATAAATCAAAGTTAAAAAAATTGACAAAAAAATTAGAACAAATAAAATAGGACGAAGATAATAATACATATATTAAAGTATATACATATACATACATATATATATATGTATTAAAGTATAATATATACTTTATATTATATGCTTTATATTATAAAACATAAATATTATATACTATAATATGTATACATTAAAACATATAATATATACTTTATAATATATATTATATTATATACTATAAGCATACAATAAACTATACGTATAATATATACTTATATTATACACTTTATATTATAACACATATACTTATATTATAATCATACATATATGATATACATATAATATAAACATACACATATATATTATAATATATACAATACATCTAATATATCATCTAATATATATAAGATATATATACGTATATTAATATATACATCTAATATATTATATAGATTATAGTATATATTAATGTATACATATACATACATAAATACTTGTATAGTTATATATAAGTATACATACAATATATATTATATACATATATTAATGTATACTAGATAGTATATAAGTATACATATATATATATTTATATATTATAAACATATATATACATATATCATATTATATAGTATTATACATTCTATATTTCAATATATAATATACATTCTAGTATCATTCTATATATAGTATAAATTTTATATTTTTATTTTTAAAATACAATAAACTATATTGTATATGTATAAATTATAATATATTAAAATATATATATTAAAGATAGATTTTCACTGAATTTAACTATTATTAATTTATAATTTATACAATTTAATCCTTATAATTTTATTTTTATTCTAAAATGACTATTATTTTTTTAATTTAGTCTAATATTTCTAATAAGATGACATTTTATTTAATTAATGTTTATCCTTTTTAATTTAAGATTTTATTCTTTCTAGTCCAATATTTATTTTTTATTATTTTTTAATTTTTGTAATTTAGCTCAATTTTTAAGATATGAATCATTTGATGATATTTTTATTTAATATAGTGCATAATATTTATTTTTAATGTGATTCATGTTTGGTGTATTAAAGTGTATTATATACATAGTATATATTAATGTATATTATATATATATATATATATATATATATATATATATATATACATCTAGTATATATACATATATATAAAAGATAAATATACATATATTGATGTATACATCTAATATATCCTATATACATATATATATATATAAGTATATATATGTATATATATATATATTATATATCATAATAAATATATATTTTTATTAATTACTTTAAGTTAAATTGATTTGACTTTTGAAGTAAATTTAAAATTAAAATTCTAAGAAAAAAATTAATTTTAAGGGGAATTTTGGATTTTAATATATGGTGGGAGGGGAAATTTTTGAGTTTGGAGGAACGGGAAATTTTTTATTTCAATCGATTTGGGCCTTGCGGTGGAGGGATTTTTTTGATTTTAACTTTCAAAGGGGGTTGATTTTAGGCGAGGCTGGGTGAGAGGAATTTAAGGGGATATATATATATAATATGATATATCTATTATATATATGTATAATACATATATATATTTAATATGATACATATATATACATTAAAAATATATATATAATGTATATATAATACATATACATATAACATACATATATATTAATATATATATATAATATATATATATAACATTATATATTCATATTATTAACATACATATATATATATTACATGTACTAAACTAATAATACCATATATTAATACATATATTAAAAATTAATTATTTGTTAATATGTATGATATATGTATAATATATTATATATACATATAACATATATTTATATAATACATATACATATAGATTATAACATACATGTATTATAGTATTATTCCATAAATGATATTATGTCATAAATAGTATTATTCCTCATTTTAGTATTATTTTACTTCCAAAAATAGTATTATTTCATATATTATTAATCCATATATAGTATTATTCTATTTCCAAAAATAATATTATTCCATTTATACTATTACTCCATATAATATATTTTTTACATATAGTATAAATTTCTTATATAGTATTAATTTTATATATAATATTATTCCATTTATAGTATAAAATTTATATATTGTCGAAAAATTATTTTTAATTTTTGAAATATATTAAACTATAGTATAATTATAAATTTATAATGTATTAAAGATAAAATTTTAATACTTTTAATTATTATTAAGTTTAATTTTTATTGATTTTTTAAAATTTTAAAATTTAATCTTTAATTTTATGGTCTAATATTTTTTTTACGTATTTATAAAAAATCAAAATTAATAATTTAAATTACTATAAATATAAAATCAAAATTAATTCGACTTGAAACAAAACCGGCTTGAAATGAACCCGACCTGAAATACAACCAAACTGAAATGGACCCAATCTGAAATCTACCCGACCTGAAATGAAACTGTCAATTATCCAATTTGGATCCGAACGACCCGACCTGAAATAAACCCGACCTGACAATACCCGACTTAAAACCCATCCGAGTAACTGTTTTTACATCCCTAGTTTGAATAGACGATGGAGTTCTTGAGCATAGTTCTTTGATATCGAAAGAATGGGCTAGTTTCTTCACTTTTGAATCTCTTTAACTTATTTAAAAAATTTAACTCCTTATCTCGCCGGACCAACTGATAATTGAATCTCTTTAACTTAACCCTTATTTATTTCTCTTTTGTGCCGAGGGTTTATCGACTCTTTTAAATACCGCAAGGCACAGTGACAGTCTCTCTGGTGTTAAGGTGGGTCGTTATGGAGTATCCTTAACTCATCTTTTCTTCGTAGATGATTGTATTTTTTTTGGCAGAGTATCAAATGAGGAGGTTGTTGTCATTAAAGAAATTCTTGCTCGATATGAAGATGTTTCCGGTCAAAAAATAAATTTTGACAAATCACTAATTTATTTTAGCAAGAATGTGAATCATTCTCTACAGCATTAAATTGGTAGTTCGTTTGGAGTACGTATGTCATACAATCCTGAAAAATATTTGGATTGTCGATGATGGTTGGAAGAAATAAAAGAGAAGCTTTTGCTGGAATACGAGATCTCATCAATAAAAGAATTGATAGTTGGAGTACACGATTTATATCTATGGCTGGAAAAGAAGTTTTTCTAAAATTTGTTCTTCAAGCTATACCTATCTATGCAATGCAGTGCTTTCTATTTCTAATTTCTTTATGCCGAGAAATTGAAAATATTTTCTGTAAATTTTGGTGGAGAAATGGGGGCACGAACAAAGGAATTCATTGGTCTAATTAGCATTCTCTAATAGGATTTAGAGATTTAGCAAAATTTAACATTGCTATTTTGGCTAAACAGGATTGGAATATTATTTCTCATCCAACTAGCCTTCTAGCAAGAGTATTAAAGGGAAAGTATTTTCCATCTTCGTCATTTATGGATGCTAATTTAGGGTTGAATCCTTCTTATACTTGGAAGAGCATATGGTGTGTTAGGGGGCTACTTGAAAAAGGTGTGGGTTGGAGAATTGGAAATGGTCATTCAGTAAATATATGGTCTGATGCTTGGCTACCTGCTACAAGTGATGGAAGAATTCATTCTCGTTCAATTAACACTAATTTTACATTGGTATCGGATCTTATTCTCCAGGGTTAAAATAGATGAAATGTCGATGTAATTAAAAGTGTTTTTACTGAGTCTGATGCTGAATTGATTTTAGGTATTCAATTACTTACCTATCCAGTGAATGATCTACAAATTTGGAGGTTGGATAACTCAGAAAAAATACTCTGTTAGAAGTGGTTATAAAGTTCTATGCAAGGATGATTCTCACTCTTCAGATGCTCCTCCACATGTCAATCAATTTGCTCCTACAATAATCAACAGATTATGAAATCTAAAACTACCAGAAAATATTAAAATAACTATTTGGAGGTTTCTGAAAAATTACCTGCCTACAGCTACTAATCTACAAATTAGAAGGTTGCTTGTGTCCATATCTTGTTGCTTATGCAATGCAGCTCTTGAATCTATCCATCATCTTTTATTAGAATGCTCCTTTTTGCATAAAGTCTGCGAAGAACTATCCATTTCTTTTCTAATTGTTCCTATAAATTTTCAATGGTTTCGGTGGTTAAAAACTTTGTTTGCAAAATCTTCTCAGGAAAGACTCACTCTTCGTACTGTTATAATTTGGGCTTTATGAAATTTACGAAATAAGAAGATTTTTGAGAAGAAAGACATGTCTCGCCTCCATTTAACTACAACAATTGGACATCATATGGTTGAATTCGAAGCTGCAAATGTTAATTTTTCTTCAATTTATCAGCAAAACTGTCGAAAGAGATGGATTCCACCTCCAAAAGGTTATGTATTGAATTCGAAAATTGAAGAAGCTATAGCTTGTGAGTAGGCTCTGATTTTTGTTATTGATCTCGGGTTTAAAAAAGTTATTGCTGAAGCTTCGAAAAATGTCATCGAGAAGGTACAAAACACAGGGATTGATTGCTCAAATACGTTCAGATTAATCTCAAATATAAAATGCATCTGTTCCGAGTTGAAGAAATTACTTTTAGTCATGTTCCGAGATTGCGAAATGAAGCAGCGCATACTTTGGCCATAGAAGGACGTTCTTTCAACCATCAAAAAATTTGGATCGAAGAAGCACCGGTTGTTGTTGAGGAGATAGTCAAATAGGATAGAAGGTGGTTTGCTCATCAAAACTCTTGACGAAAATGACCAATTCTGCAAGTGATTCTATGAAGTATTTTTGTCATCATATCGGAGACACATGTCTTATTCAAATCTGATTGCTTGAAACATCATCTGCGCCCTCATGTTTGTCTTTACTCGATCAAAGAGTGCTGAAATCAGATGATGGTTGCTGGTTGTGAATAAGGGTTTTTTTTATGTTTTCTGTTGGTTTTATTTTTAATGCCCTTTGGTTCAGTTGACAACTCTATTTTTGGTTTATGGTTTGTTGTATCCTTCTTCTTTTAATTTTTAATAAACAAGTATTTTTCAAAAAAAAATATTAATAATAAATTAATACCTCTTATTAGAGATGAGTATTCGATTCAATTGAGTAAAAAGATTACGATGAACTATATTACACATAGCTACGCATTCAAAGTGGAAACTCCTAAAATCTCCTACTGTCTGCAAATTGAAAACTTCCATTGCAGCCAGCTTTCATTCCATCTGAAAGCCTCCCTTTATATATGCGTCCAAAACTTTCGAAACCAAGCATAGTGCTTTCATCAAATCCACCTGTTGCTTGTGAAAGTTCATCATGTGTAATTCTTCTCATTGTTGTCAAAGATGGTAAATCATCTTTAACCAGTAGATTTGTATTAAGACTCTGGCATTTTCAATTTCCTCAATATCTTTTTTTTTTATACCAATGAATTTTTCCAAGGTACATATTTTGTTTATGGAAATCTAAAGTAAGTGTTGTAAAGTTTTATCACTATTTATCTAGAGTTTTCTCTAAAGCCCTAAAGCCATTCACCTTGATTATTTACTTGGTGGAGAATCTCTGCACTCAACTCCTTTTTTCCTCCTCTCACCATAAAGCAAAGGTATGGACTAAGAATCTATAGCCTTTGTGACTTTGGTATGGGGAAGAAGAAAGGAAGCTAATAATGGAATTTAACCTATCTAAAAGGTCGTGTTAAAGGTGTCACGGAGTATATCCATGGCATAATCCATTATCGAACCACAACCGTAGACTTAACCTATCAGTGACGGAATCAGAAATCTAGATCAGACGAGACAATGAGAAAACAGTAAGTAAAGTGTAGGAACATATATTCCCATATCCTTATATTGAACCTTTATGAGGCCCATAGGTTAAAAGGGAAAGAAGCAAATTCCTTGAGAGGCAGCCCTTTGTAGGATATCCCATGGCATAACCCCCTCTAGCATATGCTATTATTGTATGGGGTTATTCTCTCTATACACATATGGGAATGCTTATAAATCTCCGGACCAAAGACGATCGAATTTCGAGAAAGATTGCAGCACTCAAGAAGTGGGATATGGTGTGGGAGTAATCAGTAAGCAAACCAGTCAAAGGGCACCTCTTACTTGGCAGGTAACAATAGAAATTGGTGGTGTGATTTTATGTAGTCAAATTCAGTAATGGATCCCAACAAGCGCTTGGCTACACTGACTTGCCAAAGGAGAGTTGCCCTGTGACTGATTCAGCTTAATGTTAGGTTAGTGCTCCCACAGGCCATTCATCATAAGGTATGATTCTTTTGGTTGCAGTGAAAATCTTTTAGGCAATGCATTTTCATGCAAATTCTTCTGGTTTCTCTCTTGAGCATTTTTAAAATTGAAAACATGAAATTTACGTTAATGCTTTTGGGCTTTGTACGAAGACCAACATTAAGTTAAGCAATACAATGTTGGAAATTGGGCTCAATAAACCCAAAACAACTCAAATATTAAAATTTTTATTTAAATTAAAAAATAATTTAAAATATTATTACAACCCAAAAGTGACTTCGTCTGTGTATGTCATCTTAGTTTTTTTGTTCAAAATATCCCTCATAGATCTTGACCAAACTTTTCTTGTTTCCACCTCAGCATGTAGACAAAAGTGTTTGAGGGCATAGCCCCCATCTGTCAGTCCCTCCCACCGCTCACTATCACATGTTTTGATATATCAGACGACACAACAAAGCACTGCACATGCGACCACCACCATCAGCCACCACCACCAAATAATACACACTCCCCACCCACCAGCACCAAGAGATAAGATGGAGAGAGACAGATAAAACCAAAGCAACACTGGTTTTAACTGAGATTTGTACGATGATCGATGCATAAACTGTTGATGTTTTTAATTAAACTCTATGTTAAACCTGATGTTGATGGGCTTGGCACTGCAGGTCTAATCCTCATGGAATATTTCTTTTTCCTATTGTGCAGTGGTGGTGTGCCCCGCGAAACAGGACCACTTTGAATTTGAAATCCTCAGAAATATTCAATTTGGATTTCAGAGCCGGTCAGGGCTCAGGAATATTGTGTAGGCGGAATCTGCCAAGTTTTGCGGTAAGACTCAATCTCCCATATACCATATGCAATATGGATCAACTCAGTTGCCTACCCTACACACATTTAACAGACATGCAGGAGCAGGGCTCTTTAGAGTTCAAACTTTGTACAAGATTTATAGTTCTAATGTACAATAGTCACAGGAATTTGATTAGATTCAAAGTTAAGTTAGATTTTAATTAGCGAAAGAGAAAAGTTTTCTTGATTTCTTTTAATCTATAAAATTCAAACTCGAACTGTACTTGAAATACTATTTTTATCTTTATCATTCAATTTGATATGTTATTGAGCGGTATAAATCGTCTGGTTATTTATTATATCTTTATTAGTGTTTTCATTTTAAAATAGAGAAATTAAGGTTTATGGTTCAAGGTTAATGATTGTGATTGTGGTTAGGGTTTAAGGGTTTAGGAGTATAGTGTATTTTAGGGTTGTTATTGAGTAGTTGATTTATTGGTGTCTTCATTTTAAAATAGTGAATTTAGGGTTTAAGATTTTAACTTAGAGATTGTAATTATGATTAGGGTTTAGAATTTAATTTTTTAAATAATTTTTAATGTGAGACATAAAGAAAGTTAAATCAGGGGTAAAAAAAAAATTAATCGTTACTGTAAAAGTATGTTACATAAAATTTACACAATTTAAGATTTATAGAATTGTTTAAGATTTATAGAACTCTAACGTAAGAGATTAAAATTTTGTATTTTAAATAAAAAAACTTATAATTTCTATTACATAATATGCGTAAAATCTATAAAATCAAAATCTTTATCTTTAATAATAAAATTGTAACCCTTAGACTAAATTCTAGCATCTGATTTTAAATATGTATTATGTTTAAACATGACAAAATATTATTATATAATAATAAGTGTTGACATCATTGTTTCAAAAAGTGACATCATTATAAATATTAGAGCTAGTAACTAAACAACCCTAGGGAATTAAAAAATAATAATTAAGTGCATTAATTGTAGCATTTGACTTTTTTATATTTAATATACATCGGTATAATAAATTTTATTTTGAATTTTTGAATTTCACGCTCACTGCTTAACACTTAATCCATTTCCTTCATCCTTCCAGGATTATTTAAATTTATGGCACGACTACAGTAAACATAACTTAAGCTTGGTGGATTAAAATTTCTATAAATAATCAACAAAATTTACCATAAATTATTGCAAATATCAAGTTTCGGATTCGAGTCTATACAATATATTCAAATTAAGAATATAAACTTTATGTCTACTAATTATATTTTTTTTATTAAAATATTTTAAAAAATTAAAATTTAAACTTTAACCCTAATTTTCTATATCATAAATCCTAAATCCTACACCTTAAAAATATATTATACCTTTAATTCCTTAAACTCTAATTATAATTCTAACCTTAAACCCTAAACTCACTAACTTAAAGTGAAATCACTAATGAAAACACGATTAAAAAGTAAACTATTTTTACCCTCAAATTAAACATGTTTTCTTTCTTCTGTGTTACGATTTGTTTCTTCAGCTTAGGGTTGGAAATTTTTTTATTTTTTAACATGGTTATTAAATTTTGTGTTATAGTTATATAATAATGTAATTCAAATATACAAAAATCTTATAATATTGTATATCTATGCAAGGACAAATAGCTTCTCTCTGATACTAATTTTATTCCTCCCTGTGATACAACTCCTCTCAGATTACCATAACTTAATTTTTTGGTTGTTGAAATTTATGGGGATTTCATTGCCTATTCCTTTACTTGTATTGGATTTTTCATATGATTTCATTCTGTCTTCCTTGATTAATTATTTTTTGTTCTTTTTGCTGAAACGATGAAGAGAACCTGACCACAACATCGTCGTCATTGTTCTCTCTCCAGCAAAAAATTATATCATGGGTCAGTTTCATCATCTGTCCACGAGACCAACCAATAAAAATTGCCAACTTCATCAATTTTTTTATGTCATAATTTTTTCCCAAGTGAATCTTCACTTGAAAAATTAAAAAATAATGAGATGGACAATTTTTATTGGTTGATCCCATGAATAACATAATAGGACTGACCCATAATATAATTTCTTCTCTCCAGCTATCACCAAATATAACCCTTTGTAATTCAAGTGAGCTTAGAATATTCACATTTCATTGTTTAATTGTATATACAGTCTTTGGTGGTCAGGTCTATCTTTGAAGCATGGATGGAGACGAGGACGAGTAAGGATTTAGTATTGAGGGGGTAAAACGTAAATGTTAAGAATTAGGGGGTCAAATTCATAAAAAAACCATTTTTAAAAGAATTTAAATACGGAGACAAAAGTAAAAAAATTCTTTAGGGGTAGAGGACAATTGCCTATCCCTACCTCCATATAACTTCGTCCCTAGATGGAGAGACAATAATAAAATCAGTAGAAACAACAATATATAAATAAAAAATTGAAACGGAGTCAAAATTACGAATCGATAAACAAAACATAAAGTTTGAGAAATAAAAGTGTAAATCTATAATAAATCTATTTTTAAATGAATTATTATCATACACAAGTAGTATTTTTTATTTTTACACCTTAATTTAAGGGTAGAATTTTAATTTAAAATTTATTGATTTTAGTGTTAAGAGTTAGATTTGAAGGTTTGGAGTTATTGTCTACTATAATATAGTTAATGATTTTGATTTTAACTTATAAACCCAAAATTTTAACTCAAAATTAAAAATTTTATTAATAACTTCTAACAACCCCTAAATTCAAAACTAATACTAATTAGATACTTAAACTCTAAATCTTAAACAAATTTTTAAATACTAAAATTAAAATATTTATGTAAACAAAATTTCTACCAACATTTATGTATATAAGAATTACCTTTTTAATATGCATTGTAACATAATAAAGGGTAAATAAATTATGTGGGTGGGAAAGTTCTAGGTTTGGAGAAATTATTACATGAACTCGTTACACTACATAAAATATGATCTCTAATCAATTAAATTAAGATACATAATATATTTTTCTATATAATATTTACGCATAAATATTGTCCAAATCATCCAATTTAATGTCTTTGATTTAAAAAAGAAAAAAAATATTACCAAAGATTTCTTGTGTATCTTTCTTTTTGTTCTTTAAAATTTTTTTAGTTATTTTTTATAGATTTGGGGTTTGGGGTTTAGAGTTTAGGGTTAGGGATTATGTGTTTAGAGTTTAGGGTTTATATGACAGAGGGTTTAGTGTTTAGGGCTAGAGCTAGGTTTTAAGGTTAGGGGTTATTATTTAGGTTTAAGGTTAGAATTTAGGGTTAGGGTTATTGTTTAGGTTTAGGTTTATTGTTTAGGGCTAGAGCTAGGTTTTAAGGTTAGGGGTTATTATTTAGGTTTAAGGTTAGAATTTAGGGTTAGGGTTATTGTTTAGGTTTAGGTTTAGTGTTTAGGGCTAGAGCTAGGTTTTAAGGTTAGGGGTTATTATTTAGGTTTAAGGTTATAATTTAGGGTTAGGGTTATTGTTTAGGTTTAGGTTTAGTGTTTAGGGCTAGAGCTAGGTTTTAAGGTTAGGGGTTATTAATTAGGTTTAAGGTTATAATTTAGGGTTAGGGTTATTGTTTAGGTTTAGGGTTAGGGTTTAGGGTTAGAGTTTTAGGGTTAATGTTTAGGTTTAAGGTTAAGGTTAAGGGTTACGTTTAGGGTTAGAGTTAGAGTTTAGGGTTAATATTTTGGTTTAATGTTAGGTTAAGGGTTAGGGTTAGGGGTTAAAAAATTAATTAAAAAATAAACAATAAAGAGAAAGACAACATAAAAAATCTTTGATAATATTTTTTTCTTTTTTTAAATCAAAGACATTAAAGTGTATGATTTGGATGATGTTTATGTATAAATATGATATAAAAAAATACATAATATGTCTTAATTTAATTAGTTAAAACCATATCTTAGGTGATAAAACGAGTTCATGTAATAAATTCTCCTAGGTTTTCCCATCACAATTATATCATAGGTAATAATGACCCTTTTTAATATATAATTCCAATATCATCGAGTCGTGGAATCTTATTATTTACCCTTTTTGCTTTTTACTTTCTTTTGTTAGAAATTGGTCTTTACGTTGTCTAAAGCTACAGTTAAAGTGGATGAAGGAACATACAAAAGTTTACAATAGTCCAACGGAGATATCGTTCTAGTTTTGAAGTAGCAACGTCTTAGCCGTATGCATGATTCAGATTTGGCTATAAAAATAGTAAAATTACACGTACGTAACAGAAACTTTATCAGCAAATCCATGCACAACAGCTTTATCAACTACTTTTCTTGCTGTCATTTGTTACCCTTGATTCATTGCATCTCTCTTCTACGAGATCAAAACTGAGAGAGAAAAAAATATTATTCAATAGATTAAGGAGGAAGCTAAGATTAAACGTCGAAAAAATAATAATTTATTAAATTTTTAATTTAAAATTTAAACGAGATAAAAACGTTTTTAATTATTATTTAAATTTAAAATGACTTAAAATTATACTTAAAAAAATCTATGAGGCACAACAACCCTTCTCAATCTATTAATGACTGCGTTTCTGAACTAAACGATGTCACGTCATTACAAATGAATATAAATAATTCTAATTTTAAAATTTTTATGATGATAAATATTTAATTTTATCGAGTGGTAAAACTAAGTGGGATAGAGCGGGGCAATCGTCCTCCCAATCCCTGATTTTTATTTTCATTTATTTATTTATAAAATTATTTATACTTTCAAATATTTATATTTTATTACAACCTTAAATTCTAATTTTGTCCCCTAACTACTTACCTATAATTGTACCTCTTTTAGATGGTCAATGGTCAACTGCTGCGTTTCGAAATTAGAGCAACGAAAGTATACTTTAAGGACCCTCTGTAGAGTTATTATTTATTTGGATTTTCCCCCATACATACGTATAGGTGTACATATCTATGCATGTATACGTACATGAACAAATTCTTTAGTATTTCAATGTTTGTGCCTTAGGATGGATAACATATTTATTGAAATTTGAAATAACAAATACATAGTATATATTTTTGAAATCAGAGAAAAAGATAATTTTAAGTATATTTATATGTACAAAATATAGACCTAAAAAAGGGGGTCCAACGGCCATTTTTCCACGTGTATAGTCCCATACAAAGGCCCCAACGAATAGCATCTCATCACGTGAATGACCCATGTGATTCTAAAAGGCGAGACCTTTCCACGTTTCGATTAGACAACCTTTGAAAGGTGAAACCACAGAACCTAAGTCTCAAATCCGTTGCCGTTTCATGTACCAGCGCCTCTAGTATGCCATTCTCGACCTCCGACACCACCCCTTCTGCTTCTTCCACGTACTCAACCGCACCTCGGAGCTTCATTTCTGGCAAATCTTGGCCGATCAAGGCGTCGATATCTTCAAGAACACGGCAATCAGCTTGAGGAAACTCCATGATTTTGGAGCACAATGTGTCTGTAAGCCGAGACCCATCCATGTTACTACAATATTCACGTCGACCGAGTCCAGTTATAACCCAAGGCTTCGTATTGAAAAACGGTTTCAAAAATTCAGACAAGATTTCATCAATGAGATGGAACAGTAATTTTCGGTTGCAGCGGAGGCTCAGTTGACTGGGTCTGGGTCTGGGACTGGGACTGTTTTTTTTATTACAGGCGGTGAAGTGTTCGAGGTGGTAAAAAATGGAAGGATTAAGAGGATGGGAAGGAGAGGACCAAGAAGCCAAGGACAGTGGGGTTTCTTTTTCTAGCCCTGTACGTCTTAGTATTCTGGCGATGTACTCATGATATTCCGCTGCTTCTTCACCGGTTGTAGTATCGTCGTTACATCTGTCGCCGAAGTAGTCGTTTCGGGGAACGTGTACGTACGTCACTTGTTGTTTGTTGTACGTTTGGCTCGAACAACTAGATAACTGTGAGCTACGTTTAGGTCTTCCACCATCCAAGACCTGTAAGTTCAATAGTTCATATAGTAAACAGAAACCTTTTTCCCCCTCAAGATGAATGGTAAAGTGAGTATATGAATACCTGCTTTTGAGGGATTTTCGTTGCCGGAGGAGAAAGAACTTTTTTGACCGGAAAAATGTTGAGGAGATCATTTGACAATGGAGTTTTCTTACATTTCTTGTCGGCGATATGAATTCTGTTGGCTGCTGAAGGACGAACGAAAGGCTCTTCTTGCTTGTTTCGAGGCTTTTTCACTTTATGGCATTTGCTTGCGGCTCTCGGTGGCTGCTCATCTTGTTCCTCGGCAACCGGCTGCAACTTGGGCTGAGACTGTATATGGATCCCCGAAGCTGTTGCTGGTGGTTTTGGTGGTTGAGTATTGTGATTATTGGTTTTGGTTTCCAAGAAACGAAGCCTGGGCGAACACGAAGGTGTCGTCGAGTGCTTTCCGGGGCTTGAATCTTCCGCCAGTTTGTTCAAAGCCTTGGAAATCTTCTTGTACTTGAATTGACTAACAAGCTCTTCTCTAGCTTGCTCTCTGTTCCGAACCGTGTTAGTAATGTCCATTCCAACTTTCCTGCTCACACTTTCTTTAACTTGCCTCACTATCTGCCTCGCGTAATGACCTGGGCTTTTGTTCTCGTCTTCCTGCTTCTGCTCCTTCCTCTTCAGTGCTCTGAGACGAGAGATCACCGCCTCCTCGGTTGCACTCATGTTCTCCTTGTTGATCTGAAGCGAAAGCCGGTGGTGAAGATCGACATCCGACCTCCTAGAAGAAGAAGACATCCTCGGAGTTTCCGGCAACGAACGAGTGCCTCGAATATCACCATCCAATGACCTTCTATGTCCAGTTATTGGCTTCAAATGGGATGAAAAAGATGGTGAATGGCTTTCGGGAAGAATGTCAAGACCCATAAGCCTAGCAACCAAAGTGGGTGTCTTGGTCCCTGGAGAGCTACTGATCTCTGAAAATGTGTCAACTTTTGACCTTATGTCTCCTCCACTTGTTTTGATTTGGATTCCCAATCCCATCTGGATTTTCAGATATATAAACATCATCATCATCATGATTACCCACTTTTCAAATATATATATATCACCTTGGAAATCAAAACAAGGGTTAGCATTCTTACATGGATATTTAAATTTTCTTCTTCTTTCCTGGTTGATGTCAAAGAAGCTGAGACTGAATCTGAACTTTCCTCCTCTGATTCCAAACTATTCCTTGGAGCCTCTGTGCCTTTGAGGGTGGTTGGGACGAAGGTACTGCGTGGCGAGAGAAAAGAATGAGTCGGCTTGAAACAACCGCAGCTGCTGCTGCTACTCTGAGTTGAAGTATTAGTTTGGTTTAAAGGGAACTGGAAATGATGAAAATCGAAGAACTGGAAGACAGCACTCATGCAACCAGTGGGAGCTGTGGTCTCAACTGATGCTGCTCTCTTGGAGCTGGTGGTGGTCGTGGGTGTTTTAGCAGCTCCTCCACCACCCATCTCCGATGCAAGAAAAAGGAAAATCGGGTTCAATGGGAAGAGAAGATGAGCAAAGGTGTAGTGAGTGTGTGGTTTGAAGTAAGAAAAGCTGGTGAACAGGTTGTCCTACTCCATTATTTATATGAATCTGGTGAAGGAGCGAGAAAAGCGGATCCATCCAACATGATAAAACGGCTACATTTTCATTTCAAGATATTATTTTTTTTAGCCCACAACAAGTGAGAGACATGGCTGCCGAAGAGAAATTTGATCCATTTATTTAATAATTTAATTTGAAATTTTAGATATTTAATTTTATTTTTATTTAATTAAAAAATAAGTTTAACAATTTAAAATTTTGAATATTTGATCTAACAATTTGAGTATATAATATCTAAATAATTGGATATTTGATTTTTAAATTAGAGACAAATTATCATTTTACAATATAAAGAATCATATATCAATTTTTTCCAGATCAACCGAATTCTATATTAAAAATCAGAAACTCAAATTTTAATATAAATAATTATTATGAGATTTAAATTCAAATGAAATTTATAACAATTAGATAGTTATTTTTTAGAATTATTTTAAAAAATAACCCTTATTAAAGATTATGTAGAAAAATATCTTCTTTAGTCTATGTAGATTAAGCTCGCTTTTAATAAGACATGAATTTAACCTATATATTTCGAAAAGAAAATATTTTTCTACGTAATCTTCGATATTATTTTTTTAAACACCCCCCAAAAGGAGTATTTATTCCACTAGAGTTCGTTGTCGTCCTCTTTAAAGTTTTCATTGGGACTTGGAGTGGTAAAAGGATAAACAGAAGGTGGGGACCGAGTGAGAGCGGGGAGATGGAAAAATTATGGAAGGTGACACAGTTTCCATCTCACTAGGTCCACATATAAACAAAACACCTCTCACTCTCAAACTGGATTGACAATGGGATTGTGAGTCCCTCTGTAGTTTGAATATATTTATCAACTGCAGATGAAATGTGATCTAGCTCTGATTCATTGTTTCCACTTAAGTTAGATATTATGTCGATCGAATTAAACTCAATCGAACACAGAGAGTGCAGGAGAAGGAAAACGAAAGCAATGTTACTTACACTTCAAATGGCAAAAGTGATGCACTAAAGACCAAGGGTTGACCCACCACTTGCCTCAAAATTACCATTACAGTTCTTATCTAGTCTTTCAGTTCATTAATGGCTATTTGATTTCTAAACCTACCCCCACTTCAATTCTTACACACTCATGAAGTTGAAAAACATGTTCTTTTTCGTTTACATGAAATCTGATCACACCATCATGAAGTTGTCCTACATTAATTGAATTGACCTTGTAGAGCTTCTATGGAGGAATCAAGCATCAATATTTATTTTCCCTGGCCCCATAAATCGAACCAAATGCATGTAAATGAAATCACTTCTCATGAAAGATCACCAGAATGAGCAAACCAATAGTTTACTGTTATCATCATTGACACACACCTTCAATAATTCAGCCAACTACATGATTACATGAACCAGAACATTCAAAATTTTGAAATTTAAAACATATGTAATTGCAATCATCTGAAACACATTTTAAGGAAAAAAATCAATACATAAAGGAACAATGCTAAATTTTGATTGTTTTTGTCAAACTTATACAACACTTTTGGAGTAACAAAACTGGTTGAAATCATAGTAATTGTTCCATGCGAAGCAACTCATGCTCAGAACCAATTCGTACCTCCTTTTACGTTTTTATGATGCATCATGTTTGGTTAAGGCGTCGAGAACAGCCTGTTTTGTGGGCAGCGCGGGAATCGCACCTCGCTCTGTTACTGTCAGGGCTCCACAGGCATTTGCAAAAGCTAAGGCTTCCTTTAAACGCTTCTCGTCCTGTCAGAAAGATGAATTCAGTTATATGTTTCCCGAGAAACAATGGTGTTATAGCTTAGAACAATGAATAATCCCACCTCTGAAGATCATTTACTGTAATTTATGTAAAAATTATAGGTACCTGGAACAGATTAAAATCAGAAGCTAGGCTGCTAAGTAAGCCGCCAACAAAAGCATCGCCAGCACCCGTAGTGTCTACAGGTTTAACTTTGATGCCAGGGACCCTTCCCTTGAAAGTCTGCGGTGGATACATAGGTTGATTGTTTATGCAAATCATATGTTAAGAATTATCAATGAAAGTTTGCTCAAGCTTACCTTGGTATAATATCTACAACCTGCTGACCCCTCGGTTACGATCAAAAGCTTAAGATTAGGATGAAAAAGGTTCTTCATCACCACACTATCATCGTAAGGGTCACCACCTTCGGTTAAGAAGGTAATCTCATCCTCGCTTACCTGCATGTTCATATAGATTAGCATGCATTTGAATGATGTAGCAAGATCCATTTATGAGTCTTGTAATCATATTTGTACCTTAATAAGGTCTGCTTGGTCCCATATGCTCATTATGCCTTTCCGAGCAGCCTCTGCTGATGGCCACAATGGCAATCTTAAATTCGGATCATAAGAGAGGATGCTGCCAGACTTCTTGGCAATTTCCATTGCTGCAAGTTGAGCTGACTTGCATGGTTCCTCAATCAAACTAATTGAACCAAAATGAAAGATCTTCGCCTGCAATCGAATATTATTTGGATATCAGAGAATTCTAAATCCTTGTCAAACCAATCAATCTTCCACATCACTAATTCAAACAAAGATGAGAAACGCAGAAAGACAAAATGGGGTGGGGGGAGGAACCTGCTTGATGAGGTTTATATCAAGTTCTGATTCATGAAGCCGCATATCAGCACTTGGATGACGGAAAAATAAGAATTCACGTTCACCATCAGCTCTTAGCGTAACAAATGCCAATGCAGTTCTTGTATTGTGGTCAAACCGCATGCCGGAATTGTCCACATTGTTTTCTTTTAAAATGTTGGCTAACATGTGGCCGAATTCATCATCACCTACCTGATATGAAATCGCAAGGCATCATGTACATCAATAATCTCATGAGTCAAGATACAGAAAAGAATGTCATTTGAGAGAAATCACCCTTCAATCACAGTTCCTTACACAAAGATTATTTCAAAAACATCCCTTAAGTTTAAAAGCAGTTAAGACATTCTCTCGAACAAATATATTCTAGTCGCTATAAATTTAGCAGATTTCGGATGATTGTTAAAAGCTAGCAGATAGAAAAGCAGTTCTTATTATATAACGCTGTTATAAGAGACATAGAAAGGTGGATATGGTGCGAGATTTCATCTTCAAGGTAATCGAAACAGAGAGAAAATAAAACATCATAGGATTATTCTCAGTGAACAGTACATAGTAAAGATAGATGTTAGAATTTACCTTGCCTATGAAAGCTGATGTTCCTCCTAATCTAGATACGCAAACAGCCACATTAGCTGGAGCACCACCAGGAGCCTTCTTGAAAGCAGGTGCTTCAGCCAGAGAAACCCCTCCGACT
This sequence comes from Abelmoschus esculentus, assembly GCA_035048815.1. Classification (NCBI taxonomy): domain Eukaryota; kingdom Viridiplantae; phylum Streptophyta; class Magnoliopsida; order Malvales; family Malvaceae; genus Abelmoschus; species Abelmoschus esculentus. The sequence continues at coordinate 3,028,187 of JAUCBN010000027.1, read as the reverse complement.
GTCGGTACAAAGTCGATCAGAAATTCACCAAAAGAAACAACTAGTGAATTGTTGTTTGCAGACATGCCGTTCATATCACCGGTAAAATCTTCGCCTCCACCTACAATCCATAGTTTCTCAACGTCATAGATATTCTCTAACATTTTTCAAGCCACAACAAACTAGAGAACTATCTATATACCAACATGCCACTTCTAGACCTATGCTAATCTGTTCATTTTAAAACATGACTTCGCATTACGAAGTATGAAATGAATTGTATTTCGGAACAAATCGAAAATTCCTATCTCCATTCTCCACTGCATAGATCCAATATGTAAGTATCAAGAAACAAGATTTTATTGACAAAATCAGATTCAGAACACTTGAAAAGCAATCAAATACCATAACAATAGACATTTCTTCATAATTGAAAGAAAGATCGACCTCAAAGCAAGAACTCTAGCATTACTCGTTGAAGACACTTTCTATCGAACACCATGAAGTTTTTGAAAGCACAAGAAAGCAAAACTCTAAAACATGATAGAAAAGATTTATCATTTCAAAATATATTATACAGCAACAAACAAACAATCACATGTAGTTCAGTTAATACCCTCTTGAAGTACAAATCGGATCGAATTCGAAACATGGCGCGGAACGATTCAGTTCATAAAATCAAGCGATCCGATAATATTTCAAGCATTGGAGAACTTTTCTTGTGCATAACTAAATATTTTCTTGTATGGATTAAAGCTATGAACTTTAATTAGCAGAATAGGACATAACAAATAATATATTTTTATGCTAGGAAAGATCATTTTTTTAGAAGAAACCGTTATCTCAGAAAGCAAGAATCTTGCTTGCAAAAAACCCAACTCAAAACCCAGATTCAGTAAATGGCACAACATGCAGATTATGTTGAAAGATGAAAACTTTGAACCGAGAAAATGAAATATCAAAAGCATTAACAAAACAAAACAAAAGAATCAAGAACAATGAGATGAACCTGTAGTTGAATTCCCAGCCATTCTTTTCTTTGGAAAAAATACAGAGCTTGAATTTGAAAGAGCAAAGTTTTGACCACTGAAGAAGATGACGGTGGCCAATCTTGATTTGGATTTCTCCTTGAAAGATTAAAAAAAGTTTGCAAATTTATTAGCTAATCATCATAATTTATTCGGACAAAGACCCATAGAAAAACATAAAACCAGGATTTTTGGGTTGCGGTGCGTCCCAGGTGGCATGGCCATAGGCCAGGCGGCCCAGGCCAATGGTATTCAAGTGAAAAAGGATGCAACTTGCAAGTACAACGATCCTTGATTTATTGAACGTGATTCTTTTCCTTTTCGGGCTTTGCTTGCGACTGTGTTTAAAAAATTTAGTTTGAAGGGGAATTTTTACGAGTTAAAATTTTAAAAGCAAAAAATAAGAATAAATAAACACTTTACCATAAATTTTTTTTTACTATTTTAAAATTTTTTTGATTGTTTGTCTGTTTAAATAAAAAATTTTATATAAAAATACTTTTATAAGCACTCGCAAACGAGACAGTCTTTTCGCAAACGTAATTTATATTCTAAAAATATATTACACATTAACAATACAAATCATTTATAAATAATACATATTTCAAAAAATATTTTTTATACACGTACGATTAATGAGTTTGGATACTCATGATACACAATTGGCTTCTAAAACTTATGATAGTGATGTTAAAGTAATGAGCTAACTATAAAGGAGGTAGGGGCGGGCATTTCACACGCACAATCGGATTTTAACCGAATCAAATTTTGGTTATATTTTTATTAAAGATGAGATCGGTTCATCAAAATTAATATTTGATTTGTTTTAATAATTATTTTCAAAACAATTTTTGATTTATCAAGAAATTAATTCGATTGGTACTCATCCGAGGTCACTAATAGATTTTAGATATATTTTAAATTAATTCTTAAATTTTAAATATTTTATATTAATATGAGTTTTTATTCTAAATTAATCTATAAATTTTAAAATGTTATACACCAACCCACAAGCTATCAATATCATTTCATTTTGATTGTTTCTTTAACGACGTTGACCTTTCTCGTACTGGAGTTACTAAGTATGGGAATTTCACTGTTGAGGTCATAATCCAGTGTCTGACTATTTAGAATTAATGGAGGCGAGGGGGGGAAATTTGACCACTTCATCTATAATTTTAATCTTGGGCCCAACTCATATGTTTGTAACATTGATACCTTGGGATTATATGCAGAGTGGGTTTGATTTCCTGATGATCAAAAGGCTTCTCAAGAGATCAGACTTCCTCTGTAACTTCTGCCAGTGCCTAACCAGGAAGGGATATCAGGTGTATCAAAATTTTAATAAAAAATCCCGATGAAACATGTTTCGAACAAAAAAATAATAATAATAAAGTATTTTAATAAATATATCGGGCAAGCATGTATCATTTAAATATAATCTTAATTAACAAAAAACTGTATCAACATACCACATTTAAAAAAAATTGATTTGATCCGAACTTGTTGGTCGGAGAAAATTACCATCCCTACAAATCAGATTGCCGGCATGGCAGAGACCAATAAAAAAATTCTAGCATCATTTAGTGTTACTAAATATCATGTCAGCACCAAGTAGAGGTATGATTTTTTTTTCCCAAACGTATTAGTTCAGGCACCAATTTAATATAAATATTCGGAATGTAACCATATAGATAAAATTCCGTAGGCTCAGGCTGAACATTTTCTTCAATCATCAGAAGTAAATTTTGCCTACAAAGCCAGGAGCCATTTCCCTTTTGATGCGGCTGAAATCACTCAAATAGATTCAAGGAAGCCCTCACCATTTCTTGCTGTTGTAGCGACCTCGACCAACACCAACACACGAAAATCTATCATTTCTTCTATCAGAAAATCCTCCTCGGCCACCTCTGCCGCCAGAGAACCTACCACCACCACTTCGATCTCCGAAACCACCCCGTCCACCACCGGATCTCCCTCTAGACTGGTCTCTCTCTTGTAAACGTGGCAATTTTTTCTTCACCACCACTAATGTAACATTAGCTGTATTTTCAGCACCTGAGACCAGAAGGGAAGAGATGATGATACAATAGAATTATAGAACTACTGACTTTGTGTATGATGTTAAGGAACAACAGAGGAATAACATATCAATTGGAGATGACTCAATACAATCCCCAAATTAAACCATGAAGTAGGGGGAATACCAGCAAGAAAATTTTCCACGTCTTCTTCTGCAATATCAAACACTGCACCCTTTCCATCAGCTGTAAGGGTCAGACCCTGAACTGACTGAACCTTTTCCTCCGGTAAGAATCTTTTCAACACACCAAAAACATACCTAAGAAAAGAAAAGGAAAAATGAATCTGATTCAGAGAGTTCAGCAACAAAATAACAATTAATGGTGCACATTCCTCGAACCAGGTAGCTTTTGTTAGCTATCACGGACGGTGAGTAAATAACATAGCAAGTGTAGATGACTCAATACATTCCCTAGATCTTTTAAGCAAAGTTTGAGTTACGAAAGAGCAAACTGGTTTTGAAGGTTTGTCCCTACGATAACCTCTCTGCAGTATCACGATCCGAATTAATCATTTAATTATTTAGATACCGGTGGTTATACATTTTCTTTAAAAAGATATACAAATGAAAAAGGTTTCATCAACTTACGAAAGCGTGTAAATAGGTTTTCCAGCTTCAAGATGTAATGTAACATGGTTCTCCATAGATGTTAGAAGGGATCTACTCTTTATTTCAGAATAGCCCTGAAAAATCAAGCAATGGTGGAATTCAGAGTTAAACTATTATTGAATATGAAGAGAATCAAAAGGTCCAGTATGGAAGAGGATGAAAACTCACCGCAGCCTTGGCTAGCGCTTTGGCAAGTAGATCTTCCGCTGATAGACCAGAAGTTGCCAATAGCTCCCGAGCAACGGACTTAAAGGCAGGAATTACGCTGCAACTCATATGGGTTAAGATCTGTCATCTGAGATGACAACTTATAAAGAAGAGATAAAATAACATCATTAGCAAGCATACCTGTCAGAGACTTCTGTTATTATTTTCGCCGCTTCTACACCAGCCGATTTAGCAACATCAACCGGCCGGGGAGCAGATATATGCTCAAATTTCACACCAGATTCTCTTTCTATTTTAGATATGCTTGACCTTTTAGGATCAAAAAGCATGACAGCAACTCCAGTATTGCCTGAAATTGTAGTTACTTCTCAGTATCATCTCAAATTTACAGAACAGAAAGAAAGAGCAAACTTATGATACACCTGCTCTCCCTGTTCGTCCAGACCGATGAATATATGCTTCTACATCACGTGGAGGCTCACACTGTAATAGAAATAATGCTAAACATTATGGAATCACAAACTTCTGTAAAACATAATTATCCAAAATGTACCTGAATAATTAACTGAACATCGTTGATATCTAATCCCCGTGCTGCCACATTTGTAGCGACTAAAGTCATGAACTTGCCCGATCGGAACCCATTAAGAGTGACCTGCGAGCATTATACAAAAACTGAGAAATTGTGAAACAACAGGATTGTTTTGCTTGAACAAAAGCATGAAAAAGTATATACTCTATTAGACTCTACCTCACGTTGGGCCTGCTGTATGTCCCCGTGCAAAGCCCGGGATCCAGGCAATAAGCCGGAAAACTCAGAAGCAGAATCTTTTGTCTCAGTGAAAATAATAGTACGGCCACCGCTGAATTATATCCGCAGGAGAAAGGAAGAAAACAACTAAGGCAAATCATCAAATGTAATCCAAATTGTCGCAATACATTATTTTAAAACAATAAACCAACCTGCTATAACAACGAATAATATCTGGGATCAGCTGTGATCTTGCTGACTTAGAACAGGGTAAGACAATATGCCTAACACTGGTACTAGCTTTCATCTTCTCATTACCAACGAGATCAACAGTCTTCTTACTTGTTTTAAGAAATCTTGTTGCAATCTGGAAATGAAAAAGAACAGAGTTCATGATTAGAAATGTAATTGAAGAGGAATAAATCCAAGTTACATTTTAAATTCACGTTCTAATAGATGGAGCAGATACGGGTTGGAAATAATAAAAATACTAAAATGCATGAAAACAGGAAAGAAACATACACCCTTCACCCAGTCCGGTAAGGTGGCACTAAAAAGAAGTGTCTGAACTTTACTTGCATCCTCTACCTTGCCTGGAAAAATAACTCGTTACCATAACTAAATCAGACAGTAGAATGATGCACGCAGGTATAAATGGTGTCAATAATTGGAATAAAGGTATAAGACTAAGTACAATTATGCAAGTGCACGACCTTCTAATGTGTTCTACGTATCTAATATGGACGTAGAGAAAACTACATCACATAAGGGGATAGAAGTAAAACAACAGACAGAAAAATGCATACCTAATATAATCTCAACATCATCAACAAATCCCATTCTCAACATTTCATCTGCCTCATCAAGAACTCGAAATTTCAATGAACCTAAGTGAATATTCCCCCTCTCTATGTGATCCTGCAGCATTTGCATTAGGACATTTATCATAATCAAATACCAAAAGTATTTAAACCAAACAGATATTGAATTTGACGACATCTCTAAAACTAACAAAACCTCTTCGATGAATATCAAGAACAGGTTACCTTTATGCGGCCAGGTGTCCCAACAACTATATCAACTCCTCTCTTGAGTTTCATCTCTTGGGTGTGGTAGGGGGCTCCTCCATATAGACAGCCTGATGTCAACCCTGACACCTCACCATAAACTTCAAAGTCTTCAAAAACCTAGAACAAACGGTTAATTACCATAAACTTCTCAAACAAAAAGGTACTATTAAAGAATCTGATGTCCAGAGAATTAGATCAGTTGCAACCGGTGCTATACCTGTTTAGCCAATTCCCTAGTCGGTAAAAGGACCAGAACACTTGGTGCCCTGCCATATCCAGTCCTTCTTGATGCTTTTGCAGGCCCGTTGGTTAGAGACTCCAATATAGGCAACACAAAGGCCAGTGTCTTGCCCTGTACAATATAGCTAACAACGTTGGAGACCTACTTAAGAAGATAACTTCTTGAAGAAGTCATACAACAATGGTTTGAACTTTGAACTTGAATTGATTTAAACAGATCTCAACCAAAGCCAACAAGCTCAGTCATAATACATCAATCACAGATTCACAGACACTTTAAAACCAGGCAAATTAAGAAAATGATTTAATCATGCATTTTATATGATTTTTTTGTAACAAAAAGGTCCTTCATAAATCATATTAATAGAATCCTGAGATTACTCAATTCTATAGCTCATAATCATCACATTCAAACCTTACACTTATATAAAAGAAAGGAAAATGAAAGTCATATTTCTTATAAAGAAAACGAATACAATGGTAAAATTAGATCATAAATTAGCGGCAAATTTGAAAGTGCAGTCATTTTTCAATAAAACAAATATCACACCTGACCAGTACGAGCGCGTCCAACCAAATCAGTGCCATCAAGAATAACATTGAAAGTCATGGCCTGAATAGGAAATAACGACTCAATCCCCTTCGACTCGAGTTTCTTCCTAACCGCTTCAGAGATCCGAAACCTCGAAATCGCATTCGGATCCTCAATTATTCCTCCATCATCGCTTTCGTCCTCTTCCTCTTCCTCCACCTTTGCTTTGTTTTTCTTCTTCTTTTTCTCCTTCAATTTCAATTTCACCTTCACCTTCACATCTACCGGCTCAACGATCTCCGAGCTAGTCTCGCTATCCTCTTCCAATTGGAGCTCTGAAGCTTTTCGCTTCTTTTTAACATTCTTTAGCTCCCAATCGTTTTCCTCTTCCTTGATCTTAGGTTCCTTCAGTTTCTTTACTTTTTTCTCTATTTCTTGATTTTTTATAGCTATTTTTTTCTTTGTTTTTTTGTCTTCTTTCTTGTTTTTCAGATCAGATAAAGGTAGAGAAGGCATGTTTTCGATTCAGAATGTTAGGAACTGAAAATCAAAAGCTTTGAATAATAATAAAAAATCAACAGTCTTGAAGATCTGTGTAGAAAACAAACAATGCGAGAATGTCTCAGCGAGGGAGTTTGTTTCTCTCAGTGCAAATGTGGCAGTTAAACGCGGGAAGAGCAAAAACAAGGATGTGTATTTTATTTTATTTTTTTGAGATGGATTCAATTTGGATCGTTGGATTTGGATTGAATTTATGTGTTGGATTTAGATTGAACCGATAAAAGCATAAACAAAACGGTTTTTGAATTATTTTTCAATATTTTTATTATTGATTTTTTAAATATTTTTTAGAGTAAACTATTTCGGAGATCACTCAACTAATTAGAGATATATATCGGTCAATGAATTATTGAACTTATCAATCAAATCACTCAACTTATTAAATTGACCTATTTTGACCGTCATCATTTAAATTCTAATGGAGAGGTGACGAAACGATGATGTTACATTTAATACAAATTTAAAATATTGTATATTTTTTTATTATATATTTTTTAAATTAATTTGATCATATTTTTAATTAAATTAAATAAAATTAATTATTCAATTGAATTAAAACACGTCTCATCTATTTTTAAATTTTATTTATTAAATTCAATAAATTTTAATTAACCAATCAGATGATAACATGTGTCATTATCTGATTGACCACAAACAACAACAAAAAAGTAAAATTAAAATAAAATAATTTTGAGAGAATTTAAACCACCAAAACTAAAATTTAAATCTCTTAAAAAAATTATTATCATCTTTTACACTAAAATTACTCATCAACTCACCAAATCTTTAATTATCTAATCCAGGAATCCGACTAATGCAAGTATTTGAGTGTCAAACCCAGGTGTTTGTGAGCAAACATTTTTCATGTTTACTCTATTAATAGCTGGCTAAAGAGTTGTCCCTATCGACTTAAATTCTCCATAGATGATAGACCCGCCCAACCAGACAGCAACAAAATCCAAAGGGTTTCTCAGCTCATGATGCCTCTGAGTCGTATATAGAAATATTTTCTAGGCTTTCTCCATAGATTAAGTTAATTGTGGGAACTGACAAGAACTCCAACAACAATAATTCCTACAATTCTTTAATGTTTTCTTATTAGAAAATCACATCCAGTTCGGTTGGAAAAAGACATCACCGACCAACAGGATACCCATTTACATATTATATTAAATACTGAGAAAAGTGATACCTTAACTCCAACTTCAGCTGGTTGGTTGCTACTGCAGACAAATCGTGTTCCATACTCTGCCCGAAAGTCCAATCCAACATTTTTTTTAAAGAAAAATCATTATCAGCAAAACAAAATCATTGTAATCGTTCACATAGGTCGATTCTTCCAATCTTGTAGCCAAGATTTCAGGACCACACCCAAAGCTGGCTCTTAACATCTCAGTCCCAGTCTCAAGGTAAAAACACCAGAAACAATCACTAGTACTGCAGCTCCGACAAAGATATACAGTCCTAATATAATCTCTTGTTCATAAATAATCAGATAGGATTGCATAAAATAATACAAATAGTCACAATGTCAGGGAAAGAACAATCATGTCCTTCCTGCTAAAAGAAAAAAAAGGAAAGAATCTACGTACTCTGAAAACTTTTATAATTCCGTATGTATAATCCTCACACTGCAAGGTGAAAATATCATCGTTTCCACTTGAATCCGGGTTGCTCTTGTTCTTTGATTTTATGTAGAACTCCATCAATGGCGACATTGAATGCATCCTTTGTGTTCTTCAAACCCTTTTCGGGTTTTGCATAAACCAGTTTGGGAATATTTTGAATCACTTTCTCCCTCATTTGATTCACCTCTTTCGTGCTGTAACTTTGGAGTACGGTTTTGATCGATGTGCCGTTTTTCACCAGGTCGCGGTGGATGAAAACAGAGTAAGTTCTGGGATCATTGGGTAGGAACCATTGGTACTGAAGATAAGCGGTTCGGTGCCAGAAGAAAACCGGGATCGATCCGACGATCATGCAGTCGAAAACGGAACGGCGGGTGAAACTATCGCCCCTCGGCTACAAGCAAAAATTGGAATCCAGAAACGTTTCAAGGATTATAGTGGTGCCGTTGGAGTAGCGTGTACCAGCGTAATTCACGGCTCAGCATGAACCCGAAGCGTTGTTGCAATGGCTGAGCAGCAAGCCTCTGAAATCGTTATTGGTTGTGCTGTGCGGTGCTCCGGCGAAGCAAAAGAGAATTTTTCGGCGGCGGTTGCGAATGAAGTCCTGCCATTGGAATACGTCGGAATCCGATCTCGGTGGAACCCGGTGGGGTATGGCACGCCGACATCGAAATAGTCTCAAGGGTTTCGTTCGATCAAAAGACGCGTGATATTCCTCAAACCTGGCATGTAGAGACAGCTGGAGCCCCAGTCTTCGTTATTTGACCGCAGGAAATCCCACGTGATGCGCTCATTGTCATGAAATGATCCCAGCCGTGGTAACGTTTCCAGTACGGTTGATCCTGCAGCCACTTCAACAACATCTCGCAGTACCGATCACGATCCCTCGAACTATACCCGAGCCACAAGTACTTCCCAACAGCGAGACCCGCGTAAAACGGTATATAAAACGCTGCTGCCGAATCCGGTTCCGTCGTACGACACTCGTGGTTCAAAATACGGTTGTGAAAAATAACTTCCATGGTGAACTGGTCGGTCCAGTACCAAGCTGGAACCAAACCCTCCGGGATGATGCCGGATAATCCGGTCGCTTTCCTCCCGAAACCGTCGTTTGACAAAGCCTCGCAACGAGAATTCCATGGGTCTAAATCGGCACAGTTATCTAACAACTCTCGGTGGAAAAAAGTCGGTAGGGTGTAAACAAATATCCGACCCGACGAACACCGCTCGTGCGATGAAATGGCGGAGGAAATCAAAATGTCGGTGGATTTAAAGCTATGGGTAGATGAACTATTAGACGAATTTTGAAGGAGTTGATGAGAGTATGATAAAGGGAAAGGGAAATGGGTTGGGCGGTGGGAAAAAAGGAGGCCACGAGCCATGAGGAGGAGTATTTGTAGTGAAATGATTAAAAGAAGTAGCCGTAAGTGATTATTGTTGGGGAAAAAGATGGAACTCTGTGAACGGAAAGAGCCCGATGAGTTTTTGCGCTCGATTGAGTTCAATTCAGGGGATGTCGTTTTCGTGGGAGAAGAAGAGGATTTCTGGGAGTATGACGGAAGCATGAAGATCTCTTGTTGAGACAGCTGCTTTCGAGAAGTTTTCGGTGGCAGTTGTGAGCTAAGCAGCGGGATTTGAGGCGACGAAATGGACACATTCACTACAGTCGAAAACCGTGGAAGGAATGTTGTGTAATTTGTCTTTGTATATAATATATATTGGCTGCGAGCCTGCGACTGCGAGGGCAACCGACAGAATATGGAAATTTCACTGATTTACACTTGGATTTTTCCCCTTATTTTCTCAAATGTCCAATTTAGTACTAACTTCAGGGGGTTTTATAAATTCTTGGCTAAAGTTTCGATAAGCCTCTGAATTTTTATAAAATAATTAATTAAAATTTTAAATTTTTTCATCCAATTACACTTTTAAATTTTAAAAAATAATTAACATTATTTTTTATACTTTTAAAATAAATTTGAGACTTTTCATAATACGATAATGTTATTTATTAATTGTAACGATCTGGATTTTCCGTATCTGAGTGTCGGGTTAACCCGTAGTGTTGGGCCTCGATCTTAGACTCAGGTTTGTGTAGTTTGGGCCTTGTTGGGCCATAGACTTGTTGGGTTGAGAGTTAGACTTTGTTTGTGGGTGTATTTTTATAAATGTCTAAAGGAGAAGACAAGAGGGATGAAGTTTTAATTATCTTGTAGAGAATTACTTCATCTTTTCTTTCTTTTCTTCATCCTCCACCATCTTTGAAGCAAGGAAAGGTGAAACGAATAAGGTTATCGATACCTCTGTGCTTTTAGGCCAAGTTAGAGTAGAGTTTTAGGGCTCAGTGATTTTAATAAATACTTTCATTAATATCATAGTTGTAAAACGAATTATCGAACTAAAATTCATAATTATAACCTCAAAAGACTTAAGTATGATAAGCCTTAATATATCTTGTTGTGGTAAGATCCTAGATGCATTGCTTGTGTGGTTCAAGTTCTTGTGTGTTGGAAATCTGGATATCCATAAGTGTTGTAACACGTCGAAGGTCATCCGATGTAACATTCCGGGTAATGATCTGACGACCATCCTGAATGTAGGATCCCGATGCTGTGTGGACGCGGGCCTCATTCGAAGATACTCGATGTAATATTTTGAATATGGGATTTGGAGGATCCCGATGCTGTGTGAACATGGACCTCATCCTTGAGTATGGGATCCCGATGTTGTGTGGGTACGGGACCTACTCGTAGTGTAGGATCCCGATGCTGTGTGGACGCGGGCCTCACTACCTTGTGTGATTTGTTTGATTTGTATATGCTGTGTGCAATATTATGCATCTCATTTATGCCATGTGTTAGGCAAGCATGCTAGATCGTCATACTATGCACGAGATTTATATGTCATGCTTTACTGCTTATGATATACATGATGTTGGCCGAGTTCGGCGTATCCACTAAGCTTTGTGGCTTAGCGTTCGAAATGTGTTTTCATGCGTAGGTTAGGTGGAGCCGACCCATAGAGCACAATCAAGGTTTGGATTTCAGTATTGACCGTGTTGTCAGAGTACAATTATTAGATAGTGGGCTAGTGCTTTGTCAAACCCTATATGTAATTTGTAACTCTGTTTATTTTAATTTGGGTCGAATATTTTTATGGTATGTAATATTTTGAAGCTTCGATTTCTTTAAACTATTTTGGACTTATATTTTAACTCGTATTGGAGTTTATGATTTACTTGTTGGACTTTAAAAGAAATTTTAAAATATAGATTTTGGGCCGGAGTCCTATTATGACATCCGAATCAGGGTGTTACATTAATTCTTAATATTATTTTTTCTCTTTATTAATTTTTATTAATTCTTAATATTATTTTTTAAAATAAATTTAATAAGTTTTTTCTCTTTACCTTTGAATGTCGATTTTCTTCAATCTCCGTAAAGATTCAGATTTAGGTATTCGAGGAGTTGATTGAAATATTTTATTTTATATTGTGTGCTGAAAACTTTGGAATAGACGAAATTTAATTCTTTTTGATCCAAAATTTGTTGAGAATGGGGATTTTGTTGGGGCATGTTTCCACTTTTTGGATTTGACACTTAAAGCTAATGATGGTTTCGAATTTCATAGAGTCGCATTGGTTAGCCCAAATATTTTGTCGTCTTTACGGAGTTTGCCGAACAATGGGTGGTTCAAGGTTAATGTAGATTGTTGTGGAAATCGATAGTAAGAAAGCTGCGGTGGTGTGTGATTAGAGGCGATCAAGATGAGTGGCTCTTTGGGTTTTATCATAGTTTGAGTATTTATTATGTGTTTAGTGCTAAACTTTGGGTTGTTATTGATAGACTACAACATGCGAGGAGAATGAATTTTGCTCATGATATTCTTGAATCAGATTGTCAATGTTAGGAACCTCCAATTAATCTCAGAAATCTATTGAGAGTTTGGTGAAAGAGAGATGACATTCTCCTTGAATTTTATTGATCACAAAATCGTAATATCCTCAATTGAAGGACCGATTATTTATACAAATGAGGGGCTGAGATTAGAGAGGAAGAGAAACGATACTAATAGTTTTCCTAACCGTTTCTCTAACCAACTCAATTCAACTGAAGAAGGGAAAGGTATAACATACATGACTTAAAGGCTATACTCACTTCAAACCAACTAAAAATGACAAATGCTAACATACACTAACACACACAAATACTAACAAGAGGTGACTGAGAGTATTTTGATATTAATTCATCTAAAACTGATCATACGTTAATTTCGACGATCCACAATATGCTACAAGGAGATTTGGAGGTCATTGTACGTCATATTAATCGGACGGCCAATTCTGTGGCGGATAAACTTGTCGTTATTTTACGAGGAAGAAAGTCGATGAAGATTCTTCACTTTTGTCCACCGATTGAGTATCAAGTTTCTTTACTTGTTGATTTACAACATCTTAATGGTGTAGGGTAGCTTTTGCCTAGCTTATGTTTGTTTCATTGATGTAAATTAATTTACTTGTTTAATTCGTACCACTTTCTACATGTAATTTTTTTCCTCCATTTAGGATTAAGGAGGTTTTTTAATGAGGCATGGGGAGTGGTCATTCTATATTAAATTAAAAAAATATATTTCTTAATTAAAATTGGATAAATTACATAAATTATCTCCCTAATTTAATATCATTAAAATTTTAATGAATAAAAAAATAAAATATTTATATAATATTTAATTAATTTAATCATAATTTAAAAATTAATAAATTTAATTTTTTTATTTACTATTACGATATAATATCCAATTATTATATAATAAAAAAATAATTAATCAATTTCGTCGGTGTGTCTAAAAATATTCATCCTAATTTTGTTAAAAAAAAACTAAATATACACAACCTAAACACCAAAGACCGGTTAAATTATAAAAATTAAATCTTAAAAATACCCTTAAAATCGATTTTTTAATACATAAATTACCGAATTTTAACTATTGTTGTTGTACTATTTAAGTATAATAGTCAAAATAATGATTGACAAATGCAGAAGAAATAGGTGTACAGGAAACACCCGAGACCGTAGGAAAACAGGCTAGCAAATACCAAATATAAACCATAAATTAACGTATTAAACATAATTCATCATCACCACCACCACCCTTGATTCTTAGTATTTGAATAATTTTTCATGCTGGCCGGCTTTGTTAAACTTTGAATCCTTGAATCATCAGAAGATCGGCGACGCCGCCCGCCGCGTCAACATGAATGATTCCATTGATTACTACGTGATAAAGAAAACAAATGAAGTCGTCGAAGCATGTTATAACATCAAGAATTCAGATTACAATGATCCTCTATGGAGAGATCACAGCTCCTTGAATACTTCTCTCCCTTTCTTGCTTACCCAGCTTTTCGTCGTTCTATCCCTCGATCGTCTCTTATTGTTCCTCCTCCGCCCTGTTCGCCAGCCTCCGATTGTCGCCCATATCTTAGTAAGTATAATGTATACAGGACGGAAAAGAGATTAAACTACGATGAGACGTATCAATTAACTTTGAAACGAATGTGTATGTGTATTGATTATGTTGGTTTCCATGTGCATATGCGTGCAGTGCGGCGTGGTGTTAGGCCCGACCTTGTTTGCAGAAACTGATTTCTCGTTGAAGTATGTCCTCCCTCTTAGAACAGCAATGGTGCTGGAGACGTTTGCGAACTTGGCGTTGACGTATTATATGTTTTTGATTGGGTTAGAGAAGGATTTTTCACTTATTTTGCAATCGAGGGCTCAGGTGATAAGTGTCACCGCCGCCGGGATTATGTTCCCGCTTCTTCTAGGTTTCGGTTTGTATTTCATGGCGATAAAAGAAGACTCGGAAGGTTTCGATAGACGGGGCTCGTTGTTCTGGGCCATTACGTTAACGTCCACCAACTTCCCTGATCTGACTCGGATCCTCGCCGACCTCAAGCTCCTCCACACGAACATCGGAAAAATAGCCATGAGTTCCGCCGTTCTCTCCGACTTGTGCTCGTGGCTTCTCCTCATCATCGCGATATCAATCTTCAACGGGCAGAAATACAAAACCATACTCTCCACGGTTGTTTTTGTGCTAATATGCGTGTTCGCGCTCCGTCCGGCCATCGCTTGGATGATCAGCCGTATTTCGAAAGGCGAAGTCATCAGCGACACGACCGTTTGGTTCATCATGGTGGGGATTCTGCTCTTCGGGCTAACCACCGATGCTTGTGGCTCGAATTCCATCGTCGGCGCATTCATGTTTGGTGTTATTTTACCGAAGGATGAGACGGTGAGGAACAAGGTTGTGGAGAAGCTTAACTACTTCGTGACAGGGGTTTTGATGCCGCTCTTCTTCTTGATCAATGGACTCCGATCCGATATGCGGTATATGTTCGAAAAAACATCTTTGATCATGGTGATTCTTGTCGTTGTCTGCTCTTGGGCTGCAAAGGTTGTCAGTGTTTCCCTGGTTTCAATATACTACAAGATGTCAGCTACAGACAGTATGATCCTCGGGTTGCTTATGAACACCAAAGGTGTGTTTGCCCTAATCGTCCTTAATACAGGCCGCAACATAAGGGTATCTTCTTCTTCCTTTTTCTGCTTTTGTTCATGTTGAGTCTATCAAATTGTGTATGCATGTCCAAATGTCTTTGCTACCTGCAGGCTTTGAACAATCAGACATTTCCTTTGATGATTCTTGCGTTGCTTGTGATGTCTTGCTTGATCGAACCAATAATTTCCCTTGTTAACAAGCCATCAAGGAAAATCTTGAAGAACTTGAATCGGAGCATCAAAGGGTCGGCACCGGACACGGAGTTACGGATTCTGGCATGTGTCCACTCCATGCGGAATGTAATGGGAATCCTTAGCCTTCTCAAGCTTTCCCGTGGAACCAAAGAGTCTCCTCTCTCCATCTTCGGTACCCATCTCATTGAACTCTCGAAACGAGCCAGCACGACGATGCTCATCGTGCACAACGACGGAAACCAGGATGACAGCAACCGCTTCAACCGGGCGAAAACGGAGACAACCAACATCATCCAAGCGTTCGAGAAATTTGAGAAGGAGAGCGATGACGGGGCGGTGACGGTGTTTACGATGTCGGTCATATCCCCGTACGCCACCATGCACGTGGACATATGTAGTCTGGCGGAAGACAAATGCGTCAATCTCATCGTCCTACCGTTCCATAAGGAAGTGAAAGCCGACGGTCATTTGGGAACCGCTAACTGCAATTACGCAAACGTGAACAACAACGTGCTGATGAGCACGCCGTGCTCCGTGGCCATACTCGTCGACCGAGGGATCAACTCGAAACTCCTCGAATCACAAGATAAATATTCCTCCGGCAAGTACACTCGGAAAATCGCCATGTTATACGTAGGCGGCCCTGATGACCGAGAAGCATTAGCCTACGCTTGTAGGATGTCCCGTCGCCCCAACGTATGCCTAACCGTTGCTAGATTCCTCCCCGGAGAACATTCAACGGAGCTGAACCTACAAAGCAACGCCAGCATTAACCGGGAAAAGCTGATCGACGATGAAACCATAGAGGATTTCAAGTTGAAAACGACGGACAATAGCGGCATATATTACACCGAAATGACTGTCCACAATGGAGAAGAAACTATAGCAGGGATCAGGACATTGGGCGACAATGTGTTCGATTTGTACGTGGTGGGGAGAAGGCAAGGGGAAGTTAAGTCTCCTGTGACCGAGGGACTGTCGGATTGGGGTACTTGCCCGGAGCTCGGCGCATTAGGGGATACATTGGTGTCGTCGAACTTCGCCTTGAATGCGTCGGTGGTGGTGGTCCAGCACTACATCTCCACGGATGTAATTCCTGACATGTCTGATAATTTTCCTACTTGCACGTTAGGGATAGGGACGACCCAAGGTGGTCATAAATATGATATCTAAGTAAATCAGCTCCTGTCACGTTTGTTTTCGGCGGCATTCTTTTGGAAAATTAACTTGATTTGCTTTGAATGAAATGAAAGTCAAGCACGTAACATGGTTTTATTACTCCAGGTAAATCATGTAGAAAACACATAATAAATTTAAGATAAAAAATCATAATTAATGAGGCATTTTTTTAATACAATGTACAAGAAAAGAATAAATTAATAATTGTGATACATGAATTGTGCTTACTTTCCATTTTACGTCAAAACATTACAAATAAATTTATTTTTTAAAAAAAATTAATAAATTTAAATATTATCCGGTTCACTTATATAAATTAAAATAACCCGTAACTTTAATTTCCTCTCCCCTTTTAGAATAAGGATTAAATTTAAAACAAAAAGAAAAAAAGCGGGTAATTGAGTTGTAGATAGGGACACAGTTGTAAATTCGCACCACGTCAACAATCTAACTACCAAATCGGCGCAAATTTTCTTCGTTTTGCCGACTGTCCCCTTATTTGCCTAACCTCGACGCTTTTTATATTTTATCAAATCTCAAATGTCAAATGACAAATTTCTCCTTTCCGGTGGGTCATGACCCTGCTCCTCTCTCGGAACCCTACGTCGTTCAAACCGTAAAACTGTCGCCGCCTCCATGCGCCTCATAGTACCTCTCCAAAGCGTGGTCCAAGGCAGAGGAGGCCTAATATTCGGCTCTATTATCCCATGCGCTCTGTTCTAATTCCTCCAACTCTACCTCAAACGACACTGTTCTCACAAACCTCAGTTCAGTCCTCGTTCTCCCACGCTCTCGTCACCTAAGTTGGCGGAACTGACGAGAAACTCTTCCCGCTCCAATTTGTTTTCCCGCGGCTCGAATGGACAGGTTCGGATATCTTCCGGGGCCATTTCCATTGCGAAGCCGAACGACTCGCCATATTATATCGGATTAGAGAAGGCATCCGAGGATCCGTTTGACAGATTAAGTATCCCGGATGGGGTTATCCAGCTCGGCTTGTCGGAGAATAGAGTAAGCATTGCTTTTTAAACAGAGTTTCATTGCATTGGCGTTTGCAAATTCTAATTGTTTACTTTTGTTTCCTTTTAAAAATCACAGTTATGTTTTGATTTAATTGAGAAATGGATTTTGGAGAACCTGAAAGATTCGATGGTGGGAGGAGATAACGGTGACTTGAACATCAACGGCATTGTTACTTACCAGCCTTTTGATGGAACAATGGAACTCAAATTAGTAATGCTGCATCTCTACTATTTCTTTAACTTTTTTTAGTATTTTTCAGTCAACTTCTAGAAATTAGTATACATTTACTTGTTTCTTCTTAATCTTATGTTGGAAACTCTGTAAATTACTTTAGGAGTAGTAAATTATTAATGCATACGTCTTGCTATGCAGAATTATTATCAAATCCTAACTTTTAACCTTCTGTTTAAATAATCACTTGAATTGTTGCTTTTGGGAATGGATTTGTTATGTAGTGCTAAGTTTCGGCATGTTTGTGGGTGAAAATATATATTGTCAATCAGAAGTTGAAGCATTCTTTGGGAATGGTGAGCAATTGCAATCTTTCTTTTTTGTGTTGGTGGAGCAGAGGCTAAACTGTTTAGTGGGATAACAGATTTGCATATTTCCAAGTGTTATAAGGGAATAGATGGAAGATGAATTAAGTTTTATTGGTTTAAGAGCTTAAGAATCAGAGATTCCGTGGAACAACAATTTCTTATTTATCTTTAAATCAGTGACTGCGTTCAAAAAGCTTCTGATAATGGGGATTTTTTTAGCTTAGCATTAATCATTGTACACTGCATACACCTTTGAGTCTTTATATAGTGGAGCTTACTTTCATCACTCTTTCTGCATGCTCATTCGTATTTCTAGTAAGGATTAAGAGACATGAAAGTTATAATGCAGGCAGTATGCTTTGTGTAATTTATCCTTTCAACTGGTATATTTAGCAACAATCATGTTATACATAATGTATTACACAGTAATGGAATAGGAATGTTTGAGACTGTCTGGTGTTATTTCTTTTTGTTCTATTATTTTTTTCAGGCTATGGCAGGTTTTATGTCTCATGTTATGGGAGGAGCTGTCTCGTTTGAACCATCACAGATGGTTTTAACTGCCGGTGCAACTCCAGCAATTGAGACATTATGCTTCTGCTTGGCGGATCAGGGGAATGCATTTCTAGTTCCAACACCTTATTATCCTGGGTAACTATTTGACCCTCATTCAAAAATCTATATGATTACAATTTTTCCCTGAACAGAAAAGAACTTGCACCGTAACACACACAAAGGGGTAAATGATCCTATTGGATTAATTCGAAAAAACTATTTGCAGTTTTGACAGGGATGTGAAATTTCGAACAGGAGTGAGCTGATACCTGTTCATTGTCGCAGCACTGACAGTTTCACGTTAAGTATCACCGCACTTGAACAAGCATTCAACCAGACAAGAAAACATGGAACAAAAATTCGGGGAATTCTTCTTTCAAACCCTGCAAATCCTGTTGGCAATCTACTTTCTCGGGAGATGCTTCATGCTATTTTGGACTTCGCTCGAGAAAAGAACATCCATATCATATCAGATGAAATATTTGCGGGCTCTATTTATGGGGAGGAAGAGTTTGTTAGCATGGCAGAAGTTCTTGACTCTGAGGGTTTTGATAAAAACCGGGTTCATATAGTTTATGGGCTATCAAAGGACTTATCTCTTCCAGGATTTAGAGTTGGAGTGATCTATTCATTTAATGAGAATGCATTGGCTGCTGCAAGAAAGTTAACTAGGTTTTCTTCTGTTTCTGCTCCGACTCAAAGGTTACTAGTTTCAATGCTTTCGGATACAAGATTCATTGAGGAATATATTAGTACCACTAAAAGGAGGGTACGAAATATGCATGACTTACTTGTGGCTGGCTGAAAGAACTAAATATTAGATGTGCAGATAGTAGTGCTGGCTTGTATTGTTGGGCCGATATGAGCAAATTAATCTCCTCTTATAGTGAGAAAGGGGAACTTGAGCTGTGGGATAAGCTATTGAACGTGGGTAAGATCAATGTAACTCCCGGTTCAGCTTGCCATTGCATAGAACCAGGATGGTTCCGTTGTTGTTTTACGACCATAGTGGAGGAGGATATTCCTGTAGTCATGGAACGAATTCAAAAGGCAGTTAAAAGTACTATGGATCTCTCAAATTCAAGCAAATTGCATTGATTTCACAGTCATAGATACTCCTCTCATGGCTAAACAAGATGATGTTGGCATGCACAATTACTAATTTTCTGAAGCAAGACTAAAGATTTTGAGGCTTCTTGATGTACTGTTTTTAGGGTTGTCTGAATGGTGAAGCAGAATAACCTTCTTGGTCTCTTCTAGAAGAATTTCAGTCTTGGTTGGAACTTCTTCAATTGCAATCCTTCAATGATGTCAGTTCCAAAGTTGCAGCATCCAGTAGCTCTTTCCTTCAGAAATTCCTGTCATAGTTTCATTCAGGCAAGAGTAGAATGTCATTTGCAGATCTTTAGCAAATTAGCGATTAGTTAGAATTACAACTTCTTTGTTTCTAAGCCTTTGCCGAAAGGTGATCATTTGAATTCCTAAACTTTGCTTCTTTTTCCATTACTGAAATAACAGTTTTGTTTGAGTTTTAGGCATACTTCCAGTTGTTCCATAGCAGCTTAATAACCCAATAACTAATGACAACATGGAGTAGGAAAATCAAAAATTACCATTGATATATTCTTCTCTCTTATTTGAACGGCCTTTCTTTGATAACTTCTCCTCCTGCTCATCATTATCAGCTCCCCAAGTGTTGGTGGCCTCCTTATGAGTACAGCGTTATTACTCTCATGATCAAAATCCCTTTGAGCTCGAGACTCCTGTTCAGGGTGCCTGACGGTTTCTAGGAAACCAGAGCTTGGTGAAAGCAGTGGAAAAAGGCATTCCAAGAAAGAAGCCCCTACAAGGCTTGCTGCGCCAGTTGCATAGCTGCTTGTACTATCAGTTTCCGAAGGTGGTGAGTAAAGCGTTTCCAGATGGTCACTGCCATTATCTGTCTGGTAAATTTTCTGCACTGTAACAATAGTGGAAATCTCTGTGGATGGAGCTGAGCTAAAGGAATCGTCTGTTTCAAAACCAAATGCTTCCAGATCCATTTCAAACACCGCTGGTTCATCTCCGCTGTTGCCTTGGTCATCAGTGTTGTTGCAACCATCAAAATGAGATGGAGAGTATACTGGAGGTGGAGGCAGAGTCATGAACATTTCTGATGGGGACATAGTCGTCAGTTCCACCACAGACCGGGAGAAGCTGGGTAAGGGTGTCCCTGGCTTTTCCTCCCAATTAAAGGGAACTGAGGCTATAAGCTTGGTCGGAGCTGGAGGCAGAGTTGTGAGCATTGGTGATAGGGGCATAGTCATTGGTTCCGCTGGAGCCTGGGAGAAGCTGCTTAACGGTGTACCGGGCTTTTCCTCCCAATTAAAGGGCACCGAAGCTATAAGCTTGATCGGAGTTGGAGTTGGCCGTCCCTGTGGTAATGTTTTAGTAACTGAAGAAAGCACTGGCTTCCAATCTTTCTTTGCTATTCCAGGCCTCACCTCCCATAGGAATGGAACCGAAGGTGGCTCCCTGATTTTCCTTTTACTAGCATCCACTTTGGCTTCCTTCTCTGCCATTCCGAAATAGCTCCGATGGTCAGTTCTTCATCCGTCTTTGATGGCAATCTTTTCCTTTATACTGATGAGTGTTAAGTGGATTAGAAGAGTTTTGCTATCTCACCAAACCTCCGACCTGCACCACTTGAGCTATAAGATTACGCTCACCTTTGAAATAATAATAATAATAATAATAATAATAATAATAATAATAATAATAATAATAATAATAATAATAATAATAATAATAATAATAATAAAGGGTTGGCTCAACTGCACTGCATTCATTTCGAGTGGAAGAGAGATTTCAGAATTGGTAGCACTTTGACTTTGGATTTGGTAGGTCAAACCAAGGCTTAACGTGGTCGTGACCGACGCTTGGATTCAAATTATATGGCGTAACGCTTAGGATTTAGCAACGTTATTATTAAGTGAACATAAGGTTTTATTCACGATCCTAAACATTTTCGTTTTCTAGTTTGGTACTTCAAAACTTTTATTTTAATATTTGAATATTCGACTTTTATTTAAATATATTTAAATAATATAAACTATTTATATTTTTAACCTGTTGATAAAATTATAATTATTTTAAATAATATGTTACGTACAAAATACATATTTATAAGTGCATGCATATTTAAATTTTAATTTATATATTTTAAATTACGTCAAATTTAAATTATCGTTTAACGCTCAAGTTGATAGTTGAGTTGAAAAACTGATTTGATTGATACAATCAAATTTGAATAATCATTTCAGATGTTTTGAAAATTGAGGTCCAATTTAAAATCTAAGATACAGTTTGAGGATGTTAATTAAATTAAACCTTTTATTTTAAACATTTACCGGCAAACAGACAACAGAACATAAAAATTCCTTAATTTTTTTACTAGATCCCAGATTTTCTCTCTTTACCCGAGCTGGTTTCGCTTTCTCTAAGATCGAGCTAGAAAATTCCACCATTCGATACCGACATTCTCCTTTCTATTTCACCGATACGGTAAGTTCGAATTTGATTTTCTTTTTTTTCTTCATAATTTCTGTATCTGCAGCACTCAAATCTAATGTATTGTTTTCTTTTTCTTTTGGATGTTGATTAATAGAGAGCTTATTTTAGATGTTTGATTTGATTAATGAATAATGATGTGATTATAGAAAACTTTAAAACTTTTTCCGTTTTCATGGATTTATACTATTTCCTTATTAAGAGTTTCCTTTTAGATATGAATTTCCAAATTTAAGCCATAATTACTCTAATCACCTTTTTTTTTCATTTTCAAGTAAGATTCATCTTGTTGTTGTCAGGACTCAGGTAGAGGAGTTCATGTCTCTCGTAGCAATTTTGCTGTTCTGAGATTTGATAACTGGAGTTACCACAAGGTTTCAATCAGGGAAGAACATGCAATGAAAAGTCGGTTTGAACTTGTAAATCTATTTAGGTGGATTTAATTACAAATTTAGAAGTTTTTAGGATTCATCAAACAAGCATTTCAATTGTAGCTAGGTAGTTAGTTGGTTCATCTTCACAGATTCTGATGTTTCACGGTTCTTTATAGGAATTTACTTAATAAGGAAACCATGGCATTGGCTTCCCTGAGAGGCTCTACTAAAATGGCTGCAATCCCGCGGGGCCTTACCTCTGTTGCAGCCTCGGTTCTGATACTAGCAATGTTCTTGATTTTTGCTTCTTGGCTTTTCGTTCCATATCCACTCGGTTCAGCTGTTAGAGGATATTTTTATGTTGATAGGAAAATAGTTTTGCCCGCGTATACTATCATTGATCAAAGTGCAGATAAGAATGTAGATTACAGTTATAGCAATTCATTGTCTGTGTCGAATGTAGAACTGCATGCGGTGAGTTCAAATCGTTCTTCCGTTGTTGATGGTGATGAAAATGTTAGAGTCTTCGTCAGATCTTCTGTTGATAAGGATTCACTGCCATCTAGTGGAAAAGATTCGGCTGAGTCAAAAAATAATGAGATGCAGGAGAAACCTGTACAGCTTCCAAAATTGTCATCTAGAGCAACAGAAAACAAGGCAGACAATTCTAGTTTTGCATCTAGCAATGCATCTGAGAGCAATTTTGTTGATTCAGGTAGTATTCCTTTTACACTTGTTTTTCGTTGACATCCAGGTTTCTATCTACTTTACCTGTAGATGTCCTATGTATTTGCTTGTTTAGTATATTTTCCCACAAGGCTTATGCTTGGGCTTTAACCTGGTTGTTTGCTGTTACATGGTCTATTTGTCAAGAATAGTGCCAAATTTGTTCAAGTATCAACTTTTGCTTTATTTTAGCCCCCATATTATAGTATAAAGTTTCTTGAAGCACAGGGAGATTCTGATACACATTTTGATTGTTTACTCTCTAGGCTGTGACCTATACCATGGAAAGTGGTTCTATGATCCACAGGGACCTTCATACACCAACAACTCTTGCCCTATCATAACACAGATGCAGAATTGCCAGGGTAATGGGAGGCCCGACAAGGAATATGAGAATTGGCGTTGGAAGCCCACTAAATGTGAACTCCCCAGATTCGATGCCAAGAAGTTTCTAGAACTGATGAGAGGAAAAACACTTGCTTTCATTGGTGATTCTGTTGCCCGAAATCAGATGGAACCAATGCTGTGTCTTCTCTGGCGGGCAAGTATCTTCTTCATTCTTAAAGTGCAAGTTATTTTTCAAGAAAAATAATTGTCCCACATTAAATCTGCGATTGCAATATTTTACCCTAATTTTTATAAGGGTATTGTCTTGATTCTCTTAATTTGTTGTTTGTAGCTTCTCGATATGCTCATGTGGTTTCGAATATTATTACCATTAGCGAATATTTTAGTAATTTACACTCTGTACCTTAAGGGTAATAAACCAGGTTTCAAGTGTGTTCAGCTTTCTCTTAGTATAGATTGATCTTTTGATTTCTATTTTTGGAATGGTTTCTCATGAAGAAGATTATGCTATAAATTTTAGGTTGAAGTTCCGAAAAACCGAGGAAACCGAAGAATGCAACGATGGTATTTCAAGTCGACATCTGTAATGATTGTCCGGATTTGGTCCTCTTGGCTTGTCCAAGAAACTACTGAAAATTTTGCCTTTGCTCCAGAGGGTGTTACCAAGCTTCATCTCGATGCTCCCGATGAAAAATTCATGGAATTCATCCCAAAGATTGATGTAATTGTCATTTCTTCTGGCCACTGGTTTGCCAAACAATCTGTCTATATCTTGAACAACGAGATTGTGGGAGGACAATTATGGTGGCCAGATCAATCTCGTCCTATGAAGGTCAGCAATGTTGAAGCATTTGGAATATCTGTTGAGACGGTTCTGACCGCAATGCTTACACATCCTAATTACACCGGCCTGACTATCGTACGTACCTATTCTCCCGATCATTACGAGGGTGGGGCTTGGAATACAGGCGGATCATGTACCGGAAAGGAAAAGCCTCTTGCACCTAGCGAATTGGTGGAGAATGGTTTTACGAATGTAATGCACGAAAAACAGGTGTTGGGTTTCAATCGTGCTGTTAAGAAGGCAACAAACAAGTCCAAGTTGAAGTTGATGGACATTACTCGAATCTTCGGGTATCGCCACGATGGTCATCCTGGTCCGTATAGGAGCCCTGATCCGAATAAGATGATTAAACGCGGTCCAGACGGGAGGCCTCCTCCTCAAGATTGCTTGCACTGGTGCATGCCAGGTCCAGTTGATACCTGGAATGAACTCGTGCTCGAAACTATCAGAAGAGAATTTGCGGGCGATCAATACTCGTCGTGATAAAAGTGGTACGTGTTTGAATCCGGAAAGCCAGGTATGATTGTGCTTCTGTAATAGAAAATAGTAATGTTTTCGGTTGTGTAGGTAGTAGTGAGTAAAATTCAATTCGATTTGAAAAAACTGAATAATTCGACTTGACTCGAGGCAAAAAAATTTCACAGACTCGATTCGACTCAAAAAAAATTCAAATAAAGTTCGAGTTGTAAAATAAAAATTTGAATAACTCGAATAATTCAAAATTTTTAATAATTAAAAGATTAATTTTTAAGTTTGAAATGAGTCTTATTATTTTCTTATGATATATATACATTAATATATAAAAAAATAAAGAAACATTGTTACATATGAAAAAAATATATATACATATCTTATATGATTAGAGAAAGTCGTTTAAATTAGAATCATATCATACTATAACATGATAAATAATTAAAATTAAATATTTATAGGAACTTAAAAATTCGATTCGATTCGAAACGAATTTTTTAATCTCGACTCAAACCCAAAAAAAATTTAAATAAAATTTGAATCGTAAAATAAGATTCGTTAACTCGAATAATTCAAAAAATTTTGATTCGACTCGATCCAATACTCATCGCTACGCAGATAAATGAAAAGAGTGAAAGGATAGCTATTCCTTTTGTTTTCGCACTTACATGTATACTATTATTAAATAAAATTAATAAAAAAAACACTAAAATACTTGGTATTTAACGAATTTATTAAATTATTTTAAATTTAAAATTTGAATATAATTTGAAAAGTTACGAAATAATTAATATTTAAAAGGAAATTCTTTGTCGTCATTTCTATTTGAAATTTAGACCCCAAAGTCTAGTGGCTTTTGACTTGTTTTATTTACTTTTTTTCTTTTATTATTTGCTAAAGAAAGTTGTTTGTTGAATTATCTATTTTTTAAAATAAAATCAAACTAAATAACGTAAAGATTAAGGCAGTCCAAAAGTAGTATTTGATATAATATTAATCTAATTAAACATCAGATCCTGTGGTTGAATTTTAATCATACTAAAACAAAATACATAAGATTACAGACATGTGCACAGATAATCAATTTTAAATTGAGACGTAGGGTCGGATCAGGGCAATTCGGATCAAGAAAGTTTGTTTAATTTTTAAAAAAAAAATAGAATGTTTAAATAAAAATTTATAATATAATAGTAAATTTTAGAATTTTTATAAAGTTCAAATTTGAAATTTCACAATTAAAGTTTTGTTTGTTAAAAGTTGGGGGAATCTCTCACAGCTATAGCATCTTATAAAGATCCACCTTGATCAAACATCAAATATTTTAAATAATAACAAAATTATGAACTTTTAATATTATAGATAAAATTAAATTAAAATCATGTTATAATAACTAATACAGATTAAGTAATTAATCAGATATCTTAAAGAATGTATATTAAAATTTTAAACCCTAAACTTTTAGACTTTCCTATGGAAAAGTCCCTCCACAAGTTTTGGTTTATTTATTTATCAAAAAATACAAAACAATTGGTTTTATAAATGATATTGTGGGCTATGACAGGCCCATTTTCTTCTTTAAGGTGAGGCTGAGGCATCATGGCATCCAATATGGCAGCCACTGTGGTACTTTTTATAGACTTTTTTCCCTATCCACGTAGACTCTTAGGTGTAGCTTTGTATCCATCTTGACTTTTATTCTAGTAGTGAGTATTAAGGGGAAAATTCCAACCAGAATAAGTTATTTCATCCTTGTTTTCATTGTGTTTTCAGTTTAGTAGATATACATAGGATAGAAAAGTCTAGTTGGGGGTAATACTTAATACAATAATCAGGTAAAAGTTTAATTTCATGAACAATATTTAAGATATTATTATGTATTCTAAACGTTAATTTTAATTATGTATTTTAAACGTTAATTTTGATCCTTTAAATAATGTTGAGCCTTTATAATATACGATAAAAATTAAATTTATATTTTATTAATTTAAGTTTAATAATTTAGATTTTAAATTTTAAAAAATAATTGTATGATTTTTTAATATATATTAATATGTTAAAATATAACTCACATAAAATAAATATATTTTTATTTTTAAATTTATACATTTTCCATATAATATTCTCGTCTTCAAGATTTGAATTTGCCATGAGTGATGGACACCATAAAGTTATAATTTTTGATGTCATGAACGAGTGACTAGTTAGACATCACAACTACAATCATAGGCAAAGGACTCTCCTTTTTTTCCTATTCATTCCTGCATTTATAACCCATTTGTTTCTTCTTCGTCTGCCATCTCTCCCTCTGCAAATATTCTCTCTTTTAAGCTATGCCCATGGCTTCAGTCTCCAACACCATCTATATGTGAAATAGAGTCACTTTCCAATAACCCAATCGACACCTTATTATATATAACTCTCCGATGGCCTCTCATATCTCTCTGCCGATTGATCCTTCATCTTCTTCCACGGAAGACCCGGCTGCAAAAGCCGTCAACAAGCGATACGAAGGTCTTGTCACGGTTCGAACCAAGGCCACCAAGGGAAAGGGAGCTTGGTATTGGGCTCACCTCGAACCCATCCTCGTTCGGGACCCGGAGAGCAGCCTCCCCAAAGCTGTTAAACTCAAGTGTTCCCTCTGCCACGCCGTTTTCTCCGCCTCGAACCCGTCCCGGACAGCTTCTGAGCACTTGAAACGTGGCACCTGTCCCAATTTCAGCTCCGGTTTGAGACCCGGTCCGTCGTTATCTCCTTTGCCTATATCTTCTTCTATTTCGCATCATCGTAATCATCGAAAGCGAAGTCCACCGGTGGCGGCTATCTCTGTTTATCAAAACCAAGTAAGTAATAACTGTAACGATGATAATAACAATAATAGCGACTCCTTGGCTATAGTTGAGTCCACTCGTTTTCTGGGTTACTCGAGCCCTAGTAATAACAACAATGCTGGGTTGACTCAGCATCATTTGACCTTATCTGGTGGGAAAGAAGATTTGTGTGCCTTAGCAATGTTGGAAGATAGTGTTAAGAAGATTAAGAGTCCAAAAATTTCCCCAGGTCCAGCTTTAAGCAAGAGTCGGATAGATTACGCACTTGATTTATTAGCTGAGTGGTTCTATGAATCTTGTGGGTCGGTTTCCTTTTCTAGCCTCGAGCACCCAAAGTTTCAGGCTTTCCTGAACCAGGTTGGGATGCCGGCTATTTCGAGACAGGACCTCTTGGGTGCTCGGCTTGATAATAAGTTTCACAAGGCGAAGATCGAATCCGAGGCTAGAATTAGGGATGCAATGTTCTTTCAAGTTGCTTGTGATGGGTGGAAGAGTAAAAGTTATTGTTGCTGCAGTAGTTATACTAGTAGTAGTACCAGCTCTAGTTGTGTGGAGGAGAATTTTGTTAAATTTAATCTTCCGAGTGGGAGCAGCTTGTACCAGAAGGTGGTCTTTATTGGTGAACCAGTTACTTCCAAACATGTCGAGGAGGTCTTGTGGGAGACGGTGATGGGGATATCTGGAAGTGGTGTTCAGAAATGTGTAGGGATCGTTTCGGATCATAAGGCGAAGGCATTGAGGAATTTGGAGATTCAGAATAATTGGATGGTTAATCTATCTTGTCAGCTTCAAAGTGTTATTAGTTTGATAAAGGATTTTAGCAAAGAGCTTCCCCTTTTCAGGGCCGTCAACGAGAATTCCGTAAAGATAGCGAGTTTTGTTAATAATAACTTGCAAGTTAGAAACAGGTTTCAAAAGTATAGGATGCAGGAGCTTGAGTGTGCTGCGTTGATACGAGTTCCTTTAAACAAATGTCATTGCAGCAGTAATATTGCACATGCTTTTGCAATGATGGAGGACATATTAAGCTGCTCACAAGTGCTTCAGATGGTCGTATTGGATGATTCTTACAAGGGGATCTGTATGGAGGATCCCATCGCAAAGGAAGTTGCTGGGATGGTAAAAAATGAAGGGTTTTGGAATGATTTAGGGGCAGTTTATGCGCTGGTGAAATTGATCAAAGGTATGGCTCATGAGATTGAGATGGAAAGGCCACTGATTGGACAATGTCTCCCTCTTTGGGAGGAGTTGAGGGTCAAAGTGAAGGAATGGTGTACCAAGTTCAACGTTGCTGAAGCTCCGGTTGAGAAAATTGTTGAAAGGAGATTTAGAAAGAACTACCACCCTGCATGGTCAACTGCATTTATACTTGATCCACTTTACTTGATAAGGGATACCAGCGGAAAATACCTTCCACCATTCAAGTTTTTGACTCACGAACAGGAGAAGGACGTTAACGAGCTCATCATTCGTTTGGTTACCAAGGAAGAAGCACATGTTGCGCTGATGGAGCTCATGAAATGGAGATCAGAAGGGTTGGAGTCTCTATATGCCCAAGCTGTTCAGGTTAAACAGCGAGACTCCGTGACTGGAAAAATGAAAATTGCTAACCCACAGAGCAGTAGGCTGGTTTGGGAAACATGTCTTAGCGAATACAAATCATTAGGAAAGGTTGCAGTGAGGCTTATCTTTCTACATGCAACATCAAGCAGGTTTAAACATAACTGGCCTTTGATGAAATGGATTTATGTCCACCGACACTCACAGGTAGGCCTCGAAAGGGCTCAGAAGATGATATTCATTGCAGCTCATTCAAAGCATGGCAGAAGGGATTTCTCCAACGAGGAAGAAAAGGATGCAGATTTGTTCATGATCGGCCGCAAGGATGACATCCTCAATGAAGTTTTCACAGATGTGCCCTAAGTGTAATGCTTTTCTTTTAACTCTTGTAGAATTGTAAACTTTAGGATTCGATCGAATTCTTTCTTCATTGTCTTTTTTTTTTGTCCATCTTTACTTTTGTTTTACTTTTAAGTCCGGAAACATATAGATAGTGACATAGAGCCAGAGAATAGTTGTTAGAATTTCATAATTGCATGATTGGAATGAAATATCACTTTATTTCCCACCCATGATTTCATTTTCTTTTGTCTGTAGTTAAGGCATAATAAACTCATCTGCACTTCTTTAATTGGCTCTTTAATTTATAATCCATAAATTGCTACCTAACGAGTTTATGCATGTCTTTTTCCTCTCATCATATTTTCAATACTTGGACAGTTATATCCCGTTTAATGGAAGATTTTACAAATAAAAAAATCTCATAGGGAAAATTTTAGCAATATTTTATACAGATGGACTGGTATTATATTTTGTCTTCATACTCAATCCGATTCTAAAGGTGCATCTCTTATTCTAAATGTGGTATGCTCTAAGTTTTTTAGATCGGTTCTGTCATCTCAACATGTTCTACTTCTGGTCTCTAGGATAAACAGGCAACAATTTTCATGGAGTTAATCACTAGCAATCCGGTTATTTGGGACTTCTCTTTCTACGGAATAAACCATGATAAGTCATCTGACTTCTGTTGTCTGAATGTTCGACCAAGGGAAGTGGTGACTTCAACTAGCTGCATGTTTGTATATGGTTTGTTTTAAGTTTTTTTATCCATTTTCTGTCTTGTTATGCGCAAAGGCTGTGGCCAAAATAGAGTTGGAGGAAAATAACATGAACTTTCAAGATCTCTTAAGCTTAACTGGAATTAGTATGACTTAACAGTTAACAAGACATCAATAAAATTCCAGGAAGAATGCCAAACCATTTTATTGCCTCTATCTTTGAAAACATAGTATGCCAGTGCCTGGTATAGGAAATAGTAAGAACAGGACCCAAATTGGTCTCCATTGTTGGAATATTATCCTTTCTTATATTGTTTTCCTTCCATATTTCCCCCTTGTGTAATCTCATGGAACCAAGTATTTCTTGGGAAAAAATCACTAATTATGGGGACTTAATTTCTGTATATTAACTGTTTGTTGATGGAAGTGACTAAAATGAGTTTGGACTTTGCTTACTGTAAAAAGAGACCTTGATGTAATTAGAATCTCTGCAGTTTACTTTATTAGAAGGTTGATAATCGCAAAAGAATGCAAATAGAATTTGTCAAGAAATTTACCTGCATCATTGTTGGTGCAGATATGCCTTTGCTCAGATCAGTTGAGCTTATGTTTCTAGTTTCCACCCAAAAGGGTCAACCTCGGATGAACTTGAGAGCATATCTTTGTTGCTGGAGGGCACTTCTTGCAGATATGACTAGGGTTGTCTGGCTTTGCCAATGTGTGAACCGTACTATGAGGAGTGGATTTCTGTCCCGTCGTAGTCAACGAAAAGAAGTAAGGGCCTTTTTCCTCCTCTCTCTTCGCTTATCTATCAGATTTTTATTGCTTTTGGCTTGCTAAATTCCATCATTATCGGTAGCTTGTCTTTCAAACATTCCAATTATGGAGGCATTCTTACTTTCTGGATGGTCCCCTTTCTCCTTTTTTCAAACTTTTAATGTCAAGATTGAATATTGAAGCGTTTGCAGGGTTATCAGTTAGATATAGCTGATACAAAGTTTTGATCAAAGACGAAGCAAAGAGGCCTGTCGGTTTTGGGAGGCATACAAGTGCTGATAGGGATATCACAACGAACTTGACCTGATTCCGTAGGCTCTATATTTCTGTGATCTTTTGTTGACTAACTCAGCAGGTTGGTGATATCTGTGGTATTCATATAATTTCTTATATTGAAAGTATGTCTACTATTTTGGTTGTCATGGGCATGTATCCATGCATGGTGCAATCAACTATGAATACTATTTGGTGAAAAAGCAAAATCTGTGTTGTTCCATGCATCGGTGAAAAAGGGTTTTGTAACCGTGCTGTGCCGGTAATAGGTAAAAAAGGCAAGTCCATGCTGTCTCATGCTTCAGTTTCTTAAGTATTATTGTACCACTCTTCGTTCTACACTATCGATCGACAATCCCAGGAAAACTGTGCGAAACCATTGCTGCAGCAGTTCCCTCATTGATGATAAAACCATATTAAACTTCAAACAAGATCTCCGGCACACTTACTTTCAGACACGGTTTTAGACTCATCTCCCTCAAGACCTTCATAGTCAGCAGAGCGCAGGTGACTATAAATTCAGCTGTCTGCCAAAGCCACGTAACATCAATTGCTCACCTACTAGAGAGTCGGGATCTGCTTTTTTCTCCTGTATGGTATGTCCTCATTGTGTTAAGAAAAGTATAATCATTAGTCCATAGGACAGGATGAGGGGGCTCCTTTTTTGTACAAGAATCTTTCCACTCTCAACGTTACCCCATGATTAAACATTCTTTCTTTTGGTTGTTGATTGTTTTTGTTTTCTAAGCAGAGACTGAGGTCCATTGATTATTGTAATGTGAGATGATGTTGATTTGTATTTGCCATGGGCATTGGTATTGCTATTAATTGCCTTGTAGTTGTGGACCATGATCTTTTAGTCTTCTCTCGGTTCTATGATTTTCAATGGCTGCCATTATGACGAGCCAAATCTGTCAACTCGAGCAGGGGAATCCAGCCTCAACGTTCTTAAAATTTCTTTTGTTCATGTAGGATTTTTCAATATTTTATTTGATATATGGCGTTACCTGATTAAATAAAAATTAAAAAAATCCTTTGGTCGAGTAAGGTTCAAAAAAGATATTAAATCTCAAGATTTAAATTTTGGATTGTGAGCTAAACAAATTGAATTAAAAGGTTAATTTTTATAATATTTAACTTATTTTAACTAATTAATAAGTCATAAATTAATTATACCAGGAATATATATGACTAAATAGCTTATGATAACTTGATTATTTCTTATTGTTCAGTCTCAAAGAGGTCAATTTATTAAAAGCAAAAATAAAATAAAAGTTTGGGAATTAAAATACATATAGTAAAATATAAAAATAAAATAAATAAATTGATACAATTAGGGACCCAAAAATGTTCGACCTTTTATAAAATTATCATTAAGTATGTAATTCATTTTATTTGAAAACCTACCCCTGCCCCTGCCCCTGCCCCAACTACATTTACCTACTGGTAATGATGGTTCATATACTTATTACAAACAAAATAATTTATTATTCTCCTCATTTCATGATTACACTTTCTTTTGTATC
The DNA here is from genome assembly GCA_035048815.1 of Abelmoschus esculentus. Taxonomy (NCBI): domain Eukaryota; kingdom Viridiplantae; phylum Streptophyta; class Magnoliopsida; order Malvales; family Malvaceae; genus Abelmoschus; species Abelmoschus esculentus. The sequence goes on along the minus strand of JAUCBN010000027.1, from coordinate 2,995,153 downwards.
CTTCAAAATAATTTTATATTTGTATTTAGAATTTCAAAGGAGACAATTTTTCACATCCGTCCGCGTTGCATGCCAGTTTTAATTCCACTTATGGGTTAATAGAAAAAATAGCCTCATACATCCTAAAATTTTTAAAACGACTTCAAAAATTATATATGTTTTGGATTAATAATAATATAGCAAACTTGTCGCACTAACACGATGAGATTTAAAAAATATTTTTTATTAAAATTTGTCGTATAAACACAGCGAGTTCTATTTTTTTACAAATATCAATTTAAATAATTAATTTAATTATAAATCAAACTCATCGTACACAAACGAGTTTCATATCCTAAACCAAACTCATTATTTGTACAAAAAATTTAATGTAATAATATTAGTCTAGAAAATATAAAATTTGAAGTGTTATTTTAGGAAATTTAAAATGTATGAGGTTATTTTAGAAAATAACCCCACTTGCGAGGTTAAAATCTTAAAAAAAAAAAAAAAAACTTTGATTCGACTTCCATATCTTGCTTTTGTTGGATTTTTTACTGTGCCTAATTTGTAATCTGGCCAACAGATAAAAGTACAATGGATAAACTTATAATTTTTAGAAATTTTAATTATAATTTCAACGTATTCTATTTTTATATTTTTTAGAATGAATATTTTTTGGTACGATAATATTAATCCTAATTCTAGTCCCACATTAACAAAATTATAAGATTTTAACATATTCGATTTTACATTTTTTAATATGATATATTAATGAAGTTAAATTTAATGGATAAAAAAATTAATTTAAAGATGAAATCATTTTGATTTCAAAATTTTAAAAGCAATTTTTTGAGTAATTTATTATTAGGAAAACGAAAAATTTTCATAAATAATTTAATTTTGGGTTTAGAAGCTTAGTTAAGAATTTAGATTTATGGACTTAAGTCCTGACTTAGAATTTAGGGTCTAATTTTAAGGTAATATAATTAAAGATTTAGATTTTAAGCTATAACCCCTAAATTCTAACCATACATCTTAAATTAAAACGCAATCCAATAATCTTTAAATTAACCATCCTATTTTCTATGAAAACTCATTCTAAATCTCCCCAATCATCCCCAAAACATAGTCCACACCTTTCTCTAGAGGGAAATATTGAGTGAAGGCCACCTTTTCTGTATACATATTAGTATATTACATAAATTTAATTCTACCAACCATAGAATCTTTCAACTAGTGTGGAATTTATTTCCCTAGAACTGAACCCATTGGCCCAAAACTCCAAGACTGAAATGCACTAAACAAACCTTCAACTGGAACCTACTGCCCAATGGCCAGAAGAGTCTACGGCCTCCAAAGCTAGAACCATAGGTCCATCAAAAGCAAATGGCCTTCGGCTTATTGCCTCACAAAAGTAAAAGGGCTGCATAAGCAGAACAAATCTAAATACCAAGACCAACCTGTTAGATTGTTTGTCTTGGTATTCATTCAACATTTAGTTGAGCACTAGATGCCTCCATCATCCCATTCCGGATCTGCTCACCGATGTCCCTAACATGACCAGGTCCATGGACACAGTAGTGTTCTTTGAGGAGTTGCCGAGGTCCATGATCGCGTAGAAGTACCGTGTGATCATGATAAGATCCAAACTGAGGTGCCTTCTACCTTGTGAGAGAAGTCCAATATGTTCTCCCTCAACCCATCTATTGATTGCCTGTCTCTGCCTCGCTACACCGACTCCGCCTAAGTACTTGGATTCGGCTCTTTTTACTTGGAGAATCTACTCAGCTTCACCTTTGTACACACTCGCAAGCTGAAGTCTTTGAGCTGTGGAGACAAAACCATTGTGGAGTTTAGTCTTTTTTCTACTTCAGATGAATGGCTCATGGTTGTTGATTTACTTGGAACCATGGTCTAGTCTTCATCGTTTACATGATTCTCATTTCTCACAGAAACTGGGATTTAATTTGCCATGTTTAACAAAGTTTTATATGTTCACATCAAAATAAAAGGAGACAAAATTTATACTTTACCTGCATTTATCTCGTTCATTGCCGCGCGAACAGCAGGATCAGGTATTATGTCAACCATCAATATGTGCTCGATGCTATATCCATAGTCTCCAATCACCTGATGCATGGTTTCAGATTATGTACTTGCAAGAAGCCTTACAAAAGATAAATCAAGAAGTACGGAGAAAAGTTTTTTATGTAAAAAATTATTACTCTCTAGAGCAATTTGATAGAAATTAGAAAGTAGTCGTATATTTTATCAAATAGCATTCGGAAACAAAACAAAATGTTTGTTCCGCTTCCTGACTTCCTCCTTGGCCATTTGTATTATGTGAAATGCAGGCCAGAAGAATACAATCACTATATACAGGAGAGTATGCATGTATTTCATTAACTATCTAATATCTATTATTCTATACACAAAAATTGAAAGCAACAAGTCGATCATTGACATATTAGTGGATCTTTTCTCACCAGCAGAGCTGTTTCTGAACCAAAATGTCTCTTATGCATAATTTTTTATGCACATAATTTAAGCACACTTGAATCATTAACTAAATGGGGGTGATGGGAGAAAAATAATGCATTGTAGTACCTTCTCAAGTTCCTCGAGAACCGCTTTAGCAACCTCACCCTTTTGTTCCAAGAGATCATCCAAATTCATTCTAGGAACTAAAGCTCGAACCACTACCCCAAGAAATGAAATGTTTAGTACTCATAAATAAAACAAAAGGAGAAGATTGGGAGGACATGATTCATGAATACTTATAGGTTGAATGCAAAAAGAAGAGCAAAGAACATTACCATCTGTAGCGACCCTTATAAAATTCTTAAAAATAATAATAGGTGTGTAGTAAAAGGGAAAAGGGTCACTAGTGGAATTGAAATTAGGGTTTGAAAAGTGAAATTTAGGGATTTAGATTTGAAATAAAATTTTAGGAAAATTTAGAAAATTAGGATTTGATAATTAAAAATTAAAAATTAGGTTTTAAAATTATATACAAAAATTGGGAATTTTGAAATATTAAAAGAAACTTGAAATCTAGGGTTCTTAAAAAATAGAAATTGGAAGGTTAAAATTAGGGATTTGAGAAAAGAAATTTTAGATTGAAAAGGGAAATTTTAAAATTAGGGATTTTTAAAAAAGGGTGGAGTCGCCACCGGTCACTTTTGGTAGACCGGACACCGTAAAAACCAGAGATTTGAAATGATTTGGGTTCGAGAGTCGGTTACGGTTAAAAACGGGTTTAGGGTTTAAAACCGCCCAAAATTGGTACCTTTATAAATTACCGCTTAATTAATTTTAGATTTTTTGGATTAAAGTGGCATTTAAATTAATTTTTGTTTAAAGATTCGAATCAATTTTATTTTTACTGTGTCTTTATTCGGAGGCAACGCATACACCGCGACCATTACGTTGGAACACGGGCCCGTTACGACCAAATAAAGACGTTTAATTAGACTTATTAATTTAATGTGGTGTATGTAATTTACAAAATTAAAAAAAGGTAATATATATAAACATTTACATGAATAAAAAAACATAAAATGTATGGCATATATACAAAGCATGTAACAACATTAACAAAAATAAATAAATAAATATCATGAATAAAAAGGTACATAAACACTTAAGAATATTATACAACACATGATAACAAAGATTAAAATAAATAGACCAACAAACAAATAACATATATAAATAAACAAAACAAAACATATAATAAACAAATAAAAAACAATAAAAGATACCAATAAAAATATTCATATTTTCATTGAACCATAAGAATGGAATACACAATAAATATTTCAAAAAGAATTATATACATCTAAATATGCTCGATTAGAATCAATCCACAAATTAAACTAAACGGTAAAAGTAATGATTAGATTAGGGCATAACTTGAAAAATAACCGACCGAATGGGTGAAGTGATTCAATGAGAATAAAAATATAAATAATGGAGGATACCAACTTACAAATGGAAATGGAAATGGAAATGGTTTTGGCTTTTGGCACTGGAAATGGAAATGGAAATGGAAATGGAAATGGAAATAGAAAGGAGAAGGCATGCGGCACTCAATGGAAAAATATAGTTTTTGGTTACTTTATTTTTAGGGTAAATGTTATATATATAGTTAGGGTAAAGGGTATCATATGGGAATAAAATAGGTTTAGGTTTTAATATATAAGGGTATCTATAATACCTTGGGCACCAAGTAGGGATTTTTATTATATTTTTATATTATAAAATTATATTTAATAGGTCAAATTTATTTATGGTTTGGGCTTATAAAAGTGGGCTCTAATAAAAGGTTTTTATTTATATCATATATTTATATATTTTTGGATTTTTGGTTTTAATTAAGAGATAGTAAGGATAATAATAATTATAAAACAAGTGATAAAATTAGGGTAAGTTAAGGTGATTTGGGTATTAAAAAGGGATGTGGATTGATTTAATTCGAGTATAAACCCGGATAAAATTAATGATTACACCATCAAACACATAAGCCCGGATCTGTTCTTCGGGATTTTGCAGCTCATGGAATGCATCATCAGCATGTGCCTCAACCACTCTGTTTTGAATCGAGCAAAGCAATTGCACAAACACATTGTACTACAAAATGTAACGTTTCATCTTCATACTTGGATTCTTCTGTACTGAGTAGAGTAAAGCAATTGCCTTTAGAGTAAAGCAATTTCCTTTACTATTAAATCACATTGCTATTTGTTTATTTACTGTACTGAATAATCATAATTCATAAAACCTTCTAATTAAAAGCTAACTCCACTCTTAAAAGACAACCAGTAATTTGGAGCTCGAATCTGTTCATATAAAAATCGAAGCCACGGCTTGCCTCAATTGTTCATATTATCACTCTTAAAAGGCAAGGTTCAACAGATTAGGAGCTCGAATCACAACTACCTACCATTCTCCAATGTGGCAATGTGTAGGCTAAGCCTTCGAACAAAAAAAATGAAAAAAAGGAGAAAATCATGAAATTCAAAAATCCTTTCCACACTAAAAATCTATTCTGTTCTTTTCCTACAGCGAATAAAACTGTCAACGCTATTGTGATATATCTCACCAAAAACATGAAAACTGATCAAACACAAATTATGATCAATCGAATTCAATTCTGCTAGTGCTAGCTAGACATGTTCATATGGAATAGAAGGAATAAGGCGTGGAAAATTACCGGAAATAGGAAATTTTACCTTAGTTTTGGTTTCGCTGCGGACATTGAAGGAGGAGATTCTTATGGCAAGGATGCCGGCGAGATACTGACCGGCGAAAGGGTTAAATATGTGGAGGCCAGGCTCCGCCAACTTCTCGAAACGGCCAAATCGCTCCACCACGATGATATTCGCCTGTTCGACGCACGCACAAAATACGCGAGACGTATTCCCTGTTTATATTTCTTATAACTACGAGGTAGTTATTTCCCGGCATTTGTGAATGCAGCCCCTTTATATGTATTTTACTTTCTCGTGAAATTACTATAAAAATACCTGCATTTTTTCTTGAATTATATTTTAGTCCCATACTTCAGAAAATTAGCCAATCATGAAACAAATTACTTTGAGACTGAAGATGAACTACAGAAAGAAAGGTTGCAATCAAAGCAAAAGAGGAAAAACTACAGTGGCAGGCCGTCAATCAGAAGCTTAATTATTCATTCTCCTTCATGATATTCCACCATATTTAAGGACAGACAGCCAAACATCGTATGTTTGATACTATGATTTTGCCTCTCTAAGCCAAAATGGCATTAATGCTGAGGATTACATCCACCATAAATGTCCCATGGGACCTAAAGCATGTCTACAAGTATAAGGGTTCTCCTTCCCCATTCTTATGATTTGTTCGATTGGTTGATTATTCGTGTTAAAGTTTAGTATTCATTAACACGAATAATCAACTTTAACTCAAATAATCGGGAGTAACCAAAACATGGAAATGCGTCCATTCATACCCAAAACAAAGATTGGTAAAGCATTTGCTGCTAATGAAAGAAAATCCAACACTAAAATAAAATTTTCGAAGAACCGATGTCAAATTCACATGAAAATCGACGGAAATCTCATTAGTACGGTGCAATAATACACAGAATTCTTTAAGGAATTATCCTTGCAAGAGGATATAACAATTAAACGCATGCCCCATTCATCCCCAGTGAGTAGTTCGCGAAGACATCGTCACCATAAAAACCTTTGGAACCATATGCAACTAGAGACGGCTACTGCAGTTACTGAGTTCTTGGACCACTTCTTCCATGGACGGTCTTTCTATAGGAGAATCGTGAGTGCAAAGCCATGCTATTCTAGCAAGTTTAGCCACTTCGTATTCAAAGAACCTACCGTGGAGGTTAGGGTCGATGAAGTCTTGGAACCTGCAACAAGATTCGGCTCCCAAACGTACCAAGCTGGTGATCTTTTGCTTCCCGGAGAGGATTTGGAAAACAACTACCCCGAAAGCATAAACGTCGCTCTTCTCAGTGAAACGACCGGTATTGGCGTATTCGGGAGCTAGGTAACCCATAGCAGCACTGGCCTTGAGTGCCCCGAAGACAATGTCGATGGTGAGGATGTTGTGCAAGCCGGAATCCGAAAGCAGTGGTTTGAACCGGTGATCGATGAGCACATTTTCAGCCGAAATGTTTTGGTGGACGAGTGCGGGTTTGTTCACTTTGTACTCATGCAAGTATGCTATCCCTGTTCCAAGAGAGGACACAATCAAACAAATCTAGTTTAGCAAATAGGAACCACACTTTAACCATGCAATAGATTAAGGCCAAAAACTAGAGACCGACCTTTGGCTATGCCTTCAACAATGGAAACTCTAGTGGACCAGTCCAGGACCATGCCATCACCATCCTTCACATCGAGATAGCACAGTAAATTCCCATTCGGGATGAAATCGTAAATGAGGAAGCACTCTCCCCGGGCCTTCGAGCAACAAAAGCCTCTCAGCTGCACCAAATTATCATGCTTCAGTGACGCTATTACATTCAATCCCTTCAAGAACTCTGCATCATCAGATTTGCAACTCGTCTTGCTGATCCTTTTAATCATGGCAGTGGATCCATCCCTCATGAACCCTTTATAGGTCGTGTAAAAGTTACTCTTCCCGAATAAATTTACCTCCGAAAAGTACTGAGTAGCCGTCTCGACCTCTTCTAAATTGAACCTAAAACTCTTGAGGACATCTTGGGTGAAGCCATTGAAATTCCTGCCACCCAAAGGATCCCAACCACTAGCATACTCGAGGCTAGCTAGTGGTGAGCCGTTCTTCCTGCAAACTCCCTTGGCTTGATCGGTGCTAAGGCAGCTATTAGAAACTTCGATCGGGTCACGAAGCTTCAGTTTTCGGAAACGATATTGTTTAAATATGAAGAACCCTATAGCAGATAATCCAACCATGGAAACAACTAGGCCTGCAAAAATAGGTCCCGTTCGAGATTTTGACGGCTTAGAGCACTGAGTTTGCTCACACAACCTCAGATTTGCTGTCTCTGGTATTTCCCTAGAAAGACCAGTTGCCCCATACGCCTCCGGTCTGCTTGGATTAGCTTGGCCGGTGGCATTACAGGGGTTCAGAGATGGAAAACCCGACCCGCATAAACCGAGATTATTTTGAAACAGGAAACCGTCATTCAGTCTCTTGAGAGCTAGATCAAACAGGGGGAAAAACATAATCAAATTGTGTACTGAAAATCACATAAAAAAGAAACAAGAACAAAGTAAAAGATGGTTTACCAAGAGGAACATTGCCGGAAAGTGAATTATTCCGAATGTCCAGAACTTCAAGCATAGGAGCATCAGCCAGTTTCATGGGGAGTGAACCAAAGAGACTATTGAAACTCAAATCAAGCCTCATTAAAGTTCTCAAATCCCCTAAACTTGCTGGGATTGCACCAGTGAGTTGATTGGACTGCAAAGCAAGAACATTAAGCCTCTTCAAAGATCCCAACTTTGTGGGTATGCTTCCTGTCAACTGGTTATAACATAGCTGCAACACTACAAGTAACATGCAACAAAAGGAAAACATGTTTCAAAACATGCTAAAGACAATGCAAAAACAAAACGAAAAAGCAGTAAACTGACCTTGTAAGTTACCCATATCAGCGACCTCAGGAGGAATCTCACCGGAGAGATTATTCATGTTCAAATACAAATCAGTGAGCAGAGTCAAGTTAGCTATTTCTCTTGGGATTTCACCGTACAAAGCATTGTAATGCAAGTAAAGCCCCGTCAAGTGCTTGAGCTCAGCAATCGCCGGCGATATTTTGCCGGACAACCCTTTGCCTTGCAAAGAAATGTTGGCTACTTGGCCTTTGTCGTTACACGCCAGGCCTTCAAAAGAACCATCACAAGGTTCACCTTTCAAAGTCCATGAAGATAGATACTTATCATCTGGGTCTAAAGCAGCTTTGATATCCATTAATGCTTTCAGCTCAGTTTTGGTACAGAAACAACATTGGGTTGTGAAGAAGACGAAGAAACAGAAGAGATAACGGTTGAACAAAATGGAAGCCATTGCTTTTGGGGTTTCAGTTCCTCAGATTTTTCAGCCAAAAACAAGTTTGTAGAAGAAAATGGCTTAAAAAAAAGCTTTTTTGGTTTTCTCAGTTCTGTAAGGTCAGTCTTTGTAGGACAAAGAGAAGAGACAAAGATGCAGCGATGGTCATGCTTTTGCTTCAGTAGAAAAAGAAGTAATCCTTAAAAAAGTGAGTTTAAAAAAATGGGTAAAATACAACAAAAAAATATCTAAAAATGAAAGAGAAAGAGATGATGGAGAAGATAAAGAGTGTGAACCGTTGGATTTTTTTTAAGTAGCGAAGAATAGTAGAGGGTGGTTTTGCAGGTAGTTTTTGAGATTGATAAGATTTCGGTTGACCCCTGACGGTTTCTACATTCCTTTCTGATAAAGAGATTTCTCAGAGAGTAGTTGGCAAATGGTGATACTTTCCTTTGTAACTAAATTATTACAAAAATAAAACATTTTAAATTTTAAGTTAAAAATTATAATACAATTAAAAATGTTATTTAAATATAATAATTTAAGACGAAGATATCACTTGTAATTGTTTTTTTTTATTTATAAAAATAACGTTAGGTGTTTATTATGTTTTAACTTGTATATCATAAAAATACTCTAAAATTTAAAAAAATATATAAAAAGTTTATATTTTAAATTTTAGGTTAAATTATCCTAAATTTTAATTTATTATAACCTTTATTGTAAACGTTGACTTTTAATCTTAATGCACCTGGATTCTCTTTTCTCCTTTTAGGTTCACCACTTATTTTAATGCTCAGAAAGGTTTTAACGAAATTCATCTTTTTCTGATACATATATTTGAATTTAAAAAAAATTAATTCATTGATTATATATACTTATATTTAAAAAAATTAAATTTTTATATCTTTATCTATGATTATCTAAATATTATCATATAAAATTGAATTTGAATCATATTATATCATTCTAAATCATTTACTTATTAAATATTGTGATTCATACAAATTCAAATCACTAAAACTTAAAATGATATGTACTCGATTTTACTTAAAAATAAATATATCATTAAATAAATATATTTGATCGGTTAATTAAATTATTCATCTTTATTCTCTTACATTTTTGTAGGTTATAAGTTCTAAACTCATTAAAAATAGTTTTATTCTTTCTCTTGAAATTCTCTTTTTATTTCTTATCGGTATAAAATTAAGATTAAAATTAATATTTATTAAAATTATCATTTATTTTATAATTTTGAGCGAAAATTAAATATATAATCCACACTAAAGTATTTAAATAATCTATACACGAGGCTTTCCCCTTAAGACTTCCCCCCTACAAATGACCAAACTAATAACCTTTATGAAATTTTGTAGGATGAAATAATATTTAGTTCACATGTGAAACCTATAAGAGGCTAGCTGTTAGATAATAATATAAGGAAATAATTAGTGATTAGTAAGCTTAATTATGTCTCCACTTGATTTTAAAATTTATTGTTTTCAGAGGATAAATATATGATCCAAAAAGAAATCTGCCTACGTACGCCACGTGGTTGTTTATGGATGGTCTGTTACGGCACTTACGATGACCACGTTTGTAGACTACCCAGATTGAAAGGATAGGATCTCCTAAGAACGTTGTACCGTAAGATCATTGTCTATTCCCCAGAATTTGAACCACTGATATAATCTCATTCTTTAAAAAAAAACACGGGTATAATCTGATCAAGATGAAGATGTGGCAGCGACCACCGGGAGAACCGGAGTTGATGTAAACGAACATTCAAATTTCAAACTAATAATAAATTAAATAGTTTATTTTCAAATATTTTTATTTTTATATTTTTCCTCTGTTTGGTTTGTGCGATGTGTGTCAGAATCTGACACGACCACTTCTGCTGCACCACTACACTACTACTTTCACATTTCGGGTGAATCGCAAAAATAGCCCTCATACATCACTAAATTTCTGAAAATATCACTCAAAATTCTATATTTCTCAGATTAACATTATTATAGTGAATAGGCTACACAAATACGGCGAATTTTGAAATTTTTTATTTTTTATTAATTTTGTCATATAAGCACGAAGAATAAAAATTTTCAACCTCTTATGTTCAAACAAAATGAATGGAATATATTAAAATTATATATTTTTTAGAGAGAGAAAAACAACAAGCACCTAAATATTTTAAAAGATTCAGGAGATTTGTTTTGAGTTTTTAGATTATGTTTATTTTTTATATATGATAACTTGGTTTTGTATTCCTAGTTGTCACAAGTTTTTCTTCCCTTCATTTTTTAATTTCCTTATACGTATCTATTCCTTTTGTTTTATCAATTTTACCCTTTGTTTTGTAATTTTGGGTGTCGCCCAAATCATGAGGGATGCAAACTGTAAAGAGACCGACATCTCGTGGCCTGCTCCAGCACAGCATGAGGTCTGGTAAAAGATTCAAAAAGAGTGTGGGGACGAAAATAAAACTTTGTCATTGTTACAGTGGGATTTGGTCACATGAAAATATATAAGAGGACCACACCACGTCAGGTATCAAAAGTTTTGGAGTCTAAAACGGGATACGGTGAAGAAAAATACATCGATGATTTTTGGACAAGTTAATGAAAAGCATGAAATGTAACTAGTGATTTTATTGAAAATTTTGTAAACTCTTTCTCTTAACAATATTATTTCTAACTGTGAAATTTAACAGAACACAGAGGTCAAAATCATCATTTTATTTTACCCAAATATATCTAGCCTCTAGGTAGAGTAATTGAGCATTGGATGCCATGTTTTCTCTCGGACATCTCCCTCCAACAACCGGAAGATAAAAAGATCGGAAGGGTACAGTGTTTAGCAGTTGGGGTGGTACCCCAAAAAGAAGAGCTTTTAACTGTAGAATATCTGGGATGACACAAAAATGCATGGAAAGGGGAGGAAAAAATAGTTGTTGAAATGCTGCTTTTTAGGCATGCATAGGTCTTGGTCTTGGCGGGATCTGGTTCGGTTACAGCCTAATCTAGACCAACACTGCTAGGGTTTATGGTGCTGCGGTGCTCTACAAACTTGCTTTTGTTTATTTGTCGCTTCTCGACACTTGGTAGTTTGTGGAGCGACAAACAAAGAACGATGCTCGTTTTATACTTGTAGGGATCCGTCGGATTGGATTGAGTTTAAAAAAAAAAAAGGATGTCAATGAGGATTAGGCTATGTTGGCAACTTAAAAGAATGTAGGGTTTATGCATGCAACAGGTTGGAGAACAGAGCAGGAAGGTCGACAGAGACGGAGATAGGATTTAAGATTGAGGGCAACACATAAATATTTAAAAGTATGGAGGACAAATTTAAAAAATAATTTTTTAAATAAGGGATAAAAGTATATAAAAAATTCTTTAGGATTTGGGGATTGTCCCATCCCATCCCACGCGGCTTAAGGTGAATCTCCTTTGGTAGAGGAGATCAAGCAGCTTGGCGACTAAGAAAATAACGATGAAAAAAATGAAAACTTGTTGTGCATGCATGAAGTGTGATTACTGTCAATAGGGATAAATACGTGATATGTCTGACTTATAAATATTCCTTTACGGCAGAAGAATATGGCCTATGGGTTTAAAGTGTGGTGCAGCCTGCAGCCTGCAGCCTGCAGCCTGCAGGTTCAAGTTTCTTTTGCAACACTTTTAGCACACATCAAAGTAGCTTTTGTTCGCTTTGGGGAATTTTTTCAATTCAAGCTATTTTTTATTCCAACAAATTAAAAAATTAAGAGTTTTTTGCATAAATCTATTATAGTTATGCATCTCAGAAGTTGGATGGGGATGGACTCTTTCATGTCTAAATCAGGATGAAATGAATTCATGAAGTTGGAGCCTGGAGGGGGATACATTTAGTTATGATGTACATGGAAAGATGACCAAAAATAGACTCAAGATTTTAACTCCAGGAAGCAAAATAAATATGAAAAAAACAGAGGGGCCAACCTATAATTATCCCAGAAAAATTTTAAAATTTTTAAAGTAAAAATATTTTTAGGAGGTTGGAGAAAGCACCATCCCCTTCCATCACATGAGTATTTCCCTTCCTGCTTATGAAATTAAATTATTATTGTTTCACGTAAATGATTAAATTTGTCGATTTTAATTAATTTATTGTATATAAATCATTAGAAGTGTTGGTTTTAGTCGACAATTGAACTGCAACTACAAGATTAAAAAAATGATAAATAAAACTAGAGGGATGCGACTCTATAGGATTCACGTTATATACTGGGCCTACAATCGATGGACTCAAGCCCAACGGCCCATTATTATTAAATTTCAAGGACCAAGGCCAAGCCGTATTCATTAGCCGTTTCAATTTCACTACGCTCGAAAGTTGAAAACCCTAGAAAAACCCACATCAAGCCAAAGCAAAAGCAGTGATAATGGCGCTAGGGATTAGGCAGTTCACGGCGAGAGCCGTAAACGACGTCGGAGAGCCTGTTCTGGACATGGATAACGGCGAGGAGCTTGTTCACGTCCAACCTTCCGTCTCCGTTGCACTCGGAAATCGTGCCCCACAATCTCCGGGCACTCTCTACATCACCACCAGGTATATTCAAATCTACCTTCAATTACTCGAAACTATTGCTTGTGAACATCATCATTTCAATTGCATTTTGAACTTGCAATTTATTGTATCATTTGATCGGTAGGCAAGTTGTATGGCTGAGTGATTTGGACAGAGCAAAGGGCTACGCCGTTGATTTCTTGTCTCTGTCGTTGCACGCCGTTTCAAGGGACCCCGAGGCCTACTCTTCTCCCTGTATTTACACACAGGTTTTCTTATTCTTTTCTTTCTCGAATTTCTTTGTCTGCTTAGAAAACTCTTTCCACTTTGTTTTCCTTTAGCACTTCGGATTTTATGGTTATTTTAGCTGTTAATCATGCTCACGCATACAATAGCCTGATTTTTGTGCTTCTATCTGTTTGATAATTTCGGTGCAAGACTGAAAAATAATTTGGTTGACTACTGAGAAGAAAGGAAAATGGAGGTATCGAGTTCAATGTGGGGGAGGGGTTGAAAAAAAATTAATCCCATTGAAACTCCGCCTCGGGTTGAAACAAATTAAACTCTTTTTATCATAGTTAAAGTGCAGTTTTGTAACTTTTGTGTATTTTCAGTGGTGATATTTAATGTTTTTGAATCCCAATGAGCCCTTGTAGTACATGATTTTTTTTTCCTCATTTACTAAGAGACATCTCCTTTTCCTTTTCCTCCATTTGAAGCTGCTGGTGCCATAATTTTTTAGTGTTCTTTCATTCCCTTTATACATTTTCTGATTAATGTCTTTTTCTCTGAAGATTGATACTGAAGATGATGAAGTGGAAGATGAGTCCGATGACCCAGATTCAGAATGCAGTGAGGTTTTAGATTTATCCAAGATCAGAGAGATGAGACTTATTCCTTCAGATGCTACTCAATGTGTGTATGATTCAGTATTTTCCTCTACTAGTTCTTAGATGATTATTTCTGATTTTGGTGATAATAAATGCTGACTCATTTATCTATTTCTTCTGTAAAAAGTGGATACTCTGTTCCAAGTATTCTGTGAGTGTGCTGAACTGAATCCAGAGCCTATTGAAGGTGAGTTCCAGTTATTAATTTGAAAAAACATTTTCTGACGTCCGGGCATTTTTCTTTCGCTGATTGAATTGTGCTGTACTGTTTTTTTTTTTTTTTTTTTGCTTGTTCTTGATTTAGAAGGACATAATTGGATTTTTAGTGCTGACCAGTTGGAAGATGGAGCTGGAGGTACGGGATAGACTGCATGGATCCTTTCTTGAATGCCTCTCAATGTTTTCCTTTATATGCTTGTGTGTTCTGTAAATCTCTAATTATATATTGTATCTCCAGAGTGTGATGACGTGGAGTGGCCTTTCTTCCAGAATCCGACAAACACAATTGGTCATACTAATGGTTATCATGACCTATCTCACAATGTGCTTGAGGTATGCTTGTTAGTTGCTGTTCGCTCTACATGATCCAATGCTAATGCTTTGAATTTGATTAAATGAAACTCTTGAAACAGAAAAGTTTTGTTGTGTCTCATGCCTTTTTTTGATCACTTTTTACCTACACCAAATTTTACGTCTTCGGTTAATCTCTTGCATACATTTCTACGTTCCTTTCTTGATATGCTTCTTGGGTTTGTCTCATTCAATCCCATTCCGCAACAAAAAAACTTGCAGCTTCAAATCAATGATCAACGCTTTGAGGATGCTGATGAGATGGAAGAAGTTACTGATAGTGGTCATCATCATCAGCCACAGTGAGCTCGCTTGTGATTTTTCTGGTAAGTCCATATGCTGGATTTTCAATGGAATGCAAAGCTTGTGTAGGCGTCTTAACTGATTTTGTCCCTTACCCTAAGTTGTATATTAATAGCTTGAACCGAGACATGTTTTTAAATTGTTATGGACCCGGCGTGCAAGTTGATGTTACTGATGCAGATTTTTGAGCTCATTTCTTTTGCTATTTTGTTATAAGTAGTATTTTTAATGTTGTAAGACATCTTGTTTAGTTCATCTTTGCTTGTCTTTCTATTAGTAGTATTTTACCGTTTAACTTAGAGGTTGATCATTTAGATGTAAAGTTATTTAGAGAACTATGTGCATGCTAAGGTCATTATTTGGTTGGATTCGACTAGGATTTTTGTGAAAATTATCATAAAATTAAATAGAAAAACGAACTTTTAATCTTAACCAAACTTTTCTCTTTCCTATTTGAATCCACGTGTATCTCTAATTAGAGATTAAAATTTCTTGTAAAACGAGGAGATGGTACTTTTATAAATTAAATAACTTGGAGTGAAGCATCTTACCTAAAAGTTCTTAATGAAAGAAAGAAAGAAAGTAATCCCCGTCATAAGTGTGCATACTGTTCTTTTTCCTTCACCATCATTTCCCCTGTAGGTGCATCCTTTTTATAGCAATCTTGTACAACCATTTTAATCTTTTTTTAACATCTGAATCATTGCTCATTTATCTTGACTTTGAAGGGGAAAAAAACATGGTAAAACGTGGTCATGGATGATGAATTACATCTCTTCAGAATGGAGGATTCCCATGATGTGTGGGTTTTAAAATATAGATATTGTTGATAATCAATCGGATCTTGATGTTGTTTTGGTAGAGTTCTGATGAGATGCGACGATGAGGAAACTAAGAGTGAAGTGATGGTACGTTTTTTATATGCGCATTTGAAGGTGAGTATGGTATAACAGGATTACCATGATCATGTAATTTCTTATAAAAATGATATTTTGATCGTGTTAGATGGATAAAATTTTAAAAAATTATAAAATTAAAATGAATGACTTTGATGAGATGATTTATTATTTGGATATTGGCTCAAAATAATATACTTTAATTGTGTGACTTTTTTACATAAAAAACGTAGTTTGCTACGTTTTTATTTTTTAGTTAATAATTATTAATGATCTATGTTCATTATTTTATACTTTTATTTGTTATGTTTTTATTTTTTATTTTAATAAAACTTCATTTTTATAATATTTTTTAATTTTTGTGGCACGTTTTTTTTGTTTTGTTTTATTTTGTTTTAACTTAATTTTAGCATATCTTAATGGTTGTTTAGTGCTTGCATAGAGATCTTCACGATGCTAGTTGCTGATTATGATTAGGTCGGTAATCATAGAAAGATAAATCCTCACTCAGTTAATAGTTGTTTATTTACGTAACTAGTCTTACATAACAAAACAATCTACTTGATAATTTTCTTGTTTATCACTCTTTTCTTTATCACATAATATGTCTAGTTCAAATAAAGATAAAAAGATTCATAAAGGCTTCTGAATTTTGGTACTATATTTATCTCTGTTTAAGTAATTTTTTTTACATTTTTAAAATTTTGTATGAAATTTTAGTAAATTAATCCCTATTATTTTTCTCTCAAAATATATTTTATTTCTAATATATATATATATATATATATAATATACTTCTGTTCCGTTGTAAAAAAACTATATATGCCCTAACAAGCTGTACAGAATGAATGTACAAATGCATGTATAATTTCCTGTAGAGCACGTAATAGTTAAAAGAAAAAAAAATAGTACATCTTAGATTCAAAAATAAAGAATTTAATATCTTTTAACAGAGATTTTATATTCGATTTTGTGAATAAAAAACCTAAAAACTTTATGTTAAAAATTTAATTTGATTTAATATTAAATTTAATCAAGATTTAACGTAGTTGTGAAATATCAAAGAAATAAATAAAATATCATCTCTTTTCAAAAGCATGCTTGTTTTATGCATTTCTCTTATATTGTGGACGCCAGGTTAAAGTGAAAGGTCCATAGATTTTTCTCACCTACTACAGAGACATTTCCCTCTAGACACCAAGTCAACAATACTTTGATAATGGATTTGTTAAATTTAAATAGTATATACATCAAAATAAGGGAAAAGAGTCTCATATGCTATTATTAACCAATTATTTAATATATATTAATATCTAAATCAAGTAAATTAATTTATATGTATCTTTTAATTTTGATTAGTATCGATACCGAAGATAATATACAGATATTGAGGATCAGTTTTTAACTTTTAAAAATTTTGAAAGGTGTTTATCAAAATGGCATTTCTTTTAATATATTTTTTTCAATCCATATCACTCAAATCGATCCAGATTAAACTAAGAGAATTCGTAGACATTCTAACATACATGATTTATTGCAAGTCATAATATCATTTAATTATAATTTTAGTCTTTCGTTAGTTTAAATATTTCAAATTAAGTTGTGTACCTCTAAAATTTTGGATTAAATATTTATTAAGTCCCTGCTACTTTTGCTGATGGCCAATCTTCTCTCTTTCATCATGTGTTTTTTAACTTGTATACCAAAATGCATGGAAAATGATTTTTCCATATCATGTCATAAAACGTCAAAACTATTGATTGTCGTCATGGATTCTGTTACTACAATACATTAACTCAACTGAATTAAAAGTATTTGTACTCAATTTTTTCAAATATTCACTCCTACCAAAATAGAAGTGGGAGAATGGATTAAGATCAGGGACCAAATTGTGAATTAAGCTTTTCTCGATGGATCAAATTGGCACGGTTCCACACGCGCTAAGCCCAACCGTATGGTAGTCGATGAGAGGGTGATGGCAGCATGTATGCCAATGACCCGCCAAACCCCACAAGTTTCGGCGCCGCTGTCAGCCGAAAGAACATAAATTTGTAAATATAGAGGAGCGCGTGAATTTTTTCGGTGGAACGCACGCGTGAAAAGTGGAGGTGAAATCACATTCTAAACAGAAGCAAAGTGGAAGGTCCACGAAAGTAGTTCGATTGCTTTCAGTGGGGTCCATAGCAAAGCGGGGGGAAAAAAAACTGAGTCGCTTTCAATCTGAGCTGCGAGATGGTTCCTGGCTGACTGGCTAGCTCGCATGCCATGATTTATAGCCGCGCAAATCACTCCGTGATTACCCTTTCATTCCCCTGTCCTATCCGACTATTGTTCCAAGTCCACCTCCCACTTGCGGGTCAATATTTTTGTATTCGTATTTAATAAAAAATATATATTATCTTGTTTCGAAACTAGGTGAATGATTATTTGAGTATATTCAATGCCGAAAGAAAGTATAAACATTTGGAAGAGCTAAAGGAAGTATATTGGTTTAGTATCCAATTAGGTGTCTAATTTCACACTTGTTTTTCAAACCGTCATGGTTCAAGACTTTTAAGTTTTAATATAGGACGACACAATCCTTCTTAATTATAATATTAAAATTCAAAATTAAAAAATATTTAACGTTTTATTCTGTTATATCGGTTATCGATATTAATAGATTTATATTACTTACGTCAATAAGTAGTGATGGTGGTTCGGGTTATAAAAAAGGGTAGACCTCAGACCCATGAAACCTCCTACCTAGACGTGGTAGAAGAGGACGAATTTCTAGCCACTTAATACTTATGACTAGGATGTTCCTGTTACTTTCTTTTTCCCCTATCTTCTTTCTTTAACTAATATATAAAAAGATTTATATTTTTGCTGGCCATTTCGGCCTTTTTCCCCCACAACGTAGGCCATCCCGATGTACCAAAGAGCCCATCACAAGCGGTTGAAATTCCAAGAATGCCCCTTTATCGTTGAAAGGATGGGTTCCCTCTTATGGAGAAGTAAAAAGGGTCCCAGTCAATAAGTTGTTTCAATTTTGTATAGGGCCAAAACAGGGGTGTAATCGTAAAAGAACCGCAAGGCACGTGACCACTTGTCACAAAATATAATCAATTGTCTATGATCAGTGTCTAAAGTTTAAATATTTACAAAACGAATTGAATAAATTATTTTTTTATTCATTCAAAGTAGTCGTCCATATCTGTTAATTTTAAAAATTAATTAAAGAAAAACATAAACTAATTTTACATTATATTTTAACTAATGGCTATATCCTTATTAAAAGTAAGATGATAAGAATTAAAATATAAATCAATATCATGATTAATTTGCTCAAAAATAGAATCGGTTGAACAAGATTACTTCTCATGTAAACGGTTGTTACTCTCTTTTCAAACATGATAGTTTAATCCACGCGAAACTAAATGTACAATCGCAACTCGCATGAATTTTTCCTTTCTAAATTACAAAATCGGGTTAAAGCTAACAGATCAATCTTGTTGAGTCTATCGTGACTTGCAGGCGAGGACAAATAAATACCATACTTGAGTCGAGAAAACGCAATCTTCGAATAGGTAATCTCGAGTCTCAAGTTCAAAACCATCACAAAGCAAGCAATCAGGGTCAATCTAAATACCTTAACTTATCATTCAACTCTTTCTCGATAATCTATCTAAAACAACAAGCCAAATAATAAAAGAATGTTTAGAGATCGAATGTCATTTCCATGCAACTGTACATCAAGAAATTTTTTTTTATTTTTTGCTTTAGAGTATTTCATAACCTTTTAGTGTTATACGCTCCTTGCAAATTCACTCTAAATAGTCATCTAATCATCTCGTAGAGGATGTAATTTTTTTCATTAAACGAATTGTTATTATAATAATTTTATTTATTATAATTTTAATTAATTAATTAAAAGTGTTTATTAATTATTATATACAATCTTAAGGACTGTTAATAATAATTAGATAAATTCTAAATTAACGGACAGTGTGTAAGGTTCCATGTTTTACAATTGATCGCCTTTTATTTCTATTCTCTTCACTGACACGAATTACCATTCTGCATCTCTTTACCTGTTCCACTCTTATACCTGTACTTTGCTGTAATAATTGTTAGATTTTTTTTTAATAATCTACCGGTGGTTAGAGTAGTATCTATTCTAGAATATAATTTTAATCATTTGATATTGATCGTTCAATCATTCTGCTGACATCACTAATGCTCAAACCCGTGATTTTCAAGAATATCAATCGTCCTTTAACCACTTGGACTAGAAGTATCGTACTAATAATTGTTAGATTTAAGAGTACACATACAATAGCTTAAACATTTATGTTGGTGTCTTGTTGGTGGTTGTCTTAATTAAACATTTGATGAATGCAGGGTAAAGATGTGAAAGATAGCGTAGAGTGGGAGAAAAATATGATAGGCGTAATAAAATTTTAATTTTTATCCTTTTTGAGTTTAATTTGATTCCGATTTTGAGATATGATCTATCTCGATATTAATTTAAAATTTAAGTTCAGATAAAATTTATATATAAAATTTATTATCACTCGATCCGTTAGGTGTTGGTGCAATCTACAAGTATTGTTATAAATGACTAGTCTTCATTGGAACACATGCATACAAGTACTAAAGGATGCAACCATCGTGATAAATGCTTTAAAAGCATATAAAAACCAAGCATACGCATGGAGGTAAATGAGGTTCTGTGATCTTAAAGTACACTCTCAACAACTATAATAAGTGGAGTTAATTGTATCTAAAAGTATATTTTGATCGTACTAAAACGATAAAATTTTAATTTAATTATCTTAAAAGGTATAAAATCATAAAATATACAATGATAAATTAATATTTTTTATAATTATATGATTTGTTAATAAATAATATCGAGTTTTACCTACGAGAATATATAAAAGAGTGTAATGCTAAAATATCTCTATCGTTTGATAAAGGTAAAACAATAAATTTTAATGTGTTAAATCCTAAAGTAATATACAGATATATCATATTTTAAATCTGATTATAATATAGTATATGTTCATATAATTGTACTATAAATCGAATTTAATATTAATATATGAACGTGATTATTCATAAAAATGATTTTTTTAGCTTCTTAAAACAGCCATTGGACCCTTCAAAGCTGTTTTCCCACTTCAATAATAAACTCAGCCTAATAATAACCCAATATTAACATATATTTATATTCATTCAAAACACAAGATGATATAAGACTCAAATTTAAAAGTATTTAATTATTTAGTAACATAATTTAAGGTGGCATGGTTACATACACATCAGCAGCAGCAGCACCTGACTCTGATTCATTTTAGCCACGCGTCCAAGTCACATACAGACAAAGATGCATATCGAAATCCCTAAATTACCCTCATCCACCATTTTCCCGCGCTGTTTAGATCAATGATCCCCTGTCCCCACTTCCCACCTCTTCACTCGTCCCTTTAAAGAATCTATCTGTCCTCCATTACCCTAAACTCAATGCAGCGGCAGCAGTTAGAAGCCCTGCCCATGTTTGTAAATAATTTTTTATAAAATAAAAGTCCATCTGCCTCTGCCGCTGTGGCCCGTGTGGCTCTGGATATATAAAGCGTGGAATCATCTAGCCCTCGCAGTACAATTTTTTTCTTTCTTAAACCACCAGTTTAAAAAATGCACCGTGAACCGGTGTTGTTCAGCCTCATTGCGGTTGCTACACTGGTGGTGGTCGTGACTCCGGTCATCGGATATCGTCCATGGTTAAAACCCAACAGCTCCGATTTAATGTACGGTGGGTCCAAAAAATATGAGGGATCGTCGGAGTTTGTCAAAATGAGATACCATATGGGACCGGTTCTCACAGCTAATATCACCATCCACCCAATCTGGTACGGCCGGTGGCTGAAATCCCAGAAAAAGATTATCCGTGAGTTCATCAACTCGATCTCCGCAGTTGATTCCAAGCACCCATCGGTGGCGGGGTGGTGGAAGACGGTCCAGCTCTACACGGACCAAACCGGGGCCAACATTTCCCGTACGGTGCTTTTGGGGGAAGAGAAGAACGACCGTTTTTATTCCCACGGGAAGTCGCTCACGCGCCTGTCGATACAGTCCGTGATAAAAAGCGCGGTAACGACCCGTACGAAGCCTTTGCCGATAAATCCAAAGAGCGGGCTCTATCTTCTTCTCACATCCGACGACGTGTACGTCCAGGATTTTTGCGGTCAAGTTTGCGGCTTCCACTACTTCACATTCCCGTCAATCGTGGGGTACACGCTTCCGTACGCATGGGTAGGCAACTCCGCCAAGCTTTGCCCGGGAACATGCGCTTACCCTTTCGCCGTACCGACATTCATTCCGGGGTTAAAGCCGCTGAAATCACCCAACGGTGACGTGGGTGTCGACGGGATGATAAGCGTCATCGGACACGAGATTGCCGAGCTAGCAACCAACCCACTGGTGAACGCTTGGTACGCCGGACAAGACCCTGTGGCTCCGGTGGAAATAGCGGATCTCTGCGAGGGCATTTACGGAACCGGAGGTGGTGGTTCGTACACGGGGCAGTTATTGAACGATAGGGATGGTACCACGTATAACATGAATGGGATCCGACGGAAATACTTGGTTCAGTGGGTCTGGAACCATATCGTGAGCTACTGTACCGGGCCTAATGCACTTGACCAGTAATAATTTTCATATTCTGTTATATTTTTGAAACTTGTGTTTCCCTTGTCGTGTCTGTTTATTACAGTTCTTGTTTTTGCCTGTGGGTGGGTCTGGGTTTTGGTTAATGAATTAGTTAAGTTAGTTAAGCTTGTTAAATATGTACTTTTGTAGTAATAAGTTTGATTTTCCTAAGACACTATTTCGTAAACCAATTACATTGTTTTCGATCTCCCATTCCAATTTTCCCGGAAAATTCCATTCCGATTGGTATCAATGTTTTGACTCCGACAATCGTAAGCTCTGAGATTTTATCTCCGAAGATGTGTCAGCTTCTTCAACCAACAATTATTGTTGGTCGAAAATGGCTATCAATATAATCAGCAAGTACCTGCCCATTAACTGATTGTATTAATATCTTACCAGAACAAACGATAATGGCTATAAATTTTTGCTTCTAAAATACACCTGCAGAAACGATAATGTCTATACTGGTAGGCTCAACCAAATTGAATGCACTCTGCAGCAGTATGGGAAGTAGATTTTGTTGTTTACAGTTGCAGAACAGTGGATACAAACAACGCCCATCTTCGTGTAGTAATGTATCTGCAAAAACAAAATTTTTACAACATATCAGGGCTCCGACTTCTGCAAAATGTACATGGAATTTCCTAAAGACCGGTAACAGTGGAAGTAGAGATTCTTCTTGCGCAGGCAGGACAAAATGTGACCTAAAAAGTGTAAACATACTGCATTTGAAACTTGCAACAGCATGTGGAGTTGAATCCTGATCAAAATACTGTTGGAGTGTCCACGGACTAACTCGTGATTCCCGGGGTTTTATTCGAGAAAAGTGAAAATGACCAAGACATGGAAAAAAAGGTGCTTGTTTTTTGATGGTATTGATGCAGAACAAGATCACTTACCGGTTCAATACTCTTCTCATGAGATTGCGAATCCCAGACACGGATTGATCATTTTGCAATAGGGTATAAAAATATAAAATAAATTTTAATATATTCATAATACAATAGGGTAACAAAAGGAATGAAATGGCCAAACTAGTTTCCTGATAAGAATGATCTTCTCTTCCCTAGTAAATTTTGATGCTGGCCAAACTAGGAATGAAATGGCCTTGTGTGTTGATGGGCTATCTAACAATATTGTGTCAAGTCGTGAATTGCCTGGTGGGAGGAAGGTTGGGTGTTTTGACGGGCGGTTAATGTTATAAATCAAAGGCTTGGAGAGGTTTGGGGGTAAGGAAATTTTTTAACCAATCGTATTCGATCCCATAGATGATTAATCCAGATCAAATTTTGCAAAGACTTATTATAAGACCACATTTTCAACTTAGTTGTCTGTGTTCACAATGTCAAGAATAAACCTAGTCCTTCGTCCTAGTCTCTAAGATAACCTTTGTTAATGTATGAAACCTTGTTTTATAAGATAGGCCTTGTTAAAAATCTCAGTCTCCAAATACTAACCCAGCAATGGCGCCTACACCATCCCCTCCATACCAATGAAGGACCAAGATAGTAGATAGACATTCACCCGACCTTACTTTAGCGAGAGTATCTGCTTCAATATTACACTCACTCGGAATATGACGCAGAATCATACTATTTTCCAGCATAACATCAGAGATTTTAAAATCCAATCAACTGCGGATTTGCAATCACTCTCCACGATCAGTCTTAAAGCACCACTCCCTGTCGTCGACGAACAAACTGACCACAGATTTTATGCCCATCAGTTCGGCTGAAACTAGGGGACCAGGGCCAGTCGGAGTAGAGAAGGACGCCAAGATGCAGCCTACTTAGTTCCTTAGGATGCCCCACTCCACCACCACTTCCATCACTGTGCATAGGGGTAGGACACCAAGCTATCGAGAGAGATTCCTCATTCCTCACCACCATATTACAAGTATGCGCAATGAACGGATCAGCTATAGTTCACGAGAGATTTAAAACATTAACCGACCGTCAAAAGTTCCATACATCAGATTTTTTTTTATTAGAATTTGACCATTGTATTGACTCTGAAATTTGATTTTATGTTGAAAATATTTGCTTATATATACTCAACAAAGTTTTAATATGAATGATTGTCATGACTCTAATAGAGGAACTAAGGATTAAAGAATCAAATGGTAGAGTGATGGAAGGGAAAATAGGAAAATGGAAGCAGATTGACAGTGTTATATGTTAGTGGCTGTGATGATATTTGCTTAAGGATGGAATGGTTTGGCATCCAACTGAAAAACAAAATACTAAAGTTCATTGAAGAATCAGCCCAATATCAGACTTACAATGCAGAATAAATAGATAAGCATGAAATAGCTATTATTGTTAGACTTTACATTACAATTATCTTGTTATTTTTTGCCGGCATGTAACTATATGAAGGAAAACAATCCCTGTACAGATCATTATGAGAGATTTTATCAATGAATTCTATCTGAGTCTTCTTTCTACCTTCTGTAACCCTTTTTTCTATCTTCTATTATCCTTTCTTCCCCAATTAATCCTTACAACTAGCAGGGTTGTGATAATGATATCATTAATCCTTACAACTAACAGTTGTGAGTTTAAATGCATATAAATTTAAAATAATTTTTAATTATGAGTTTGATGGGATTATAGAGCCCAACAAGTGGTCTATTGAAAAAATCGGATGATTTTAATTTTGGGGATTTAAATTCAGTTGTTTTGTTCATAAGGTGTATATATTATCAAAGAGTTAAGGATATATGAACATATATTATCTTGTAATCGCCAACACAACATCGATTGGTCCAAATGATAAGTAGTTCGATATCATTAAACATGTCTTAAGTTTGAGATTTTATATATGTAAATTTTTTTATTGGTAGAGCTACCAACCAAAATATGTGTCACGGAGTAGGTAAAAATAATAGAAAACTGGAAGGCAACAAAAAAAAAATCCTTCAAATTTTGGTTATGTGACTAATTTTTATATATAAGATTGGACCATTATTGTTTTAGTTGCTTATAGTTGAGAAAAATGAAGACCCTGAAACACATTGGCCCATAGGGTTGTTCTTGAAAGAAGACGAGTGAATCCATGATATAAACCTTTTAGGACCAATGCTACATGGGTACAATAATACTCGGTTACCAAAATACATGGATGTAACTACTAGTCTACTACTAAGCAACAATAACAAGTCCTACAAGAATTATTGATTTGAATTGAGACGTTTCTCAAGTGCATATTGCTGCAATAGCCAATGCTTCCGGTTTAGTGGCCGGCACAAACATGTCATTGTTGCTCGTCATCACCGGCTTGCTCACTGCTTTGGCAGTTTCCGATATCTTCTTTGCAAAGTCGTCAAAGCACTCGTTGATGGTCCGGAAAGTAGCGTCTGGATAGAGAGTGCAGACTTCAACATCGGTCGGCTTGTCCAAACTGAAGTTAATTTGACATCCATTTATGAAAATGTCATGCGTTATCGCCGCGACCACACTCTGAGGGATCCGCATCTCTGCAGAGTTAGTATCGATCGGATTAGCAGAGAAAGGTTACTTCACTCGCAAGAAAAATGGATTTAATTAAAACAAACCTTCAGCCCTATGGAGCAGATCTTCTTCTGGTATAGTGACCCTAGGAAGCATGACACCAATCTTCATCTCCCATAGTGAAGCCATCTCGTTCATGTTTAGTAGGTTGCTCGGAGGTTGAAAATGGACAGTTTTGTTCAGTGTTCGAACATCATTAATCGACATCACGGTGAACTTCCCGATATCAGAACCGGCTACAAAGTATGCTGTGAAGTCACCAGAAAAGTCAATGTTAGGAACACATGGTCATGTGGCCATTGCTACCTAACCTTCCTCCCCCAACATATCAGTCACCTGCCTCTCTCTCTTTGCGAGGCTCGACACTTTGACTCTTACAATTAATACGGATATTTTAAGGAAAAAATGAAGAGTTCTAACAACATAATTAATTTGGTTTACATTCTTTGATACGATAATATAAACTAATATTTAAGTATATTAATACCGGAGACATTAGCTTCAAAACTAAGACACCCATGCGTGGACTGAGCTTTTAAGTTCATGGGCATTGGTTTTCTTCGAGGAAAAAAAAAACTAAATTAGAATTAGGGTGTAAAGACAATAAAACAAAAAGGAATAATGGAGAGATGTGTGGGAGATTACCTTTGACAGTGCCATCACCATAGATTTGGAACCTATCAAGCGGCGGGAGAACATCAGCTGGGTGCGTGTTGTCATGGTAGGGCCAAGCAGCAATGGAGTTGCAGCATATGTAACTGTACGGGATCCCACACTTCTCTATCTCCCTCCTAACCTTCCTCTTCTGGTCATACATGGTTAGCCCCGGCTCCACCGGCTCAGCCCTGTCGATGTCATGCCCGAATTCAGACGGCACGAACCTCTACAAGTTAAATTAAATCCGTCAGATTTCATTCATTGAAACTCAGTAATGCCTTTTGAAATTATCAACTTCATATACACCATATACGTATTTGTATTATGCATACATGCATGCATATACCTTGACAGTGTCAACATTCTTAATAGCCTCTACTAGAGCGAACTGGTCCAAGATGCTCCCCCCTCCCACGGCAGATATCACAACTTCAATCTTATATTCTCTCAACACCTTCTCCATGAATTCCTGGTCGGTTATAGAACCCTGTTGCAAACATGTTTAGGGCTTTCATACATACATACATACATACATACATACATACATGAAAAGTGCTTGAAAGTGAAAAAATGGTAGTGCATACATAAATTATGACGGCTCCTTTGTCTTGAAGAAACTTGATGGTGGCGGCTTTGGTAGAGCTAGGGTTCAAACTAGACCGGACCAAAACATATGTTGGCCGGCCTGATTCTAGGCAGGCCTCGGTGATGAACCGGCCAATAAACCCGCACGAACCGATAACTAACGTCTCTCCGGTCCCCGACTCATTCGGAGAAGAACCATTCACGTGTGTTGATTTCATAATTGCTTGCTTGTGTAGCTTACAATCTTTCGGCACACAAAGGAAAAAGGAAGGGAAGAGGGTTGAGTGAAAAAGCAACATCCGGTTGTGTTTAAATAGAGGTGAGCACTCGGTAGCAAAGTAGCAAGAAGAACGACCTCTCAATTGCTAATTTTTAGCCAGGATGTTATTTCTCGGAAAAAGGTAAATCAATAATATACGAATATTGGTGTAATAAAACGAACGATTAAATCTCTTAAATAAAATTAAAAGTTCAAATGTAAAAGTATAAATCGATAAATTAGGTTAAAAGAATCATCTTTATTATAAATTTATATATTATTTAATCCGAATTAATTCATTGAATCGTCGAATATTAATAACTATACGAAACATATTGTTTTATTGTAAGTAGTTGTTGGTTACTATTTGTCTAGAGATCAAACTCGAAGTGCGCGCGAGAAGGATTGGTAGATTTTTGAGTTGAGTTTGTTGACTAGTAGATAGACCCCTCCCTTTCTTGTTTTGGTGTTCTTCCTGTATGAGTCAACTCATCCACCGTGGTAGCTACTAGCTACTAGCTAGGGTTTCTACCTACTCAAATTCGGTGGCATCAATTACTTAGCTATTAACTGATGGTTCCACTGTCCTCTTTTCCTTCTTAAGCTTTGACAAGTCACCGATGGGGGTTTTATTTTGCGAAGTATTTATTACTATGGATAAATCACATATAAGAATGTAACCAACACTAACATGATATCAACTAAATACAACTCCAAAACACACGAGTCTATTAGGGTTGGATCATTCTGCATGTAACTTTGATTCTCTCATGCTAATAACATTCCACGAAAGTAAGTGCACAAATAAATAAAACATATTGGAGGTTGTGATCTGGTAGTACACTGGTCGGTCCAAGTCACGTGAGTCAATCCCAAATACACCAGTCAAATTCTTTATTTTTATATAGTATCTACTACAGCGAACAGAACATAAGATAAGAAATGTAGTAGTGGGACGTGGGATATAATTGATGCCGTGAATAAGGCTAGATTAGTACGGTAATGTTAAAATCGTAAAATTTTACGAACCTACAGTTTCAAATTCCTGTCCATCTCGGACCATTCCAATGATTTAACAAAGCCACATCCCCAGCCTTTTCTCCATATCTGGTAGGAAAAACAAACAATGATCTCCCCAGTGAACACCTGCTTGTTGGATGTAGATAATGCTGTAGACAAAAGCTGGAATTGTCTGATTCATGGTAACATCCAGCAAGTCAGGAAATGTGTTTTAATATGCACACTCACTCAAAACAACACAAGAAGAGGCATTGGCAAAGACAGTGTCAGTGTCTTGGTGCAAAATCCACCAACCAGAACGCTCACTCACTCACCAGTACAAGGAAGCCTCAAGTTATTCTTGAGTTAACAAAAAAACTTCATCTCAGCAACGCTACGGTATACTAGTTTTCGAGTCTGGTTTTATAAGCATGAACAGTAGATCAATAATCCATTCCAACAGATCAGTGGCCTAACCAATCAAGACTTGTATCATCTCTCTCCGGTTAATGAAATTTAATGAATCCAACTTCACTTGCCTATTGAATAAGCACAAAACAGCTTAACTTGCTCTACAACATAATAAATTGTTCAACAACACCACAAAATCCAATTTAGAACACTACGCACAAATCCAAAGCAAGTGATGTCCTAGCTTTGAGATCTTGTCTAGTAGGAAGAATGAAAACGGCTAAAGATAGTAAACTTGTTAATCTAATGGTTTAGCTAAAATATAAGAGGTTAGACAATTTAATCATTCGATGAGTAAGATTTTCATTCTTGCCCTTTTTATCCTTCCTACGAATCAAAGCCTGAGGGAAAAAGTATACTTCCAAAAGACAACTAAGATAATGAAGATGTCGAAATTATCAGGTAAAGAACGCACATGAAAAGTCTAGCATTTTCTTCACCTATGATTCAATTCATAATAAGCGGTATGGACTGTTATGTCTAATCTTGTTTGTTTCAGCTCATATCCAGTCATTAACCCAATTCAATGTCTCACTCCTTGTTTGATTAGTAACTGTATGAAAAGCAAACACTTCAAACTAAGAAAATGTCCATTGCCATATATTCACCTAAGACATAAATACAGTTTTCATTTATCCTCTTCAGTTTTGTTCAAGCAGAACGATGTTGAAACTCGCCTTTTCCACACCATTGGTAGGCTAAAACAACAACAACAAATGAATCGATGCAATCTTTACAGAATCCCCAAATTCAATCTTGTTGATTACAGAAAATTCTTCTTAACGCCTTATATTCTTTATTGCAAAGAATAAGAAATTTCTCCTCCCCTAATGTAATCAATTCTTAAATTTTTAATCTCAGATAATAAAAATCTCATTACACCAGTGTTTTAGCTTAACCTTTAATCCCTAATGTATTAAGCTCAGTACAACCAGTCAGAAGCTAGCATTATGGACATATAAATTGAAATTTGAAAAATATTTCTGATAAATTCATTGAAAAAAATAAAAGAAACCATTAAAAAGTAGGAATATAGCAATCTTTTCTACCAATTGAGTGTCCCCCCCCCCCCCCTATTAAATATTTAAATTCAACACTCGCAATCCCTAATCATCCACAACCATCATGATTTCAAATATCTCCAGTTTATTATGTTATAATTATTGAAAAAGGGGAAATGGAAAAATGCAAGCTTAACTGTAAAAACAAAGAGCTAGAGGGAATCTTCAAGCTCCTCTATCTTCTCCCTCTTCTTCAATTCAAGTTCATATCGCCTCAATCTCTCCTTCATCTTCTCCTGTTGAAATAAAATTTGATATTAAGAATCAAAAGTCTACAATCTTTATAAAAAAACAAATTAAGAACCAGAAAAGAACAAAAACAGACCTTGTAGCTGAGCTCGACTCGGTGCATTACGTAGAAGCCAAGGATACCACCAAAAATGGTGCCGGTTATGATACGGACATACCCCCATTTCACTGAGTTCATACCCACTTTTTTTCACTCGATCTGGCTCAGTTTCAACTTTCACTTGAATAACAATTGCTGCCCTTTTTCAAGGGTTTTTAGCGTCAAGGTCAAATGTCAATCTTTCAAACCCATTTAGGTTTCCTCTCATCAACATGTCGTTGTAGTATAGTGGTAAATATTCCCGCCTGTCACCCAGGTGACCCGGGTTCGATCCCCGGCAACGGCGTTTGCTTTTTAATTAGGTTTTCTCAATATTTAATTTGAGATGGTTACTGTTTTTTTCCCCAAGGATTTCGATCTACTCCTCTCTCGTCTCCCTCTTCATTTCTGATTGTGTCTCTCGGTCCCTGCCCACCCGAGTGAACTGTTCCAGACACCCCAACCATCACCCTTCCCAGTTCCCAGTTCATCAACAAGATGGCTACCTCCAGGCTCCAACATTATTAATGATCAGAATGGACCGCCTCACCCAACACCTACCATACCCCAATGTGCTCATTATTGCTATTATTCATTTATTGCATAACAATGAAGAAGATGAGATGAAAGGTTGGAACTTGGAAAAGTAGATCAAATATAGTTAGCATGTTCACGGTGCTCGTTTACAGACACTGCAACTTGCAAGATATAATGATGAGTCTGTGTCAAGAAGACCATGACTTGGATATTTTTGATGGATGAAAAGACAGATATGGTTGGGAGAAAAAGCAACAGACCACGGGATAATTGGTTCTGGGACGGAAACAACATTACCAAGGGAATTTGAAGTCATAAGTAATTTATTTGTACATAGTAAAGTATAAGACATTAACAATAGTAACCTTCAATACTAAATTATAAGATATTGAATCAAAGTTAAACACTTATAGTTATTTGTACATATTTAACACATTAAAAAATGTTTAATTATCTTAAAAGAATAAATTATTATATGAGACATCTTTAAAAAAGTTAAATTATTGTTTGGACAATTAATCAAATTTATAAGATTTTTGCCATGACAGGATTTTTTTTATTGAAATTATTAATAATATTGTTGCTAGTTGCTTCAAAAACTAATAAACAATCACTGAGACTCTGAGTTATCTCTCCGCTCTACTCACGTAAAATCAAAAACGGATGTGATTTGTATTTTGAGATTCTGAGTTGCTGGACGAAAGGTATCAGAAAAGTTATATTTAAAGGGGCAGTACGAATGTGATTTATATTCTATAAAAATAGAGTGTAGGAGATGGTTTGACATCGTTTGTTAGAGAATTTTATTTTTTACTTAATTAATCTTGAAAGATCAAAATTTATCATATTTATCAAATAACTAATAAAGTTGCCGATGGTTTAACCAAAATGACTTAATCTAATAACGTTCTTTCATTTAAAAAACTAGAGTTCTTATCTTGTATCTTCGTATTTTCACCGGATGCAGTTTTGACTTTAGTTTATGATAACTTATCACCCAATGTAAGGAGAAATTATTCTATGGATCGGTTCCACCACGTCATCCATGGTCCTTAAGAATAAAAAACAAATCCACGTCATCATTTTTTCTACATCATCTACATACTCATAATTTTAATTTTCAAATCATCTCTCTAAATAAAATATATTAAAATTAAAAAAAATGATGACGTGGATTTGTTTTTTATTCTAAACCCTAAACCCTAACCCCTAAATCCTAAACCCTAACTATAAACCCTAACCATGAACTATAACCCTAACCCTAAACCTTAAACCTCAAACCCTAACCCTAAACCTTAAACCCTAATTTAAAAAAGAAATCCACGTCATCATTTTTTTAAAATTTTAATATATTTTATTTAGAGAGATAATTTGAAAATTAAAATTATGAGTGTGCAGATGATGTGTAAAAATGATGACGTGGATTTGTTTTTTATTCTTAAGGACTATGGATAACGTGGTGGAACCGGTCCATAGAATAATTTCTCCAATGTAAGTGTAGGTCTCTATTGTTACTTACATGTTTCTTTTATCGCTTTATAAATACTATCAAGTTTATTTTTTTTTTCATTTAAATTTAGAAAAGTTTTTTAATAATGTAGTTGACAAAAAATTATATCATGGGTCAGTCCCACCACGTGTCCATGGGACCGACCAATGATAGCTACCCACTTCATCAACTTTTTCATGTCATATTTCTTTTTCTAGGTGAATCTTTACTTTAAAAATTAAAAAATAATGAAGTGGATGATTATCATTGGTCGATCTTATAGATAACGTGATAGGACTGACCCATGATATAATTTCTGGTAGTTCACGGTATGTTTTTATCTAAAATTTATATAAAACAATCACAATCCATGAATACAGGAATCTCATAACCACGTGGCACGCATGCATGAGTTTATAGAATTGTAAACAAATACATCAACAATACCAAATTTACAATATAATGCCACTGTTAATAGTAACAGTAATGGTAAAAAATTAACCTTGAAAATTCCTATAATAATACAAACAAACAAACTTGGTTCCTTTTCTTCACTTCTTAACATTTATTAGGAGAGAACCCGACCCGATTACTAGCCAAATCGAGGCTCACACGTGTCCCTTGCTGCTGCACGTTTCCGATGATTGACAAAGACGACGAAGGAGCGAACGCGAAGCAAAACGTGCCCGCCGAGTCCACTGGTATCAAGTAATTTTTCGCCGGTAAATCCAGCGAATTCCCGTTGCCGAAATTAAATGTCACAGTTGGAATCCTAACACTGCTCCTCGAAGACAAGTCGTAGCACGTGTCGAACAACGCCACCCCGCTGGTTGTCGGCAAGTCGCTTGTTAAGCTCACGAACGCGTCTCGGAGTGCGTTGTAAGCCTGTGTTTGCAGCCGAGTTATGGCCGTACCGCAGTCTACGATCACCCCGCCGTTTCCGGATTGGTCCAGATCGAAAATGCCTGGCGGGAGTTGAACCGGTTGGCCACCCACGCTGAACCCAGTTAAACCTACGTAATAAAAGGTATCCATCGTTTGGCTCCTTATCAACGGAGCGACCAACGAGTCACCCGGTAACCCGGTGTTGAAATCCAAAGTCGACGAACCGGTCGAGTCACGATCCACCAAACAATAAGAGAACGACGTCGCTTTGATCTGCGATGTCATAGACAAGGGACCACCGCCCAGCCCAAGCAAACCGGCTGCGGCAACGAACAAACCTTCGTTGGTATGCCCACAACCCAAAGCAACGTCGTTGATATTACCGGAGTTCCCAAATGACACCGTTTCCGTAACGAAATCGCCCACCGTGTACGACCCATCCCCGTACGAGACCTGGTAAAGACATTTCCCGTCGCGGCAACCTGATACTCGAAGAGAAGAGCATTGACTTGAGTCGCAAGAAACCGGGCTGTAACTGGAGGATGCGGAAGGGTCGAATATCGGGTCGGATTGTTGATAGCATTCCGAACAGGGCTCACATTGGATCCAATTAATATCACTTCCGGTATCGAGAACCATGTAGAATTGTTTTGCTGGGCTACCGATTCCGACCCGGGTGAAATACTCCCCACTACCTAGACTCGTCCCGGATGTAACAGGAGTAGAAAGAGCCTCGGTTTCGATCTCGGTGGGGACAGGCTTGAGGTCCGACTTGTGTACCCCATTGACAGCAAGTTCCAGCTCGGTGATGAGTGAGTCGACTCGGGATGAGTCACGGTCGAGTCGGGATAGGACAAGGTTTTTGTAGTCCGTGTGATGGGTTTTGTGGATAGAGCCACGAGAGTGAAGTGGAACTGAAAAAACAGAACCAGAACCAGAGGAAGAAGAAGAAGAGTTGAAGGAAATGGGTCGGGTTTGGGAAGATTGAGGGTCGAAGGAAAGAATATGTCGAGCTTGTTTAAGAGAAGCAGATACATCGAGCGTGGCGGTTGTTGGTGGAGGAGAACGAGCGATGGAAAAAGGAAAGAGTATGGAAAGTATGAAGGAAATAGAGAAGAGAAAGGAAAGGTTTGAAGAAGACGCCATTGTTGATTGTTTGTAGTTTTGTTTGTGAAAGATTTGGTTATAAAGAGAGGGAACGTCAGCATCAGGCGCGGTGGCAGACATTAAAAGCTTAAGCGAGAAGCAGCTGCCCATTGTGAGTGGCAGAGCTTTGAACATTACTACTATATATGGTTTTCTTTTCCTTCGTCTATAATAATATGACTGTAATAAATAAAAATTCAACCCAATTTGTAATTTTATTTATATTTACATATTTTTTTAATTTATAATTTTATTAGTATTTATGAATTGTATCTTCGTATATCGCGAAAGAAAGATTATTTTATAGATCGATTTCATCATATCATTTATGGTTATTGGTTTCAAATAGATGCAAATCGTTTGTATCTTTTTTATCCTTTTATTTATGTCCCACTTCAAATTAGAGGAGAGTTAGGGGTTTTGGTTAGGGTTTATGAAACTAGGGGTAGGGTGTATTTTTTAAGATATAGGGTTTAGTATTTAAGATATAAAAAATAAAGATTCAGGGTTTAAAATTAATTTTTTTAAAAAAAATTCAAAGGAGACATGAAATAAGGCACAAAAAAGAGGCATAGGATTTTTGTTCGTCCCTAACCACTAAAAAGTTACCAAATAATTTTTATTTTTCATATCATTTTTCTTTCCTAGTTAGTCTCTATTTAAATCACCCAGTACCTATGTATATGGAAATAAAAATGTGAAGATTCACTTTTTGAAAAAGGCATAAAGATAATTTTAACCCTTAACGTTTATAATTTTTGTCGTTTTGGCCTTTATTCTTTTCTGAGATAAATTTAGCCCTTAACCTATATCTTTTTGACAAATAGCTTATTTTTTAACACCATAGTAACTGGACCGTTAAAAATCTAACAATGATGACATGTTATATGCATGTGGTAATATATTTTAAATAATATGGCATATAACCTATCAAATACATATATATAATATAATTTTATTTCAATACGAAATATAAAATAATTAAAATTTAAATAAAATATTAAAAATTAATTAACTCTAAAATAAAAAGCTATTAAACATTCTTAACCCTAACTATGATAGAATCAAAGTTTTATCTTAAAAAAATATGAACATAGTTCGAAATTAATTAATTTTTTGGGTAAGATTTTAATTCTATCATAGTTAGGGTTAAGGATGTTTAATAGTATTTTATTTTAGAATTAATTATTTTTAATATTTTATTTGAATTTTAATTATTTTATATTTTATATTAGAATAAAATTATATTATATATATTTGATAGGTTAGATGTCATGTTATTTAAAATATATTATTGTATGCATATTACATGTCATCATTGTTAGATTTTCAATGGTCTAGTTATCATGATAGTTAAAAAATAAGCTATTTGTCAAAAAGATATAGGTTAAGAACTAAATTTATCAAAAAAAAAAAGAATAAGGGCCAAAACGATAAAAATTATAAACACTAAGGGTTAAAATTATCTTTATGCCTTTGAAAAATGACATGGAAAATATAAAAATTATTTGACAATTTTTTAGTGGCTAGAGACCATGGATGACGTGATGGAATCGGTCCATAAAATAATTTATTTTTAATTTATAATCAACTACTCTAAATTAAAAGATCACTCCCATTATAAAAGCTCTACCATATTTAATATAGATTACTTCGCAGTTAAATGAATTAGAACTCTAAATAGAAGAAACCTGTCCAACTTAAGCTTAAGAAAATAAAAGGTTTTTAACTCTTTGCAACATGAAGTAAATATATTTTGTTTACCCGTACACTTCTATACATTTTTCAAATCTATAGGTTGGGATAGGTTCACACAATATACAAGTTACAAGTCATAGGTTACCCGATCAACGATCTAAAAAATATATATATAATTTTTAAACCCAATATTATCTCCGATGAAGGGTTCCTCGGGACTATTGCTGCCTTTATCAAAATACATTTTTTGACTTCGAAAACAAGAGAGGGCGACTGATGATCTGAGGTAGCTTAGACGAGGATATGCCACTTGTGTAGAAAAGTAGCTGCAAAAGGGAGGAAATTCATTACCCAATCCATGAATGCGTGATAAGAGCATAAACATTGCAGACAGAAGTTGTTTTCAGGGCCCATCACATGTGGTACCACTTCATATTGGGTAGGATCTCTTCAAGGGAAAATAAAGGCAGAGACAGAGGATTTTATATGAAAGGGTATAAACTTTGATAGTTAGTATCAAGTTTAAAAATTCAAAAGCTAGAAAATTAGATCTTACGTATAAAATAGGAACATTAATTATTAGAGGGTTAAGGAGATACAACCATCCCTCTATGGAGAGTGGAGTACCATAAAGATGAAGAGGACATGGAGCGAAACTGCACATAATAGAATTAAATTACTGATTAATACTAGGGCTTTAATTTAATATGAATAATAAAGGGTGGACTATTTTATTTAAATAATACTTGGGCTTTAAAATAATAATACTGATAAAATTAGTGATTATATAATAGAATTAAATTAGTGATTCCAAAAGCGAATTAAGAAAATTACATATCTATATTGCAACTTTGTTTTAGAATTTAAAAGGGTAAACAATACAATGAACAAAAGGAAAACAGAATTAAAAACAAAACCTGAAGGTAAACAAAGGGACAGAATTACAAGAGATGCCATTAATCTAGGATTCTAGTTAGACATCATGGTGAGTTGATCAATTGATTGTAGGGCTTGGCTAGCAAAAAACCTGACATCCACGTCTGGATCCTCACAGAGTTCAACTAAACACGGACGGATTGTATTCTCCAACACCTGTTTGGAACTTGGCAGTTATCATTCAAAGATTATATAACGATACCAAACTTCATATAACTGTAATATAAACGCTAGAATTCTACAACACCGACAGTTATCGAAACAAAAATAAATTTACTTACGGATGGATCAACAATAGGGATAATCGACTGCAGCACCTTGGCCACGTTAAATTTGATGTTTGCTACCCTGTGTGATAATGGAACTTTTAGTCTCATAATGGAAGTCCAAGAATTCGAATAAACGGTTTTGAATTAAATTTGTACCAGTTTTACCTATCTTTTGAAGCATTAATAACCACGGGGAGAAGCTTTGAACAAGTAATTTCTGCTCCCATAACAGGGGCAAGCAGGGAAATTGCATGCAGAATGGTCATCCGATATAGATAATGCGGGTTGTTTATCATATCCAAAACCTGTAAATACAGATTTGAGAAAAGGCATCGTATGGAGACCCGGCATCATCTTCAGGTATCTCCCTTTTTTCTTACTCATGTAGATTAATAGAAAAATTAGAATAAAATTATTGTTAATATAAGCAGACTGACCTGTGGAACTATGTGCTGCATTGCCCATTCTGGTCCAAATTCTTCTGCCAGGCGTTTCACGTTATTAGCAGCAGCATCACGGATGGAATAAACCTACAACCAACAAAGTTAGCAAATTTTATCCTGTAATAAGTTCCAAGTTAATATCGGTCATTTCTACTCTCCAAAAAGAGACAGTTGAATAGGAAAATAATTGTAAAGAAACAGGCACATAAACTCCATTGCACCTTATCTTTTAACCATTGCATGCAGAGTGCACCAAGTTTGTCATCAAAAAAGCCAACACCCAACTGGCTTGCCAATAAAGGTATGTATTCTATTATCGCAAGCCGAACCCTCCAGTGCTTATCCTCTGCAAGCTCCACAATTGCTGGCAATAGGGACTGGGATAGCAGATCAATTCCAATTACCTGCAATGATATTATGATAGGCATGTTAATAATATGCGGCATTCGACTATATGAGAGATACTCACCAACTTTCCCCCTAGCAGGTAGCACTTCCAACCATCCCCCAAAACAAATTATTAAAATATTGTGATGACAAATAATGAAACTGTGCACGATAAGTGCCTATCAATATTATTATGTCACTCCAACTTAGCTCTTGGGTATGGTTAGGTCGGAGATCCTAGGTTTTGCAGCCTCAGTGCTCTCACTTTTACCAAAACTATTAATTCACAACACACTATTAATCCAAACCTCAGAGAGTTATTTAACATTTAATTCAGTCACGGGTTTCCTTTCACTTATCAGTAAAACAAAGAAAATATAAGAACCATTAAACCCAAATCAGTTGCCAAGCTAACAGTTTGAAGAAAAAAATCTGTTGAAACCGTTTTTAATAAAATCTTAAATTATGTCCTACCTGGTTGACTTGATCAAGCTTGCTAATGATATTCAGCCGGACATCTGGAAATTCATCTTTCAAAAGGGAAAGAAATATAGGAAGCAATTGCTCTATGGTCGCATCCTACAATCATCAACGAGAAAACATTATTGCATTATTGCATGTATAGAGAGAAACATAACAGAAAACATCATGAATCCTATACGACCTCCATCAAAATGAATTTCATAGATGTGGACTGCCTGAGCACCAAAAATGACTTTTTACCTTCCCTAAAACGGGTGACATTCCCATTATAACTGAAGCCAAAGCTGAACGAACATGCTGGGATGAATCTGTTGATAGTTCCTACAGCAGGCAACACTAAATCAGAATATAGAAAGAGTGGAAAAACTAGATTGCAACTACAAATGAAGTGAAAACTTCGATGAAGTAGTCAAAGTATTCCATAAGCAATTTTACCTTCACACAAGGAAGAATGTTCTGAATTGCTAATTCTGAATTCAGAATTCGGCAAAACTTAGTTACTTTTCCAGCTGCAGCTATCCGTACTTCAGCTTCATTATCACGAAGTAGGCGAACATACGAAGGTACCAGGTCCAACCTAAACATGCAAACCTTACAATATTTTTTGATTGTAGTTGATATGCACTAAAAAAACGTTCACTAAAAGTAAATTAAATAAATCAGTTTTGTATGGCCAAAGCATGATAACTAATAACTGACCTATGCCAATTTTATGGATGTCTAATTAAATAGAGAAGAAACAAAGAAATTCATCAATAGAAATCAAGGGAATGAGAAGAAGGTAAAACGACAGAAAACAGGTGTAACAATAGATGTCAGGACAACAAAAAATATAACAGTTCATGCCACGTGATTATAGAGCTTACCTAGTAGACTCAGGACCAACAGCTTCACACAGCTCATACAACTGATTTGCGACCATATATCGGACACGCCATGACTTGTCCTAGAAGCAATAGTAATACCATAAAATGTAACTCAAAGATATAAATTACCATATTTAAGAATGGGAAAAGGAGACAAAACGGAGGGGGAAATAATTAAAAAGAACAATAATGTCCATCATATATCACTTCAAAAGGCAAGAAAAAATGCTTTAAAATTAACAAGAAACCATGCAAAATATTTGCATCAAACACCTACGAAAGATATATTCTCCACATTAACAAATAAAAACAAAACTTAAGCTTAGAAGTTAATCAATTTCTAGTAGAGTGAATCAAACATATTACTAAAACAATATCCATAACGCATGGTCTACCTGTGAAAAACTAACTATGACCGGGAGAATGTGAGACGTGCAATCTTGGGGTTCCAACAACTTTCCAAGAGCTGCACAACCCTCAACAGCTAGCAATCGCACGGAATCTTGATCTGCAGGGACAAAAGATTGGAGCAAAAAAGCATTACAGACTTCGTTACAAATTATGAACTCAAAACAATAATGAAAAACGGAATATTTAGAGTAAAAGGCATAGATATGAACAAATGGTCATAGATAGGGGACCATTTATTATTTCATTTATAAATAAGATTCAAATCCCATAAAGTTATTTATCAGCCTTAGTTATGTTTTATACATGAAACACTAGATAAATTTCACATATTCTTTGATATAATTATTTGAAGAGATTGAAAGAAGGAAAAAAGTTTATAGGTTACTGTGAAGGTCAGAACAGCTCAAGTATCTGTTGATTTATTTTCTAGGGTGACTATCCATGACTCTAGCTCATGAGAAATAAAAATTGAATTTGTCAGAAATATAAGAGAAAATATAAAAGAATGAAGTTGAAGATTTCTAAAATGCAAGCTTCAAAATTTTCAATACAAAAAATAAAGGCTAGAACTAGAAAGGAACGACATGCAACCCTTCTCGCAATTCATCCACTTCAAGTTTGAACTTAAATCCATCCCCTCTAGGCTCTAAAAGGAACACCACAAGGCTGCAAACACCCCCCTTATGATTTCTGACCAGGATTGTTTAAATCAAATCACTTATCCTGCTCTTTTATCCGTGTAAACTGTAAAGTACTTTAAAGCATATGTTGACAAAGAATTATCAGCAACACAAGTGATCATAATGAAGCAAAAATGATAAACTAAGCAATATACATACCATCGCGGGTCAAATCATTGAACATAGACATTACATCCACCATTAAATGAGGTGCTTCTACAGTAGCAGCAAATTTTCCGAGATTTGTTGCAGCAGATCTCCTGACCATGGGCATGTCATCTTGGCAAAGCTGACCGTATATTGCTCTTAATTCAGTCTTCAGTGGCTCTGGGGCACTTGGGTATGCAATATGAAACAATCCACAAGAGGAAACTCGAGCTGTAAACCACTCACCAGCGGCCAGTCTCTGCATGTTTAAGACAATCCATTCATTTTATTTTAGTTAGATAAAATGATACCAAGTATAGTAAGGACTAAGGATTACAACTAAAAAATTGAGTGCATGTTAAGGATAACACCATTAACTGGTCACTAGGCTTAGGAATGATCATATTATATAGTGTACAATTATCAAAATGACAACAAGGCAAAGCTGCAAAACATACACATCAGATGTTAATAACATAAAGATTACTAATTTTGAAAACACAAGATTCAGGGGTTCCTTCATCAGTTCATCCACTCTGGTTTATAGCATTTTCAAGCATTATAAGAGAAAACTGTCTTCCACCAACAACCTTTTCACCATACACATTAAATCCAAAACCAAAATCTATTCAAATTTTTGTAGTTCCTTGTTACAACCAACAGAAACACTCTCTCATGCACGCACACAGCCACACTATGACATTCAGCTTCCTAATTTGTATCTCAATAAGCATGGAAAGCTATCTAAATTATATACACACTTAACTTCAGGTAAAAAAGAAAAGCACATAAAGCAGAAACCAACCTTCAACATTGGAATAAAGAACTCAACCGAATCCTGCTCCCTCATCTGCGCACCAATTCGACACAATGAATCGACAGCCTTATCCCTAACACATGTTTCCTCAACAATGCAAAGAGTCTCCAATGGTGGCAGCAAAACATTAGCATATTCCACACCTCCAACATAAGGAATGAAAACTCCCAATTCTTCTGCCATAGCAAGGAGAACTTCATCATCATCATCATTATTCTCACTAAGAAACGGGATCAGTTCCTTTCGAGTCCTCTCTTCCCCGAGGGCGCGAGCAATCATAGAGAGCTTACGGATCGAGTTCAAACGAAGCTGAATGTCTTCGTTCTTTAGCTCATCGATCAACACCGCAATGGGATACAAAGGCTCATCGATCATTGCCATGTTAACTCACAAGATCTTATACCTGCAAATATACCAATAAACTCAAAATAGTGAGATACACATTCAATTCTTTTTTTTAGACACCAATTTTTTTGGAAATCGCAGTTAAATCCGAACAACTAATTAATTAGCCACGCACTAAATCATAAGTCATAACAAATACGGATTAAATGGGATCCTAATAAATGGGAAGAAAATGTTACCCAATCTATAAACAATTCAAATAAGACATGCAAAATCTTTCATAACCTAAATCGACTAAAGCTGAAAACGTCGGAGAGGAGATCTATAATACCGAGAATAACATTTCTTTGCAAAGAAAAAGGAAAAGGAAAATGTACCTTTCGAAGGTTTGCTCGAGGGTCGATCTGATACGTAAAAGCGGGCAAAGAGAGAGAGAAAGGGATGGATCTGTAGAAGATTAGAGCTTTTCGTGATTTAATTTCTATGTAATTTTCTCGACAAACTAAAGCTCGTAGTCTTTGTTTCTCGGATAAATAGCCTATAAAATAAAGCAACCACGATGATTTCGGATTTAGAAATGATTTATTTACGAACATCCTATTGAATATTGATTACCGTGAGAGAGAATATTATTATTTTTGAAGAATTTAAATTTGAATAATATATTTATAAATTATATGTATATGGAGTATTAAATAGTTAATGTATTATTTATTAAAATTTTAAGTTATTTTGATTATTTAAATTTTTATTTGATATTTTAAATTTTATTTATTTTTTTTAGTCGAATCTTTTCGCTTGAAGTCCAATTAAATAATTTATTTTTATATCGTGTTAAGTTTTATATATAGCAAGATAGGGGACAAAACAATCCTATTTATCCCATCTAAAAGAACCTAGGTTAACCGCATGGCTCTAATCGGGTAGGTTGATTAGATTCTCTAAATGCAGTTTTGGTTCTACGAGGTACCCAAATTGTCCTCGCTATCCTCTTCTAAGAGTAGCAAGGCCTACAAAGGTGCTTCATCCAATTCCTATGACCTATACCAAGTTACTCCCAATTCTCGTTGAGAAGAAACTTTTGACTTTGGTGCAGTCTAAGCCAAAGGATCCTCCTTACCCTGAAGGATATAATGTCAATGCCACATGTGACTATCATATGGGGAGCATAGGCCACACAATAGAGAATTGTGGAGCTTTGAGGAACAAGGTTCAAGGACTGATTGAGGCCGGTATTCTGAAGTTTTAAGAAAGAGTAGAGGACATGATCTTTGGGAAGATTCTAATCTTCGAGTTTAGATGTTCATTTTTTGCCTCCTTGCATTTTAAGTTTTGCATCAATTAATTTTGTTACTGTTTGCCCGAAAGTAACAAATACTTTTTTGTAAGGGCTTATGTTATGTTTGCTCTTTTTTTCGTTTCAATGAAAGAATGCATATTTTTAAAAACATATGTGTTTTCCTTTTTATCTCAGAGTTTCTTGGATGTCACATGCTTGTTGTGACGTGGGTTTAGAAATGGTTGGAACGTTGTGATTACGATGAAGTATGGTTTCTTAACCAGTAGCTTTGGTTAGTAATGCACGAGAAATGAGACTACTACTCCTTCAGTGATGTTCGATGATAAGAAAATCTCCTAGAAAAGACCCGGTGAAATTGATTGATCTCAAGAATTCCTCTAAGTAAAAAGATTGCATCCAGAGAAAAAGAAGAAGAAAGAAAAATAAAGAAAAAAGAGAGAAAGAAGGAAAAATAGAAAAGAAAAAAAAAAGAGAGAAAAGAGAAAAAGAAAGGAGAGAACAAAGATTAAACAAAAGCACTCCAATATTCGAAACCTGATAATAGACATATTCGAACAAGAGTGTGGAAGTATCGGGGCACTCCGCTGAAGCAATAAGACTTAATAAGGTAGCAATGCACCATCCCAAATCTTTTGCTTCATGAGTGATGGTAATATTTTCAAATCTATGACTATGCCGAGTAACTCGGAGTTTTGTTGTATGCTCCATCATTACCTTCGAGACAAAGGGTTGTGATGAGTTGATTTCCCCGAAATTTAAAAGAAAGAAGAAAATTAATAGATGTGAGAGAAAAAAAAAGAAAAAAAAAGAAAGAAAATGAGAAAGAGAGAGAGAGAGAAAGAGAA
This sequence comes from Abelmoschus esculentus, assembly GCA_035048815.1. Taxonomy (NCBI): domain Eukaryota; kingdom Viridiplantae; phylum Streptophyta; class Magnoliopsida; order Malvales; family Malvaceae; genus Abelmoschus; species Abelmoschus esculentus. Next base: position 2,951,171 of record JAUCBN010000027.1, on the reverse strand, counting down.
AAGCAAAAATGAAAAAGAGAGATAGAAAGAAAAAGAAAGTACTCATATGTCTAGATGCAGTCTGAAGCACACTTCGAATTCTCAAGAAGATACTAGTGGGGCAAGTACGGAAAGTTTGAATATATAAAAGGAGAAAGATATTGAGAACTAGAAGGAGTAGTTTTCGAATAGATCAAGCAAATACGATAATCATGAGGATGAACCGAGCAATCTGAAAGGAATTCCAAAACTTCAAATATCGCCGCAACGTTCAAAGGTTGAAAACCGAACACAGAGAGTTGAGTCTAAGGCACTCTCGCATTTGATATCCAAGGAACCCATGTTTTTTTCTTTTTTTCTTTTCTAATTTTTGGATTTTCCAAAACATGTATATATTGTTTTACTTACAATTAACAGATTATTTTTTAATAAAAGTGTTGTTCAAAAAGATTTATAAAATGCAAGGTCGTTGATGCAAATGATCATCTTTGATATGACCCGAGAAGAAGGAGCAATGTATGATACAAGATGTCTCTTGAAAATACCACTTCGTTTGAAAGATGATATTCTTTGAGAATTTAGGTTAGCATAAATAAACAAAGATTACCCGAGCCTATTGTGGTTACAGATTGAGCAGAGATGAACATCAGGCCTTTGGGGAAAAAGTTATATTGAGGGCCTAAAGCGAGTCAATCAGATGACCCAAAGACAGAAAAATACAAGAGAATAACCCCCAATGTACATGTTGAAGATAGACCTTAAGTGATCTAAGCCTAAATATGAGATTGAGAGCTACAACCATAAACTGAATGCAACTGAATTCGGAGACAACTGGTTCAGATGTGTCATTTTCAACCAAGTATGAGCTGTTGAATTACAGAAGGCGAAAGATTTTGTTCCGATCGGCATAAGACGATGATCTCCTTTCAAGACAAGGTGAAGGATGAAAGCCCGATGAGTTTAGTAAATAGAAAGCGAGAGCCTATCCTCCAAGAAGAAAGAAAAAGAAAAAGAACATTCATGCATCATTTAGATTAAATATTCATGCATCTATGTTAGATATCCATGCATCATGAGCATTCTAATCCGTGCCATCATCGCATTTTACTCTTTTTAAACAGGAATTTTGAAGATTGGTTAAAGATTTGATCTACAGAGATAAATCTTAGCAAAGATCAAAAGTCATTCAAATTACACGATCGTGGTTTTTAAAGGCCTTCCAACCTTTGGTTATTTAGGGGCAACGAGCTTTTTGTGTCAAGACGATCAAATATTGAAACATCTAGATGAGATGTTAGGTATTCTCTAAAGGGAGATACCACCTTTTTATGAGATATTCAGGTATTCTTAAAGCAAGATACCACTTTATATTTGAACTTCAAATTTGATCCTTTCTTAAGGATGTTTTTCCTTAAAACACAAATTTCTTAATCCTTCCTTAAGGATGCTTTTCTCAAAGCCAATTTCTTAATCTAATCCTTCCTTAAGGATGTTTTTCTCAAAGTAAATTTTTAAATTTGATCCTTTCTTAAGGATGCTTTTCTTAAAGCAAGTTTCTTAATTTTATCCTTCCTTAAGGATGCTTTTCTCAAAGAAAATTTGATCCTTTCTTAAGGATATTTTCCTCAAAACAAACTTCTTAGTTTGATCCTTTCTTAAGGATGTTTTTCTCAAAGCAAGTTTCTTAACTTGATCCTTCCTTAAGGATGCTTTTCTCAAAGCAGATTTCTTGAGTTGATCTTTTCTTAAAGATACTTTTCTCAAAGCAAGTTTCTTAACTTAATCCTTCCTTAAGGATGCTTTTCTCAAAGCAGATTTTTCGAGTTGATCCTTTCTTAAAGATGCATTTCTCAAAGCAAGTTTCTTAACTCATTCCTTAATGATGCTTTTCTTAAAGCAAATTTCTCAATTTGGTCCTTTCTTAAGGATGTATTTTCTTAGTTTGATCATTCCTTAAGGATGTTTTTCTAAAAGCAAATGTATCAATGTGATCCTTTCTCAAGGATGTTTTTCTCAAAATAAACTTATTAGTTTGATCCTTCCTTAAGGATGCTTTTTTAAAAGCAAATTTATCAATTTGATCCTTTATTAAGGATGTTTTGCTCAAATCTCTAATTTCTTAATTTGATCATTTCTTAAAGGTTTTTTTCCTCAAAACAAATGTCTCAATTAAATTTTTTTCTTAAGGATGATTTTCTCAAGATGATTTCTTCTTAATTCGATCCTTTCTTAAGGATATTTGAAAAAGGAAAAGAAAAAAGACAAAAAAAACAAAAAATGAGAGAAAGAAAGAGAGAGAAAAATAAATAAAGAAAAAGAGGAAAAAAAAAGAAAAAAAAAAAGAGAAAAGGAGAAAAAGAAAAAATGTGAGAAAAGATGATCAAAAATCGATACCTTTTATAAGATTTTCAGGGTATTTGAGAAAAGAAGATGAAGAAGAAGAAGACGAAGAAGAAAGTAAAGAAACGATCGAGGTCAACCAATCGAGAATATACAAAGACCAACAAAGATTTTTTTCATGCCAAGACAACCAGAAGTCAAGGCAACCAACAACCTCAAAAGCCTCTAGGCAAGACATCACTTTTCAACAAGATCGTTCTCTATGACATACGCTTGAAGAAGGAGGTCATGCTTTGCGACATACGCTCGAAGAGAGGGGTCGCCCACCACGGTATACGCTCGAAGAGAGGGATCGTCAGATGCTGCAATGATCAAAAATCAGAGCATCTCGAATATGTGGATTCTATGGAGAAAGGATCAACATTATTTTTGCGACATACACTCGAAGAGAGGGGTCGTCCACCACGGTATACGCTCGAAGAGAGGGACCGTCAGATGCTGCAATGATCAGAAATCAGAGCATCTCGAAGATGTGGATTCTACGGAGAAGGGATCAACATTGTTTTTTGCGACATATGCTCGAAGAAAGGGGTCGCTCATCACGGTATACGCTCGAAGAGAGGGACCGTCAGATGTTGCAATGATCAGAAATCAAAGCATCTCGAAGATGTGGATTCTATGGAGAAGGGATCAACATTGTTTTTGCGACATACACTCGAAGAGAGGGGTCGCCCACCACGGTATACGCTCGAAGAGAGGGACCGTCAGATGCTGCAATGATCAGAAATCAGAGCATCTCGAAGATGTGGATTCTACGGAGAAGGGATCAATATTGTTTTTTGCGACATGTGCTCGAAGAAAGGGGTCGCCCACCACGGTATACGCTCGAAGAGAGGGACCATCAGATGCTGCAATGATCAGAAATCAGAGTACCTCCAAACAGGGAAGTCGGATAAAATTAGTGCTTGTAGTCTTTGCTTTATCATTGTTTCACAACGATAAGCAAAGAGGGGCAACTGTAATCACTAATTTTATCTGGGTTTATGCTCGAATTAAATCAATCCACATCCCTTTTTAATACCCAAATCACCTTAACTTACCCTAATTTTATCACTTATTTTATAATTATTATTATCCTTACTATCTCTTAATTAAAACCAAAAATCCAAAAATATATAAATATATGATATAAATAAAAGCCTTTTATTAGAGCCCACTTTTATAAGCCCAAACCATAAATAAATTTGACCTATTAAATATAATTTTATAATATAAAAAAATATAATAAAAATCCCTACTTGGTGCCCAAGGTCTTGTTTTTAATTGGTTATTATTTTTAAAGGGATAAACCTAAAATACCCTTCATCATATTATAGATACCCTTATATATTAAAACCTAAACCTATTTTATTCTCATATGTTACCCTTTACCCTAACTATATATATAACATTTACCCTAAAAATAAAGGATCTCCTAACCATATTTTTATACCCTAGCCGCATGCCTTCTCCCTGCTGCCGAATCCATTTTCCATTTCCATTGCCTTCTGCCGAAACCAAATTTCCATTTTCATTTCCATTTCCATTTCCATTTCCATTTGTAAGTTGGTAGCCTCCATTATTTATATTTTTATTCTCATTGAATCACTTCACCCATTCGGTCGGTTATTTTTCAAGTTATGCCCTAATCTAACCATTACTTTTATCGTTTAGTTTAATTTGTGGATTGATTTTAATCGAGCATATTTAGATGTATATATTTCTTTTTGATATATTTATTGTGTATTCCATTCTTATGGTTCAATGAAAATATGAATATTTTTATTGGTATCTTTTATTGTTTTTTTTATTTGTTTATTATATGTTGTGTTTTATTTATTTATTTATATATAAATAAATAGACCAACGAAACAAGCGAATAACATATATAAATAAACAAAACAAAACATATAATAAATAAATAAAAAATAATAAAAGATACCAATAAAAATATTCATATTTTCATTGAACCATAAGAATGGAATACACAATAAATATTTCAAAAAGAACTATATACATCTAAATATGCTCGATTAAAATCAATCCACAAATTAAACTAAACGGTAAAAGTAATGATTAGATTAGGGCATAACTTGAAAAATAACCGACCGAATGAGTGAAGTGATTCAATGAGAATAAAAATATAAATAATGGAGACTACCAACTTACAAATGGAAATGGAAATGAAAATGAAAATTTGGCACTGGAAATGTTTTCGGCAGAGTGAAAAAAAAATGGTTGTTTAAGCTATTGAGGGCATTTGACAAATGGAGATGAAAATTAGAAAAATAAAAATGGAAGAGATAGATTGCGGCTTGGGAGTAGTAGAACGGTTTGGGGTATTGCGGCTAGGGTATCAAAATATGGTTAGGGGTCGTTTATTTTTAGGGTAAATGTTATATATATAGTTAGGGTAAAGGGTAACATATGGGAATAAAATAGGTTTAAGTTTTAATATATAAGGGTACCTATAATATGATGAAGGGTATTTTAGGTTTATCCCTTTAAAAATAATAACCAATTAAAAACAAGAGCTTGGGCTCCAAATAGGGATTTTTATTATATTTTTTTATATTATAAAATTATATTTAATAGATCAAATTTATTTATGGTTTGGGCTTATAAAAGTGGGTTCTAATAAAAGGCTTTTATTTATATCATATATTTATATATTTTTGGATTTTTGGTTTTAATTAAGAGATAGTAAGGATAATAATAATTATAAAACAAGTGATAAAATTAGGGTAAGTTAAGGTGATTTGGGTTTAAAAAGGGATGTAGATTGATTTAATTCGAGCATAAACCCGGATAAAATTAGTGATTACACTAAACAAGTCTTTTCTCCTATTTATGTGAGTTTAATTCATCCTTGACTCTTATTCACCGTGAGTCATTCTACGATTTTATTTTTTAATTTTTAATTTTTGAATATTTTAATTTCATCTATAAACTAATATTTTAATTCTATTTTAGTTCTTACATTTTTTTATCATTCTAATTTTATTGTTAAATTATTAATATATAATCATCATCTCACGTTAATAAGACCATTGCAAAAAATTATTACCGATAAATAAATAATAATGTGTATTATATAATAATATGATGTAAAACAAAGAATAACAATATAATTTAAAATTTTAAGTATTAATTTAATACAAAAATCATTATTTAATAATAAAATTAAAACATTTAAAGTTAATAATTAATTTAAAACAGATATTATTATAAATCATTATTTATCGATTAAAATATAATTAATTTAAAATAAAAATATTAATTAAAAATAAAATAAAAATATTAAAAATTTATCAATTAATTTAAAATAAAAATTATAATTTATGGAGCTATAATGCAATTAACTCGCAACTAATTACATATTTTTAACTAAAAAAATTAATTACATAATTTGAATCTCTTGAATCTACAACAAGAGACCATAAGAAACGGCACCGAAATCTCTTGAATCTCTCGCCTTTTTTTCTTATCTACAAAGCAGAAAGCGATTCAGGCAGCCACGTCAACTCCGAAATATCCGCTACTGAGTCGAACAACCCTCCCAACGCCACAAAATCGCCGGTATTACCGTGGCTATTATTGTTGCCGCTATTGATATCCGAGTCACCGCCGACTGGTAACTCGAACGACTCGTAACTCTGCATCGGAAACTCATACCCTATCGTTTCCGCAAATCCAACGGCACCTATCCCTCCACCTTCCTCCGCGCCAACTTTCGCAAATGTCTGCTCCTCCTCAACAAACGAAAAATCCGGAGCTTCTAAAAGAAACCCTAGCTCCGGCAGCGCCTCTCCGGAGTCCGATTTCATTACCGGAATCGGAGTTTGACTGGGATCATGATCTCTGCTTCGAAGCTTTTGATAACCAAGTCGAGTCCGTGAATCTCTGGATCGGGTTCAATGACCGCATCGGAATCATCCAGGATGCTAAGCAGCTCTTCCGGGATATGCTTTGCTTCCGGCGTCTGAATGTCCCCGTCATCAGGGTCTGGTTCCACGTGAGTAACATCAGGTGAGCTTGAGCCCGTTTTTCCCGAGTCGACTCGAGGCAGTTTTGAATTGGGGACCGAATTAGCCTGTAACTCAAAATCCTCAGACTCAACCCGGGCTCTCTTGTTGCTTTGGTTATCCTCTATTGCCATTGGAAAACAGACTATAAAATTACGAAAACAACCTCACTTTTTAAATCCAGTTTAGTTTGTTGAGACAGTGTTTGGGTAGCGAGAAAATTGAAAAGAAAAACCAAAAGACGAGGGAAGTGTAAAGTGTTAGAGAGAGAGAATACGCGGGAAAATGTTTTGAGTGGGAAAAAGAAAGATACGGAATGGTATTTATATAATAGTTGCAAACATGGGGTAGATTTTGGTTTTACCTTTTTTTTAAACAAATTTTTAAAAAAGAAAAACAGATATTTAAATAAAGAATAAAGCAATTTTCAGTCAAATTTGACAATATTTTCATCTTAATCTCTAAACTTTATGATGGTCAATATGTTATCCCTTGAATTTCATAGTTTTTCAAATTTAATCCCAAATTTTACTGTGATTCACATGGTTCTTAAACTTAGTTTTTTATTCATTTTAATTTGATGGTGTGTCACTCTTAATGTTTTGCAACGTCAATAAATGGACTAAAGTAAGCTATAAAAACCAAACTCAACGATCAAAAAATGGATATAAAAAATTTAAGGATCAAATTAGAAGAATTATTAAATTATAGGAGTCAATTTTGTTTATTCTTAAATTAACTTTAAGATAAACATAGGCGCGTGTAGCTCGCAGTCGAAAAAGCTAAGGGTTGCCTTGGATGAGTCTTCACGGTATTTGCTGCCTTCGTTTTTTTCCGCTACTTCTTCTCTCAGTTACTGTTCAATTAACTAAATTTAAATCTCAAGACTTTTCATGTTTGAAGTCCGTTGTGTGGACCCCACCGAATTAGGGGGGCTGGGATGGGTGACCGGGAATCCAGTGGGGGGATGCAGTTATTTATATATTTATTTCATCTATTTATTTACCCATATAATGGGTAGTACGTTTTAATCGCAGGTATAATTTAATCTATAATCACAAACAATAAAATTTTAAAATAATTCGTAAAAAAATCCATTAAATGATTTTGATAATAAAAGAAATTATATTATTTTTCTGAAGTGACTTATGTTCTAATATTATAATTTATAAATATATAAATTTATTTAAATTTTAAATAAAGATACTTTTAAATTGATATTATAACCAAACCCATCCAATCAAAAAGCTTTGAATACTCCTGTAACCTTTTGATCAGTCTATGAAGCTCATGGCCATGCATGGCGTTAGATTTTCGATCGTAAAAATCTAATTTTAATTCTAATGTTTTTAAAATATTATATATGTAATACCTGAATTTTATCCGGGTTCGAGTATATAATAAGACCACAAGTAAATATTAAATATAAATATAATAAATAAATAAACAATAATATATATAAACGGTTACTAAAAAATAAAAGAAAAAATTAATTAATAAAGTGGTGGTTATGGGACGGTTGAAGGGGGTTTTAAAAGATGATGATTGTTCATGATGGGGGTTCAGAGTTTTCGGTGGCAGTGGGGGGAGAGCACAATTCGACATTGTGGGTTTCAATTCTTGGTGTGATTTGATGACAAAATTCCAGTTGACACCAATAAGTGAAATGCTGTTGTTGTTGCAAGGAATCACCATCATTCAACGTTTATTTCGTGAGGAAGCAAAAGTTGGAAGAGGGAAACTCAAATGCTAAGAATGGACTACACAATCGGAGACCAATGCCGACGATGGAAGCAAAAAGATGCGTTCAGTCTAATCGATGCTATTGGTGGAAGTGCTTCTGTGGAATTGAATCGAGATATTGAAGGTGATGCATCCACTTCAGAACCATCCGACTCAAATAATAGAACATGAAGATGCAACTAAGGGAAATCAATTGTTTAGGGGCGATGATTTATGATTAGAAGCGATTTAGGGACTGCTCTCCACAACAAAAAATCCAAGGAATTAAACAGAGAGAGATCAGTTTAAACTTGAAGCCGAGACATGGAAGACTTTTCGAAATTGAATTGTTTTCAATTTTTACGTGGGTAAGGCTCTTACTCCACTCATACATTCAAGATTTTGTTCAAAAGAAACCGGCGTGGATCCCTTACCAACAACACAAACTCCAAATTATTTTTAAAATTCAAATAATATATGTTTTCAATATTGGTTTTTCATGATTAAAATTAAATAAAATTCTATTTTTCTAAATCAACTCGTCAGATTATTTTTCACACTTTTCGATTTTAAAATGGTCGCGACAATATATAATTAATCGATATAAATTAAATATAAAAGTTAATTAAAATAATGTATACCAAAAAATGAAAGAGCGTCTATTTTTTCCTAAAAAATAAAATAAAAAATTGAGGAGTGAATGTCAAACCATGCAAAAATATAACTAATTAAAAACAAAATTTTATAAAAATAAATCTACAATGAAAATTTAGACCAACAATTTTAGAGAGTAATAATATTTAGGATTGTATTTAGGAAAATATATGAGTTAAGAGTAATTTTAGGAAAATAAATCAAAATCTACCGTGCAATTGAACCTCGCCAAGGTCCTTATAGACCGTCGTACTGTATACATGCATCTTGTCACCTGAAACTGGCAAAATTAAAAAACAATGTAAATCTTAACTTATTTCTTTAAAATTACCCTAAACTCGTCTATTACCCTAAATATAACCTAAACATTATTATAACTTTAATTTCTCCAATTTAAACATACATGTTAGGTAATTATTCAACATTTTAATTCCGAAACTGTTAACTCTATAAATATTTGAATAAATAATTTAATATGTTTAATAAGATTTTTTATCAATATATCATATATATATATATAAATAATATTTTTAAAATCCAATATCATATAACAATGTAAAATATTAATAAACATTTCACTTATAATTATATAAGTCAATGTAAATTGATAAAAAAAACAAGTCAGCAACAAATAATATTATATTAACTTATGGCCATTTTTTATTCCTTTGTTCATTTTTTTTAAATAAGAAAGAGATCATCCATCCCCTTGAGTTATTCTATTGAATCGATAAGGTCTAATTTCATAAATTTTAAATTAAAACATTATAAAACTAATTAAATTAAAAAAATAAGACATCAATATTTAATTTAACAAACTATGATCAGAAAGGTCATAAACTAATACTTAAAAAAAGTTAATTATAAAAATTATTAGTGATCTATAATACAAATAAATCAGATGTTGGGCAATTACGCATAAATCTCTGCAGAATAATATATGCTAAGAATAAGTCAGATAAAATTAATGTAAATAAAATTTGTTAAAAGTATGAACTTTCATCAACTTCCTACTTTAATCTAAAACATAATAATATTTTCACCAAAAATAAAACCCAACATAACATACGGAATTCAAACCTCCACCTTCTGGCAGCGGCTTTCAAGATCAGCTGCTAATCGCCGCCGCATCCTCCTCCTCCACTTCCGGCGCTTCGTTCAAGTCCAAAACGCCACTCTCCGCCCAGGCTTCCCTTCTGTTATTATTAATACTATTATTATTATCGATGACATGATTCACATCCTTGGCGGTCTCTACGTCAACGTCGTCTGTGTCTGGCGTCATAACCTTTTTCTCAGCCTCAACCGCCGCCGCCCTCCACCCTTCTCCTCCAGCTCCGCTTCCTTTGCTGAAATATGTAACCACCGTCTTCATCCTCCGCAATATAGCCAAAAACTCCTCCACCTCTTCCCCACTGTCTGCATCCGCTTCCTCCTCTTCCTTCCTTATAACCTTCTTCTTCTTCTTCTTTGCCTCCATTATTACTCCCTCTGTTCGTTCCTTTTCGCTCCTTTTTCTCTTATCTTTCCCCATAAGTACTACTGAAGCCGATTTCACAAATATTTTTTCCTTTCTATTTTCCTTCTAATGCATCAAAAAAAAAATCCAAATAATCTTAACAAAAACATTTTTTTCAGAAAAGAAAAAGAGAGAAGGAAATTGCTTTGATTTTGAGTGGGTTGGGTGATTGTTTTTCAAGACTAAAAGCATAAAACAAAGTCATACTTTAATATAATAAAAGATATATTATAATATCAAAAAAATCACGTTTTTTCATTTTTTTAAAAAGGAATCAACCTTAAAAAGAATCGGTGTATTGAAAAAATATTTCTTATTCTTGTGCATAAAAAATAATTGATTTGGTTTACAAAATGTGAGTACTTGGTTTGATTTTTTTATGATCACTTTTAATTATAAAATATCTTTTATTATAAAAATTTATTTATAATATTAAAGTTTGAGTTGATATCATTACTTTAAAAAATATAATATTTTGTTTACTAGACTAATTAATTAATAGTTATCTACTTTTACTATGAAGCTTCGTCATCTGAATAGGAGCCGACAGTCGTTTTCAGCTTTTTTCATAACTCATACGATGACGTCATTGTTGTTACGTAAGCACACGATATGTAGTGGTATTATGAGATGCTTGAAAACGATGAACCAAGCGTGGAACGGTAAACACGTTGGAATGGTTAGGCGGATAAAACTCAATTAACGATTCAATTTAAAAATGCTAATTTGTATTTATGAATTTCAATTTTTAAGATAAAATTAAATTTTAATTTGATATATTAGATTATTTAAGAAAATAAATATATATTATATAAATATTAAAAATTATTTAAATTAAAATTAATGTATATTATACATTAAAAGAATAATTAAAATTATATAAAAATTTACTAAATTTTAAACAGAATCTAAATAATAAAATAAATTTAATTAATAAAATTTTTTGACTCATCTCAATTCAACATTCGTCGAGAGGTTTGAATAATAACGAGGAGATCCACAAAAACAATGGACCATGATGCGCGATCGTGCGATACGCGAGGATTGATGGGACGGTAAAACACGTGAAACTGTAAAACAAGGAGCAGTTTCCGTACTGATTGGGTCAACATTTTTTATTGGAAATTGTAGGGTGTAGTCTGATGTAGAGTAGGCTCATGAGAATTGAATCGTATAGCCGCAGGATTAAAGTTTTAAGAGATTGATGAAATAAGGAAAAGGTTTAAATACTCATATAAGTGTCCATGTTATCTTAATTTGGATAGGTTTACTCATGGACAAAGATATAGCTTGATTCGGGATCAATTTTTTTAATAAAAATTATAATGAGATTTTAAATAAGTCTAAAGCGGATGTCATACGCTGTAAAATAATAATAATATAATATATTATTAAACATCGTTAGTTTTTAATGATTTTTAAATATTTATTAAAAATTTTAAAGTTTTAACGCGTAAAACAAACATGTATAATTTTACAGATTTTATAATGTACCCATTTTAGTTAAAGTGAAGATGAATATTATTTTGATGGGTAGTAAACAAATATAGATATAAAAAATTATATTCGTGATAGATTTAAAACCTTATTTGTCTCGCATTTATTCGTCTACTAACTAGTTACTATATGTATTTTGGATCATTTATGTTTGGACCATTAATCATGCAGAAAATAATTGAAAATCATGAGATCCAAATGTACGAGATTGATTATTTTCACAGTTTAGATATAATAATCTGTACCACAATTCCTATTTGAGTTTTAATGATAAAATTTTATCGTGTATATCATTTTGAATAAAAAATTTAATTATTTTTTATATCTATTAATTTGGATCACACAATTTTAATTTTCCCGATATGATACCACCTCTAAATTTATTCGGTAGATTCCAAATTTGGGAGGGTTTAAACAATAAGATCTAAAAATTATATTTATATAAAAGATATAGGCCTGCTTAAAATATCAATTGGGCTTGAATTTATATCGTGTAAAATTTAAATTTAATATAATTTAAATAATAAGTTATATTAATTAGTGAATTATTTCGTAAGCATAAGAGTGTGGGAAGGTAAAAGATTATTTTAACTTGGGTTATATAAAAAAATAATATTATTTTTATTATTGAGATCACTAATATGTTAAGTTAATGTGTTTATTATTTACATGATTATTTTAGTTTTGTATTAAAATTTAATTTTACATAAAACTAGATTGATATTTTATTTTTAAAAATATTATTCTAATCAACCGAAGAACAAAATAACACCAACAATAATAATTTATGCAATTATACGTGAAATAGAATACCATTTATTAAGAAAAAAGAATTAACAGCAATGCCATTGAGAATAAATCCTATAAATTTACTAAAAGGCCCCAACAGTTTATGTTACTTGACAAGAAATTCAACAGCGATGATATTACTTGAAGAGAAAGTTTCTGATTATGAAATTGATCTCCTATTTGAAATATGAAATCACTCTATATATAAACCCTAACGGCTTTTGTAACTTGTATGCAAAGTTATAACGTTGAGAGTTAAGAGTTGAGATCGTCGAGAGAGTTTTCTGAGTTTCCATTGTTTTGTTTTAAGAGTTATTGTTCCGGTTGCTATGACAATGGAAGACAATCCATTGATTCCTTGGAGTTTCATCAATGTCGGTGGAACAAGTAGGCCTGAACAGAAAAACCAGGATTCTGAAAAGACCAAAGTTACTTTGGATTTATGTCTTTCACTTGAAAAATCATTGTCGTCTTCATCGACTTCAACTGATACGTCGGTGCCATTGGGTTCTTGGAGTTTGTTCGATGTCAATGGAAGAACCAGTATGGCGGAAAAGAAAAATCAAGATTCTGAAAATACTGTTGTTCCTTTGGATTTGTCTCTTTCACTTGGTCTTACAGGGTCGATTTTATCAGCGTCAACTGATTCGTCGGCGGTGGAATCACTATGGTCGAAGAAATCAGAACGTACTAGGAGCTTTATAGAGAAGATCGACAATGGAGCTTTCCTGTCAGGGCCAAACGAATTCGGAGTACGTGATATGATGAGCGTGGAGAAGAACAACGATTCTTTTCTGTCCGAACGAACCAAAATCGAGAATGTTTCGTTAACGTTGTCTCTTGGGATGAATGAAAGTTTGAAGGTTGAAGCTAGTGAATGCAACAATCGCCATAATCTGAAGAATGACAACAGCAGCTTGAAGAAGGTACAAACAATGGGGAATACTAAATTTCTTACCAACAAAAACAAGAGGAGGAAAGTCGAGATAGAGGAGCCGAGGATCGGCCACGATCCATGGTGTATCAAAAAGAAACTCACCCCTAGTGATCTCGGGAACAATTCAAGGCTGATGGTGTCATCTGAGTTGGTGAAATCTCACATTCTGCCGCACTGGAACAAAGAACAGGTAACAAGCATCAGGGGAGGATTGCCTGTTTCTGTTTGGGATTGTGATACCCACACCCAACATGTTTTGGTGTTCAAGGTGTGGAACGATAGGGCTAATGTTTTCATCAATAACTGGACTAAAGGGTTTGTGAAAAGGAGGGAACTCAAGCTTAAAGATGAAATTGGGCTCTATTGGGACGTTGCTAGCTCGAGGTTCAATTTCTCTGTGCTTAACCGAGCTCTGTTGCAGTAACTTTCTCATCAAGGCTTCTTTTCTTGCAGTTGTATGTTTCTAAACAAAGGCTTGGTTAATGTTGCTGGTGTTGCTTTTTTATCAAGATTTCTGTTGTTTGAAACAAAATTTTCATTAGGATTCTGTTTGTCTTTAGTTTTTTAAGGATCGTCTTTTATAGATATATTGATTGTAGTTTTTTGGAATAGAAATCCATTAGTAGTAACATATAACTTTGGAATTTCTAATGTATAACATATGATTTTTATTACACAACTTGTACTAATTTTGAAATTGAAGTCCTCAAACGTAACCCCAACCCTAATTTAGAAATGAAATACAGTGCCAAACCTTGGTGTTAAAAATGAACAAATTGTTACAGATTGTACAAGACACTACAATGGCAGTTGATGCATGTAAGCCCTTCAGCCTCATTTAACAATCAAAGCAAACTGGGAAGAGATATCAGCCGTCTTGTAAGGATACTCATTCTATCCCGATTGATTGATGGACTGTTCAAATTTTTCAGAAACTAGATCAATGATGTCTGTGTGAATCAGATTTTTTAAAGTTTGTTTCTAAAGATTCATCATCTTCCCAGTCGTCGTCGACCTCATCTTCGTCATCTTCATCTTCCCAGTCGTCGTCGACCTCATCTTCATCGTCAACAAACTCACTATCATCTTCATAGTCATCAAGTTCATTTTTGTATTCATCGTCATCGTCACTGGATGCTATATCTGAAGCTTCGTCCTCACTCTGCAAACAAATATTTTGACAAATTATTCCTCACAAAGAAATATTGTCCCCCAACAATAACAAAGTAATTTCAAGAATAGTGGCCACATATAGTAACTTACTAGGGAGAGTTCTGAGGCAAGATCAAACTGGTTCTTCTTGCCTGAGCCCCTGTCGTTATTGTCCTCAACATCGTCAGAAGCACCCTGCAGAACCAACAATAATTCTCTGGTTTAAGCATTAACAAGACAAGAAATATGGCCAACGAAGACTTTTCAAGTATAAAACCACATTCAGAGTGATGACTTCACAGGAAATAACGGCAACATTGACGATTCAACATGTCAGAATCATACAGAGCATAACATACTCTATCATTAAATAGGCATCACTGAAGGTAATGTACACAGATGACAGATCTATAGAGCATACCAGTAACCATAAGTAATGCAGCATTACGAGCAGATTATACCAAATTATTACTTCGAAAAGTGCTACCTAGTGTTGACTCAATTCTGTAATCCACCTAACATCATTTTTTATGGATTGCTTAAATATTTGTGCTATGTATATAACATCTAACATCAAGATAATTATTTTTGGTATTAGAGAAGAGTGATTTCAAGTCCATGCCAGTATGCCACTTGCTGAGATCAACTGTGTTAAGCATGCGGATATATCTAGAATAGATGTTGAGAGTTCTCAAATTGAATGTAAATAGGAAAAAAAGCACTTACAATTTCCTTTTTCATTTGCTCTATGGTTTTCTCCAACCCAGAAATATGCTGACTCAGAGCCTACGAATAGTATAATGTAAGACAAAGTAATATGGAACAATTGTTATAAAGTATAACCATAAAATCAAAATGTATGGCATCAAACCTCATGGCGTTGCATTGCAACTGAGCGCTTCAATGCTTTAGCCTTTGTTAGAAGGTTTCTTGGCCTTATGCTAATGGGCCGACGGTAATTTTTTCCACGATAGTAAATGAGAGAATATCCTTTGGGGACCCTTTCTATTGCCACCAGTATCCCACCACTTTCATACTCCAATAACCTTGCTGTATCTTCAACAAATGCAAGAGTCTTTTGTTTGGATATTAGCTTCACAAGTTCTCGATGCTTCCAATGCAGATGCATGTTTTCAATTACGCCATCAAAAACACCACGGATACCTAGTATATTATTGTGCAAACCATCAGTATTTCAACTTGAAATTCAAATTTCAATCACCGAATGAAAAGACCACATACCAAGAGGCAAGTATGGTTTCATTCTTAAACCAACTCTGCGGAACATAACCCGTTCCTCATCAGTGATTGTTTCTTGGTCATAATCGGGAGCAGCAGGAATCATCGAGGCTTCTATTTTAGATAACAGTCTCTCTGCTCTAAGTTTTTTGGCTTGGGCCTGTTTCCATATTCAAGTAAAATGACAACAAAACTAGTGAATAATCAAAATTGGACATTCTTATACAGCAAAAGAAGCTTCTATGGTTTAAAATGACAACAAAACTGGTGAATAATCAAAATTTGACATTCTTTTTGGCATAAATTTATACTCACAATAGCCAATTTATGTTCGACACGTTTTACAAGTTTAGCATGCTTAGCTTTTGAAGCTTCTTCAATCATCTTTTCACGCTCTTCAGCAGATATATCTCTTCCCCAGCGAGCTTGAGCTTCATAAAACTCAGCCAAAGTACCTGCTGGTGCCTGTCCTTTATCTTCCCCTGATTGAGCTGGCTCAACTGTTCTGACCCGCAGTTTCTCCTCAGCATCTTGAATCTGTTTTGTCAAATCTTGTCTTTCTGCCAGAGCAGCAGCAACAGTTGGTGGAAGGAAATCTTTTCCGCGGTATATGACAATAAAATACTTGTTCCTAAGCAGCAGGATACCTCCAGTTAAGTTCTGCAAAATCGTTAGTAAGGATGAGCAGTATATCTCGTCTCTTTTGTAAGTGCATCATATATCTTAAATGATGAAGATTCCAAATAAACACACGAAAAATCATATATAGGGCAAACAGATGATCATGTGATAATTGTGGCGATATATGCTAATACTATATCTAGGATAAAAGTTGCAATGCTCCTTTAAGCAGCACATGTCTTCCATGTTCAAGTTTCACTTTATATCCACTGGGACCTTTTTCTACCTGAATGAGATTATTAAACTTCTAAGTTATGTTTCATCAAATTAACTAATAACTGTTACTGCTACCTTGCATGCTCATAAATTGTAATATGTTTGGGGCTTAATTTTAAGTCGTAAAAGAATATACCTTTAGCTCCTCAGCCATAAGCTTGTTATTTGTATTCTGAATGCCTCGTTTTACAGCAATCTTTGCAACAAGGCTTTTCTCCCAAAGTTTAATTATTGCAGCTGCCAATCCCTGGTGGTTTCTATTCCTCCCTAGAAGAATATTTACATAGAAAAACTCTTTATAAAGTCACAAACAGATGATCAAAAGAAAGAGAAAACAAGGGGGGAAAAGTGAACATACCAAGGGCAAAATGACTAGGAAGTGATTTAGCAATTTTCCGTAAATTTGTCATCTCTGCATTCGTAAGCCGTGGTCTCATTCCAGCAGGAAGAAGCCTGAAAGGTGTTTTATAACCAGGTATCTTTTGAGGAAGTAAATCAGCATCAACGGGAAGAACTCCTGTACCCCACCACTCGACAAACCGAGGACCAAGACCATCTAGTAAGTTATTATACTCAACTTCCTCTTCAGTCATGTTTTCACTGCGTTCTGCCTTCACCACAACTTTATCAGACTTTTCTAGGGTTGAAGTTGAGCCCATTTCAGTTTCCTTTTCACTGGAGGAAGAAACATCCGGAATAAAAAGAGCTTCTCCTTCTCCATCCTTCGATTGGGATTTAGAAGGACCTTCATAGTTACTTCCACGATAGACCACCATAACACTTCCAGATCTCCATATAACTAATCCTCCTGTACGACGCTGACCATCAATACAACCCGTGAATATTAAGTTGTAATAAGCACTCGGAAGTCAGAAACACAACGATGATATCAGATTAAAGCACAAGAGCAAGGAATTATAGAATTTGGCTACATATAATCCTAGTTATTCCAAATCTACAAAAAAAAAAAAGGAACAATTTGATCTCCCACTCGGCATCAAAATACTAAATGGCAGGCTACCTTTTGACAAGCTCCTTATTTATCTTCAATTATCCATTTCAAATGAAAACTAATTCAATGCATTGGAATTTTAGATTTCTTTCATAATATCTCAATTCTCAACCCTTATCACCATTAATCAAGTAAAACTAAAACCCCGAAGGTTTAACGTATCAACCACTCTACGCCATAACAATCAAAACACAACTTAAGTATATCACTTCCATTATAACACTATTCAATTTTCTTTTAGAAAACAAATAATGTTAGATACAAACTTAATCCCAATGCTTAAAATTGATACTTAAACCATAAACATGCATGCAATAATAATAAACCAGTAACATAATTTCAAAAGCCTAAGATTCACAGTGACTAAAAACAACAAACCCACCTCAACAATCTCATGAGCAGTCCTCATATCGACGGCGAGAAACTCATGAAACTTAAGCCTAACTAACTCATCCTTCCTCCATTTATCATGAATTTTGTCCAAAACAGCTTTCGTAATCCCCGCCTTCGGCACATTGATCCTTTCCCTTAAATACATCCCCATCCTCCTCAACCTTCGAAGCTCCTCATCCTCAACCGTCAGCTCAGCCAATGTTGGCGCCCTGAGTCTCCTCTTTTTCGAACTTCCCCCGTTCACCACCTCCGCCACCGCCGATTCTGCCTCCTCTCGCTCCCACGGCAGCAAATTTTCCTCCTTTTCTCTCTCTATCAGCCTCGTGTCAGGCCGAATCCACTCTCTCTTCAATAAATCACCTAATCTCTCTTCTCCAGTGACCGGCGTCGAATCGTAATCGTCGGTCTCAACGTCGTCGTCTTCATCTTCTTCATCTGATCCTAACCCAAGGTTTCGCAGCCTGAGAACAATCCTATCTATAGCGCTTTGACCTTTATCTTTATTGAAATACCGACTTTCGACACCCGCTTCATCGTTACCGTCCGACTGGATGACTTTTTCAGAATGGGAAGGCAAGGCCTGGAGGGGGAAATTAGCGCCACCGGAGTTAAGAGGCACGGAGGATAGGCGGTTGTACCACGGGTAAGAATAACGGTTTGAAATGGAGCTCGAATTGATTCCGCACCGGAGAGGAGGGAAAGAGCTGAAGAAGTGAAATGACGTTTTTGGGAGTGAGAAGAGAAGGTTGAGAGAAGGGTAGGCGTATGAGGAGAAAGGGAGTGGGGTTCTGAGTGGCATTTCCGTCAATCTTGTGGTAGTGAAGGCCATTGCTTTGCCTTGTTTTTCTTATAGAGTATTAGCCGCCATTGTTTTAGCTTTGGTTGTATCAGAGAGTGAGAGACTGGAAAATTGGGAAGAAACCTTCTCAGTTGTAGGAGAAGAGATAAGATTTCATTTTGCCTGTAAAGAACACAGATATTTTGGTAATGGATAATTGGATATGGCTCGTTTGGGCATTGGGCTTGGTTCTATTTGTTGATGAATTTTTTAAATATTTTGGACAAAATAAATAGTGCTCAGCTAACTATTATTTTTTGTTTTGATTATTTAATTATTTTTTTTATGAAAATCGTCTTCAACAGATATTTTTCTTGTTTTAATCTCTTCTATTCAAAATTTAACGAAATCGTGGATTTTTTTAAATAATTTTCATTTAAAAGGTTAATGTGACCTCTTATATGTCAACACGTTTGTATATAATATCAATAAAACTAGAATCATAAAATTAATAATACCAACAGATTGATTTAAATAATATGTATTTTGGTGTCACTTAAATAGGTATCAAGATTGAGACTTTATGTATATAAGATATTTTTATTAAAGATTCAACCATCAAAATCAGGTGTACAACATATATTGGTCCGAATTAGTATTGACAAAACCTAGAAACAGAAATGAAAAAAATAATGTTCCATGTAATCACATTCAAATACTTTATTAACAACTATTTTATGATACGAATTCAGTGCTTATAATTTTAAGAAATACAACTCATAAAGTCATAATACATGACATTACCTACCATTTGTATTTAAACCACTTAAACAGGAGTATTATCAATCAGACAAATCTATGAAGCACTGATGCCTATTACAGTGAGGATTATTATGACGTGTGTGATGTGCATGATCTTTGGTCTGTAAGCATTTCCGATGTAAGCGAAAATATATCGGTAGAATGATAATCGTGTAACAACGGAATGTAAAGAACTGCTTCAACTTTGAGAAGATCTTCTGCTTAGAGAAGGCGATGAGTTCAAAATCTCCTCACCAAGCTCCTTTATCTTGTTCAGTAGAAGCATCTGCTCGGTTTCAAGCTGTACCATGTATTCTTCTTGCATATCTTGAAGAGTTTCGAGTTCGCTCAATGGAGCTGAAATTCCTTCTAGGTTGCTATCGTCGATTAAAGATTGAAGCTTGATCATCATTTGTTTCATCTGTACAAGATCACATCAAATAAAATGTCAGAGTTCGACACTGTTCAATCATATAGGGTTAATGGAAATCAACATAAACATGTTTTCACCTGGCTTGATATTTGATGAGCTTTTGTTAAGGATGATTCAGGATCCAGACTCGGTCTTTTCTCTAGTTCTGGAACTTTTCTCGTAACCTGAACATGAATCTCTCCCCTTTTAACTCCTTGAAGCGGTATCCACTTATCGGCCATCTCATTTGGAGGCAGTCTCTGATATTCTACAACACAATCACCTATGCTCGATGTTGGTAGCAACGCGTTGTGGTCTTTGACATGCAACTCTATAGGACTGCCGTCATCGGGGAGTTCAAACGTCTGATGCCACTTAGGGTTCAACGTTTTGTACATCACCTGAAGGGTATTCCATGGATTGGATGAGCTATAAATATACAGAACTGCACACCTCAATTGCTATTACAAATATATATTTTCATAGGAAGCTTTTGAGAGGAAAAGATACATGATCGATGAAATATGAACCGTGAAACAAAGAAAACGAAAAAAAAAACAAAATAAACATGTATCATTCATTAAACTGTTTCAAAATAGGGTTGTTTCGATACCTTTGTTCGTCTCTTCAAGTTTCCATAGTGCACCCTCACATATGGATCACTCGTCCCTCTTAGATCAGCAGCTACTAGGTCTTTTGCTTCAATAAGCACAAGTTCAATCCAACCATTGCCGGGATATGCAGAACCCTTGAGGAAATACGAAATGTGTATCAGAATAGATGCACTTAAGATAGATCATCAACAAGTATGCACATATGTTCGTAGTTTTGTTTCAATGAATCAAACGAAGTAGGTTTAAAAGTACTAGGCAACTCACTTATTCAGGTAATCCTATTTACAAAAAAACATATATTTCTGTGAATCAAAACGATTTGTATTTTTTACACACTAACAAATGGACCATGTCGAGTTGAAAAGCTACTATTTTCTTTCTTTCTTCGAAAAAGATTAAAGCAATACTCTATTGCTTACCCTCGATCCTTCATAGTCATCAATCCTAACCGCTTCTATCTGGATCCTTAGTTCTCCTGAATTCGCTTTCTCAAGAGGGATCCACACATCCCTTGGCAACCCTTCTACCAGTCCCTCAAGACTTATACGAGCAGTGCCAATGCTGTCATCTCCAAAGATCTCTTCGGTGTAGCATTTTATCTTCAAATATTCACCATCTCCAATTTCATCAAACTCGAACTTCTGGTTCCAAGCTGGATTAGAAGAATGTGCTGTCTTTGTTTTCTGAAGAACCTGAAAAGAATTCACGGAAAATATCAATGGTAATCATAATTAATTCTAGTACAACAGTGTGTAACTAATATCACACTTGCAACCTCAACTCCATCATACCTTTCCGTATTGCAATTTAACGTATGGGTTACACTTTCCGCTTTTGTCTTTGGTAACAAGATCCTTCCCTTCCACGACGGTTACACTAATTCTCCTTCCAGTTCTCGAAAGAAAATTTGATGACACACTCAGTGATGGTTGCGAGCTAACACGTAAGTTGTTGAAGCTAAGAGAACCGTCAGAAAATTGCCATTCTTTGACCACAAGCTTCACTGCCAACTGTTAAATGTATATATATATAAGAGAACAATTTTAGTCCGCACATATGAAGTTCAATATTTTATTTCTGTACTAAAGAAAATTCACACACGCATACATCACAAATGAATGAATAATAATATCCATTCACCATTAAATCCAAAAACACACTGATAGTTGGCAGTATGGAACATATAAACACATCACACCATACCTCCCCTACATTGACCCCTTCAAATGGAAGAACTATTTCGACATATTTGCCACAGAATTCAGAATGCCTGGCTATTACGCTCGAGTCTGGCCCTATTGCCCAAAACATTGTCGAATCATCTGTAACGTATCTCATCTGCTCAACGGACATGAAAATGGGGAATTAACTACTGGTGACATTAAAGACGAGGATAATAAAGAACATCTTGAAAAGGAGGTTGTCTGATAAATATATATTATGGTCAAGCGTCGATAGCATCAATTTTACAGTACCTTAATCTCACAACTTGCTAGATAGTCGCATGTCACACTTCCCGGAGTATGCTCATAGAGATGAAATCGAACTGTTCCTGTATTATCATGTAAAACCATGTTAAACGTTGAATCCCATTGGGGACTGGATCCCGGCCTCACATTCGTTCTTCTGGTTAGATCTCCTAACTCAACTTCGACAAATGTTTGTAGATCTTTATCTTCAATGTGCTCGTGTAAACTATCTACACCGGAAATTGATTGCTTTCTTGATGGGCTTCCCCTCAAGCTACTCCTAGAAAGTTTAGTTGCAGAAAGGACTGTCACGTAAACAATACCACCAACAGCCTTCTTCCTTAAATCTACAGCTGGTAAAGAGAAACATTGACGGCGTGGTTCGACCATCGTCTTAGCTAAGGTATCAGTCAAAAGTTTAACCTGCATTATGAGAAAATAAAAATTACCCCACTGCAGCAAAGTAAGCTAAAGTTATTGAGATGACCGCACATCTTTCTAGTTAATCCTCGCTTGCAAGATAAAACACGAAAACAAAGAGAAAAGTATAAAAGACACATACCAACCAAGAAGAAACACCCGGCAGCTCTGTTGCAGGTAGTGATTGGCTTCCTCCACTGCCAAAGGCAACTGTTATCCTAACTTCAGGTGTGGATATAAACGAGTACAAAACCGCTTTCCCATCGAGAATTGGCATCAAGAGAAGCTGCAGAATGTAAAAAAGGTATAATATCAATATATCATGATTAACAAACTTGATCGACGAAAATCAGTAAAATGGACTTAAGAGAATTAGTAAAGCAAAAGTATTTGTAAAAGAACTTCTGAATTCTCCACATTCAAAGACTTCTATTTACAAACCAACCCATCAAATAGATCAAGTTTCTAGATAGGACTTCATTGTCCAAAATAAAGAAAAGAAAGAAGGGATACATGGCAGAAGCTTTTCAACGTACATCGCCCTTGATGTGAAGGTTATTTATAACAATCTTTGCAGTTCCAAAGGCCACCTTGGCAAGCAGCATAATGCTGAGGTCAGTCGTGTCCCAATCGAAACCCAACCGCATAACTCGCTGTCAAAATGAATAGATGCTTTGTGAGGATCTCAAATATATTTCATTGATTAGAAAACAGAAAATAAACCATTAGATGCCACACTGAAATATTTCCTTGTCATGCTGAACAAGCTTAGATAAACCTAGTGCAAACTTTTTTTCGAAACACAATCGTCACCCTTCAAAAGTTTCTTTTCATCATGAACCATGGTTCAATTAGAAATCTTCATTACCTCATTGGAATAAGTTGTATCCGTTATTAATGCAGAAGAACTGACGTGTGGTCCAAGCAAACAAAAGGAAAGGGTTCATGACCTCCTTCGAATGATGAACAATTATAGGTAACATATTAAATTAACCTTTGGTAAGAAAAAAACATCTTATAGTTTTACACTGATTGTCATATTCTTAGCCTAAACAAGCTATTCAGATCAAATACCACTTCCTTAACCTCCACTATCTATAATTAAATGTCACTTCCTTTTTATTTTCTTTGCATTTATTAACTTGACCAAATTACCTTTTCATATTAACCCCTTTTATTTCTTCATAGAACTGAAAAGGAAACGAAAATGAACTTTGATAATAAGTTGTGATGAAAAACACAGAATCCAAACCTGATCACCAAAAGTTGACCAGCAAGTCCCTTGAAGACCCAACAAAGGCGGCGATGAACCTAGTGAAAACTCCAGCAATTCTACTCTTTCCTGCATGAATAATAGTCTCATCAGTGAACATGTATCTAAAGACTAACATCAATCAAGAGACTCTCACAGTAAATTTGAACTTTTACTTGAGAACTAAATGCGAATTATATCACTTACAATAAGTCTTGATTTGTGATGTTTCAAGCGTTTCTGCATGCAAGAAGGTCCACTTAGTCATGTAATTAATAAATAAGAGATACCAATGGATGAACATTCAATATGTCTATCGATAGAACCAATGGGAGCTGGGATTCGAATAAAAACCTACGCTTTTCCCAAAGTTCATATAAACAAACATATATTTACATAGTTGTGGGTGTGTCTTCAGAGCAGGCAATGCAATATCTAAAAGAAATTGTAGTTCAAAGCTCCCACGAGTTTTCAACTAGATATAAATGCTTAAACTTGGAACTTGTAATAAGACAAAATTAATGAAGTTCTCACTAAGATCCCACAACTCTCACCTCAACAATGGATTGGAACCTTAATGAAAGCTTTGGGTTCATGTAATTGGACCAAATCTCCATTAAAAGCTTGTTTAGCCACTCACAGTGCTCCAATGGTGTAATTGGCTGTTTAAAAGTACCAAACGATTGATCATGATAAAAATCACATATCTTAGAAGTAGAAGATCGAACAAAATGTAACTACCGAGGTACTTAGTGTAACTCGCTTCCACTTCTTATTCAAGTCTTCAACAGCTATTCGATGTTGATAATTACCATACTGCAAAGGAATAGAAATGCATTAATGTCATCGTAATCAAATTGTAGATATTAAATTGCCATAACACCCTCAACCAATAGACAAGGGGTAAAGTTATTTTTCTTTCAAACAGTTTGATATTACAAAATAGTTTTGTAATAGAAAATCAAGTTGTTCTTACCAAATTAACTCCAAAGTGAAGAAAAGAAAAGAAAAACATGACAAGAATGAACCTCAACAACAATTAAAGTGCATAGGTTTTGACATCAGAGTAACTTGTAAGAGAATCATAAACTACAAACTAATATCATCTAGCAATCCAATTTCCGACACGACATCTACACCTTGGAGGAAAAAAATACTAATGAAAAGAGAATGGTTAAGTAGCCATCCTGATGAAAAGGGAAACCAGCAAAAGGAACTACATAGTCATTCTAAATCTTTTAATCCAAACTAGATGAATCTCCAAGACCCTATCAGCTACAAGCCTACAAGAGCTATGTCTAGCTAGCTCAAAATTCGAACTAAAAGATGGATAATCATACGATTGATTTCAATATAAACCAATTTCCCTTTCAAAAGTGAACTTAATATGCACTTTTGTCGTAAAAGAACAATGATATTTGACATGGTAAAGGAAGGAAAAGTAATTGTGGAATATCAATCGCCAGAATCATATGTTACTTCCACCGAGAACCGTCGGCCGGCTACTTGAGAGCAAATCAAAACAAGTGGAAAATATGTACAGAAGCAAGTCACAGGGGGAAACTTAAAATCCAATAGAATCACATGATCAACTGAATCACAGTATGACTAAGGAGCATTAAAAATATTTGTAACATAAAACTCTCCTCTTACTGCATTTTAATAGCAGATGGAAAATCTATAATGAGAAAAGGGCAACAGAAATTCGAATCAGTGACTTAAATCTTAACGAGCTTGTAACGACAAGACAGTACAGAATCATGTTCTAAAACAATCTCCTATGTGTATATTAAAGCTGTTTCCTAATCATGATCATAAAACATGTTGAAAAGGAAGGAACTTGCCTGGATAGTTGCCCAAACGGCAAGAACAAGAGGAACCCAATTGGACAAAGAGAAAACCCATTTCTCCAAAGCCCAGAAGATTAAAATCAAAGGGATCAAAAAGGGAAGATAAGGCTTCTTCTCCATCAAGACATTGTTGAAAAAGTCCACAACTCCATCAACGTTCACCAAGCTTCTTTTTTTTCTTCTACCCATTTCAGCTAACACCGACAAGATCAAATCTTTGCTCCTCACAACAACAAAACTGTTATTTCTCTTAAAGTTCCGACCCAAACTCACAAATATCCATACTTCTTCAACATTTCCACGCCATAGAAAAGAGGCCAAAAGGACAAAGAAAGGGTTATGAATAATACTATTCAGATGTCTCAAATCATATTGGAAAATTCATAAAGGGAAGCTAAAGAAACAAATCCAAAGAGACCAACTTTGGGTCTCCATTTTTTGTAAGAGACTTAAGAGCCAGAGAAAGCGAGAGAGAAAAGTCAAAGCCGGTCTAAATGCTAAAAGAACCGTGGTGTCTGGTTATCTTTTTTGAGCGAAATTTACTATTAATATTAAAATATTACTCCATATAGTTTTGATAATAAATATGATTATAAAAAAATAATTAATTCAATTTCGCTGGGACTTCGAGATGAGAGAAGAATATTTTAAAATTAATTTTAAATAAGTATTTAAATTATATTTAAATTAAATAAATATTTGATATTTATTATATAATTTTCAAGGTTTTTTATAATATATTTAATTTTTTTTTACTCAATAAAAATCATAAACGTGATTGTGCTGTGAATAAAGTAAAGAACAAGAATAAAATATGATAATAAAGATGAGAGAAAAAAAAAAGAGAGATTTTATTATATTCTCAAAGTAGGGTTGTGTACAAAGCTTTGACCAAAAGTCTATATTTATAGGCATAAGATGAAAATCTTAATTTTAATGAGTATTAAACCCTAATTATAAAGCCCATTCAACTTTAACTTAATATATGAATATCCACCACGAATAAATATATTCATAACAATTTGATGTTTTTTAAAATTTAAGTTTTAAAAAATATATATTAATTAAACAATCTTTGATTTTTTAAAAAAATTTCCAAACAAACATAACGTTAAATTTTTAAATTCTTATATTTAGATTACGATTCATTCATTATTAGTCGTCTATTATTTGTATTAGATCGTATCAAAAATTCTATCATTCTATCGTCCAGAAATAATGTATAATTTGAGTTTTAATCGATGATTAGAAGGTGAACATCAAATAATAAGTATTGACGCTTAAACGATAAACAGTGAATTTACTAGTGTGTGAGAATATTAAACAATGAAAAAGATATAATTTAAGATTTTGATTAAAAGAAATTAAAATTTTATAATTTAAAAAATTAAAAATCAAAATATTTAAAAATAAATCTTGTGTTATATTTTAATTGAATGATAATTTTTTTAATAATTAATGATAAAATTTTATTAAATAAATTATAAAAATATTTAATAAATATTTATCTAAAAAATATAGTTGAAGAATATATTTCACAGTTAAGACAAAACTTAAAAGACCGTTCTATTTACTGATTTGAGGACCGGATAACCTTTTTCATACTACTAATAGTAATTTTAAATAATCTTAACGGTCAATATTGTATTTCCTTGATTAAAATTGAATATAAACTCTGAAGGACATATTATCGATTATTAAGAATTCAACCGACAATGTTTTAGAAATTTCTCCAAAAAGAAATGAAAATTCCTCAATAAATATTAAACTTTATATAAATTGATTATCAAGAATATTATTTTTTTATTAAAAAATAAAATATATTTTATAGTTAATTATCATTGTCATTGATAATGAATATTTTGACTTAAATTAAAAAATTATTATTTATTAAAAATAAAATATATTTTATAATTAATTAAAAAAAATTATTATTAGATAAATATAAATGAATAGTTAAAATTAACAATAAAAAATTATCGCAATACAAAATAAAGAATTATTTTTATTCATTTATTTATCATCTTTCGAATGTTTTACAAATGTGTAAAACTAATTAATTTTTTTTTGTCTTTTTAGTTTCGTAAGATTATATCTTAATTAATACGTACGGACTCGTGATACACACATGACATTAATAGTCAATGGATGAGTTTTTCAACGAAAATTTTATGTATACATATAACCTTAAACTCGAGAACATACTTAAATAATACCAAATTGTAAATCAATTTGAGCAACCTATCGATATAATTATTCTTTTACATATATACGTAAATTATAACTATATCTATTATTTTTTAAATAAAATATTGAAAATATGGAAATAGTAGATAATTAGAAATGGTTGATGAATCTAGGGTAAAATACACAAATAGTCATCATATTATGGGGTTGGTATCGATCTGACCATAATACTTTAAAAAGAATCAAATACACTGTTAAACTATTAATTTAGTATTAAAATAGTCATCTGCCGTTAAAGGAGTAACGGACTGATGACTTAACAGTTAAATATAAAATAAAATAATTACACATTTAATCCCTGATATTCATACATTTTTATAATTTAGTCATAATTTTATTATAATAAAATAATATAATTATTTAATTAGATGGTGACATGTGTCACCACTTTATTGGAAGTTATATTTATATATATTTAATTTATTAAACTTATTTTTAAGTTCCAATCAGGTGGTGACATACTAATCAAAGGAGAAAAACAAATTCACAGTCCCATGCTAACCAGGGAAATCAAACCTGAGACAAAAGCATGGAGTATATTTATGCTAACCACTAGGCCAAGCCTTCCACATGATATAAAACATTACCTTTAGGTATATATATATTATTGTTTCTAACCTTTGTTCTTTTACTTTTATCTTTTTTAATTTAATTTAAAATAATAACTAAATTATTATATAGTAAATTAAAAGTTTAAAATTAATAAAATTTTATTTATAAATCCTAACTCTAAACCCTAAATATTAAATCCTAAATTCATTTTATGTTTTAAATTATAATAAAAAAATCATTAAATAAGATTTAGAATTTGTTGTTAAACCCTAAATCCTAAACTCACTTAATAAACCATAAATCTTAAACCCTAAAGTGAGTTTAGGATTTAGGGTTTAACAACAAATTTTAAATCTTATTTAATAAATTTTATTATAATTTAAAACTTAAATAAATTTGGGGTTAGGGTTTATAAATAAAATTTTATTAATTTTAAACTTTTAATTTACTATATAATAATTTAATTATTATTTTTAATTAAATTAAAAAAATAAAAGTAAATGAACAAATGTAGAAACTATAATATATATATCTACTTGTAGTGTTTTATATCATGTGGGAGGCTTGGCCCGGTGGTTAGCTAGATGTTTCCCATGCTTTTGTCCTAGGTTTGATTCCTCTGGTTAGTATGAGGCTATGAATTTGTTTTTCTCCTTCAATCAAGTGATGAAAAAAAACAAATTTTAATAAATTAAATATATTTAAATATAACCCTCCAATAAGGTGGTGACACGTGTCACTATCTAATTAAATAATTATATTATTTTATTATAATAAAATTATGACTAAATTATAAAAATATATGAATAACAAGGATTAAATGTGTAATTATTTTATTTTATATTTAACTGTCACGTCATCAGTCCATTACATCCTTAACGGCAAATGACATTTTAATACCAAATCAATAGTTTATCGGTGTATTTAATTCTTTTTAAAGCATTATGGTTAGATAGATATTAAACCTATAATATGGTCACTATTTGTTTAGTTTACCATGAATTTATTTGAGCACCAACTACCAACCAATTGGAGTGGGCCTTAAAGGAAAACGCGTGGCCATCACCTTTTCTAAACTCGTCGAACTGAGTTTGCCACGGCGAAGTGTGGGTGGAGATAATAATATCTCCGGTAATATTATTTTCATTGCAAAAAAAAATCGAATGAGGACCGAACATTTTAAAATATGCTTAAATAAAAGTAATATATTTTTTAGATTCGATCAAATAATGATTTTTATTCGAAAACATTTTAAAAAATATATACTTTTATTTAAACACATTCATAAATAATTTAATTTAAGTTTAATTAGTATATTTTTTCTCGGATAAAATTTTGTTCTTGTAACGACATGAAAGGGAATAATACGAGGTGGAAGTTAGGTGCTGAACAGACCTTGCTTTGTTTTGTTAGATGAAAATGAGATGAGATAGATTAGTGGATGCCATTCTTTAGCCTCTTACTTACTTGGCACATTTCTATCTTGTTTTATATATATATATATATATTTTTTTTAATTATGGTTATTTTAATAAAAATACAAACCCAGGACTATTCTTTTCCCATTTTCTTCTTTAAAAAAATATTTTTAGGACCGTTTAAAACACATAAATTTAACTTTTAAATTGATGCTATGAGTTGCTTGAATATAAAATTAATGAGATAATGTATATTTTCTAAACAAACAAATGACTTTATTTAAAAATAATAATTTGAATTCATTTACCATTTTTGAGATCCACATTTCTAGATTTACGTGAAACAAAACCACCCCTTTTCCGTTCACAACTAATTTTGTACATTAAAAGAACAAAACACACAAAGGACAAGCACGTACTTTACCTAGGACCACAACCTTGTAAAATATCTCCATGGGACACAACGACAACCGTGGTTTTACCAAGGCGCCATGGTCAGAAGTCTCGCTTGCTCGGCTCATAGATCTAGCATCATAGAAGCAGGAGCAGCCATGTCTGCCGACTATAAAATGAACCAGATTCGAGAATCTATTCGATTCAACCGAACCGATTTAAGAGTTAAGACGTGAACTAAGAGATGTTAGGGCTTTATAAAGTACGAGAGAGACCGGAGAAAATGGGTCGGATGGGGCTTCTCTAGCATCTAATGACCCTTGTGTTTAGATGGGCCTGCGGTTGGTGTAGATCAAAAATTAAAGGTTGAATAAAAATAAAAAATAATTTTGTTGGAGGTCGACGTTATTTAAATAAGATTTTAAAGTTCGAGTTTTAAAATTAGTTTGATTTTGTTTATGATTTTTTTTATTTTTTTTAAAATACATTAGTTTATAAAGAGAGAGAGAAAAAAAAATCATTTTTCTACCTTTAATTGAAAGTGTTTCTAATTCTGAGATGGATTAAATTGAGCAATATCATTTTTGGATTGCATTTAGTATTAGTTATTATAGATACAAAGGGTAAATTATAGAATTTATCACTTAAACTTTTTTATTTTTATTTCGATCATTAAAATTTTTAAAAAATCATTTCAATCACTGAATTTTTAAATTATTCATGTTTTAGTCACTCTTTTATTAAAAAAGTGATTTACCGATAAGATAATCCTGTGTCAATCACATCATTTTCCCTATCTTATTTTACCTTCTCTACAAAATTCGAATATTGTATAAACTTATTCTAATTTAAATCGAAATACACCAAGTATAAATATATAATCACAACCATAAAATAGTGGTACACGATTCGAATAAGAACTCAATATTTTAATATTAGAAAATATTGGGAAAATAGCGGCCCATTGATACAGACCAGAATATCCAAAACCCGACCCAATGATTTCCAAACTGAATCACAACCGTCCACGTGTACTCAGAATCACACTCAACATTATAAAGCTCAAATTGGCGGAAACCCTAGCTTCTCACTGATCAGCTGCAGGGAGGAGATCGTAACCTTTCACTGTCTGTCGCCGCTTCCATCTTTTGCTTTTTCTCAGGTGAAACTTCTCGTATTCTTATCACTTGACTGGTTGCCTAGAAAATGAATGAAAATAAATATAATGCATATGTTTCGCTTGTTCCATTTTTCATTCTAGTTTTTGTTTCGATCCACTTTTCTTCAATATGCTAATTTCTGTATTCTGTTCTGATGAAATGTACTGGAGAAGTTATCGTTGGCTTGTATCTATATATATGTGTGTGTGTGTGTGTGTGTGTCTAATCAGTGGAAACGTATTTCAAGTTGAAGCATATACATATGTATTATTTGCTTTCGTTTGATACAGCATGAAATTTGAACCTTACTGTAAAACCTGTAAATCGTTCTATGTTATTGAATATTGAAATTGTATAATTGTTCTACTCATCTTAAATCCGACCTTTAAAATTTATATATGGATAGTTGAATACTTGATCCTATTTCCAATACATCTGTTTTTTTATTTCCTTTCCTTCTTATTCAAAAAAAATCTTTTCAACCTTTGTTTTTCTCACAATGCAGGTGTTGAAGATGTACACTTCAAGGAAGAAGATCCATAAAGATAAAGACATTGAGCCAACCGAGTTTGAGGAGTCGGTTGCCCAGGTTCCAAAATGTTCTTCTGTTTGGTGCACTTGAAATGTTCCCAAACATGTGTTACTCTGTGAATGATTTACGAATGTGCTCATGCTTGATGTGGCTACAGGCTTTCTTTGATTTGGAGAATACCAACAATGATCTAAAAAGTGACCTCAAAGATCTCTACATTAATTCAGCAGTGTAAGAATGTTTAATTATGGTCCATTAAATGTGAGGTTACTTTTGTCTTTGCCCATCATATGATAGCTGTAATCTTGTTTGCTTGCAGTCAAGTTGATGTCCCTGGTGGCCGGAAAGCTGTTGTTATCCATGTTCCGTACAGATTGAGGAAAGCTTTTCGCAAGGTTCATGTTAAGCTTGTGAGGGAGCTTGAGAAGAAATTCAGTGGCAAGGTCGGATAGCAGTAAGCTATTTCTTGCATTTCTGCAAAAATGAGAATAAAATCTGTTTTCTTGTATTATTCATGAACCGGTTGTTTTGCTTACTTTTTTATTTTGTATTTATAATGATTATTTCTTGATGGTCTGGTTGGTGGTGTAAGCACATGTTCTTTGTTTCAACTTGGTTTGTGTTTACATTGACAGGATGTGATTCTTATTGCTACACGAAGGATATTGAGGCCTCCAAAGAAAGGCTCTGCTGTTCAGAGGCCACGTAGCCGCACCTTAACTGCTGTCCATGAAGCAATGCTAGAAGATATTGTCTTACCTGCTGAGATTGTCGGGAAGCGTATAAGATATAGAATCGATGGAACCAAGACAATGAGGGTATGACACTGCTTGTATGACTTTTAATACTAATTATATAATCAGGATTCTTAATGTTGTGTGAAATGTCTAAGTGATGAGTGAGAATTGTGTTCTCCAGAAATTCTAGGGTTCAGTCCAAGAAAATTATGACTAATTTTATGAAGGCTAACGTTCATTTGTTTTATGCCACCCTTGTTGTGCAGGTCTTTTTGGATCCGAAGGAACGGAACAACACTGAGTATAAACTCGAGACCTTTTCTGCAGTTTACCGAAAGCTTGCTGGAAAAGATGTCGTGTTTGAGTTCCCAGTTACAGAGGCATAGTCGCATATATGGGTTCTCTTTGAAGTTTTTGATGCTTTTTTCTTTTCTTTTTTGCCTCCCAAAACTGATGTTTGTAGTCGAGAGTACCTTATAATTTGATATTTTTAAGTTTCCAAGAAAGCGGCGAAATGTCATGTGTTTCGATCTTTTTGAAATCGAATTTGGAAATTAGAGAAATTTAATTTGAAAAGGAAAATTTTAAAAATTAGGTTAAAATTAGGGTTTTAAAGGGTCAGGGATTTTAGTTATAAAGTAAAATTTAAAAACTGGGTTTGAAATTTAAGAACTTGGGGTTTTGAATTGAAAAAAGGATTTTGAAATTTAGGTTAAAATCGAAAGTTAGGAAATTTAGAAATATCTCAAAAATCAAAATTTAGGGTTTTGAAATTGAAATGATTTGAAATGAGGATTTTAAAATTCGAAAAGTAAAATTGAAAATCCTAGGGTTAGGTATTTTGGAAAAATAAGAATTTGGGAATCTAAAAAAAATCAAGGAATTAGGGTTTGAAAACCTAAAATGAAAGGTGAATTAAAAAAAATTAAAAGGTTTTAAACTGGGTTGAAAAAACTATTTTAAAAAAGGTTAGGAAATAAATTAAAAAATAATTGGAAAATATTTTAAAACAAAGGTAGTCGCTACCGGTCACTTTGGTGGATCGAACACCGTAAAATCAAAGATTTTAAAAGACAAGGGTTTGAGAGTCGGTTACGGTTAAAAACGGGTTAGCATTTTCAAACCGCCCAAATTAATACCTTAAAATATTTACTGCTCATTTAATATTAAAATTTCCAAATTAAAGTGGTGATTAAGTTGATATTTAATTATAAATTTGGATTTATTTTAATGCCTCTTTACTCAAAGATAGACGCATACACCACCATCATTACGTTTGGTGTCAGGCTCACTACGACCAAATAAAGTATTAATTAATTCATTAATTATAATGTTGATTGTGATTTCGATCGATGTAAATATGCATAAAAATAAATACAATATATACAATATGATACATATAAATAAATAAATATACAAATAAATAACCAAAATAAAATGTGTAAATAAATTAAACAAGAATAAATATGCATACAAAAATTAAACTACATGAATAAAATAAAAAAAAACATGAGAAAAAAACTAAACATGCATCACATAAGTCGAGCAAATTAAAAGATGACAAATATAACATAATATAAAAACTTATTCTAACAATATGAAATCTAGATGAAATCGTATATACACAAATGATAAACACTATGTCAAACAAAAACATGAAGATAATCATAAACAACACATGCACCTAATGAATTAATATTTAAACACAAATATAACGCATGAAGCATGTATTAACAAAGGTGTGATACAAATATAACATATAATATATACATAAATTAGATTAATGATTTAAAATTACATAAAGTAATATATAAATAAAACAAAAGGATAAACTACCCTAGTGATCACCCAACTATTTGGGGATACTTATTTTGACCACCTAACTAAAGAATTCGTCTATCAGGTACTCCAACTTTGAAACCTTATATTTTTTATTCGAATATTTATTATACGAATATTTTTATTCGATTATTTACTATACGAATATTTTTATTCAAATATTTTTATTTGAATATTTATGATTTTTATTCGAATACTTTTATTCGTATATTTAATATCAAATATGCTTTTATTTTTTATTAAAATTGTATTCCAACCCTGTGTCCATGATTTTGTCCAAAAATATTCGTCTATTGTATTCGAACCCAATTAATTGGGTGGTCACTGAATAGTTTACCTTAAATATATTATGCTACACTATAATTGTATAAAGGGTAAACTACACCAGTGACCACCCAACTAATTGGGGATACCTATTTTGACCACCCAACTAAAGAACTCGTCAATCAGGTACCCAAACTTTGAAACCCTACCTATTTTGACCACTGCCGTTAAAAATCTGACGGAAAAGTTAACAGTGATGACGTGGCAGTTAATGGTGATGATGTGGACGTTAATTAAAATTTATAAAATTACATATTTAATCCCTCTAATTTATTTATTATTTTAAAATCACGGCAAAGTTGGGGTTAACAGTTAATTTACACATTGACCAAAATAGGTAGGGTTTCAAAGTTGAGGTACCTGATTGACGAGTTCTTTAGTTGGGTGGTCAAAATAGGTACCCCAATTAGTTGGGTGGTCACTGGTGTAGTTTACCCTTGTATAAATGGGAGCTTGGCCTAGTGGTTAGCATACTTGCTTTTTATGTTATAGTCCTAGGTTCTATTCCCCAAGCTTAAAACTAGACTTCTATTTCTTCTTTTCTTTCTCATCAATCAGTTCTCATCAATCATGTGGTGACACGAATTTAATTAACAACCACTGTTAATTTTTCCGTTAGAATTTTAATGGCAATGACCAAAATAGGTAGGTTTTTAAAGTTGGATACCTGATTTACCAAAAACAAAATAATATGTACAAGTAAGAAACCAGTGAAAGGAGGCATGCGAGTAAAGCCTATTTTGCACAAAAGAATTTAATCACACGTTAAAAAAACAATTACTACATATTCATAATACGAGCAACTAAAATAAATAGATAAACTCAAAAGATCAAAAGAGATTCTACATGTAACTAAAAATAAAATATGAACAATAAAGGAATAAACATACTCAAACACTACAAAAGCATAAACATGTGAATCACTAGAAAACACCATGCAAGACATTAAAATGACATACATAAGATATAAAATATAAACGTAAGAAACTAAACTTAACACCATATTTAAATACGACACATAAGAATGTAAAAGGATGGAGACATATCATGGATGCGAAAAAAAGAAAGCATACGACGTAGATAATTGCAAAATGTAAATATGCATAAAGATTGAAGCAAAACATGAGAATATTAGATATAAATAAAACAAAAATGCAGATGTCTAAATGCTACTGGAAGCAGTACCAAAATAAATAAAACCGAAATAAAAAGACCAAATTAGAAGAAAAAGGAAGTTTGGTTTTGAAAAGGTGACCAAATCATAAAAATTTGAAAACGTTCGAGGACAGTTGAGGAGATTAAACGATGAGGAGGGATTTAAAAATAAAATTTAAAATACGGAGGGACTCGTATTTAATAAAACATTTTCCAATACAATCAATTGAAACCTTAATCAAGACTAAATTGGAATGCTTCGAAAACTTGCAAGGGTTGGGCGCATGGTTTCCCTTACACAGAGGGGTTTATGAGGCTATTAAACCGCTTTTAAAATATTTGAAGAATATAAAACTTACTTAGAATTTTAAAACAAACCCCTTATTCCATTCTTTCTCATAACCGAAAAACAAAACTTTTAAATCCTCTGAAAGATTCAAACAAAATCATGAACAAATGATGAACATTCATCTTGTTCATCGGGTTTTCCAGAAATCTGTAACCATGAACCCAGGAACTCCGCAAATCCTAGATTCTGACCACCACTCCCGGTGGTCGGCGACTAAAAACCAGACATTTGAATTTTCTCTTTCTTTGTTTTCAAAACCAAAACCAAATTTTTTCTTTTCCTTTTTAAAACCAAAACTCAAA
Organism: Abelmoschus esculentus; assembly: GCA_035048815.1. NCBI lineage: Eukaryota > Viridiplantae > Streptophyta > Magnoliopsida > Malvales > Malvaceae > Abelmoschus > Abelmoschus esculentus. Next base: position 2,914,373 of record JAUCBN010000027.1, on the reverse strand, counting down.
AAACAACCCTCATTCGATTGCTAAAATAAAACAAACTTTTGAAAAACCCGCAGAAGAAATCCGTCGATTTAAGCGAGAACGGATGGGGGTTCCTCCCTTTCCTTGGCTCGGCTCACTATTCGTTGTCCGAAGATGCTAGCTTATCGTTGGCGAGATGAGGAAGGGAAAGAGGACCATTGGCTCGAAACAAAGGTAAAAACTTAACCCTTTTTTGTTTATTTCTAATGCATGCTAAAGTGAGAAAAATTACCCCTGGAATCTTTGTTTCTATTGATTCAAGTGATGGTTCCCGAATGGTTACAATGTTTTTTGTTTTTTGGTTCTTATAACCGGTTTCAAGAAAAAAATATAAAATCTCTCATTGGTTGCTCTTGTACGATTTGGAAGTATTCATGTTGGTGTTGTCTCTGATAATTCTGAATTTCTCTGAATTTTGTTGTATTTCGACTCTAGAAATTGGTACGATTCTGACATTATTATTGTTTTCATTGTCATCGTGGCTGTCGGAGCGAGATAGGGACCACTGGAGGGGACGTCGGATGGCGACAGGAAGCTGGATAGGCCAGTGGGGATTCGAAAGATCCTTCAGCATTTGGAACGACGCGAGTGGGGATAGGCCACTGGAGCGTGTAATACACGGACGCGTGAGTCCCCTGAAGAGCCGCGCGTCTGGCGAGTGGACACTCCAGAAGGTTCTTCCGAGCTCCATCTGGACCGTTGGATCCAGATCGAATCCAACGACTGCGAGTTGGCTGCGCAAAGGGTAGACAATAGTTAGGGTTCCATGTATTATCCGGGTGGGCTGAAGTGGGCTTTAGTTAATGAGTTGATGGGTTTTATTATTTTATCCGGTTTGGGCTATGTAATTTAAAATTAACGGGCTATGTATTATTTCTTGGGCTTAATATTCTAGTGGACTATTTAATTAATTTCAGATTGGTTTTATTATTATTTTTTTTTTTTTTGTAAACGGACTGTTAAGATTTAATGGGTTTATTATTTATTTAAAAATCTGTTTTATTTAATCTGATATATATATATATAATGATAATAATAATAATATAACAATAATAGTAATAATAATAAAAAAAATAAGACGAAAATATAAAATAACATAATATGTAATATTTTTGTATTTTTATATTTGAGTATGTAATAAAATAATAATATAACATTAATAATAAAGGAAAAAACGAAAGGGGAGAAAACAATTATTTGTATAAAAGATATTAAGAATGTAGTATTTTTTTTAAATAACACAAATATAATAATATAATAAAAAGATAATAAAGAGAAAATAAAAGATTAAAATATTAAAAAAAGAGTAAATAATAAGATTAGAAAGTGTGATAATAATAATAACAAATAATTAGTAACAAAAAAAGACCCCAAAAGCTAAATAAAATTAAAATATATGAATGTGCTATAAAAAACAAACATACTACTAATAAAAATAATATTGAAATAGGACACGTATTAAACAAAAAAAATTGGAATAAATAATAATTTACAATGTTTTTGGTGAAAAAATTTTAGTTTAATATATATATAATTTTTTGATTTTTTAATATATTTTTATAATAAAAAAATTAAAAATAAAATCCATTATGGTATTTTTTTTATTTTTTGACTTTTCATCATAAATGCTAAAATTAATTAAAGCTCATTATTTAAGATAAAATAAAAAATAATTTTACCCCAGATAAAATTAGTGATTACACCCTGATTTATTTATTTTTTTTCGTTCAAAATATTATAAAATAAGATTGAATTTACTGAATTGTTATACTAATTTATTTGCTAAACTCTCTCTCCCCAAATTAAGTTCAAATGATTCACAGGGATTCAGTCTGTTCTTCCTGGGTTGGTTCAATAGATATTGATGTAGCACACACACAGGGAGGTCAAGGACATTCTTGTCTTCCACATGCTCAACTTCAATCACGTTAGGTAACTTGTCCGGCAAATAAAACACCCAACCTAAGGTTCTGCTCCGACTCTACTTTCAAGATCTCCCTTTATTAGAGTATTGATTATGTTATAACAAACTCTCTCTAGAAAGTTGGTTTGTTAGCCTTGACGCCATTCTCCAGCAAGTCATTTGCTCTGATATATAAGCAGCCCATTACTCTTTGTAAATTCACGAGAAATGAGTATAATTTTCTCTTACAAATTCTATCAGTTATCTTGTTAGTTTGACACCCTTGACTCTTTCAACATCCGGATTGACAAGGAGTTGAGTCTCCCCGTCTTCCATCTGCCCTGGTAAAGAAGGTGGAGAGCACGTCAATCGACTTAGTGAAGCTGTATTTGATTTTTTAATATACAGTTGAATTGCAAATACAAGGAATAATTGTTACAGCATTTGTTTCAAACAATAAATATCAACTCTCTTAAAATTTAACAACTTTGACTCAATATTTAGAATAAACTTAATTTAGAAATAAATAATCATTTATCCAAAAAAATAAGTACTCAAATTATATATATTAATTTAATATTTTTAGTTAAGATAAATATCTAAAAATTTATTTTATTAATATCTTAAGGTTAGATTTATTGCCCAATAATAGATTGTTACTTGTCTATTATTTTTTATTTAATTTTAAAAATATTGGTTAAATTTTAACTAAATCTAATTTAAATAACTTATAATTCTTTTATCTCATTTATAACGTTACTCATAATAAATCCTCAAACATACATCAATATATGCATGAGGGCAAAATGAAAAAAATGAGTATTTAATAACTAAATAATTAAATAATAATTAATTATATAAATCGGAGCTATTCTAAATTTGTAATCTTGGTTAATGTGCTTGAATTTGGCATGAATTATGAGTTACGAGAAAATTTAACAAATATTGTTTAATAATAATAACAGAGTTATATTATTTTGGGTTATGCGGTCATTTTGGCATATGATTTATTTTTGGTTAAACTATATATTTAGTCACTTAATTAAATATATTTTTATTTTAATCATCGAAAATAAACAATTCGTAAATAAATAACAAAATTTATGTTCAGTTTTCATTTTAATTATCCATGGTTAATTTTTATTAGTTGTACATATCAAAATTAGGGGTGTAAATGAATAAGGTGTTCAACGAGTTGCTCGTGAACCGTTCGTATAATATTCGTTTATTAAGTTAAATAAACGAGTATAAATAGATATTTCATGTTCGATTAATAAACGAACGAACACGAACATAAGTACGTTCGGCTCGTTTATATACTCATTTATAAACTCGTTTATATACAAATGCTAAACGAACATGTTCGTGAACGCTAAATAGATAAGTTGATAAATATATACAAACGAACTCGTTTGCGAATGTTTAACGAACATGTTCACGAACGTTAAACGAACAAATTATCGAACATATAAACGAACACGTTCGTGAACGTTAAACGAATATTTTCGTGAACATTAAACGAACCGAGCCCGAACACGATAAAAATAAACGAATTAATCTTAAATAAACGAACACGGACATACTCTTGTTCGTTCAAGTTCGGTTTTACGCCCCTAATCAAAACAGAGTTAGTTGAAAAAATGGTGTAAGGCCCGAGATCTAAAAAGGCATTCGACCTAATTAACCACTACTCCAAATTTTTATATTTTATTAAATAATTTATAATTTTTTTAGGTAAAACTGAAACATAAAAGTTTTTAAGTTGGAATTCAAATTAATTAGTCGATCGTGTACACAATATTAGGGTCAAATTATAGGTCTTGATCCAAAAATTTCCTTTCCGATCAATGGTAATTTGTATGATGACACTTCACTAATGGAAATTAACCGCGAGTGACTAAAATGAAAACATAACTTAAGCTTGAGGAGTTGTTTGCAATTTTTTATTTTAGGTGACCAAAAGAAAAATATATATTTGGATGACTAACTGTGTAGCTTATCCTTTGTTTTAAGCTGAACCAATTGGGAGCAAAAATTTGCTTTAAATAAATAGAAGTGTATATATCAACACATATCGAATTAAATAATAAGAAATTTAGGGTTAATTTAATATTATTAATTTTAAAATTGAATTATTTGATATTATTAAAAAATATTTTTAAATAGATAAAATATAAGTACTATTTTTGAAAATAATCATGATATTTAGTGGTTGAGACGGCAATTCCAAATAGTCAATTGTACGTTGAGAAAAGGTTTAAACTTTTTTCTTTAAACAATTTTTTCTTGCCAAAGAGAACAAATTTCTTCTTGCATTAGCTTTCAAATTTTCATGGTGCCCTTAAATTCTCAACTATTCCCTTCATTTGCGCCGTGTCTTTGATTCTTTTCCAAAGATTAGAAATTTTCCTTTTTGTTAAACAATTCTTTCTTGGATTTTCCCACTGTCTTTCCTTTTTTTCTCTCCCCTATATTTTCTATTAAAAGATTGCCTTTGTTTCCCAGATTTTTTCCCGTCTTTACCTCTGTTTGCTGTGCAGGAAAATATGAAAGATTTGTGTTTCTGTTTGATTCATTAGCTCTCTCAGACAAAACTCCTGGCATTTTGTCCTTTATGTTCCTTGAAATCTACAAGAGATCCAATCCTTGTCCTTTTTTTACTTGTTTTTTTCTCAGTTCAATGAATCTTAGTCAATGTTCAAGACTTCAAATTTCTTGAATTCCTTTTCCCACCCTTTTTACATTCTTGAATTGTTCCAAATCTCCAACCCCCCCCCCCCCCCTTTTTTTTTTGTTAAAGAAACCATAGTGGAAAAAAAACATGTGTTCGGAAACAAGTCCTCGGATATCGTTTTCGCATGATCTAATCCAACCAAAGACCGAATCGAATGTATCTCGAAGGGACACAAAGCTGTTGGAGCCATGTCCGAATTTCGAGTTCAACATTTGCAGCAGCAGCTTCGAGCAACAATATTCATCTGCAGATGAATTGTTTGAAAATGGAATGATACTTCCTAAAGTGGTCAAAAAACATGAAGTCCCATCGGTTGTTTCGCTCCCACCGCGGCCTAAATCGTCTGCAGTCGAGGATTCAAGGAAAGATATGGAAGAGAAGATGCTGTCCAAGTCGTTTTGGGGTTTCAAGAGAAGTAGCAGCCTCAACTGTGACAAAAAGAAGAGCTTGATTAGCTCTATACCGCTTCTTTTACGAAGCAATTCGACCGGTTCGGTGCCTAATCCGAAACACTCGTCGATAAAAGACAGTAACAAGCATGGTAATCCAATGGCATATCAGTTTCCTCAAAAGCCTCCTTTGAAGAAAAACAATGGGAACTATCCATACAGCAACGGTGTTCGAATCAGTCCGGTATTGAACATCCCTCCGCCTTACATCTCGAAAGGAATGGTGAATCTCTTCGGTTTAGGTTCTTTGTTACGTAACGGGAAAGTTAAGAAGGGCAGGAAATGAAATTTTCCCATCAATTTTCCAATTATTGATATACATGATGTACATGTTGATCCATATCTTGAAGTGTTACAAAGCTTAGGAGACAAAAAGAAAACAGGTACCCCTTTTGATCTCATGGCTTGTGGGATTCAATTCAAAATATGTTTTTTGACTTGTTAGCTAATTATTATCTAGAATTATTGCTCGGATACTTCGTTTTTGTTAAATTACTATATAAGAATATAGTCTCTGACAAGCTTCCAAATATATAAAAAAACTTATAAAAATCTAAACATATCTGTATCGGATCACATCGAATCCGAACAACACAATGTACAATTGTAGATAAAGAGAAATTGGGTTTGTGGTGTCACCATTTGTTTTATATAAATATTGTTTGTATTATAGCTTACGATATACACTTATAATCTAATTGTGGGCCATTGGTTGTTTGGTTCCCTAGAAGTGGCCCTTCCCTTTTGCTTTGCTTGATGTGCCGGGAAATCCCACTCTAAGCATTTGTTTGTGAAGTTGTTTCTTGCAAGGCAAGAAAACTGAGACCTCATCCCCCTTACCACTCCATCATTTCTGTTTAACATCAAACATTGTTTGACTTCATATTTAATAATCTACGCATTGTTAGTGAATCTGATGATGTATTCGTAGTAACTTCTCTCCATAGATAAGGTATCCGAATATACCAGGGTTGAGAGACGTAATACAAAACCAGTTAATAGATGCTAAAAAGGGAATCATTGGTGAAGTTTATTATGAAATGTGAAAACGTTCATATCCGATAATTACAAAAGAACAAAAGAATTCTCCGAGTGTGGTATAGTGACTGAAAAATCAGGTATGGTTTTCATTTGTGTCGTTGGACTTTATTGGCTTTCAACTGAACAAAGTGACCTCTGAAATTGCAGTCTTCAACCTAAAGAAAATGTAACAAGCCTTGTAAATATACACGAGATGGCTGAGAGCTGAAATTTCATAATAGAGAAGACATGTTTCCCGGATTCTTCATTTTTCTTTAAGGGTTAATTACTGCGGAAGTCACTTATGTTTATTGTGATATAAAACGAGGAGGATCTGAAGTCATAACTGTGAATTCAACGAGCGGGAGAAAGGGAAAGCAGGGAGTATCATTGATTCGCCGTTGATATTCGTGTTTCGATCCGCGAGCAATCGATTAGTCTCGGCGAGTAACTTTTCTGCCTTAGACATGGAAGAACCCAAATCAATAAGGGGAATAGCAGAGGCTTCCTGAGAGGAAAATGAAGCATTGTGTTTCGATGATAAGGCAATCCCACTCGACTGCAACAACTTAGCGGCGGCCGAGACCTTGGGCGTCAATGAAATGTTTGCGGCACGGTGGTTTAATCGCATCGATGTCGATGATGATACCGAAGCAGTTCTTTCAATGGTGGGCGTGTCGGGCCTCAAAGGAGTCCTTGTGCTTCTCCCTAACAATTTTGCTACCATCGCTATACATTCTTGAATGACAGTGTTTCTTTTGCAACGGGGATTCAGAGTGTCGCAGACTCTCGTAAGGAGCGAGAAAATTCTCGTCTACCTCCGTCTCCGGTTGCCGTCTCGGCCGCTGCGATGAGACCGAGCCGTGCTGTTTGTGAGGTATAGATTTCGAGAGGTCATCGGAAGAGTGGGAGGATGATACCGGGGACATAAACCTAGAACTGACTTCTCTCACCCTAGGTCGTCGCGGTGGGGGGCGAGGAACAGCGGGAGCCGCCGCCGCATGACTGGTGTTTGCAACCACTTGTTAGTTGTTCCGTTTCCACCGTCATTAAAAGAATCTATTGAAATTTGATCAATCTTTGTATGATAATTCTATTGAGATATCTCTTTGTCTTTCGCTTATTGAGCGAAATCTGAAAACTGAGCAGTGTTTGGTGAAGAAGAAAAAAAGAGCCGTTGGGGGAGCCACGGTCGAGTTTTTAAAAAGTAAATTCCGTTATCGGACGGGTCTCTCGTCAGTGCTGGCCCAGCCCACCCAACTAATGAAACATCTGACCCATTAGCGTTTAATTAAATAAAGGTAAAAACTTTTTGGTAGGTCCTTGTATTATAGTGTCTTATTCGGTTAGTCCCTATCTTATTAAATGTATCGTTTTGATCATGTACTAGTAAAATAATCAAATACGACCAATTTTTAACAAAAGTTCATATTTTCTGTTTAAATGAATGGTATTAAGTCTCTAAATTATAATTTTTATTTTAAATTTATCTCTCAATTTTTTTAAAAAATATTTTATCCTCAAATTATAACTCGTATTATAAATTAATCTTTTAACTCTTCTAATTTCATTCTAAACTATAAGTATATGCAACGAACTGAGTTGATGGACCGAGTCAAACTTGAGAGATGTGAAAGAATAAATTGTTTAAATTTAAAATTTGAATTTAATATCTGATTTAAAGGAATTTACTTAGGGGTGTTCAAAGAGTCAGTTCGGTTAACCGACCGAACCGAACTTTTAAAATTTTATTAACCAAATTTTTTTTTGTATTAACTGTTAATCGAACCGAAAAAAGTTCGAAAATTTTTAACCGAATCGAAAAAAGTTCGGTTAATCCGATCGGTTAAATCGGTTAACCGATTTTTTTAAAAAAAATGGAAAAATTATACAAATGGTCACTAAACTATGTTAAAATAATTTTTTAGGCACGAAACTTTCAAAAATTATAAAAAAACCCATTAGACTTATCGAATTATTACTTTGATTCATCATACATTATAAATTATTGATAAATATTAAAAAATTTTAAAAATTATTTTTTTAATTTAATAAATTTAATTATTATTTTATACTAATTTTATAAAATTTAATGACCATTTTATAATTTTTACAAATTTAATAACTAAAAATAAATATATAAAAATATATAATATATAAAAATTTCGGTTAATTAACCGATAACCGAAATTCTAAAAAATCATTAACCGTTAACCGATTCAATCTAAAATTAACAGACCAATTAATTGAAAAAAATTTCAGTTCAATCGGTTAATTCGATTAACCGAAATTTTGAACACCCCTAAATTTACTAACCGATTGATTGAATTTGTACTTTGGATCCAATTCACACGATCCTAACCCGTCATTTCATTCGTTAAAGTTCATACTCATAATCAAAGAAAAAAAACAAAACGCCCTTCCTTTCGTTCTCCGATTTGCAGAGAATTCAACTTCCCCGCAATTCCAATGCTATAATTGTATTTCGTCGAGCACCCAAAAACCCTTTCCCCTTCTCAACTCGCAATGTCAGGTCCATCACTCATGGATTCCCTGTTCCAGCGCAGTTTAGAGGACCTAATCAAAGGACTAAGACAACAACTGATCGACGAACAAGCTTTCATCTCCAAATCCCTCGAAGAAATCCGAAAGGAAATCAAATCCACCGACATCTCTACCAAATCCACAGCTCTCCTCAAACTCTCCTACCTATCCAATATCCACTTCCACGACATGGCCTTCGCGGCTTTCCCTGCACTGGAAGTCCTCTCTTCCCCTCGTTTCTCACACAAGAAGATTGCTTACCACGCAATCTCACTCTCCTTCCATGATTCCACTCCCGTTCTTCTCCTCATAACCAATCATCTGCGGAAGGATCTTAACAGTACCAATGAGTTCGAAGTAAGTCTGTCTCTTCAATGCTTGTCTAGAATCGCTAATGTTGATCTCGCTAGAGATTTGACCCCGGAAGTTTTCACTTTACTATCTAGTAATAAGCTTTATGTTCGGAAAAAGGCTGTAGCTGTAGTTTTAAGTGTTTTTGAGAAATACCCAGATTCTGTTAGGGTGTGTTTTAAGCGATTAGTTGAGAATTTAGAGAATTCTGATCCTCAGATTTTGTCTGCGGTTGTTGGGGTGTTTTCTGAACTTGCTTGTAAAGATCCCAGATCGTATCTTCCTTTGGCACCTGAGTTTTATAAGATTCTGGTTGATTCGAAAAACAATTGGGTTTCGATTAAGGTATTGAAGATTTTTTCTAAGTTGGCTCCTCTCGAACCGAGGTTGGCAAAACGGATTATTGAGCCTATTTGTGATCTTATGAGGAATAGTGGGGCGAAGTCATTATTGTTCGAGTGCATTAGGACTGTGGTTACTAGTTTGAGTGAGTATGAATCTGCTGTGAGGCTTGCGGTTGGAAAGGTTCGTGAGTTTTTAGTGGACGAGGATCCAAATCTTAAGTATCTCGGATTGCAGGCTCTTAGGATTGTAGCTGAAAAGCACTTGTGGGCGGTTTCAGAGAATAAGGAAGTTGTAATCAAGTCATTGAGTGATGCAGATCCTAATATAAAGATTGAGTCGTTGCGTCTTGTGATGGCAATGGTATCTGAACATAATGTGACTGAAATTTCCAGAGTTTTGGTCAATTATGCACTTAAATCTGATCCTGTGTTTTGCAATGAGATTCTTGGTTCTATTCTGTCAACTTGTTCGAGGAATTTGTATGAGATTATTGTTGACTTTGATTGGTATGTATCACTTCTTGGTGAGATGTCAAGAATCCCACATTGCCAGATGGGACATGAAATTGAAAATCAGCTAATTGATCTTGGTCTGAGGGTCAAGGATGTTAGGCCAGAACTTGTTCGTGTTGCTCGCGATTTGCTAATTGATCCTGCCTTACTTGGAAATTCATTTTTGCATGGTGTAGTATCTGCTGCCGCATGGGCATCTGGAGAATATGTTGTGTTTTCCAGGAACCCATTAGAACTTGTGGAAGCACTATTACAGCCTCGCACTAGTTTGTTGCCACCATCTATAAGGGTAATTTACATTCAGTCTGCCTTTAAAGCTTTAGTTTTTTGCCTGCATACTTGCTTTATGCAAGGGAAAAGGATTGCTCCCTCTGCATCTCTGGATAATTATCCCACTGGAGTTTCAGCATCTGCGTCTTATGAATCATTTGACGATTTTTCTGTTGAAAATAGTGCAAATGCGGCTGTTTTACATTGCCAGACACGTGCTTCTGTTCCTATCACCAAGGAGTCCATTGTAAACATATTGAATCTGGTTGAGTTAGCTTTGGGCCCTCTATTAGGAAGCCATGATGTGGAAGTGCAGGAGAGAGCACGGAATTTGCTTGGTTTTGTTGATTTGACAAAACCTGAAATTCTGAACTCTTCGATTCAAGAGAAAAAGGTTTTAGAGGGAAAAGGAGTGGAACCTTCCAAAATCATCAAACTGATGCATGATGCCTTTTCCAAGGAGCTCGGACCTGTTTCTTTAAGTGCCCAGGGAAAGGTTTCTCTGCCAGATGGGTTAGTGCTGAAGGAGAACCTTGGTGACTTGGAAATGATATGTGGTGATATTGAACCGCCTTCATCAAACTCATTTTCTTTTGGAAGTCCTTTTGAGGAGAAGGATGGGTTGTCTTTCTCTAACCTTCAGATTAAAGAAGACAATGAACAATCAAATGAGTCCACTTCACTGTTAGCTGAGCATCGTAAGCGCCATGGGTTGTATTATCTTCCTTCAGGGAAAATTTCAAATGATTATCCTCCTGCCAATGACCCCACGTTACTGGGTAATATCAATGATAATACCGACGATCTTGCTAAACTCACAGCGGAATCACTTGTTCCCCAGAGAAAACCGAACCACGGTAAGCCCAGGCCCGTAGTTGTGAAATTGGATGAAGTGGACGGGAAACCTGTTGCTAGGAAGCAGCCTGAGTGTAGAGATGATTCTCTCTCAGGTGCTGTTCGTGAGGTTCTTTATGGTAGTGAAGATATTCCACCCACTTCATCTCAAAGCAACCTTTGTACTTCTAGTAAGAGTAAAGGAAAGGAAAAGCTACATACAGATCCTCATATGGAATCAAAAGAAAGTGCAGTTGTCGACGGAAATTCTAGTTCAAGAAGGAGAAAAGACCGTCGTCAAGGTAAAGATAGAAGACATAGAAGTCCAAGGAAGAAAAATGATGAGGAAAGAAAAGATACTGGTCAGAAAGATAAAAAGAAGAGTATCGGTAGGCATAAATCACGGCAAAGAGCCGAGGAGCCTTTGCATTTTCCTGTACAAGCTCCATTGATTCCTGATTTCCTTTTATAGCACTGAAACTTTTTTATCCGTCTGTCCCAAACTGTTGAAGAGAAATTGTCTGATGAATCATCCCCTGTATTCTTCCTTCAAGGTTAGCTCTGCTGTAAATTTATACTTTCTGTTTTTACTTTATCTGTGGTTTGTGGTTTATTGAAATTTAAACACTGGGATTGTCTTTGGATGTTCCATTTTGAAACATTCTTTCCCTTGGAAGCCTTGGGTGTTTCAAGTGTAGATATGGTTTTGCTTTGATGAGATTGAGTGTAATTGGATGCTTCAATTACATCATTTAATTGTTACCAAAAAAGTTGCACATAATTAATTACAGTACTTTTTAAGTGGATAATTTACACTTCATGGGTACGTTTTCTTACTAATGCTTTCTATTGTCCAATGACACAGCGAACACATGATATTAAGAATTTTGTCGGATATCGAACACTGTGATGATGCTGACGGAATATAAAAACATTTACAGATTGAAAAAGTTCGTTGGGTTAGAAAGGATAGTTTAAGAGGTTATAGTCAATTCATACAGAGTTGGAATAAAGAGAGTTTAGGACAGAAACTATGAAAAGAAGATAAAAATTATACAACAATACAATTTAGAGAATAAGATGGTCAGAAGGATTAGTTACTAGTAAATTACTGGTTACTTTAGTATTAACATATAGAAAAAGTTTGTACCCATATTTTTTAATAGAATTAAAGTAATTATAGGATAATATTTGTTTATATATTTCGTACTTTATAAATAAAATTATTTGAATCTAAATATCTTAAAATAATATATCCTCTTTCTCGATGAAACTTGAAATTAAATGTATAAGCATTTCATTAAGGGTTAAAATAATATTTTAGATTCTTTTAGTTTCATTTAGTGATGTGAAATTGTTTTAGTCCGAGCTTGATTAATAAAGTGAAATACTAACGCGATTAGTTCCAATGATATCTAGTTTAATATGTTTTAAGTTAAAATATTATGTACGTAGATAATTTTTGCATAAAGACTTACGCATTAAAATTAATTGTATGATTCAAGTTAGTCTAACTTAATTAAGAGAAACTTATGAAAATCTAAAGATTTTATTTTTTTAAATGATTGACTCAAAAGGATATGAAGGTCAAAGTCACAAAATTATCAGCGTACCTAAATTACACAAGTCACTACGTAGCTATTACCTTGCCGTTTCCTCTAACATTCCAAGAGCCTTCTTTAGTATTATTTTACAAACCTTCCTTGTATTTAAACCCTATCTTACATCATTGTTTTCAACACATTCATTTCTGTTCTAGTGTGTTCTTTCTCTCCTAATCTCTCATATTACCAGGAAAAGAATGGCGGAAAAACGGCATCTAAGCGAATCATGTTCCGATCAACATGATAATCAGCCGACGAAGGAGAAACGCATGGAACCTCAAACTTCTTTTGCTTCGTATGTTTTGCCATTTTCTTCATTTCTTATGATTCTTACTTTTGGTGTAAAATTATATAGCAAAATCATATGAATCTCAATTATTTCTAAAGTCAAATCTCTGGACACCGGACTTTTGATGTTTCTTCTTCATTTCATTTATTGTTAACAGTGTGATCAGGGACGCTGTTACGGTGAACTGCTTGTCTACAACTCTGGAACCATTCCTTAGAAGAGTGGTATGTATTTTTCTCATTAATCCAAGCATTAATCTTAATGAATATTCATAATACATATGATTATGTTGTAGATTCATGTCATTTCTCAGGTGAAGGAAGAAGTAGATCGTAGTCTTCGAAATCAAATCCGATATTTCAGCCGCTCCCCGTCTCTTCAAATCCAAGCACCAGAGCCATCAACCCTCGAGCTAATTTTCCCCAAAGCTCTTACCCTACCAATCTTTACCGGCAGCAAGATCGTGGATGAAGAGAGCAACCGGCTTCGAGTCATGTTGGTTGATACAAGGGGAAACCAAATGGCTCCGGTGCTTTTTCTGAGCCCAATTAAAATAGATATCGTCGTTCTAGACGGCAACTTCCCATCGGTCGACGGTAAGAGTTGGAGTAGGGAAGAGTTTGATCGGAGCATCGTGAGGGAAAGAACAGGGAAACGTCCCTTGCTCACCGGAGATTTGGCGGTCACGGTGAGGGACGGAGTTGGTCTGATCGGTGATATCGAATTTACGGATAATTCGAGCTGGGTTCGGAGCCGGAAGTTCCGAATCGGTGCAAAGGTTGCGCACGGGAGTTCCGATGGTGTTCGGATTCGAGAAGCCATGACGGAAGCGTTTGTTGTCAAAGACCATCGTGGCGAACGTAAGTTTTCGTTGTTCTCCATTTTCCATTACTATCATTTACATGTGATTATTTATTATTTAGGGTTAATTGCATTACTTGTTCTCAACATTTAGAAACAATTGAGTTCCCAAAGTTAACCTATTATTTTTATTAAATAGATATATTATATTTTTATGTCAAAATTTAAATCTATATAAAATAAAATAATCTACACATTTTTATTTATTAATATAATTCAAAATTATTAACCTTAAACTTTAAAAACTAAACCATAAACTTTAAAGTATATATCTAAGGACTAAGAGATTACGTATAATTTTTCCCAATAAAAACAAATCAAATAAATTGCCTATTTAGTAGGTATACACATGTTTAAATATTCAGGGTATATTTGAACGACCATTTAAGGTTTGAATTAAATTAATAGAAAGGCATGATTAATATGATACGAATACTTTGAGAATATTTTAAAATTCAATAACCGCTTTACAATTAAACAATAGTTTGAGGATGTCTAGTGTAATTAAGCTTATATTATATACTATTATCGTAATCTCTTGTTCTAAAGAGCATTAACTAGTCCTACTACGGATGTGCTTAAGATTTTGATTATGCTCAACTTAGAATTAATCTTAATTAATTTTCAACTATCAACAAGCTACATTGAAAATGATCTATACATAATCTACAATATTTTTAATGAAAACTGTTTGCTTATATTCCCCTCGATTTTCTAGCTGAGCTGTTGTAATTTGCATCTAACCATAGCTGAGCCTGAGATCAAGATATGCATCTCTATAATATTTACATATGTAGTAGCAATTGGTTGTTTTAAAACTCTTTGCTTTAATAGAATTGGGGATAAACAATGAAGAGTCAAATACTAATCATAGAATCCCACTGCGAATATATTATAAAATAATTTAAAATAAATACCCGCTATACTGAATGATAAGAAATTTAATGTTTTTTAAAAAGTTTAAATCGATTTATATCATTAATTATCTTAAATGACAGTAAACTATATCTTTCGATCAAAGCCTAAAAATGATCTTTTATCTTTAAGATTTAAAGAGTATGATTTAGTCTTTAGTACTTAAAGTTTAGTATTTAGGATTTAGAATTAAGTTACAGACTTCAGGGTTTGATTCTTGAATGTTGTAATATACATAAAAACTTTAGTGTTTTTTTCTATACCCTAATACTAAAAAAATCAAATTTTTAATTGTTAATTCTAAATTTTAAATTCTAATATTTAATTAAACCCTGAATATACAATCTACTTTAAATTTCTAAACTTTAATCCTAAATATTAATCTTAAACTTTAACTCAAAATCTAAATTTTTAATGCAAAAACATACATAAAAATACCGAAAAGAGAAGAAAGATGTTTATTAAAAAATTGAGAAGATTTTATTCTTCGTCTCTTGCCTTCCTATTTAAAGAATCCATGTACTTATATTTTAGTCAAATTGCCTTTTGGTCCCTCTGCTATCCTTAAATTTAGGATTTAGTCCTATACTCTAACTTGACATGATTAATTGTGTGATTGAAGTATACATGAAGCACCATCCACCAACGTTGGGAGATGAAGTTTGGCGGCTAGAAAAGATCAGCAAAGATGGAGTATTCCATAAAAGATTATCCTCTGCGGGCGTTAACACAGTGCAAGACTTTTTAAAGATGTGGGTCGTCCATCATGACAAGCTTAGAAGTGTAAGTATTTGCTCAAACTTGCCAGTGTTCTCTTCACTTTTCTCATATATAATCATCCAGCTGAACAGATGTTAGGCACTGGGATGTCTGAAAGAGTGTGGAATATCGCAATCAAACATGCTAAAACTTGTGTACTGGGAAACAAACAGTATATTTTTCGAGGATCGAATTACAGAATCTGGTTGAATCCGATTTGCCAACTCATGAAAGCAGAGATCAATGGGAGTTTATATCCTACGACTCACAACTTGAGTGGTATTAACAAGGTATGTGTCATATACTAAGCTATAAAGGTCTGAGACCCCTTGATGTTTAGTAACCAAGTTCCGAGTTGAATCGGGTCGGATACTATTTCGAGAGAGAAGTTGTTTGAACTTACGGGACACCGAGCTTGTTTCCACGCGATTCAATAGGCTCTGGCTACTAAGCTTGATCATTTATTTTTGGTCCTAAATGTCTGTTAGTCTATTGGCATTTGCAAATTGCAGGCATACCTAGAAAACTTGGTGAGACAGGCATATGCAAATTGGTCTTCCTTGGAAGAGGTAGAAGGAATTTCTAATGAAATTGGTCTTCTCACACGAGGTAATTCCTTTTTGAGGAACACGTGTTTTCCTTTCATTAGTCGAATTGTCCAAGTGTCGGTTGACGATTTGATAACGTCGCAACTCACGAGTCTTTTGTCGTTACCTAAGTAGTTAGTTGATGTTCTGGGACATTTATAGCAGTGTTTTATGTGAATATTTCTATACAGGGGATCATGTGGTAGACCCAGACCCCAATCATCAACAAACCATGGTGAGATCATTTCAACAAAACGTGCATCTTGCAGATTGTTCGCTCGAGGGATATTTTCCGAGCGAAATGCAAGCAGATGGTGGTAACTGGGAAGCGAACCAGGCATATTTCAACACCACAAACGAAAATGGGGTCAGATTGAACACGTTGAGGTCGAATTCGGACGATGATTTGTCGTCTCCGAGATCCTTTATCACAAGGTGAATCATGCATCAGTGCATTGAAGCAAACAATGCAGCGGTGACTGAGAAGTGATCCGATGTGGTCACCTATTCATCTTTGAGATAACTGCAACTGCAACTGCAATTTGCTGTTTTTTATGTTCCTTTTTGCCTTTGTTTCCCGATGCTATCTTTGTAAGAGACTGATACTACTTATCCATTGGTGGTTATACCATCTTATCGGTTGGTCGTCCGAATTTGGTGTCGTAAATAGAGAGACTTAGGATGGAGAAGTCGTCATTGTAGAGATTATACATTGTTGGTTATAAAAAATACCTTTAACCACTAAAATTGGTGTGATTTTAACGATAAAATATTTATTTATTTTTATAAAACTAATGTCGTTATTCACGTGATTGTTCATACATATTGAATCAATTAGTATAATTATAATAAATGAGTGCCAGAGTTAAGGTTAACACAGATTGTGTCGTAAAAATTAACTAATAATTCATATCAATTTAATTAAATAAAAAATCGATGACTAAATTTAACTCAGGACATATTTAGGATCATGGGAATGTGTCGATGATCACACTATTGTTTTTAAGCATCCTTCTCAAGAACGCACGACTCAGCCATCTTCTTTCACATTTGGTAACATGTTATTTATATGGTTGGTTTTAAGTTTTAATGGAAATTTTATGTTTTGAGTTCTTTTATTTTGTTTGCTCAGATAAAGTGTTTGAAGGAGTGAAGAATGTTGCTTTGTCATCTTTGGGAGGCATAAATGGTATTTCATTGTGTTATCTTTTCTAGCGAGTACTATTTTGATGCATGTTTATTAATTGTTTGTTCCCTTTATTGAGCGCTTGAAATTATGTAATTTCTGGCACAGCTATTATATTTGTGTATGGCCAAACCAGAGAGGAATAACAGAGAAGGCTGTCAATGACATCTACCAGCATATAATGGAAGTGAGACTCAGTTCCCTCGAAGTTGAACTTTTTTCATGTTGCCCATAATTTGGTTTGGAATTTGGATTGTATACAAGCAGTTAAGTGTTTTTCTCAATTGTTGCAGACACTAGAGAGAGATTTTAACATTAAAATTTCGGGATTGGAAATTTATAATGAGAATGTGAGGGACCTGTTAAATTCCGAATCCGACCGCAATCTCAAGCTTCTAGATGATCCAGAGGTAA
This sequence comes from Abelmoschus esculentus, assembly GCA_035048815.1. Lineage (NCBI taxonomy): Eukaryota > Viridiplantae > Streptophyta > Magnoliopsida > Malvales > Malvaceae > Abelmoschus > Abelmoschus esculentus. The sequence continues at coordinate 2,896,778 of JAUCBN010000027.1, read as the reverse complement.
TGGTTGTTACCAAAGCAGCTCTGCTTTTAATCCTCCTGTCATTAATTAGATTTTTGTCTGTTTAATCTCTGATTGCAGAAAGGTACTGTGGTTGAGAAATTGGTGGAAGAAACAGCCCGCAATGATCAACATCTAAGGCATCTAATAAGCATATGTGAAGGTAATTATTGAAACAATTTCTGAGTTAGCAGACTTTTCCCCTTTTTTAAATGCAAGTAATTTTTTACTTGAATTTGTAGCTCAAAGACAAGTTGGAGAAACTACTCTAAATGATTCTAGGTCATGGTCACACCAAATAATAAGGCTGGTATGAACGAGGACTACTGTTGGTTTTGTTAGAATATCCGATGCCTAATGGAAGCTAATTCTTGGATTTGTTTTTCTAACACTGTAGACAATTGAGAGAACTCTGCATGAAAATTCTGATTGTGTGGGATCATTTGTGCTCCAAATCTGATGGAGGCTATGGAGTCCTGTTAATTCCATCTTTGTCAGATTGTAATATTTAAGTTATTGATCCCACGAAGACTGAGCCGATTTTACTACTTCTTATGACTGCACTAAGAAAACTAAAAACACAAGTTATTTGAAAGATTGAATGATAACTAAGATAACTATAAAAGCATAAAACTAAATAACGAAATAATAAGATAAAAAGGAGGTTAGATTGAGTGCTTTGTAGAGAATAATCCAGTTATGTTAAGTATCCACTTATTAATGCAATGGGTTGAACTATCGTCTCGACGGATCGTACTAAGGGTCGTCGCAGCTGCCTAGGCGGGGTTATGCCTTGTCGATAATCCAACATTCCATAGTTCGACAGAGCATCCTTAAATGTCTTCTTCCTTATCTCTAAGCGAAGAGAACTGTTGAAACCCACGTCTTGATGATACCTCCCGGCGTGAATCAAGGGCGGATAACAAGTAAACACATGTATCCTACTAGTCGCTGAAATCCTTGACGAATTAGTAAATGCCCATGAGCAAAGACCGTATTCTCTCATTTCGTGAACCTACATCTCCCGATGTTAGGCAAATGAGTTTTTCTTAAATACTTATCTTTCGAGCTTATATGCAAGAAGAGTAACTACCAAGAGAGAATAAACTATGCAATATGTTTTGTATTAATAAATATAAAACATAACATAACCTTCATCTTCGACTACTCCACAAACAATCTAAACCTCCGAAAGACTTAAAACATGATGGAGGTGGCGGCTAAAGGTATAATAATGTGATAATCCGTCTTGACTCCACACTAAACCTAATAAGTGCTTTTTATAGGCCAATCCCTAAGTTGATCTTTCCATGCAAGGAAAGAGTTCTAAACATGAAATAAATCTAATTCCTAATTAAACTATATTAATTTGATATTATTTCCTAAAATATCTCTTCTTTCCCGCGGTTTGACTTGTGCTTGACTTCCTAACTGATTTGTTCGTTGAATTCGGTATCTTTTCCTCTTTCTGTTGAGCACCAATTGTCATCTTTTATGCTGCTGTGGCGGCCTTCAGAATGCTGTCGTGGCGGGTGCTTCATCTGCAATTCAGCATCTATTTTTTTCTTTGGCTCTTTCTATGATCTAGTTTCTTGTCTAAGAAATAAAACTATCAAATATATATGTTTTATGCCAATTAATAGATAAATTTATAAAGTTAGTGATCGGATACTGAGATATGGGGCGCTTGGCAAACTCACAGCTAGCACACAGCCTTGCTCTGATACCACTTGTCACGGGGTAGAGTTTTGGCGCAGGGACTTTCACCTGTGCGACACCTCAGGTCTCTCGCATACCCGAAGTTAAGCCTTTACCTTCTTCAATGTTCACTGGTTTCGCCCTCCCATGGGCTCATCAAGGAAGTGGGGACAGCTCCCGGCAAATGTGGTACGCGATCAACACGCTCATCCGAAGATAGGTCGACTGCTCGGCATGTACTACACCCTTATTGCTATCCCGCTCCCAAGCATTAAGCACAACCAGAAAGCATCCCGCTCGATCCCGTGTTGTCACGACAAACGATACGTGACAATATCATATATATTTCTCTCTACTAGTCAGTGGGGATGTAAATGAGACGATACAGGTCGCGAGTTACTCGAGCTCGACTCGGTCAAAGCTCGGTCAAAACTCGGCTCGAGCTCGAACTCGGCTTGAGTTTTTAACGAGCCAAGCCGAGTTACATGATGCTCGACTCGAGAAGCTCACAAGCTACTCGAAAACATAAATATACTATTTTTTATTTTTTATAATTTAAAATCTAAATTTCTAAACTTAAAACCCTAAGATCTAAACTTTAAACATAAGTCTTAAACCCTAAATTAAGATATTAAAACCTAAAATTAACAAGTTTGAGTTTATACAACTTGTGTATCAAACTTTTTTTTACATTAGGCTTTAAATGAGACATGAGAGACAAGAGTTACTCAAGTTTAACACGGTCAAAGATCGGTCAATACTTGACTTGATTAGGCTCGAAAAAAGCTCGAGCTCGAACTCGACTCGAGTTCCTAACGAGCTGAGCCGAACCGAGCTCGAGTTCGAGCTTAGCACTACTCGAGCTCGACTCGGCTCGTTTACACCCCTACTAGTCGTTATTAATTTTTTAAAGATAAAATACTAAAATATAAATAAAATATAATTGTATCATTTAAAAAAATAAATGAATTAAAAAAATAGTAAAAATAAGATATTAAAAATGTAATTATTATTTTTATTTATTATTAAATACATGTGTATCATATATTTTTATAATAATAATAATAATAATAAAAAAAATAATAAAAAAAAAAAAAAACACATGCGCAACCCCCACTTTCATGGACATCCTTTGACATAATTTTTTAAGCATACAAATATTTTTTTACAAATATTTAAAAAATAATTAAATTTGATATTATCTTTTTAAGGAGTGGAATTATTTTTAATAAAAATAATGAAATGATATGACTGCTAAAATTTTAATAATATTAATATGATATTTTACACAACAGTTCACATGCATTTTTTTTTCTATTTTGTTATACACCTGTTTTTAATATTATAATAAAATATTTAAATAAATAATTTCTACTTTAAAATTAAAATAAAGAAACGAACATAGCTAGACTAGCACAATGTACATAATACCACCAACCCACCTACATTACATTAAGGTACATGTAAATTAACACGCAGGGCTGGATAATAATTTTAATTGTTTTACATTTGAATATTCGGGATCCATATTTTTTTTTTAAAAAAATCAAACTACTATAGATATATTATTTCACATCACGATGGCTTTGAATTCAAATAATTTAATTATTTAATTAAACTAAAATTGATAAAATATTTTGAAATATTAATGTAACACCCGACCCGGATGTCACGATGGGCCTCCGGCCCAAAACTCATATTTCAAAAATTCCGTTTTAAAAGCCCAATAATAAAAATCACGTAAAATCTAAAAACAATTTCATAGTCCACTTAAATTAAAACAAGCCCAAAATAATTCAAGTAAAACGGAGCTCCAGAATATATTACAGACTATTTTAAAAACATTCGACCCAAATAAAATAACAGAGTTACAATACATATAGGGTTCAACATAGTACTAAGCCCACTACATCTAATAACTGTACTCTGACAACACGGTCGATGCTGAAAGTCCAAACCTCGATGGTGCTCCTCGTAGCCCGCTTCACCTAACCTACGCACGAAAACAGATTTCGAACGCTGAGCCACACAAGCTCAGTGGATACGCCAAACTCGGCCAACATCATGCATATCAAAGCAGTAAAGCATGGCATATAAATCACATGTATGGTATGATGGTCTAGCATGCTTGCCTAACACATGGCATAAATGAATGTATACTATCGCACACAGCATATACAATCGTATAAGTCAACACACAAGAGCGAGGCCCGCATCCACACAGCATCGGATCCTACACTCAGGATTGAGGCCGCCCTCAAATCCTATGCCCGGAATGTTACATCGGACATCTTCGAACGAGGCCGCCCAACGTTCGGAAAAGGGTGGAGGTCGCCCAACCAACCCTATGCTCGGAATGTTACATCGAACATTTTCGAGTGAGGCCGCCCAACACTCGAAATAAAAAGTCTTCAATCATCACCCGACATGTTACATCGGATGGCCTTCGACGTGTTGCAACACTTATGGATATCCGGATTCCAACATACAAAGACTCGACCACACAAACGATCCACCTAGGATCTCATTACAACAAGATATATTAAAGTCTTATCTCAATCGGTTTTTCGGAGTTATAACCTCAACTTAGTACGACAATTCATTTTATAGCTTTTAGATTAGAATGTTTATTATTTAAGATCACCGAGCCCCAAAACTCTATTCAAACTTAACCAAATTACACAGGGGTATCGATACCAGTATCGATACCACCTACCCAAAGTCAAAGTCAACAGAAGAAGGGAGGATTGTTTCGAAACACGTATCGATACAAAAAGTTTTTGGAATCCCTTGTATCGAAACAGGGTTCGATACCGTTGACCAACTTCAAAAGTCAACAGAAAGGGGATGACCCGTTTCGATACAGGTATCGATACTAAAAGTTTCTGGAATCCTCGGTATCGAAGCATGGTTTGATACCCCTGGACAACAAGCCAAAATATACTCATGGGTATCGATACCGGTAGCAATATCCCCTGCACTAAGGACGATTTTACACTTAGAATTGCTAGATTTTCAACCCCAAACTTAATCTAATCGATCCTAAAGTGTTCCTACTCAATATTAATGATGTTTAAAGTATTTTAATACCAATTTCCAGCCCTTAATCACATTAGTACGGATTCCACCATTGACACATACCAAGCTCAAACCAAGCACACACATGCACCAAATCTATATGAATGCTTCTACCATGATATGCAAAATAATTAGAAGAGTTGGGAGTACCAACCTCTTAACAAAACAGCAGCAAAACGAGTTTCCTCCTCTACCTCAAGCTTTTCCCCCTCCAAAGCTAGTTGATGGCTCACAAGCCTCTTTCTCTACAAGAGAAGGATGAAGAACGAATTAGACTTACCTTGGGATGATTCTAGAGCTTTAAAATACAAAAAGATTCAGATTTAAAGCTCTTAAAACCCAATCCCGAGCTCCCCCTAAAACCCTCACTTAAACCCTTCTTCCCACCAAACTAACACCTCTTAAGCTTGAAAGATAGATCCTCAACAGCCCTACAACTTCTTCTCCATCAAGAAAACGGGATTCTAACCCAAACTCAGCAAGATCTCACCTTTACACTTTCTTGGGCTTTAGATGAAGAAGATGAAAGAAAAGAAAAAGCTCTTTGCTCTTATGACTTCATCTCTGCAGAACTACACACCCCAAACCCCTTCATTCAGCTTATTTTGGCATTTACTAAAATGTCTTCAGCCCACATCTCACAAGTCCAACAAGCCAAGGGCCCAACAGGCCCAAAACCACACTAACCCGAGGCCCAACACAACGGGTTAACCCGACACACTAAACCGAGAATTCGGGTCGTTACAATTTTTATGATTTATTAAATAATTAGTAAATATCTGATACTAGATTATATTAATTAATTTGATTAGTAAATTATATTAGTCGATTATATAAAAATATTTAATAAAATTAAAAATAATGTTTGGTAGTCGGGGAGCTAACATATAGAGATGGGTATTTTATCCTACCCTATTGGGTCGAATTTTTTGATAAAAAATTAAATTTGGGTCGGATTGAATGACTTTTAAAGTGACATCATGTTGGGGTCGGGTTTAAGATATAAAATATCTGACCTGATCCAAGCCATGACTGTAATTTTTTCATAAACTATTTAAGGATTTTTATAATTATGGTCTTTTATCCTCTCTCTCTTTTTTTATAATTACATACATAAATTATATTTTTTACAATTAAGTCCCTGATTGTTTTACAATTTAGTCTCTAAAATTATTTTTTATAGGTCGGGTCGAGTCAGTTTTTTTAAAAAAATATTTGAGTCGAATCATAATCGGATTTAATGTATTTATGTTCGGGTCGAGTTATAATCAAATTTAAGATATTTGTGTTATAATCGAATTGTAGTCAGGCTTAGGATATTTATATTCAAATCAAATTCGGATAGACTAAAAATTCGATCGGACTCAACCGGTGCCCACCGTATTAGCATAGCTTTCGTGTTGGCCCGACTTCCGAGTATCGCCCAAACGACCCCACACGGTTTCATTTCCGTTCCCTCGTGCCATCCACGTCGCTCTAATAAAAATACACTGTTTTATATCCGAACGCTCAGTTCATGTCGTGTCAGCCGCGCACCGTCTTCTAAACTGCGTGCTGATCCCAAATAAAGTTACTTAGAAAAAAAAAAAAAAGTTTGAATTTAAATCTAAAAATAGTTTGAATTTCAATAGAAGACGGATTAAAAGATAAATACTAATAAGATTTGATTTGAGTCTGTTCTAAATTATATTTGATAATAATTTAAAATAATAGTAAAAATAAATTAATTTATATATTTATATTAAAAGTGATAATGAAAATATAAATATATTTAAAATATAAGTTGAATAATAATATTTATTAAAATTTAATATATCAACTAAATTTAATATAGTGTAATATAGGTTATGTATGTATTTTATTTCGTAATTTAAAATTTATTTGAATTTTTCTGATTTAATTCGAATAGAATTGAATTATTCGAGTTTTTATTAAAATTTAATTATAAATGTTATGATATTAATAAATATTTTTATTTAAAATATAAATATATCAAATAAAATTAAAAACTCAATTTAAAAATTAAAATTAATCGAACAATCACTAAAAAATATATTATTTCAACTTCTAATTTTTAAGTTAATTTTTATTTAAAACTTCTTTAAACAATTTAAATTTATAAAATTATAATTCAAATAAAATTAAATTAAATAAAAAGTAATTTTCGAATCCAATTTTGTCCGCGGAATACAGTACAACCCAACGAGCCCAGCAGCAGCCATTAGGCCTTTGACTTTATTGTACATCTAGAGATCGCTTGAAAAAGTCAAAATTCAGTGTATGCTCATTAAATACAGTCAACATTTTATTTATTTTTAAACATAAAATAATAAAATTGAAAATGTGGTTGACAAAAAAATTCAATTAATATTTTTAAATCTTCTTTTAAAACTATCATTTTTATTAATTTCAAAATAATATAATAGGAAGAGAATTGACCCTACTATTTTAAAATTTGATAAATTAATTGTTTATTTTTGGATTAAATGATTTTTTAATTTCTATTAAGTTTAAAATTAGGGGTTTTCCCTAAATTATGTTGATTTTAAAATTAGATAATTTAAGTCATTTTAAATACTTCTTGATAGGATATTTTCCCGTTTTAGTTTTTTATTTTTATTTTTTACGTTTTTACGTTTAAAAATTATTAATTTTAAACTTTAATTTTAAATTTTAAATCATATATTCTAAAATTTTAAATTTTTAAATTTTAAATTTTTTTAATATTAATTTTTAATTACAAAATTTAAACATATTTTTTAATAAAAGATATGAATAACGATATTGAGCAAAGAGAAAAAAAATATACTTTGTTGATATAATATAAGATAAGTGAGCACACGTATTTTAAGTATTAAAAATTTAATATTTTTACATGAATAAATTTAAATAAAATTTTAAGATAAACACATTTAAGGCCAATTTAATATTGTTGATAGAAGTGTAATGAAAATTATTTTTTAAAGTGATTTTAAAATATTTTTTTAGGTTCAGTTCGATTTTTTTTTAAAGTAGCCTTTAACCGCTGAACATAGAAATATTATTGAACGAAGCAAATTTTATCCCATTTCACTCTGTTTTCCCACCAAAGAAACGTGATGTTGGAAAAATTAAAAATTCCAGCTTCTCCGCGAATGGAAAAATTATTAGGTTAACCAGGTTCACCACGTTATTTATGGTCTCAATTAATCAGGATTATTGATTTTAATTTTTTCAAGTAAATCATCATCTCTTTCCTACATGGACTTAGCGGGTGGGTAGTTATTAAGTGGTTATTTAAAGATCAACGTTCCTGATTGCTTGGACCATGAATGACGTGGCGAACAAAATTCATCTAATAATCTCTCCTAAGAATGACAACAGGTCAGATCTGGACTAGATCCAGATCTATTTTTATATCATGGATCTAGATCTGTCCCAGATCCGCGAGTCTAGAAAATTGAGGTCCAGATTCAGATTTAATAAATCTTACAGATTCGGGTCTAAAACGAGTTTAAAACAGATCTATTAAAAAATAATTATTAAACCTATTTTTTAACGTAATAAAACTCTCATAATTAATTTCACATTACAACTTGGATGAATAAAAGATTAATTTTAATTAACTACTATCAATATAAAAAATAATAAATCAAAATCCTAAAAAATTTAACAATTACACAAATATCTTTTGAATAATACAAATATTAAGAATGTAAACCATAAAATATTTCATTGTCGTAAACTGAATATCGTCTTCTATTTTTTAGAGTGTTAGTCTTCATCACGACTTTAATCATAAACATACTAAAACAAACAAAAAACTATCAATTAAAGAAATAATTTTATTTTATGAAAATAATATACGTGAAATTTAAATATTAATATTAAGGTTATGTAATTTAATAACTTTCTTATATAACTTATTAATGATATTCACCATTTTCACATCATCATTATTACAATCTTCATTAATATTAGAACAAACATGTATTCCTTCAAAAAATCTCTTTGTCATAAATAAATAAAAATTTTATTAGAGAATAATGTGAGATATAAAACACAATATTATATATTTATATATTTTTTAAAACTAAAAGTATGTTTTTTAATAAATACGTAAATGGATTCGAGTCTAAGTTTGGATCTTAAATGTTAGATCCAGATTCAGATCCGTATTTTAATCAGAAGATCTAGATTTGACCCAGATTCATTGGGTCTAAAATTTTAGGATTTATACCCTATAAAACGAATCTGAATCTACGGATTTGGGTCGAGTCCAGAATCCATTGTCATTCCTACTTCTCCCTGAACACAGATTTTCCACCGCTTGGAATTTTCTCGTTGCTACGTCAGACATGAAAGATTATATACTAAGTCCGGCTTATCACGTTAATTGTTGTCCTAACCAATGAATATTACTCATTCCACCACTAATCATTCATTTTATTAATATAATTTTTAAAAATTATATTTTTAAATGACATGAAAAAATAAACAAAAATTCATTAATCGAAAAAATAACTTAAAAGATAACGGTGAAATAAGTATTTATAATTAAATAAGACCATGACTGATGTGATAAATTAGACCTATAATATAATTTTTGGTTAGACAAAATCTTATATTGTTTGGTTTAATAAAAATATTTGATATTATTTAAAAATACTTTTTAAGTTACATCTATCACCGGACACCCAAATTAACTGGCACCGTTAAATCTCTTTTAAGCTTCTTTCTCTTTTGTCGGTAATTCACGAGCCTCCACTTACAAAAGATAAACAGACCGTGTGGACTTGTTCCAAAGCCTTTGACATTCAAAAGTCAACCCCAAAACCACACCCGGTTTTCAAATGTCGGAACCTCAAAGTTTATAGATAGATAGAACAAATCACAAACGATAAGGCTTTGAGATGCACCATTTGTCAACCAAAGATTTTATTAATTTAATTTAATTTAATTTTCTTGGTCTTTATATATAATAATAGCAAAATCCCACTCCAATACAATCCTCCACTTTCTATCTCCACAACCTTCAAAAGTCAGCGCCTAGTTTTGTCTTCAGATTCTACTCTATATTTTCAAGCGTTTTCTTGGCAGAGGAGCCAGCTGAAAAAGCTGCAGGCTGCACATGGATGTGGATTGGGATTTACATGCGGTGGTGAGGGGATGCGCCACCGTCAACACAACAACCACCGGTGGCAATGGTGTTTCAAACAGCTCTTTCATGGCGTTTGCTACTCAAGAACCTTTTCAAGGTCAATTCTTGTCTTTTCCAAACCAGTTTGAAGCAGGGAACAATATGGAAGAATTGCATGAGCTTTACAAGCCTTTCTTCCCCAAATCTCAGCCTAAGCCTAAGCCGTCTCACGGTGGCTCTGCAACAAGCGTTGCTTGTAGAACTTCTAGGATTCCCAGTTCTAACAATTCTCGGTCTAAAAGAAGGTAAGTTTCGGCATTAAAAGCAGTCTTTTTCAATTAACCAGCTCATAGGATAGTGTATTGAAAGTTTTTGTTACTTTTCCCTGTAGCAGAAAGAATCAGCTGAAAAGGGTTTGCCAAGTTCCGGCGGAGGGTTTATCTTCAGATGTATGGGCATGGAGAAAATATGGACAAAAACCCATCAAAAGCTCTCCGTATCCAAGGTAAATCGTGTGTTTTTTTGTCTCTTTTCATGTTCGGTAACAAAGTTTGGTTTGGTTTTTGTTTGGAATTTCGATTAATCCTTCTGTTTTATTTGAACAACAGGAGCTATTACAGATGTAGCAGCTCAAAGGGGTGTTTGGCCCGGAAGCAAGTGGAACGACACAGATCCGACCCGAATATGTTCGTACTCACGTACACGGGTGAACACAACCACTCTGCTCCGACACACCGGAATTCACTCGCTGGCAGCACCCGCCAGAAGCCTTCCACTCCACAAACGGTTGCCGCTAGTGACTGCACCAAACCTTCCTCGGCTAAACCCGCTGAAAGTTCGTCTCCGGCGACCTCTGTTGATGAAGAGGTTGTGGTTGAAAGTACAAAGGTGGACAGCAGAGAGGATTTGGTTGAAGAAGATGAGTTCGGGATGTCGGACACGGCAGTGAGTGATGATTTCTTCGAGGGTTTAGAAGGAATTGCTGAAATGGTCGCCGGAAATTGTTCTAATAATTTTGACCTTCCTTGGATTGCTAACGGTTTTGCTACTGCCGCCGGTGGCTTCTAAAACATGGCCGGATATATTTCTTTTTTCTTTTCCCCTTTAATTCTTGTATATGCCATATACCCTTTAGGCTAGAATCTAAACCAACAAAGCACAAAGCTTTTAATCTGTAATTCATAGGATTCCATTAAAGAGTCTTGTAGAGGAAACAAGAATTAGTTTCTTGTTTCTAGTCTGTGGGTAAACTTTATTTTTGGTTGTAGACAACATTCTAGTTTCCTAGTATTCATGGGTTTTCTTCTCTTTTCGGACACAACTGAACAGGAAACGACCATTGTGTTTTCTTGGAATCGCCATTAATGGCTGTCAAGCATGGTGAAACTCATAACTTGGCTTCACTTAGGAACGAGAAACAAGTGGTGGATCAACTTGATTCTTTCTCGGAAATCATTCACTGTTTCGGCAATTTTGATTAGATTGATGAATGATATTGCAAAGAAACGGAAGATTCATTTACAATTCTCAAAACTTTCTCGGAAAAGTTTCTTACTTTAGACCCAAACATTCACGAGATGCTCTAAAAATCTCTGATTTGAATTCATCTTTCTGCTGCTAAATCACCTTAGATGCCGTAAAAATTTTGTACCTTTTTCTCTGCAAACACTCCTGCAATTCTGAATCCCATGAATATGCTACCAACATCCAGAATTACTCGATGGGTTCTCTTTAGTTTTGTTATTTTTCCTGAGAAATTCATGAAACCCATTCTCATTTTCATTCTTTTGTAAATCTCATATTTTTTTAAACCAGATCATGAAATTTCTGAAATCAACCCACACATTCAGAAGCTTTTGACACTAAACATACACTTTCCCTTTAAATCCACATCACTAACCAGAAGCTTTTCAATGGGAAATATAAACAAGAGGAGATTCAAAAGCTTGAAATCGTAGTTGGTGATTTTGGATTCGAAAAATGTTGAGACCTGAGAAATTTTAAAAGATGATCAAGATTAGTGGGCCATTGATCTATCTCAATTGTTCATATATAACAAATTTGCTTCGGATTTTCCAGAATCAATTTGATTGCAGCAGCAGCAGCAGCAGCAGCAGCTAAGGGGAAGTAGAAGGGATGGGGATGAGAGAAAGAATAGTTTTGTAGAATCGTTTAAAGACTACGTTTGTTCGAACATAAAATTTAATGTCCGGTTGGTGCTTATAAACTGGACCGGGCTTTTCTCAATTCTGTTTGGCCCAAAAGAAAAAAGAGAAGAAAAAGGTACAGACATCTTCACTGGTACTCGACTCTGCAATTTCAACTTAGGGTTTAAGCAGGGCTTTTCTCTTTGTAGGTAGAAAATGCGCAGATCGTTAACATCGCTGGCTCGACCACTCCAGCGGGCGCGTGGGTTTTCCACGAGCTCCGAGAAAATTGTGGCCTCCGTTCTGTTCGAGAGATTACCCGTCATCATTCCCAAACTGGATCCTGTAGTTTATGCGTTTCAGGAGTTTTCGTAAGTTTTCATTTCTGCCTCCTTCTTAGATTTCCATTAGCTCAGTGATGCGAAAAGAATACTTGTAATAGTTTGAAGGGAGAAATCCGAATTCTTTCTCTCTGATTGATTGCTTATGACGCGAAATTATTGTTCTTTTTCGTTCTAATTTTCTGTTACTGATTTTGGTTTTAATGAATGAGATGAAAGGCTTGGAATTTATGGTTTTTATGCAGCTTTAGATGGCGGCAGCAATATAGACGCAAGTATCCTGATGAGTTCTTGGACATGTCTAAATCTAGGCAAGTTTGAAATTTCATTCCTTTGTATTACATATTATAGTAGGGCTGTAGGGGTGCTTCTTGTATGTTTGATCCTTTGTGACTAGGAATGAAGCAAGAATTTGGGTTTCGGGCATACCATAAATGTTTGAAAGTGGGTGACAAATTCATAGATATATCTTTTTTTTAAAATTTAAATTGGGTGACCAAAGTGAAAAAATTGCTTTGGGGGTGGTAAGGGGACTTAGTTTCATCCCTGTTTGTGATCCGTGTGCTAATATATGCATAAGCTGTTTCTTACATCGAAATGAACTGTGTGTCTATTGAGATTTAGAGTTGTGAGTCCTCTGAAGAGTTGATTCATGGAAGACAATGTGGAGTAATTTAGGCCTATTTTTTTCAATCGAAAATCGACAGCCTCAAGGTTGATTCAAGATGTCTAATTTTGCCTCTGTTAATGAGAGTTCTCATAGAATACAAAAGTAATGGGAAGTCATTGTTCCTTAGGTTACATTATATATGTTAGCCCCTTTCTCCTTGCTCTTCACTTTCAATGAGTACATGCATACATGTACAAGTTTGCAGATTCAGAAAAGGAGGCCAAGTGCAACAATGATGGTTTTACTTTTAGCTAATGAAGTGAAATTGTTGTATAACCAGGGGAAAAGGTGACTATCAAATTGACTATGTTCCGGCTCCAAGAATCACTGAAGCTGACAAAACAAATGACCGAAAGTAAGTTGTACATTTCATATTGCTTGTTGGAACTAATTACCAAGATTGCATTCTTTGTTTGGAAGAGATCTGATATATGTTGTCAAGATTTAACAATATTTAGGAATAAATGGCCTGAAATCTGAATTAATTATCTCTAGGAAGCCGACAAAATGAATGACGGAATAAAGTGATTCATTTTATTCTGTTCAGTGGAAGTCTGTCACAGATAGGTTATCCTCGGTTTGATAGGTGCAAATATATGTCATCAGGAAATAACAATTTGTTGGAAGAAAAGGTCTGAATTGGATCTCAAAGTGCTTCTCTCTACTAGTTGAAGAATAAGAATCTGTCTCCTTTTTTACGTTAAGAGTTATGTGAAGGAAAGGAACTATAAACATCATTCTCGAGAAAATATTTTCTTCCTCTTGGTGGTTGTACCAAAAATATCTTTCTTGTCCTTCTAGTTAAGGGGCAAAGAGAAGCGCTTTCGCTACTGAGAAAGCGAACGGTCAGCGCGAAGGTTCAAGACTTAGCCGAGCGTTAGCGAAGCTAGATTCTCATAGCGAGGCGCTTCAAGTTAGCGAAGCGCTGTAGTAGCGCCGAAGCCCTATGTGCTATAATGCTGAGCCAAGGACGCTCCGCCTTATCTATAGAAGCAGTCAAGTGAGTTCTGAACGAATTAGCTCCTTGGTAATGGCTTAATCTATAGATAGATAGCCCTATGATGGGAAACTATCACGTTAGGTTTGGAGAGAGATGTAGATAAAAATGAAATTAGTACATTTGCACCATTATAGTAGTTTAGTACAATATTCTGATCAGGGAAGTTTTGAATTTTATATTTGTTAAGGTCATTGCAGAGAGCACTTGATAGAAGACTGTATCTTCTTCTATATGGTAAGTGCAATGGAGCTCCTAGTGGGGAACCTGTGTGGCATTTTCCAGAAAAAGTTTATGATTCCGAGGAAACATTGCGCAAGGTAAGTGTTTTTTCTTGTTTCCTTTTGTTTTCTCGATGTCATATAAGTGCGAAATTTTTGCAGTGTGCAGAATCTGCCTTAGAATCCGTACTTGGAGACCTTTCTCACACTTACTTCGTTGGAAATGCTCCCATGGGACATATGGTTATAGAGCAGAAGGAGAATGTGCCCGGACCATATAAGGTATTTCAATCAAAGTGGTTATATTTTCTTCTTCCAATGTCGATGTAACGCTTCCCTTTGCTAGTCCTTTTAAACAAGTCCCAATCTAGTATTGATAACATACATCCATTTCACTTGGGATATTTATTTCCCTACCTTGTGCTTCTCTTTTTGTCAGCGATTCTTCTTCAAGTCTCAAGTGATTGATACCAACGAGTTCAATGTCCGTAAATGCGATGATTTTGTGTGGGTGACCAAGGATGAACTCTTGGAATATTTTCCTGAACAAGCCGAGTTTTTTAAGAAGATGATTATCAGCTGATGATGGCAAATTGTAACTTTGAAGTAGAGTCTACATCAGAAGTTCAATCCGAGACGATACAACCAAACATCTCAACCTGAATCCATTAGTCAAAAATAATGAAAAGCTCATTGTCCCAAGGTATTTATTTTCTTTGGTTGGTGACTATTAATGCACTATCATTTTACTTCTTTTTATTCGAATCAGATCAGCCTGTTTCTATTACCTTTCCCCATGGTGTTGGAATTCGTCTGATGAAGTAGAAAAGTAGGTTTTCTTTTTATGTTGTGATTGGATGTAGAGTTCCTTTGTTTTCCTAGCTAGTGGGTAAATGTAGGTGACTTGATGAAACCAGATGGTCGTCTGACCTCAACACACACATAATAATACATATTAATGAATCTTGGAAGTCTCGCGGGTGACCTAATTTAGGACAAGATGACTTGAATTTAATGAGGGATATGGACATTTTATATTAATTTTAATAATTTTCCTTTAACTACGTCGTGATATGTGTAAATATATAGTATTAAGTGTTTAATTTATACTAATTGATTTAGTTTGGTAGTCAAAATAAGAATAAAATAATAGTTTAGTGACTATTTAAGTAATTTACACATCGTGATAGCAGTGGGCAGACTTCCTATGACTTGAGGGAAAGGGAGGAGGAGGGGCAGTTGAAACGTTGGCTACGCAAAAATTATATATATAATGAAGTTTTTTAAGTTTTGTATTATTTTTGGATCAAACTATATATAAATTGATTTTTAAAATTAAAAATATGAGATTTAAAAAAAATAAAATTTAATAATTCCAATTATAAATTTATACTCGTTAAATAATCTAAAATTAATGTATTTTTTAGTTTTTACACTATATTTAAATGGATACTATTAATACATATATATAAGATATGATTTATTGACATAATTTAAAACTTAAAATGTTTTATAGTTTTTGGATTGTGTAATGGATCAAAATAGTAATACAAAATTAAAAAATATTTAAAAAATATCTTTAATTAAAAATTTTAATCTCAACTATTAAATTTAATTAATTTAACTATATAAAAACATGTAAAATTTTATAAAGGATTATTATTTGATGTATAAGCCTTTGTGATAATTTTGTTTACTCAATTGTCTTAGTTTCACGGTTTACGTATTATGCGGTAGTTCATAAAATTTTAGATTAAGGACTCATGAGTTAAAAACCTAAGTTTTTAAACATATTACTTGACTTTAAATCTTAAATTTTAATTCCCAAACACTCAAACTCATAAATTTAAACCCAATATTAAAATAGATAATAATCCTTGTATAAATGCATCTAACTCTATCTGTATTCGCTGTCCTAAAACTCTATAAATCCTTTCATTCCCTCTTCTTCTACAATCTATGTGGGGTAGTCCAACCTCTTCTACCTTCCAAGTTCCTGCACCAACTTCTTTACCCCCTTGTAAACTTCATTTCTCAATCAGTCCAATTCCTTCTTTATTCAATTCTCCCCTTATATACCCTGTGGAGCCCTCAGAATTTTAGCTTCTTTAGATATGGATGGCCAAGAAATTAGTACTCCTCCTCCACTACCGCCCCTCCCTCCGCCGGCTGTGCCACCGTGTTTGCCATCACTCGCCACTCCTTTCCTCTTTACGCCTTCCTCCATGCATCCTCATTTAGATACTCGAATTGTTCCCGACATTGATTGGCTTAGCCTCCTCTCTGCTCAAGCCTTTCTGGGTGCAGACCATCAGAGCAAGCCAGTGATTGAAACTTGTCCTTTGATGTCTGAAAACGGAGACGATCATTGCATTGAGAACGGCGACAAAGACAAAAGGAAAGGTAGGCGGTTCAAAAAGACAATCCGGCCGAAGTTTGAGTTCCAAACTATGAGTGCCGATGACATTTTGGACGATGGCTTTAGGTGGAGAAAGTATGGACAGAAGGTTGTCAAAAACAACACTTATCCAAGGTTTGTTTGATCATAAAAAATAGTCTGGTTTTTCCCTTACATATGTTTTAATTTCTCTCGTGGCAACGTATATATGAATTAGGAGTTATTACCGTTGCACGCATTCCACATGCCACGTGAAGAAACAGGTTCAGCGTCTGGCACAAGACAGCAGCATCGTGGTGACCACCTACGAAGGAATCCATAACCATCCTTGTGAACAGCTGATGGAAACCCTAATCCCTCTCCTCAAGCAAATGCAGTTCCTTTCTACGTTTCAATGACAACTTATGTTCTTCAGATCATCGCTTTGGATTCATTTTAATAGGTCTGACCCGACACCAAATAATTTCATTACCGAGTTGCATAAACAATTAATGGTAGTATCTAAGATAGTTATGTTTAAATCCGATGACCGTAGGTATCGCCTGATCAATCAACATGATGTTATGGGATCATTATTTTATTCTTAAAAAAATATTTAATAAGATAAAGTAATATTTTTTTATATAAAATTAATGATCTTATTTTTTTATATAACATTCTTGTCCTACTCAATCTTGTTTTGATATTACTTGTTATATGATTATTATTTTTCTCCTAAAAGACATGTTTAGTAAGATGTGCAATACCACCGTTTATATATATATATATATTTTTGATATGAGATTAATGACTCATCTCTCCTCAAACATAATAATAAATTCAAATAAAACCAAAGATACGTAAAATATAATTAATCACTAAATAAATTTTTTTAAAAATAAAAATATGTAAAAATTTTATTATATTTTTTAATAAAAAATTGGGTGGGAATTTAAATTATTTTTAACCTTTATTATAACCGGTAGATCTGCAGGAATCAGTTACAAAATCAACTGAAAATTTGTTTGGTCGAAACTCGAAGAACTCGCATCTCAGGTCCCGTTGGAACCGCACAAAGACCGGACATTAGCAACAATAGCAACGTTAAAATTTGCACCTAAAAAAATAAAACTTCATTAGTCTCTTTAATTGATCCATTTTCAGCTGCATTTCATCGATTTCCTTTCGATTTGTACAAGTAATTCCAGTAACTACCAATGGAGGTTAGCTTCTATTCTTTTTCCCCCTATTTGGTTTGCTTCTTGGTCTTGCTTTTCCTTGCTCATCATTTTAGTGATTACGGAATAGCTGGTGAACAAGGCGAAGAACTATGTGACGGAGAAGGTGGCGGAGATGAGGAAGCCGGAGGCCAGCATTAAGGACTTTGATATAAATAGTGTGACGAGAGAAGGCGTAGAATACGAGGCTAAGATCGCCGTCACCAACCCCTACAGCCACTCTATCCCCATTTGTGAAATTCATTTCAGTTTAAAAAGCGACGGAAGGTTTGATTTCATTTCTCACTTTCTTTTTTAAAAAGCAACGGAAAAGTAGATTCCTTAAGTAAGGTTATATTCGATTTCTATGGTATGAATGAAGAAAACGGAGTTAAGAAGGTTGATGATGTTCAAAAATATTTGATCCGACCAATTTGATTTTCCGTTGATTTAATTTAAAAATTTAAATATTTGATTTGATTTTTATTTTTAGATCAGATGTTTGATTCAGTTTTAAATTTTTTGAATAGAATACGGATCATAATATTTCAAGCTCAAAATTATTTGAAAAATCTGAAAACTTAATTTTTTATGAATTTTATTTTTTATTTTTAATAATTTGATGCTTCTTATATCCAAAAATAAAAATATATATATATAGATTGAATCTTGTTACATTTAGTAAGTTGTTTGGTACATGCAAAAATCTGAATTTTTCATAAATATGACATTCAAATTCAAAAAATAATTAATTAAAAAATATTTTTAAGTGACCAGATATTTGAATATCCAAAAAAACATATATAAAAAAGTCAGATCAGATACAGATTACTATATCATTGATTCGAAAAATCAGATATTTAAAAAAAAAAACAGATCAGATCGATCTGATATTCAATAATAAATATCCCAATCATAATGTACTTCTATAAAATCAGATTTAGATTAATCGATCAGTAAGTCGTAAATCGGTTATAAAACTGAAAAAAAAAACAATAGAGAACTGATCGAATATAATTCTGATTGTTTTTTATTTGTTTTTTTATCAGTGAGATTGCCAGTGGAAAAATCCCTGATCCAGGTTCTTTAACGGGTAATGATACGACTATGTTGCAAGTTCCTGTTAAGGTTCCTCACAATATCTTGATCAGCCTGGTGAAGGATATTTACAGAGATTGGGACATTGACTATGAGCTAAACGTACAACTCATCATTGATCTGCCGGTCTTCGGAGACATCACCATCCCCGTCACGCAGAAAGGAGAGATCAAGCTGCCGACTCTAAGAGATCTTTTCTGAGTTCATCTCATTGCCGGTATTGACGAAGGAGACTCAAGAATGGGTCGAAAAGGAGGTTTCGTTTTGAATTTCGTTTGATTACGAACAGAGTGATTCTGTAAAATTTATTTTATTAAGAATTCAAATGAATTTATTAGTAGTACTTTTATCTTCTAAGGTAATCGAGGGAAGTGGAAATTAAGATGGTAAATAAGAAGAGATAAATCACAGGTTATTCGAGTGTGATTTAGTTAAATTTTAATTAATGTTTAATTGTAGTTTTTAATGATTTAAAATATGTTATTTGATGTCTGATTTAAAAACTCGTGGATTATTAAAAAATAATATATAATATTTTAAAAATTAAATTATTAAATTTGATCGGTGAATAAAAATACTAAGACGAATTGTTGATTTTTATAAGTATCAGGGTCAATTCATAAGTTCCAGAAAAGTTTGAGGTACTTGGAAAGTTTTGACCCCAGTTATAAGAACCCTCAGAATGTTTCGAGCTCTGATTTTTCATTTTAAGTTTGGTTCAAATTTCATAATTTTGAGTCGAATTGAGTTTCGTTTTGAAATTCGAATGAAACTCTCAACATTATTTAAGATCCATTCATCTCATTCAAAAACAAAGTCAAAATTTAGTATTAGAGAACAAAATACAAATAATTGAAAGTGAAGAAATAAATTCACTAATAAATCAAATTTTTTAAAAAAATTAAATAAAATACGAATGTAAAAAAAAATTAAACATAAAAACGATTGTTTTTTTTTTCGCCCAGACTTAATTCCGCCCTAATCTCAATTACACTCCTAAACTCCTAGTAAAAAATAATAACATTAATAAGTGAAGATAAATTTTGAGGCCATAAAAGCTAAAAAATGGTAATCTAGATATATCAAAATTAGATTTTAGATTTGTTTTATGGTTTATATTTAGAATATGATATTAATTAGGAAAATTTTACAACGGGCGTCGAACACCGCTGAACATCATCAATGTTGAACACTGTTGAACATTATTAAATTAATTTATAAAAAATTAAAATCTCAAGGACTCGATATGTAATTAATAAAAGAGTGATAAACTCAGTATATAATTAATAATTGTATAATTAGTGCTTTAAATTTTTGTTTTTTATAAATTAATTTAATGATGTTCAGCAGTGTTCATCCTATTAATTAATAAAATGGTAATGATTGCTCGAAAATTTATGATTTAACTTTGTAAACTACTTGTTGTCAGTACGAAAGACTTTATCATCTGTCTGATTCGTGATGTTTTTTTTATGATTTTTAATTAATAAAATTATTTATTTTATCATTAATTTTTATGATATTAATTTATTTTTTAAAAAATATATTTTTAATTGATATATAAAAAATAAATAAAAATTTATTGATTAAAAAAATAACTTAAATAATAATGATGAAATAAATAATTATGATTGAATGAAACTATATCTGATATAATAAATCGTGCTGATGATATAATTTCTTGTTAGGGATTCATGTAAATTTAAACCCGGTATTTCAAACTTCAGGCTCTCGGTTCCTAATTCCAACTTTGATGTCCACATGGGAATTTAGACCAAAAACAATAAAAAAATATATATTATAAATAAGTTGTCTTACGTGTCTATGAACCGATCATTAAAATTTTAAAAATTTAATTTTCATTATAGGATATGTAAGTCATAAATAAAGATACAAAAGCTATGATTTCTGTTCTACGGTCCCCCTTTCATGGTAAGCTAACGTGGGGCCACTGATGTACCCACAACGACTCCATAGCCGTCCATGACACATCATCACCCCATTAAATGATCGCCACGTCTCCCATTTCGGTAAACCTTTTTGAAACCCCGCACCGACCCTTCGTGTCCCACGTTCCTCTCGTCAGAAAAAGGAAAAGAAAATTTAGAATCCAATTTACAATGGACCCCACCCCACCATACCATACCCCGCCCAAATCTATCCGACCCTTCGGTTTTGGCTCCGAACCTTAGGCTAAGACTCATCGACAGTTTATATATTCACATCATAAAACCCTACATTTTCTACTTCAGCTGTCACAGAAATTATTCTTCGAATCTCGTAAGAATCTGAGACAAGGAATCCGTTATTTTTGGGGTTTCGTTCGATCTTTTAGCAATGGCGGAGGAATCGGAGAGTAAGCAGTCGGCGGTTGAGTCGATGATGGCAAAGATCAGCGAGAAGATTCACGGACACGATTCATCATCGGATTCGGATTCGGATCATGAGAAACCGGGTTCCGCTTCTACCGTTCAGTCTAAGATTTTTCGATTGTTTGGAAGAGAGAGACCAGTTCATCATGTGCTTGGTGGTGGAAAACGTAAACTATCTCATTTCACTTTTCCCCCCTTTTCCTTTCTCAAAATTTAATTAATGATAATAGGGCTTTAAGCTTTTTAAAATTTAAATTAGTTTACAACGGTTTGCTTGATGTAAGATTAGCGGATCTATATTTTGTTTTATGCTTTATGACCTGTTTCATATTTTAAAGGGGTTTAGAAAGAATATTTCTTGTTGTAGATGAATGACTTCTGTTTGTGTTAAATTGTTTTATGTTGTAAATCATTTGTTGCAGCTGCTGATGTATTTTTGTGGAGGAACAAGAAGATTTCAGCTGGTTTTCTTGGTGGAGCAACTGCAATTTGGGTCCTTTTTGAACTGATTGAGTACCACCTACTTACTTTGATCTGTCACATTTCCATTCTCTGTGTGGCGCTATTGTTCTTGTGGTCCAATGCTCATACCTTCATCCACAAGTAACTTAATACATTATTCTCAAGAACATTGCTTTATTTGGTTACCGAGTTCAAGGCATTGTATGGTTTCTTAAAGACTAACTTTTCTTTATAGGACTACGCCTCGCATTCCCGAGGTTCATATACCAGAGGAGCCATTCATGCAAGTTGCCTCAGCTCTGACTATTGAGTTTAACCGGGCATTGAAGCTGCTGCGAGATATTGCATCCGGAAGAAATCTGAAGGAGTTTCTTGTGGTGTGTTTGTTTCCATGCCTATAGGATGCTTCATCTTAAGTTTGATTGAGAAAATTACTAATCTTTATATTCTTTGATTTGAATCTCAGGTTATAGCTGCATGTTGGGTTCTGTCAATTGTGGGGAGTTGGTGCCATTTCTTGACCTTGTTCTATATATGTAATAACCCTGACTCCATTTGTTTATCCCCAAGTATTTTATGTATAATAACCCACCCACATACTGAATATGTATTCTTCTTTTGCATGTTATCAGCTTTGTTGTTGCTGCATACGGTGCCTGTCTTGTATGAGAAGTACGAGGACAAGGTTGATCCATTTGCAGAGAAGGCATTGCTCGAGATCAAAAAGCAATATGCAGTTTTTGATGCCAAGGTTTTGAGTAAAATTCCAAAGGGTCCTTTGAAGGCCAAGAAGGTTTAGGGTGTGGTGGTGTGCTCAATTCATATTAGCTTAAAGTATCATATATCATCCAAAGGCAACCAGTTTTTAACAACATGCCAAGCTTACAAATGGCATCTCTAGCAAGGTGATGATATTTTTGTGTAACTTTGTTTCATTTGGATAACATTCAGCATTTTTGTGTTATTGCTAATTTCCTTTCTTTGGGTTCTGTCCTTGTGTCCCTCAAATGTTCATCATGGCCACAATTTCAACATAGAAACATTACATTTTCAGTAAAGATTATGCAAGATACCCAAAATATTGAAGTGATAAGAATGTCATAATAATCATTCTTGTTTTTATTAGAAGTAATTTAATGATTTTTACGTGTTATTATTTGATTAATGGAAAGATTATTTAATTATTTTTAGTTAAAAGTAAGGTCGAATTGATTGAATTGGTAATTATGAAAGATTAGATATATTATTATTTAAGTTTATAATATTTATGTGTTATCATCACTTGTTTAGACGATTAATGATTTAATGTCTATTTTATAATATTAAATAAAATTTAATATTTACTATCTAATTTGTGAAAAGTGGTGTAAATTTGCATATCCAGCTCATGTGTTCAAGCAATGAAGCCAGTGTAACACCTCTGTGATCTATTGTAAAATTTACCTAAATTTTAAATAAAACTCAAAGACTCTTATTTCCCTAAATTACTTTTAAGGGGTAATATTTTCTTTATTTGTTCTCTACTAACATAAAAAAAATGGAAATAAAACAAGCTGCTGTCTAGAATAATATAATTGTATAGCTATTGTAGAAAAATCCAATCCTGAATTGGCCAACTTATGCACAATGTCAATGCCTCAATGGCACCTCCTTGAATTATCACGTTCCCAGTCTTGTTCGGTTGCCAAATTGATTCTTTTACTAGTTGTTACTGTTGATGCGGGTGGAATTGCTATTTACTGGGGTCAAAATGGAAACGAGGGTACCTTGGAAGAGACTTGTGCCACAAGTAACTATGATTTTGTTAATATAGCCTTTCTTCCGACGTTCGGCAATGGTCAGACTCCGATGATCAACCTCGCTGGTCACTGTGATCCTTACAGCAATGGCTGTACCGGTTTAAGTTCTGATATTAAATCCTGTCAAGCAAAAGGAATTAAGGTGATGCTTTCGATTGGAGGAGGTGCAGGGAGCTACTACCTGACCTCAGCTGAAGATGCTAGGCAGGTGGCTATTTATCTTTGGAACAATTTCTTGGGTGGAACATCATCTTCTCGACCACTGGGGGACGCTATCTTGGATGGGATCGACTTTGATATCGAAGGAGGGACGAATCAACATTGGGATGACCTTGCCAAGTACCTGTCAGGATACAGCAACCATGGTAAGAAAGTGTATTTAATCGCTGCTCCTCAATGCCCTTTCCCTGATGCTTGGGTCGGGGGTGCACTGAAAACTGGTCTATTTGACTATGTTTGGGTTCAATTCTACAACAATCCACCATGTCAATACGTATCGGAAAGCATTGGGAATCTAGAAGATGCATGGAAGCAATGGACTACAGACATTCCTGCAACTAAAATTTTCTTAGGACTCCCGGCATCCCCAATAGCCGCCGGAAGCGAGTTCATTCCGGTAACCGATCTTACCTCAAAAGTGCTCCCTGCTATCAAAGGTTCTGACAAGTATGGAGGTGTGATGCTATGGTCCAGGTACTACGATAACCAAACTGGATACAGTTCTTCCATCAAAACCAATGTTTAGTTTCTAATTGTACATTAAATCTTGTAACCATGCTATGGAATTTATGGTATAATCATGTTTTTAATGTTTTATATTACCATAATATCGATTTCATTACTTGAAACAGACTAAAAGTAGGGGGGGGGGGGGGATTTAATTCAATTTCATTATAAAATTTTACAGATACAAATTAATATTTAAACTTGAGGGAAAAAGAGAAGGGTGTAGGAAAACTATCTTAGTATACAATTTCAGACCTAAGTCGAGTGATACATATATAAATAGTTTAGTACTTTGATCTATACGACTACGATAAAGATCTTCAACTTCAATTAAACATTGTGAAATAATGTATGACTCCTAAGTGGAAATTTTGGAGATTACAAACAAAGAACACCAATGCTTTGCCAAACATTGCGCACAGGACCATCTAATAAAGAAACAGACAGAGATCAGGAGTCGGGAATGATTAACACAGGATTGTTTATTAATAGTGGACAACAATATGCTGTTGGCCGACACTCTTATAATTCAATAATAATTTGTATTTTTCCCATGCGCGTTTGTAGTCCAACGGTTAGGATAATTGCCTTCCAAGCAATAGACCCGGGTTCGACTCCCGGCAAACGCAAGCATTCTTTTTTTGCATAAACATACCACTCCAACAGTTTTTAGTAGAGCCCGGTTAAAAGCAGTCTGATCATTTGCTTTCTGTGCTTTGGACCATGGCTGAGCTTCAAGTTCTTCAGTACACTTCGTCATTACTAGTCTTGCTCCATCCGTGGCAAGCATAAAAAATATACAACTACAAATATAAGGGCGACCCTTTTTCCCTGGAGGCGGCAAATCATGGGAGTGGTTCAGTGGCTTCACCTGATCAACCTAAGAGAAGAAGCATGAAACAAGTTTATACGAAAGAAACAGAGTCAGCAAAATATTTCCCAGAGTCCAGGGAATTAGAGTGACAATTAGGTTAAGTACAAAATACAGTCTTTGTTCCATACTTTTCACTACTATTTCCCAATTCCCATAAAAGGAAAAACAAAATAAATAAGCATAGCTCCCATTGCATACAATCCAATTTAACTATCATTCATGACTTAACAATCATGGTGAGCGGTGACAGTAGAATTTCTTAAGATAAGCCAAAGTTTATTAATTTCTCATAATCTAGTAGAATGGCTTAATCTTAATGAATATTATGGCTATTGTTGCATTTAATAGCACATTACAGCACTGTTTTGTTCTACACCTCCAATTCCAAGTTCCAAGTATGAAACGAAGCAATTTTTAAAGAAAAACAGGCTAAAAACTACATACTGCAGTCATGTCGTCAATGAAGAAAACATCATGATTTCCTTCCAAATAAGGGAAGGGATTTCCCAACCACTCCATATCAACAGCCATTGTAACCGAGCACCAAAATTTGCAGCAAATGGCGAGGCCTCCGTGCAGTAAAATTTAAGAATCCCTAAATCAAGCACCCAATAAGCATCAAATGGAAATGATAAGTAAAAAAAAGAAAGATATTAGTTTTAAATAAAGAAAACCCAAAGCGGGAACTGAACCTGAGAGCCAAATTTCTGGGCAGATTGTGAATCAAGAGCGGGTTGGATTAAAACGGCATAGCCAGGCCATTTTTCAGCAATCACAAGGACTTTCTGTTGGTGCTTTTGTCTGGTGATACTAACAGCCAATTATTGAGAAAAGGCAAGTAAGGTTGACTCACGGAGCAGACAATTTCAGTGCCGTTTCTGGCGACAAAGGAAGCGGCTTCCACCAAAGAGTAGTCCCGCCATTTGGAAACAGAAGATGGTATTTTTGAGTTAAGAGAACATGGATTGTGGCATGCCTGACCATGGCGTTAACACTCTTAGGAGAGCGAAAGAATGATGACATTGTTGCTGATAATACTAAAGATTGTAAAGGAACGAGCTTTGTTTATGGAGGTTTTAACTAACAAAACGACTTCTGGTTCCGGAACTTGGGTTTGAGGAAACGTGTTTTGAGATCAAGTGATTTAAGAATGTATAAATTTCATTAACAAAATACGTAAATGTGGAAATGTTTAAACCAGTAATCATATTCCATAAAATAAAACATCGAAGATCTGAACAATAGTTAAAATAAACATTTGAACAAATTAATTCTTTATTAATTGATTGGCATGAATCACTAGCGGGAAAATCAGTTGGTTTCAGGAGTTTACAACCAGCTTTTACCTCTCTTGCATGAAAAGAAAAGAAAGTGTTAGAACTTTAGTTACTGACCAAATGGAAATTATCTCCCCAATATACAAACATTCAGAGTTAAAACACCAATTTAACAAATGAGATGGAAAATAAAGATCAAATCATAGGATTATTGATGAGAGCGGGTAGCCTGGCTCATCTTCCTTATTACAGAGTTTATACAAATTGAACATTATTATAAACCCATGGGGAGGAACAAGAATTTCATTTGGGGGAACCAAAACAGCTGGAAAACGTGGGAGGGGTAATTACAGGCAACTCCATTAGCATAAAGGAGAGATTTTACCTAGTGTCTCGTCATCGTCATTGGCTTGTTTTAATGGAGATTCAGGCAACTTATCCAGCCTTGAGCTTCATTGCTTTATGTTTGACAAAGAAAGATGACAGAACACTTTTGCTCCTAACAGGTGGGCGTATAATCAGACGGTTTTGGTTATCGAAAGACCTGAATGCTGTCAAAGGTTTGGAACCCTCTAATTCCTGCAAAAAATAACAGGGTTGTATATATAAACATTCAAAGCAACACAGTATATAGGATTATCAAGCACAGAAATTGGGATTAAACATTTTCTGGAAATCACAAATGAAAAATGAAACAAAAGGATTCACTAACCAAATATCAATTGATGCACCAAAAGGAATCAAGAATACCAGTTCAAGATAAATCAATCAACGCTAGTGTTAACATAGAAGCATCCATTTAATTTTTAAAGGACATCAAGCATGTATGTATTCTTGGTGATTTGAACATTACCCTTTGTATGATACCCAATGATGGCACCAGTGCATTAGACGCAGGAAAAGGTGCGGCTGCAGACTTTGTCCTTGCATGATCTCCATTTTCTGCCAGAATTGTTGTCAAAATACAAGTCATATCATCAAAAGTGTTTCTTCTTTTTCTTTTGTTCTCTTCTTTTTTCTTTTATAGTCAAAAGCCTTTTATTAACAGCACTAAATGAGCTACGAGTCCAATATACATACCCACTAATTGGAAAACCTCGGATGTGCCAGCAGAAGGTTTTGAGATTTCATTGCTGCATGGCAAGCATTGTTAATAACTTCTTGCTCTCAGCTGAACAATAGAAGAAAGCACTGGAAGGAAAATATACATTCAACATTGAATCTTTAAGCCAAACTAACCTTGCTAAAGGTTGTGAAGTCCCTTTCAAAGTAGGCTTGGTTTCTGAGGATAAGTGCCACGAAAGAGTTTTTGATGCAGGTGTATCTATAGTTAAAAACACTTAATCAGTACTTGCCTTCATTTTATAAGAAAGCAGATTGCAAAAAATGCAGAAAACAACTAAAGTTAGATGAGTTCCTGCATGCAAAGAAACACTATACCTGAAGGCTGCAGACGAGATTTAGGCTGAAAATAGGTTTGCCTAGCATCTGTGGGCACCTGAGGACTAAAATGTACCTTCTTGCTAACAGGATCTGGCTTAGAGAAAAATGCAATGGAAGAGAAGCAAAAAACAAGACAAAACGGAAAGGGAAAATGAGAAAAATTACAAAACTTCCAACCCACTAATTAGCTTCCAGGAAAGAGGGCTTCTATCAACTGCTCTTACTTGGTAAAATGTAATGCTTGTGATGTCTTGGGATAAATGCCAACAACTGCTGCTGCCTGAGACCTTCTTTATCCGTGAATGTTTGGCACGTAAGAAGTTTCTAGTGTTAACAAACTTAAATTAGTTAAGGTCCTCCCTTCAATGTATTTTTTGTACTAGCATATTAAACAAGAGAAGTACAAAGAGAATACCTGATTTAAACTAGATGCTTTTAGCTCTATGGTTGACACTTCCAATGTTTGCTGCTCAAGAAGATCAGTTAACTTGTATGCTACAGTGCCAAGGTGATCAACAGCATTAACAAGAGCCCGTACAGCATAATCTTTCAGGTTGTCCAGTACCCTAACAAATGTATCCCACATAGAAAAATTGTCATTATGAGAAGAGAACAATGGAAGTAAACCAAACACAATCAAGATGCATAAGCATGCCAGCTTGATTAAAAAAACATCACAGAGGCATCACATGCTAATCGATCATGTTCTGAAGTCAATCATTGTATTGCTTGCATGAAAATGGAAAGGCTGTGACTCAAACAAAGAAGGAACTAAGCACGTTTTAAAGTAAAATAGGTAGCCTTACATCTGCTTCTGCTCATTATTGAGATAAGACTTTTCACAGTATTCTGCAGCTGAATAAAGTTGAGGCCTTAAGTTCTTGAGCTCCTATAAAACACAAGGGTCCAACTTATCAATTAGTATAACAATGGAACGCAAGAAAGTTTCAAAATGCATGAACTTAAAAATTCATTAGATCAAACAAGGACAACAAATTAGCAAACCATATAGAAGTCTCAACTTTTGCAGATATTGTATTCAGATGCAAGGATTTTCCAATTTTATCCTAATATGACATTCTTGCATCGTAGCACATAATGGACTTGAAACTCGAAAGAGCTTTCCCATTGCCTTAATCAATTCAATTCACGTCCTACTTGACTAATACTCTGGTCTCTAGCTGTAAAGTCTAAAGTCTAAACTCATGAATGGAAATCAAGCAAGCACTGTTCTTCAATAAACACAAGAAGAGTCTATATCCAACTGACCATAGATTCATTCATTGCTATGACTCTACTTTCTAGCTTCTGAAGATGTCTAACTTTTAACTCGTAAATGCTACGATCCACTAATATAGAAACTAGTATAAAAGAAATTTCTATATTCATGTCATTTTCTCTCCCTCACCGCACATTTCCCGTTAGCAATCAAGCAGTGACTTCTAAAGTAAACCAAACAAAACAAAATCTTAACAAAAGTAAAATCGAATTTAAAAATATATCCAGATCTGGTTCAAAAAACAGAAACTAGAAATGAAGAAATGAACCTGCAAAGCTTTAACGAAGCTCTTGCTACGCTCCATGGAGACCTCGTCAAAGGTCATGGCGGGATTATCAGGCCTACGAAACTCCACCTCCATTAAGTCACCTTCTCTTATTAAATTTCGAGGATCAAAATCTCAAACTCCTAAACCTCAAAAAAGAAAAAAGAAAATTGAAGCATTCGAGCACACAAAAGAACTGAAATTACAGTTAATAAATGAATAGAGATAGATTTGGGGTTAGGTTTTTGGTTGAATATCTAAACAAACATGAAAGAGACGAGAGAGTAGAAACTAATAATTTAAACCGGAATGAAAGGAAAAGTGAAGTGGAAGCAATGTCCAGAGAATTTTTGAATATAAAATTTGGAGTTCTTAGCAAGGGAAAATGAGTTCCCACCGAGAGAAACAGAGCGTTTCTACTTTCTACTGTTTGTGTTTGTGTCCAAAGCGGTAGCGGTTAATGCGGTGGTTGAGTTGACACTTGACTCACTTAACTCGATCCGTTTTTCGGTGATTCCATTCCATTGTTTTCAAGTTTTTGACTTTTATATGGGCCATCTAGATTCTCTATCTCAAGGTTCCTTTTAATATTATTATCCAAAAGTAATTAGAAATAAAAGATAATTTTAATTTTTAATATTTATAATTTTTATTTTTTATTTTTATATAAATTTAATCTTTATCTATATTTTTATAAATATCTTATTTTTAATGTTTATTTTATATTTAATCAATTTTTTATATTTTATTTTTATTTTAATTATTTTATATTTTATGTTAAAATAAAATATATTTTATATAACCGATATTTGAGATTGAGGGGTCAAAACATAAATATTTAGAAGTATGGAATAAATTCATAAAAAAATAATTTTAAAAAAAATTAAATAAGAGAACAAAAGTGAAAAAAATTCTTCCGGGTGGAGGTGATTGCCCCTCCTCACCCCCACACAGCTCTGTTCCTGTATATGTATATATTTATCATTATTGTTAAAAATTTAAGATAATGACATGTCATATATATATAATGAGGTTAAATATTATGTTATTTAAAATATATTATCATATATATATGACATGTCATTATCACTAAATTTTTACACAATTTAGTCATTATATTAATTAAAAATAAGATATTTGTTAAAAAGACATAATTAAAGGTTAAATTTATCCTAAAAAATAAAATAACAAAAATTATAAATATTAAGAGTTAAAATTATCTTTATACCAAATAAATTTAATTATGATATTGTATTATATATAAATTATTTTGAATTGAAAAACAATTCTATAATATTTGTATCCAAAAATAAATATAATATTATTAATTTTTTAACGATTTTTTAAATTAAAAAATATTTCTATAATATTTTATAGTTGGATAATTTAACAAAAACACAGACTATTTATCTAATTTGATTATATTCTTTTTCCTAGAGTACTCAGTAACTTTATCTCTATAAACTTGATTTTATTTTATTTTTGTGTGGCGGTGGAGGTTAAATGGATAGCAGACTGGACCATGAAATCCTAAGTCTGAATCAATACTGTTGGTGGAGTTACCATGATACAGAAATGATTGTGACGGTGGGTGGCTCTGGCTCTGATGAAATGATGTGGGCTGGCATGGCCCACAGATATTCAGAATATCTCGTTATCCATCCAGGGCAAAAGACAGCTGGAATTTTGTAGTACCACTGCACATTTTGTTTGTTTCCTGAGAAAATCAGGAATGGGCTTCAGATTTTGTTTTTCTTTGCAAGTGTCTTGAAGTGGTATTATCGTATCAATTTCATTAGGAATTTCGGTTCTTGTTTAGTGATTTTGTCTGAATTATGAGTTATTCAGGATATCTTCCTCTACATATAATTGTTAACTTATCGTCAAATAAAACTAAAAACAGATAATATAAAAGTTGCTCAGATTTTAAATACTAAATTGATTAGTTTGGTTGATAATGCTTCGATGTCTGATGTGTTAAATTTATTATATCGTAATTAAAGAGTACAAGTTAACCGTATATATTATGGGAAGAATATAATTGTTGATGGTATGGTGCACTTAAGTCCTGGTGCTTCTATTGATGTTGCTTTATTTATATATCCTTTTAGATCTTTTATGGATATTATTGATCATAAAATAAGAGACTTAAGTAATAATTTTGAACCGTATATTAACGACTTGGATAGATATATTAGTATTGGGGCTTTATTATTATTTTATCGTTATTTTGTTCATTCTCTGATGTAGTTAGTGTTAGATTGAGATTTTTTGTGTTTTTTTGTTTAAGATTGATTTTGTAAATACTATCACCTTTATTTTTGATTATGTCACTAGTATGTAAATCAGATAAACTCGATCTAAAAATAAAACCTGGATTGATTTACTTGATCTGAGACTCAAAATCTATCTGAATATGATAATTTGAAATTGATCTAAAACCCAAAATAAATCAAATTGATTCAACACTGAATTTTTTTTCTATCAAACCAAAAATTACCCAAATAGAATAGGTTTAAATTAATTTTACTGGAATCGAAGATAACTCAAAATAAATATATATATATATATTAGAAAAAAGAAGTGAATTGTTACATAATTCACCAAAAAAGTAAGTATAAGGGTGGATATAAAATTCAAACTCGATATAAAAACTAAACTAAAAATGATTAATGTCTCATTATCCCTAAATTATCTCAATTAAAAAATAATCAAACCAAGAATCGATCAATCTAAAAATAACTGAATTAACCCGAAGTAAAAAACAACTATAAACACAAACTTTAAACCAAACCAATATAAAACAATCCAAATTTAAATTAAATAAAATAAAACTCAAAATAAATTAAATCAAACTCGAATTATATAACCGAATGTCACCTCTAGTTATCTGGGTGTCCCTTCTCTCTCCTCACTTTTCAAATTTTTTATATATATAATTACTTCAGTAGCCTAGGTAATGCGACTGTGGAAATGGTATCATGAAAACTTGAGTAAAATTTGTGTTTTCCGTCAACCGACCATGATAAATATAATCATCATTTATTTAACGTTATTTTTTTATATTACAATTTTATTTACATTTAATATAAATGTAAATATCCGTTTACATTTAAAAATAAATTTTAAATTAAACTTATTTATATAAATAATTTTATTTATTATCAGTAAATAAAAATATTTACGATACAATCGATCATAACTAATATTAAATATTATTAAATTAATTTATAAAGATTAAAAATTTTAAATACTTAACATACAATTATAAATTATTTAAAATAAAATTTTAATTAAATTAATTATATATTAAACTTTTAAACTTTTTAATTTTTATTAATTAATTTGGTGATGCTCGGATATTTTCTCTTAAAATATCTGTTTATATTGTTGCCATTTTGGGCAGGAGATTGGAGATTAGCATTTCCGGTCCCAATTAAACTTGAAATCTATAACAAGAAACACTTCCCTTCGAAATTAAACTTGGAAATATAGAAACGATAATCCGACTCGTCCTTCGTTACATTGGCACTCTCTTTTTTCATCGTGCTCGGCGTTTCGTCTTTAACGTTGGCTTATTCTCGCCGCCGCCGGCTATCCTCAACCGTGGAAATGTCCCTCTGACGAAAACGATTCCCTTTCCTTTCCTTTTCACCCTTGAAAGGAAGAAGGAAAAGGACAAGAGAGGTAAGGTCAAGGCTGAGATGGATAACGATTATATTTTGGAGCTGACTTTAATATCCGCCCAAGGACTCAAGAAAACAACGAGATTCCGTCGTATGAAGACGTACGCACTCGCTTGGATTGATTCCGCCGTCAAGGTTCGCACCGGCATCGATCGCGTCGGCGGTGTAAATCCAACGTGGAACGATAAGTTTCTCTTCAAAGTCTCACCGGCGTTTCTTTACAGAGAAACATCTGGTATTTCGATCGAAATCTTCGCCGATGGTATATTCCGTGATACCTTGGTGGGAACCGTACGATTGCTCGTATGTAACGTTCTTCGTACTGGCTCGTCGTTGATCCCCGTGAGGGTTCCTTCTTTCACTGCAGTTCAGGTACGCCGGCCTTCCGGTAGGTTCCAAGGGATTCTCAACGTTGGCGCTTCGGTTCTTTTGGGATCCGATGTCCCGGCAATGAACGGCGCCACCGCAATAAACTTCCGTGAACTGATCGAAAAGGCCCCCAAATCAAAAATCGTGAGGAGATCACAATCCGCAGTGGGTACACGTCTACCTCACGAGAATCCATTCCTCCGCCATGATGATCAACCGTACAGCCGTGATCCGGTAAAAGAACGGCATAGAATGATTAAGGAAATGGAAACAAATCAAACAACGAAACATAAAAGATCATCGTCAGATGGTGCCAGATGGGGTACCGGACCAGGGATGTCGTCTAAACAGGTTGCTCGTCCCGGACACATAATCGACGGCGACAACTTTAATGATCAGAAACGATTGAGCCGCTTGAGCGTCGGATCAAATTCAAGACTGGCTTCATAAGATTACTTGAAAAATGCAACACCTCAGCATTTCATCTCTAACCTCATCAAAATCACCCAACCTGCCAATAGAATCGTTGAGGCTTCAAATGGTGGAAGCTTAAAACGGCTGCTGCAATTGGTGGTAGGTGAAAGGTTAAAAAGGCTGCTCTTTGGTCGTCGGCGAAAGCTTTGATTATCGGAATCAATGGATATCCGGTCAAGTTTGGCGTCGGAAGATTGCATTCAAATCAACATGTTAGCAATAAATGTGCGGTTTGTGATTCGGTAGAATTATGCTAGAACTCTTGATTAGTATTATGAAGAAGGTGATCGGAATTATGATTCTCGCCGTCTGTTTTCTATGTGCATGGCTAATTTGCTTTACGTGTATAATTGGATCAATTTGTGATTTTTGTTATTCAATTCGGTATTTAGTGTTTATATTATAATTTAATATAATTTGATTTATTCACGAGGATTAATATTTTTTTTTTTGAGAAACAATGTTGAATAAAAATTATGATTTTTTATTGTATCTCTTTTTATATATTATACTAAAAAATATATAAAAATTAAATATTAAATCTTAATTTTTATATTTTAAATTCTAAACCTTAAAAATACATCATATTCTTAATTTCGTAAACCTTAATCTTAACTTTTAATCTTAAACCCTAAACCCATTGTTTTAAAGTGGTGACACTAAAAAAATTACATTAAGGAGGTAAACAATTTTTATCCACCAATGTTATACTACTGAGAGTTATTATTCTAATTTATCGATATTGATGTTTTTTTTAATATAGATCTACTAATTTTTTTAAAATAAGGATATATCCAAAAATATAATGAAAGTCCATAGTAAATAAAATAGCTAAATACAAATATATACATAGTAAACAAAACTAGTAAAACGAGATCATAAAAAGACCAGATAAAGAAAAGGTAAAAAAACTAATCCAAAGACTCAAAAATAAAAGAAGGATACAAACATCACAAAAATTTACGATGATAGATAAAATCATCAACAAACAACATAAAAATGCATATTACAATGAAGGTGCGTTGACAACAAAGATATTACCACTATTCAATCGTGAAAAAAGAACAGTAGATGTAATCGCGTATCCAAATCTCGTTCGAGGGTCTAAAATATGGAGGTCAACAATATAGAGGAAAGAACGTCATCTTGATCAATCGTAGCATCGTCGGATCCAACTCTAATAAAAACTAAAAATAAAAGAAAAAACATGGCAAAAGACAGAATAAAATCGTATCACAAAAATAAAAAATATTAAAAATTAAAAATAAAACAAACGAAATAATACATCCGACAGTTTGCGACTAGTATTAAAGCGAAACAATAGAGCGGCACTATGTTTTTATAATCCTATTAACTCAACAAATTAGGT
Source organism: Abelmoschus esculentus (assembly GCA_035048815.1). Lineage (NCBI taxonomy): Eukaryota > Viridiplantae > Streptophyta > Magnoliopsida > Malvales > Malvaceae > Abelmoschus > Abelmoschus esculentus. Next base: position 2,861,423 of record JAUCBN010000027.1, on the reverse strand, counting down.
GTGTTTATGATTAATCAGTATACTATAATATTAATCATTGTAATAATTTGTAAACTATTAAATAAATTATGATTTTATTATAATGGAAATAAATATTATTTTTGGATATTATTATCATAATAAGAGTGATTAATTATTATAATATTTTAGTTAATTATAAGCACCATTATCATAACTAATATTAAACATAGATGTATGTTTATTATGATTTATTAAATAAAAAAACATCTTAAAATTTCGTTTCTTATTTTTTTAAGGACAAATGATTGTCATTCATGTGCCCTTATGAAATTTAATATATAGAGAGGGCATTAGGATTGATTTATATTTTTCAAAACTTAATTATTTTTATTTTTTTATTATTAAACGATGCTAAGAAATGGTTAAAATTATTTTTAAACAGTAATATTAATATTTTTTACTATTAATCTCACCTATCAATTTATCTTCGTCTAATGATTTTAAAAAATATAAAAATTTCAAATTATATATCTATAAATAGATCAAATAATACCCATTTTATGATTTAAAAAAATATATATAATTTTCAAAGTATATATTTACAAATATATAAAATAATACCCATTTTATGATAATTTAGAAATGGATAATAATGTGTTGCATTGTAGTGAAGTTTAATTCAAGTGACATTAAGAAGGATGTCAAGTTAATTGCAAATTTAAAAATAAATAGGATATATGAGTTTTTTTAATCATTGGTTTTTAATTTATTTATCTATTAATTAATATAAAATTTTTTACAAAGGCTTATTATGAGACAGTCTTCTCAATCTGATTTTTTTATTCATAATATCATAATTCAAATATCTAACTTTATTTAAAAAGATAGCGTATAATCTCACTAAATCATCTGGTTATTGATTATATAAAGATTTTTTAATCCTGAAATTAAAAAAATCTTTATTCTCACTATATCAAATTATAATTTAAAAATTTGTATAATTAAATTGGGCTGTCATAACATTTTATAAGGACCAATAAGACCAAAAAGGTTCAACCTTTGACATCAAAACATACAATAAATTATAAATAATTTATATTTTAGATTACTAAATTTTTAAAGTATTTTTTTGGGACATTTTATTTTTAAATTAAAATTTATGATTTTATATGTTTTTCGTTAAAATATTTATACACCAATCAGAATGTGTCACGTGTTATTTTATTAATAAAAGTAAACTGATTTAAATTAAAAGGATGAATTGCACATTAGGTACACAACATTTTATTTTTATTTATTTTAATCCCTTATTTGAACGGTCCACTTTCTTCTTCCCCTATTCTTGATACCCCTGTTTTGTCCTCAGTGTTATCTTTTGGTGTTGGAAACTGCATGTCATTTGGTTAGGGCAAGAATCCAACATTGTAATAAAATGAAATGGATATTTATACGTACGTATTAACAAAAAAATCTCTTATTTTACGGCGCTATAGATTTAAAAGTATTAACAAGCCTATAATAACTATACTGATGTGGCAAGTTTTGATTGATCAAATTTTTTTAACGATTATTAACGAAACACCCATATAAAATCTCAATTTTTAATTTTAAAAAATAAAATATTAAAAAAATACTTTAAAAAAATATTAAAAAAACATAATTTAGGGTAAATAAGTTTTTAAGCTTATTAATTTTTATTATGATGATGATGGGGAGGGAAGGTGTCACCACTCACCATCTGCCTAGTGCCTACCCCATTCTGTCACCTGGTCTGACACTTTGTATAGGACCGGGGTTGTCCTCACTCAACATTTGAAGTACAGTTCAGTTTTCACCTCTCAGAGGAAGGGTAGAAAGTAAAAACAATCCAATGTCTGTAAAAATGTAGGGTAAAAAGTAAAAACAACACACTCTGTCAAAATGTGGTCGCCTAGCCTAGTAAGGCTTTGTTTAACGATACTTTTCAAATTAATTTTTGGACTAAAAATTGATTTAAAACACAGAAGTAATACTAAATAGTTAATTTCATTTTTAAAAAAAATGTGTTTGAAAAGTGATTTTTAGGTTGAAACGCAAAAGTTAAAACTTTTAGCTTTTGCGGTTGAAAAAGTATTTTTAAGAGTCAAATTACAATTTTAACCTTTATTTACTATGTTTTATTATAATTTAATTTTAACAAATACATAATTAGATTTAATATAAATTGTTTTTTTAATTTAAAAATTATATATTTATATAAAAATTATATATTTTTTAAAAGCACTTCTCAAAAATAATTTATGTATTCATTTATTAATATTTTTATATTTTATTATAATTTAAATTAATATTATAATGTAAAATAATTTAATTATTATTTAAATATATTTTTTAACTTATAAAGTCATGTTTAAAATAGTCATTCATTTTCTCAAAAGCACTTTTTGACAGCAATACTAAATCTATATATTTTAAACTAAAATTTTTAAAAGAACTTTTTTATTATACTTTTTCACCATACTTTTTAAAAATAATGCTAAATTGACCCTAAATAAATCAGCACGACAGTGTGAAATACATACATGGTACAAAGTTGACATACCAGAGTTGCAGATTCATAGTCATAAACCATGCAGCTAAACAAAACCAGACCAGTAGCAACCAGCACGCAGCACGATGTACGACTTTTATATTTCGGATTCGAGATTAGGGGTGATAATGAGCATGATCAACTCACGAACTACTCAGGTTCGTTTCGGTCAAAACTCAACTCGAGTGATCTTGACTCGGACTCAGGTTTTACTCGTGAACAAACTCAGAATAATTATATTATGTATATGCTATATATACACTGAAATTAATCTCTTTAGCAAAAGAAAAACAATAAAATAAAATATGATTACTAAAATAAATATGCACTTTTTTTTTTCATTTTGAGTCGAATCTGATGAGCTTCGAGCCCGAATTAAACCCAATAATATTATTTTTAAGCAGAACCTGAGCTTAAAATTCAGAGTTCGCCGAAGCTCGAACCCGAATCGAACCCAATAACACTATTTTTCGAGCCGAGCCTGACTAAACTTGAACTCAATTCAACTCGTTATCACCCCTATTCGAGACTATGCTAAAATACTTGTTACTTAATGTACAGCTTGCTGTAGTATTAAAAAAATCATTAAACTAATCAAACTAACATTACCACCAAAATGACATCAACAGAATCAACTTCTACTGATCTTATTTCCTTTATGACAGCATAAAACAAATTACAGATCCATAAAAATTCAAACTCATAATATTTTATGGCATCTTATCGATAGGACCAGGACGGAATTGCATCCATATAGTGTGGGATAATCGTCCCATATCTTCAAAGAATTTTTTTATTCAAATTTTTAAAAAAATATATTTTAAGAATTTATTCTCTATTTTTAAACATTTATATTTTATCTATTTTAACTTCAAATCTTAGCTTCGACATTAAATAAGACCGAGCACTAAAAACATCATTTTCAATGTTCGGTTAAACACCTCTTTCTGTCTCTGTCCTTCCAAATACATGACTTTTGTTTCAAATGTATTTGGTAGGTTTTCCTCAACAAATTCAACACATAACAAGACAAGACGTTGACAATTTTAACAGTTTTTTAATCGATTATAATGATTACAAATAATATATGTTTTAAAATATATATTTAATTATTAAAAATTATCTTTAATCAATATGCTATAAATATTGATGTTTAAATTCAAAATCTCTAAAAATAATAATCATTCTTTTAATCACCGAAACAAAATGATTTATACGATAATTTTTTAACAGTTTATTTCCCATTTAAATAAATTATTTTACAAGATAAACTATTGGAAGTGAGAAATGACTCAAGATGGCTCAGCTGGAAAGAGGGTATAGTAATAGTGGCGGCTGAGGTGTCGCCACTATAAAAACTTTTGGATTCAGGTAGAAATTAAAATGTCTATTTCTTGTGTTTTATAATTTTTAATACGACTGTTTTATACGTTTACTATGATCATTCAATAATATTTTTATTTTCAACATGTCAATAATTTTTTTAAAAGTATTCTTAAACGAAACTTTATTTCGTCACTAAAACTTTAATCCTTTAATATTTAAAAGTTGCACATGTGATGTGCTTTCACTTTCCGTCGTCTATTTAATCTGCTAGTGACGAAAAATCCTCCATCTCCTTTGCATGTATTTGTTTCTTTGTCGACGCATGCTCAAACATTAGTGAAAAGTAAATTCCCCTTTGAAATCTATTTTGTTTTAAGTATGAGTATTATATTTAAAAAATATTAAAATTTAGTATCGATAAAAAAATTTAATACACGAATGTTGACTGAAATAGATCGAAACACATTGAAAACTTGATTAGAATATAACATAAATTATATGATATCAGTTTAATACGGAAATAATACAATATTAATATGATACTGAGTACGTAAATTGTACGTGAATCATTTAATTTTAATAAAAAAGAGATATTACGTGGGATCATATTAAAATTGTTAAAAATAATGACAGATATATCTAAATGATTATTTTATATAAAAGAAATGTTAATTTCTTATTTTAATTTCTGAAGTGAGTTTCTATAAAAAAACAATTTTAAATATAGTGTCGTTCGTTTTAAAATTTTCGAAATAATATTATTTTGGATCTTTATATTTTGAAATGAATAATTAAAAAATGTTTTACAGAAAATTAAAACATAAAATAATTATAGAAAATACAAAAAACAAATTACGCTGAACAAGAAAAACAATTACCTTAACCGACTTATTTTACATCGATTCAAATAAAGAAAAATAAAATAAAATAAAATAAAATGAATTACATGAAACAAACATACACTGATTTATACATTTTTAATTATTATTAAAAAATTGGGTTCAATATTTTTAATAAATGTATAATAGAAAAGGAAAATGGGCGGTGAAAAATAGTTTATACAAGTGGAACGATTTAGGGTACATAATTTTAAATTAGGGTTTACAATTTTTTAAGATTTATATTTAATGATTTAAAATTAAATAAATTATTTAAATAGCCATCATATTATAGGTTTAGTCGTAATTTAGTGCAACCTGCGACTTTGGTGCTGCGACGGAGGCATAGAGGGTCACAGCTTCGGCGACGACGCAATCGATGGACGTGTGGATCTGAAGAATGTGGTGGCGAGAGCGACGATAAATTGAACAGGAGTAGAGTCATGCGCCATAAATTAAAGTATCTAATAAAATGTTGATACATGTCACAAATTAATTAAATAATTAAATTAAAAAAATATATAAATAATAAAAATTAAATATGTAATTATATATTTTTAACTATCACGTACATTAGTAGTCGTATTAAATCTAAATTAATAGTATAATGATTAAGGGTGTTTATTGAATCAGTCGATTATGAGTTGGATATTGCTTGATTAATGCTTGTTAAGGTCTCGAGCCGAGTTCAAATTCGTACCGAATCAATTCGATTGAATGTTTATCCAGTTTTAACTGAATCGAATTTGAATAACTCACAACTTACTCAATTCGTTAAACACCTCTAATAATTACTTAATTATTTTAAAAAAATATTAACTAAATATAAAACTTTAAAATAAAATCATAAAATTTCTAAAACCTGCCCACTCATAATTTTTTTATATCAAATAGTAATTACTTTCAAATTATAATAAAAAATTCAATTTTTTAGTATTCTGTATTTGCTGTTGAGATTTGAGAATGACTTTTGGAATCGAAAATTGCTTTTAAACCAACTTTGATGCTAAAACAAATACTAAATGAACTCTTCCCCTCCCCACCACCATTTTCTTCCTTTTCTTCTCTTGCATCTACGCATTATAGGCCAAACTCTAAACACGACAACAGCCTTTAGAAAGAAAAAAAAGCCTTCTCTCTTCGTCTCCTGCCTCTGTCTGTCGTTGTTATTATTGTTTTTGTTTATATCGAAAAGTAAGCACTAAAAAGGGAAAGGAAAAAACCCACTCCTTTCTCTGTTTCCTCTCAAACTAAAAAATGGGTTTTGCTTAGGAATTTGTAATGTGCAGTCTTGGAGTAATTCATTTCCATTGTTCTCTGCTAGTTGAAAGAAACAAAAAGAAAATATTTTTCTCTTATTACCCCCATGTCTAGATGTTTAATGGCGTTCTTGTTGCCCAGAAGCTGTTATTTTTACCTGTCTGAACTCTGAACTTGTTTCTCCTTTGCTGTTTTTCCTTAAATTTCGAGACTTGGTTAAAATCTACCAACACCCATTGCTTCAGTTGCCTTGGAACCAGCTCATTTACAGGTATGTATCCTTTTTTTTTGTTTATTGATCCATTTGCCTGTCTGAAATCTAATCATGTTGTTGTTTTGGTTGGTGATGCTTTTTTTTTCCCTTTAGTTATTTGGGGTTTTCATTTTGATGTTTGATTGATAGGTAAGGATGGCCTAATCTTTCTCTTCTTTTACCTACCATTATTTGATTTGTCCTAAAAAACACTTTACGGTTTGCTAAATTGATGAAAAGTTTGATACTTTTGTGACAGTGAACAGAACACTGCTTAGTTTGGATTGAATACTCTTTCTCTAGTAACGAATCTGGTTAAAAAAGTGTTTCCTTTATGTTTCAATCTATAAATGTTTTTTCCCCTGTTCAAGTAACAAATCAGTGATTCACATTTTTTTTCTGTTTTTGCATATTTTGTGTTAAGATTTCAAATTTATTGTATTTTCATGAACTTTCATGGGTTTGATTCATCCTCCATCTTGGAAGTCAGTGGTGTTCTGACATCATTTTGCTTGTGAGGAACAGTTGATTTAATTTGCTGGCTGATCTGTTTCCTTAATCTTGTTGTATGTCCTAAGTATGTGTTTTTAGCTTCCATACAGATGATTAGATGCCCTAATTGATGTTCTGTTTTTTTCTTACTCATCTAAGGTTGTTTGGTTTTGTGAACTTGATATGCAATCCTGCATGATGCATGTAATCCCTGAAAATCTAAGAACATGTTTTCCTTGGTGAATTTCTTTTTGTAAGGAAATTCCTAAAGAAATTCTCATTTTTTGTTAGATTCTCAGGATTCTTCTTCAGGTTGCTCTTGATCATGGAAGGAGAGACTTCGTGGATCAGCCATTGCATTGATGACATGTGTAAAGACATTGGTGAGTTCGATTCGTTCTCAGAACTTAGTGATGAGGGTAATAAAGAAACAGCAGTTTCGGTGGACTCTATCCTGCCCGACGACTTGCTGGAACGAATTTTGGCTTATCTTCCCATTGCTAGCATTTTCAGAGCTGGTTCTGTGTGTAGAAGATGGCATGATATTGTCAGTTCCAAAAGGTTTTTATGGAACTTATCACATGCCCTATCACAAAAGCCTTGGTATTTTATGTTCACAACTTCTGATGAACCTGTCGGTTACGCCTATGACCCGATTCTTCGGAAGTGGTACAGCATTGAACTTCCCTGCATTCAGACTCCAAACTGGTTCATTGCTTCATCATGTGGCTTGGTTTGTTTCATGGACAATGACAGTAGGAGTGAGTTGTATATCTGTAATCCGATCACCAAAATTTGCAAGAAGCTTGAAGAGCCCCCTGGTATGAAATTCTCTGATTATAGTGCATTGTCAATCTCAGTGAACCGGCCGTCTCTGAACTATACTATATCCATTGTGAAATCTAAACAAGTTCCCGACAATTTTTTCCAATGGGACCTTTCGATACATGTTTATGATTCTGAAACAATGATGTGGACAATCTCCTTGACCGAGGTTCTGACAGGATGGAGAGGTGGAGATGAAAGCGTGATCTGCGATGGGGTTTTATATTTTCTAATTTATTCAACGGGGGTCGGTACACCAGAAAACCGACATGCCCTTGTTACATATAATCTCTCCAGCAGATCATCTCCATTGGTAAGGAGTTTTATACCGGTACCAGGTCCGCTTACTTGTGGTCGTTTGATGAACCTTAAGGACAAGTTGGTAATGGTGGGAGGACTTGGGAAGCAAGATCGACCTGATATAATCAAGGGCATCGGAATCTGGGTTCTTAACGGGCGGAACTGGGTAGAGGTCTCTCGAATGCCCCATAAGTTCTTCCAAGGATTTGGTGAGTTGGATGATGTTTTTGCTAGTAGCGGTACCGATAATCTCATATACATCCAGAGCTACGGTGCTCCAGCTCTTCTCGTCTTCGACATGGACCAGAAACTATGGAAATGGTCAGTCAAGTGTCCAGTATCAAAGAAATTCCCTCTCCAGCTCTTCACCGGCTTTTGCTTCGAACCAAGACTTGAAATTGCTCCATGATCTATTTCTGATCGCATTCGAGTGTATCACAGACAAATCATTATGATTATATGGTATCTTAGTTCTGAAAAAGAAAAGAAAATGTACACAAAATGTATCCAGCAGGTAAAGCTGCTGATTTATGAAAATGAAAAACATCAAATTCTTGTATTGGTTGGTTTGAAGAAAGACAAGCACTCAAGAGAAAAGGCAAGTATCCAGCATGCCCTTGTAAGACACTATAATCTCTTATCCTAACAGGAAAATCTTGGAGATTCATGACTTTTATCTGCCTCTGATAACGACATTCCCTTCATCTTTGGAGTCAGAACTCAGTGATGGGTTCCCACTTCCCATGCCATTGAGTTCACCTTCCTTCTTGTTTCTCTATGATGTGATTGCTTAGCTTTAGTCTTTGGACCACATATCTTTGTCATGTTTGGTTTGCCATGCTCTTATTTTATGTTGTTTTTGCCTGCATGAATCGTACAGAAAACATACAGTGTCTGTCCCTGTCATTGTTTTGAGGAAAGCCATTGGCTAAGTTCTAGGAGTTTTATTTAACTCTGTTCCATTGATTCCTTGCACATCTTAAGTAGCATTGGCTTTAAGCTCGAGGATCATTTCAGTTTAATCCAGCACCAACAGCAAGATAATCAACCGGCATGGATCGAATCTATCCGGCTAACTGTTTGAACCATCGGCGAGAGGAATCAAGCCGCACTCTGGTGCTGCCTGATCACTTGAACGATTAAAAGCAACTTTCAGCCTGTGTAAGTTCTCTCAAAATTTCAAAGCTTGTTTGATCAATCTTCACATCTGAAGATGCATGTCTAGTAAAAAAATGGTTCTGTTACAAATTTTCATATAGATTAAAAATATTTTACAAATATATATTTTGAAATTATTGCTTAGATATATTGAAAAAGTATCGAAATAAAATTTAATTATAATTGAGGGGTCAAATAAAATATTAACCATATAGTTAACATGTCATATCTCCCCTTAACAAGTAACAATACAGTGACCAAAATTTAATTTTTAATAACTTTAATAACTATTTTGCAAGTTAAATTGACCAAAACGATAAGAAGATCATAGTTAAGGACTACGGGTGTACTTTACCCTAATAAAAAACCAAACCAACTATATTTCCGGATTCCAACTCCTAACCAAACCAGACCGGACACAATATTGTCCTAAAATGGAAGTAGTAGGTTGGAACCATCCCCTCCCCCTTTCAATATCCCTTAACTGATTCCGCCGCGAAAAGCTGTTTTGCCTTGGCTCTCCGCCGGTCATTTCACAACATATTAGAATCATATATAATAATGGAAATCTCAAAAAAAAAAAGTGGAAGAAGAGAGGATTTTTAATTCAAGGAATCCAACATTCTTGCAATTCTTTTAGACCTCCTCTGGGAAAACAAAAAGAGAGGAAAGGGTATAATCAAATTCATTTATCCCACCAAAATGGGTTGTTGTTTTATCTTTTGATGCTTTGAAATGAAACGTTCTTTTATCATTAAATCATTTTGCTGGTAATGTTTCTGCAGAGAGGGAAGTAGATGGCAGATTCAAGCAAGGAAATTTCACCTTCAGATTTAACTGATTCGCAACGATATTTGGTTCATTATTCCAGACAGCAGTGTCTTAATCTCCCTCCAGGATCAATCACTGCCTTTGAATGGAAAGATTATTGTCCTAGAATTTTCAGGTTTAGCCATTTTTGTTTTCCCATCATGGTTTTAATCGTTGGATTATATACATTGTTTCGTAGCTAAACTGTTTGTTGAAATTCCTCTTCCAGGCTTATACAAGAGCACGAAAATATGAACAATGAATGTTACATGATGTCGATTTGTAGTGACGAAACTTTAAGGAAAGTTACTTCAAGTTCGAAGCTTGGAAACTTTTTCGTTTTGTCCACGGACAATCGATTTGTAGTAAAAATACTAAGCAAATCTGAAGTCAGGGTAATGAAATTAGTCTTTGTCATCATCTACTAATGGAATATTTTCGAGTAGATATAATATAAGATCATATATATTGCACATATGTTGCGTATGTGCGGTTTAAAGGGTGGGTTTGGGTTTGATGCAAGTATTTATAGACGTTTTGAGTTTCTGAATCAGAAAAGAATGTCTTAGACAATCTGTTTGATGCAGGTCTTCATAGAAATGCTTCCGAGTTATTATAACCATATCAGAAAGTTCCGCAGCACAGTCTTGAATAAGTTTTATGGAGTTCATTTTGTGAAGCCGGAAGGAGGTGCTAAGGTAAAAAAGGAACATTATTTTATCTCATAGTAAAGTTTCTCATACTGGCATTTTTATTTTCAATGGAATCCACAGTTTTAAATTGTACAATGAGGCATGTCTCCCTCCATGAAGGGGTTCTAAATTAATGATCTTAGTTGAAATTTGCATTAGCATACTATGAACTTTCCCTTCCTTTTGGCCAGTAATAATATGCACTGATATTTTTCGGAATTGGGGGAACAGGTTTACATTTTGTCTTGCAGAAACATATTCAAATCAGATTTGTTGATGCACCGGTGTTATGACCTCAAAGGCTCCTTACAAGGTCGAAAAGTTGAAAAAGTGAGATACCGTGAGAAAATTCTTCATAAGGAATCGGATCTTGATTTTCACTTTTACCTTGACCCACTGGTTCGACATAGGCTTTTGACGTAAGTTCACCAATCCATATATTCTCTCTTAGCATAGTTTTCTTTTTGATTAATGGTAATGTGATTTTTATGCAATTGGCGACTCCTTATCGTATACAATTCTTAAAGTAATCCCCCCATTCTTTTCACTTCTCCACCCTTTATCCCAGTGTGTGCAAGAGAGTGTGTTACCTAACATGCATAATCCTTGGTTGATTAACAACAGTATTTTTATTCCATAGGCAAATCAAGCACGATTGTGCTTTTCTCGAGGCTGCAGGCGTCATGGATTACAGTATGTTACTTGGCTTCCATGTGAAAGGGTCTCCTAAAGGTGAATAAGTTTCCCATAAATTCTCACTTTTTCATGAAAAAAAGATCTTGTTATAAGAGGTAGTTAGATTTCTAATAAGGTTTTAGTCTCTCACAGATCTCTTGGAAGCTGGGTGTTCACTTTCTTCAGACTCCGAACGTTGGGGTAATTTACTTACATCAAAAGGATCTTTGATTCTTCATCACTTTATTACATGTCTTAAATGAAATTTTAGGTTCATTATATTGTCTTTCTGCAGGTTCTGTTGACACTAGTTCCAGTGATGGAAGAAGAATGTCCTGTGACTCGTATCAGAGTGATTTTTCCTCGTATGGATACTCTGCCTCTTCAACTCGAGGTGATACATTGAAAATGCATCTCATTCATCATCATTCTTTGTTTCTTAAAGGCAAAGTAAAAGGAAAATGTAGAAGATCAAAAACTTGAAATTTCAGAATTTGTAAGCTTAACTGTTCTGAATTCCAATGTTGTCATATCTATTGAACTAAAATATGTTAGGAAAAGTTCTCTTTTGTCAATCATCCTTGCTCGCTATGGTGTTAGTGTTAAGTTATATAATGCGTAGTCTGTGTTCGTACCTTGCAGATTCCATCGATTCCTATGATAAAAAGAAAATAGATTCAATTGATTTCAGTTCAGAAATGAGTTTTGGTGATCAGTTGCTACCAGGTAACAGGTAAATCTTATCCTTCTAAGCCTAAAATAAGTGTCTCATTTGATATGGGGTTCGAAGATGATGTAACGAGGAATCGATTGTTTTACATTGGCTTTCTCGTAGTCAAACTACTACCTTTGGTGATGAAATGTCTGCGCGTGGTGTTCATATACCAAAGAATGGAACTGGAACTCTAACATCACATGAAAATCTCAAGTCTAGGGAGTGCTATGAGATACTTTTGTATTTTGGAATAGTAGATTTCTTCCAAAACTACGACATGAGCAAGCGAATCGAGCACGCGTACAAGTCGTTGCACTTCGATCGAAGGATGATTACAGCCATAAACCCCAAAGCATATTCTTCTCGGTTTCAGGATTTCCTCGGTGACATATTTAAAGAAGACTCACTCAATCTTCCGGACGGTTACTAACGGTAAGTTCTTTATACAAGTTTGTACACATCGGGAACTAATAACCTTAAGACACCAAGGGTCAAGATGCTACGTCTAACACCCGAATCTGATATCGGGAGACTTAGAGAATCCGCTATGTTCATATATTCGAAGAAAGCTTGTGTCTCCGGTGAGACAAAATCACTAGCCTCTCGGACTAAGGCGTCGTAGAGGAAAGCTCGAAGTGCTCCTCTCATGGTCCATGGTCTTATTACAACATTAATGTCTCTCGGCATAAACCAAACCGTGCTTGATGTATACAAAACCTAACTGAATCTGATTTTTTGTTTTTCCAGGATGCAGAGAAGAGATCCTGCACATGCAAATGAGCGGAGTAGGTTCTTGAGCATGTGAAGGACTCCAGAAACCATGGAAAGCTGTAACAATGTACATAAATCTTCTGTAAGTCCGAGAATTATTCCTTAATTACTTGAAAATAGAAAGTGAAAAAGAAAGATCCCAATTAGAACCCAGAATTTTGTTGCTTCTGCTGCATGCTAAGCTTCTGATCAATGAAGTTTTTACATGTGCAATGTATTGCATCCTAAACATCCTTGTAATATTTCTTGTATAAATCAGTTTTCCATAAAAAATCCAGATTTGCTGCATAAACGAATGAAATTAAGACCGGGTCGAGTTTGACTTTGGCATATTATCACGCATCATTATCTTTTCTCAAAAGACATATTACTCTCTTTTACAAGTAATTTTTAATAAGTAAATAATGTTAAATAGTTTTAAAAAATAAAACAATATTATAATTTAAAATAATTAGCACTAAACATGTTACTCTAAAACATTTCAAAATTTAATAGTATTAGTCTTTGACTAATTTGTTTTATTTTAAACTCAACGAATAATCCTAAGAAAGAATTATTATAAAAAATCAAATTTAAATTATTTTATCTATAAAAATATATATGATCAAAAGTAAAAAAAAATATAAACACATATTACATGCTACTGAAAAATATAATTAAAATGTTAAAAAACCCAAAAATATGCACAAGCTTTTGGTAGGCCAATAGGTCTTTCATGTTCCCTCTTTTCAGAGAGTTTTACATAAGGCTGAAATTATTTGGGGTAATCGTATATTTAAAGATCTTATTTTTTTAATTAAATAGAAGGATTATATTTTTAAAATAAATGTTAAGATTTTTATTTATATAAAATAAAATTTTTAACTATTCGATTAATTATTGAATCTCAAATAACTACTTAACTAAATAATAGATATGATCAAAATTATCATTTATTTTTATATTTTAACCGTTTTCTAAAATTGATTATTGAATTTGTATTCTTATATATAATTATTTACATCGATTTATTTAAAATAAATATTATAAAAATTTATATTGTGAATGATATTTTTATTTTAATATTAAGATTTAAACTCTTATCTTTATTTGAGAGACACAGTATCTATCTGACTAAACCAACAAATAATTGGTTCATTAAAACTATTTTTAATGACTAACATTTGAGATAAGATTTGATAGTGTCGCATCATAAAAAAATATTAAATTTTAAAAATAATTGTAAAATATATTTAATGATATTGATTTCAGCAGTGTTCTTCCTGGGTAAGGGTAGGAGGGGTGTTCGTCCATGTTCAATTTTTTAATATTTGATATTATAATTTTTTAATATTTACTTTTAAAATTAAAATTTTTAATATTTTTTATTAAGAGAAATTACTTTCGATATTTGTTATTAGGATTAAAATTTTATAACATTTATTATTGAAGGTTTAATTTTTTTTATTATTTATTATAAGAATACTGTTAAAATTTATTTTTTTAATATTTATTTTTAAGAGTTCAATTTTTAATACATATTATTAGTGAGTCATTTTTAATACTTGTAATTAGGGGTTTAATATTCTTTAATATTTATTATTAGGGATCTACTATTAGGAATTTAATTTTTTAATATTTATTATTAGGGTTATAATTTTTTTCGATATTTATTATTAATATTATAATTATTTTTTAATATTTGTTATTAGGGAGATAATTTTTTGTCTAAGATTTGTTATGAGGGACATATTCATAAAATTTAATTTTTTGTTTTCTATTATTAAAAATTTAATTTTTTAATAATTTTATATTAAAGACATATTTTTTAATTTTTTTATATTTTTTAGTAAGATTCTAATTTTTAAGTTCATTATTGAATCACTAAAATCTTAGAAACGATTCTAGTTATGCGCTGATGGATGATAACTCGACTATCAAACTATAAGTTCATTTAGATTTGATGATTATCTCGTCGTGACATCTTAACCGGACATAAAAACTTTAAAGACTGATGATATTTAAAACATGACACAATAATTTAACTCGATGATTCATCCATCATAAAACTAACATAAAATTATAATAACTTTAAAGATGTTTGACGAAAGCACATCACTCTTCAAAAATTAGATTTTATATTTTTAATGAAGCTTTATATTTATTTACTACAATATTTCCCTCTCTCGAATGATTGCCGTCATTTGTGAAAGTTTAGCACTAAAACATTTGATATTCATTCAATGTGACATCTATTAAACAAAATATATTTCATTTGAATGGTCGATCGAATTAATCGTATTTATAACTAATTAAATCAGATTAATTTAGATCAAACAAATAAATTTTAATTTTTAATTGAATCAAATTTTATTTAAATCGATCATATTAATCTTTTAAATCCGAATCCGAGTTCAAGAACAAATGTACTTTAGTGGTCATTAAACAAAGCAAAAGTGGTTCGGAATATGACCATGTACCAAGTGTGGTGCTCTACTTGTATGCGTATATAAAATGACTTTACCTCACCCCAGCCTCCACCATGACCAACAAAGAATCCGAAACACACCCATGTTTGTGTCTTCAATTAATAGCATTGGTCCTTTTAAGTCCATTATTGCGGATTAATTAAATTGCTTGGACCGTCAATGAATTTAAAATTGGATGGCACCTGACATCCTTTAAAGCAATTTCTTTAACATCTTAATATGTTCATCTTTTGATGTAGTGGACCACATGGGAAAGCAACAAGACGATAAAGAATATGTTTAATAAGAATGCAGTTCATCTTTTATCATAGAAAAATGAAGAGGTCGATCGAGATCATGCACATAGATTTTATGTTATAAGATGAATTTATAAAATTTTAAATGAAAAATTTATAAATTTTTAAAAGATAAAAATAGATCATTAATAGAAAATATAATTTTTTTAAAAAAATTATAAATCATATGCTATAACAATGTAAAAAATTAGGATAACTCACTTTTTATGAAGATTTTAATTTAGATTTTTTTTTAGAAATTCCTATTTTTTATATAAAAAAGTAAAGTTTAGATTAAATTGATTGAACACTGAAATTAAATCAAAAGAATTTTTTATGTTCAAATATCGATCCCGTATAAGAAAGTTATAAATTCCCCGTGAAGTCAATCAGGTTGCTGATACTTTGACTCATTTTGATTTCATTCTTCATGATGCTTACCCGTGTTCTATCAAGGCCTTACTCATAGAGATGTTGAAGGCTCCCCTATTATAAATATACTGCAATGTAATCTAGTCTATTAGTTTTAATTTTAATTCAAAAAATAAATTCACTGATTACTAAAATTTTTAAGTAATTTGAGTTATTTTTTTTTTTACAAATTAAATTAAATTTTATTTGATTTCTTTTTTAACCGAGATGAGTTTACGAAATTTCGAATCGAGTCAAGATAAATCGGATTATTTTTTTTGCCTTGAACCAAGTCATAAATTTTATTTTTTTTTAAATCGAATCGATTTTACTCACCTCTAATTTATATGATTTTATCTTGTGGGATCAAATCTTAATATTTACTCGAATATAATTATCATTCTACTTCGTAAAAATTAAAGAACCACAGTTTTTCCTCAGTATTTCATACAATGTATCGAAAAATATTTTTTTTTAAATAGCAAAGAACTAACACCACCTATGGAGAATAAAAGTTGAAAATCATAATCAATTCGTTTGAATTAGAATCAGCCTAATTAATATTTTACAAAAATGAAAATATTCCACACCGACCAATAATAATATCCAATTAAATAAATTACAGGAACATCTAAAACTCCTCTCCCTCTTTGATTTGTAGGCAAACTAGTCATCTGACGGCCCTGATTGCTTCATCTTCCTCATGTTTAGGCCTATAAAAGGAACCCCGAGTATCTTCTTCGTCTCATCTCGATCGGTTCAAGTTTCTACCTACAGCAAAAAGGAGCAGAGTGAGGCTAAGACGGGGCTCTCTAAACTCCAAACCTGAAAGGAAGTGACGGTAAGGTACGTCTGCTAGTTCATGAATGCCTCTGGCTACGTAACAAAGCGTTCGCAGCCTAGGGTTTGCATGAACTAGGAGACGTTCTTGCCTTGATCTTTTTTGGTATTGGAGTGAAGGGAGCTCCGTTGTCCGTTCTCCCTTTCCTTTTAATCTTGTTGTGTTCAGTTTTTGCAGTCTCAACTTGGTTTGTCGTTTTAATCAAGGAGGGAATTTCTACATTTTGCTGGTCTATTGTCTTGCATAGGTTTAACTTGTCGGTTTTTTGTTTAGTTTTGAATCTGAGCTGGAAAAAGAAATTTATATTTTATTTTTTAAAAAATAATTTTTATTTGAGAGGAGAAATTTGTTCTCAATTTAATTAAGAGTTTTAATAGTTTGTTTTAGAAATCATTAACTATTTTTTTAATTTTATAAACGTGTGATAAACAAAGATGTTCTGAACATGTATAATAAAAAGGATCAAAATTGATTCTCGGAAAAAAATATTTAAAACGAGTTAAATTAAATACTTATAAAAAAAATAAAACATATCTAATGATAAAATTTGAAAAGTGTTTCAAAACATATAATAGAGAAGATCACAATTGTTTTTCGAACCAGATTTTGGAATAAAAACTATTTGAGATCAAAAGTAATGAAAATACAGATAGCTTTTCACGTCAAAAGTGTTTTTTTATTCAATTTGAAAAGTGTTTTAAAAAATAAAAATTTTAGTTTCTTAGTTTTTTTTTATAAATATTTTAAATAAATTTATTTATATATCATTATTTATATCATCAATCTCTTTATATTTTTAAAAATAATATCTAAAATAAATATTTTATCTACTTAAAAATATTTTTAATATTAATATTAAACGTTTTTATTTTTAAACAAATAGTAAAAATATTTTTCTTAAAAGCATTACAAAACCAATTTACTAATGTATTTTCTCAAAAGTAATGTTAAACTAGAGAAATTATACCACAAACCTTTTTCACCACGTCATTCGTGGTCAATTAGAGTAATTGCTTTACTAATCGCATGATCTTAATCTGTCATGATAGTTTTCGGTGTCTGATTTCCCATTAATTGCAAGAAAGACTTGAACAACCATACAAAAGAAGAAGCAGTCTCATCTAATAAAAATGCACACCCAAACATAATAGTCTATCGATGATGATTGATCCCTACAAACGGTGCACATACCAAATTATATCTATTGGTACGGTAAGTTGTATCAAAAACCAAAACATCTCCAAAACAATTATAATCAATTTTTGATCTACCATCTCTCCAAAAGAAATTTGTCATTCGATTCTCTTGATCCACTTGAACAGTGTAGAAAAATAATGGATCTTCACTTGCTTTGACTTTGAAATGGTTAAGTAAACTTTGACCATCTCCAGCTTCAATCATCACCATTTTTTGTTTGTTAACATAATTATAACAATCTCGTCTTGTAAATCCAATATTTTCAACCCCTCCTACTTCATTGGACATGTAAGAGTAAACATCTTTGGGACGAATACCACTACTAACCATTGAACTAATAACATTAGCTTTGGTTGATGGAATCGATCGAGCTGACCTGAGTAAATATTTTTTTGAAGGGGTTGACAACTCATGATTGTGCTAAAAAACAAAACGAGTGACTCTCCACTGATCATCTTGTACCGTAAAACGAATCATTGCCGGACACTCAGTCCTAGTTTCCAATTTAGTACGCTTTTTTGTATCCTCGACACCTTCAAGTTCTCTGAAACCTTGTTTAGAACAATAAAAATCTTTAGTACGATGATTCTTGAGCTAGAAAGATATCTGTTTTTTTTTCTTTTCGAACACTAAAACCCATTCTGTGACCATAATCGTTATACAAATCATAAGCTGCATCTTCACTATCTACCACACGCCCTTTGAGGATCAATATTATTTGTGTTTGTCCTTTCTATAAAAATTAAACTTTCCTCGTTGCTATGAGACATATCTGCACCAAACTAAATAGTTGATGTATATAAATACAATTCTAGTTATCAATAAATATAATTATATAAAAAACAAATTAAAATATATATCACTCAAATAGTCTCAAGTCACAAAGTAATAGCTAATTGATAATAATTTACTAAATGAATAATTATATGAATAGTCAATACTATAATCTTGATCTTGTCTATTATTCTTAGACTATAAATCAGTACTGGTATAATAAATTACCCTTAAAAAATTAAAGTTAAAATTGTTTCAATGTCAATAGCTTCATTAAACTATTTCCTATGTCCATTTAAACTCATAAACATCAGATATACTTTTATCTTGGCTTTGCCGTGCCCTGCCTTCGAGAAAACCATCTTTGTGAAGCCTAAAAAACAGGAACCTGAGACACCTGCTACTGATGCCAAGTGGGAAACCATTGTCAAAACTTCTTACTTGTATCATGATCACGTTCGCTATTCCAAGGTAATCTTATGGTTCTTTTTAAACAATGTTATCGTTTTCTCTAATAAGAACTTTTATCTTCGTAAAATTCTAAAATTTGTGTCCATTATAGGAACTAGTAACTCTCTTTTCTCAGCAATCCAAAACTTAAAAAGAAAAACACCGAAGATATCATCGAATTCCTTTACCACCTTTGATTTGGATCAAGATATTTAAATAAATAAAATAAGTTTCCATGTTTGGATCAAGATAGATTGATCTAATCTGTACTTTTTATATTAACTTAAAATTCTTTGTTATTACGTTATAATTTAACGTGACTTTAATTTATCATTGAAATATAATAGTCACAGTAAAACTTATATATTTATTATTTTATAATAATAATTAAATTTAATTATTATATTTTTCTGACTCGTTTTTAATTACCAATAAATCCTTTTTGAAAAAATAATTTTAATTTTCACGATCTCTAATTCTATTACAATTATTGTTCTTTCTGGCTTATTTACGTGGTGCAAAAGAAACCCATATTTGCTCGGCAAGCAAATTATTTAATATAAATATTATTAAAAAATAAAAATAATTTATTTGGCAAATTACGCGAGTGGCTCCTCTATTATAAATAGATACGAAGATAGGTTATCTAAATTTAATTCATCGAGAAGCAAGAAAGCAAATTGAAGAAGGCGATTTAGGGTTTATTTTTTCATCACAGGAAGAGGGAGTTCCAATCGTTGCGAAGAACCAAAGATGCCGAAGAATAAGGGAAAGGGAGGAAAGAACCGGAAGAGGGGAAAGAACGAGGCCGATGACGAGAAACGCGAGCTTATTTTCAAAGAAGATGGACAGGAATACGCCCAAGTCAGCCGTATGTTGGGCAACGGCCGATGCGAAGCGATGTGCATCGATGGCACCAAGCGTCTCTGCCACATCCGTGGTAAAATGCACAAGAAGGTCTGGATCGCCGCAGGCGACATCATACTCGTCGGTCTTAGGGATTACCAGGATGACAAGGCTGACGTCATCTTGAAATACATGCCCGACGAGGCTAGGCTTCTTAAGGCTTATGGAGAGCTGCCGGAGAATACAAGGTTGAATGAAGGAATTGCTGGCGGCATCGATGAGGAAGATGATGGTGCCGGTGACGATTACATCGAGTTCGAGGATGAGGACATTGATAAGATCTAAAGCTTTTTTTATCTTCATCTTAAACTTTACTTTAAGACGCGATTATGATATTTCGCATTTTTTATGTTTTATCAAGCACTATGGATGCTGGATTTATGTTATAACACATGATTTTATCTTTTATTATCTTAATGTTACTGTTTCCTCCTTAAATTTGACATGTTTTCAGATTTTGTGTTGATTTTAATATTTGCAGTTTACTGTATGTTGATTTATGAGGAAAGTAAGTCGATGATGAAATCTTCTTTTGGGTTAAATGCTGTGATATTATCATCTTCTGAGAATTAGTTAAGATTTTGAATGTGTAATCTCAGGCCTTTATTCCATTAGGGATTTCAATTTGATTGAAGGATGGGTTTGATTTCTGAGTTTTGTTGATTAGTAAGTTTTTCTTTTCAGCTTCAGTGTTCATACGATTCCTTATCATGGTTGTAAGGAAATTTTTAGGGTAGAGAATCCAGGAAGTCCTGATTCAGACGTTTAGCTTGATGCTCCTGTTTTCCACCTCAATTACATGTGTTAGATTTTGATTGCTATCGATTTCTGTTGCCATCGTTGATATGACTGCAGAAGTGAAGCATTGCTGTTATTTGTTATTTGGAAGGCCTTTTCAGGCTTGGGATTGGAGGCTTAACCCTTTGCTACATTTGAATGGAAGAAGTAGACTACTTTCTCTGCATTAAACATGGCTATATGGGGTAGGAATTTATAGGCATACAAACAAAATGGACATACTTTATTCCAGGCACAGGGCAAATATAAAGGTGTCAAGAATTCATACAAGGAAATCCTACAATTACAGGATACAGGCGTCTCTTTTACAGGGTACAAAGGTGCTGGATTAGCATATGCCATGGTAATCTTCGAATCTATTCAATTCCAGCAACCTTCTTTTTCAGTTCCTCGATATCAGTAGCTAGTTCTTTCCTGCTTGACTGAATAGACAAGATGTTGTTAGCAAATAGTTCAGTGTCCACATATATGATACTTCTTATGAATAGGGACTTAATCTTTACCTTGAAGAGAAGGTATCTATAGACAAACCATCCTGTATATCCAAGTCCAACCAACTCCATTATCTTTGGGAGCTGATAACCACAGAAATACATTGATTTCAAATTGGATTAGCAATTTAAGTGAAGGGTTTGACTATGAACAAGTGAGTGTAGCATAGCATTAAGAGTTAC
This sequence comes from Abelmoschus esculentus, assembly GCA_035048815.1. Taxonomy (NCBI): domain Eukaryota; kingdom Viridiplantae; phylum Streptophyta; class Magnoliopsida; order Malvales; family Malvaceae; genus Abelmoschus; species Abelmoschus esculentus. Next base: position 2,839,944 of record JAUCBN010000027.1, on the reverse strand, counting down.
TTACCAATGGGACTGAGTTAATGGCACCAACAAGAATAGATGATAGCCAAACAGCAAGTATTGCCCCGCCACCGTAAATGATAACCGTGGACTTGTTCTCAACTTTATCCCACTGGTAAACCACCAGAAGGAAGAGAGACCAAGTCAGTACTGAAGTTCAAGCTTAAGCAGGTTGTAAGAGCAAGAAATCGAATACTAAGGTAATATAATGGGGTGAAGATATTGTTTTTTGTTTGTCACCTTTTCTATCAAGTCTGAGAAAACCTCCCCAGCATCACCAGAAGTCTCCTCCGTGGCTCTTGTCTGGAGCGAAGGAAACCTCCGGGATTCTGTTAAAGAAATGTGCATCTTCGATTATTCTCAAAGCTACAAACAGATCTATTAGGACAAAATCAAACGAAAAGGAAGAACACACATGCAAGTCTTGCAAGTGAGTGTTGATGTTAACAGCAGTACCTGGAATTAGCTTAACGGACGAGGAAAAGGGAGTGGCGGAAACACGGGGAGGGAGGAGCGGCAAGGCAGAACAGCGGGTGGTTCTAACAGCCGTGGGGACACGGGGATTCAAAACGGAGGTGATCGCCATGGAAGATGCTGCTACTGCCGCCATTTCTCTCTCTCAAAAAAAGAAAAACTATTTGTGTTTTCAGGTAATCGGCCGGTTGAACGCTACAAATCCTACCCTTTGCTGCTGCCTTGTTTTTTTACAGTATTCTTCCTTATTTTTCAATCTTTTTCCCCGCTTCTTTTTTTGTTTAACGGATTCTTTTTGTTTGAATTTAAAAAAGAGAAGAGGCTTTCGCCAGCTTTTTAGTGATTGGCGAGGTATTGGTGTTAATTAATCGAGTGAATGACACGTGGATAAGATTAATACTGGAGGATTGTGGTTGGTTGATCCCTATCTCTCTGAAATCTGGTTTTGAGGACTTTCATAAGTTTGGTGGACCTAACTTATCCAAAAGGACTTTTGGCTCCATTGCCAAATGGTCTGACTAGCAGGCTTTTGGTTACATAACCATAACCCATTGGAATGTTTGTTCATGTTGAACCAGGATAAGTAGTCCGAGAAATCATTTTCTCTGGCCTAACATGGGAATCAAAGGGAACAAAAATGTAATCGATAAGGACGGAACCAAGATTGAATCTTAGCATGGGTTAAAATATTAGATTTAAAAAATATAAAAATTTATTAAGTATTTAAACTCAAAATTCATGAGACAATATTGAATCTAACGTTACTCGAACTCAACTCGAGTTATTTGCGCTCCAAAGTTGAGATATTTATTTCCGGAAAGAAGAAGCTTGTAATGATTATTTGGAAGGGTATAAACATTGGTGATAAAATCCCCCACTCTTTGTATTTTCATATAATGATTAAAAATGCCAGACAATTCGAATCTTTTTACATGGAGTTGGATGGTATGATTCCACTTGGTCCAAACCCAATTTTCTAATAACCGGATCTGTCATTTTCTTCAAAGCATTTGGGACGATCATTCCTGTTTCTACACGGTTTTGTTTTACATGTGAGCTTCATCTAGTGCATTGTTAATTCTGTTTGTAAATCCCAGAATTCTGTTCTTTTTCTTCTATCAAACTACAATGGAAAGATCATCTGAAACCAAAGAGAAAAATGGAGGAGAAGAAAAAGAAGCAAAATTTGCTATATGGGATTGTGGAAGCCCTTTATATGATTCATATGAATTGGTGTCATTCAGTCTCCAAATCGAACGGCATCTAATGAAACTGCCATATCTTGGAAGTTCAAAGAGGCTGACATCCACCGGAACCAGATTTTCTTATCTATCTGATGTTGTTCCTGCCACAATTGCAGGTAATCCCACAAGTAATGCCAGAGCTAAAGTATCTTCTTCTCTAATGAGTAGCTTAGGAGAATTCTTGGGGAGCAAGTTTTTGAAGAGAATAAGATTTGGACAAAAGAGGAACAAGCCTTAAATGTGGACAACATTCATCTGAGGTAAACTGAATGTCTGTGAAACTGTTGTTGCTTTTGTTCATTGCTGTTCTTTTGAGTTTTGAATCAATCCTTGGTCTTCACAATATGTTCACTTCCTGTTGCATCTTACCTAAAAGGATTTAGATTTAGATTTAGAGTGATATTTCAGATTCCACAACATGCTGGAACAGTTGTATGTTGAAAAATAAAATGGATTTAAGGTTATCTCATGAGAGATGGGTCTGTGTATTTCCAATGTGGATGGCACCCAGGAAATATCTCAATGTGGGTGTCAAATTGTAAGCAATAAGAAAAGTAATGCAGAAGCTGGTAAGTATAAAATCATTAGGCAAGCGTGTTAAATGCAGAACTTGGTCATTTTTCACCTCTTGGTGCTTTGCTTGGGACCTTCAATGCTCCAAAAATGGTCCGAAATCTTAATATCGTGTTGCTATGTACTCTGGATTAGTGGTCAAATTTGGATGGTTCTTGATATCGTGTCGCTGTTGAGTTACACTCTTGATTGGACGAGTTCGAAATTCGAACTTTCACCTTCTACGATATGGAGCTATGTCTAGGACAGTCATCCACTTATCTTCAAACAAACCAGAGCTGATCGACCCACGACAATGCACTTGATCATTCACAGACTTGCATGATGCTATTTGTTCAAACTATGACTCAAATGCTAAAAAGGGTACTTCCAAAATCATAAAGTAATAATTGTAATATCTATAATATGCCTAATAATTACAAAAAGTCACATGAATTGCCACAGATGATTGCAGAAGATTTTTGGGAAGTTCACTCTTTTTTCCCATCTTTCTAGTTTCTTGATACAATCATTGTCTAAGCTCGAAAAGAAGCTAAGACTTACTCGATAGCTTTAAAATTTACCGACCAACGAGTTGCTTTTCTTGGCATTGAAACCAACATTGTTTAATGAAATCATGGATCTCTAGGGATGTGATGGAGTAGGAGATGTTGGTGGCTTCAAATCAGGATACTGCAACCATAAAGCACGGAGATATTCACAAATGTAAGCATTTTTTCTCTGTTCATGAAACTGTAAAAATATATAAATCAGCACAAGGAGAAATGAGAATCATGGAGTAATAAAAGCGACATTACAGAAGCATATGGTGAGAGTGGTCTAGAGAATCCGGAGTTTCCATCAGCCATGGATTCTGTTTTGGGAACTGAATTAATTAGAGGGGTTTCTGCTGCTGCTTCAACTTTCAGTTCTGGTTCTGCCTCTGTAGGTGAAAGAGTAGCCTTGCTACTGGCAGGCTGGGATGGAGTAGGCGAAGTTGGAGGCTTTAAATCTGGATACTGCAACCATAAAGAAAGGAAACATAAGCATTTTGCCACTTCTAATACAAGTACATAAAACAGCATACAAAGTATAAAAAGGGACATTACAGAAGCATATGGTGAAAGTGCTATCGAAAATCCAGAGATTCCATCTGCCTTGGATTTTGTTTGGGGAATTGAAATAATTTGAGGGGATTCTACCACTGCTTCGACTTTGGGTTCGGGTTTTACCTCCGAAGGTGAAGGAAGGGCGTTGCTAGGAGTGCTTGTTGGTAGAAGGGCCACTCCAATTTCCTGAGTTCACAGGTAAATAAAATATACAGAATTTTGACAAAGATAAGAAGTCAAAGTTTTATTGTTGAGAAACCATGAGGGAATTTGAAAGAACAGACCCTGGAAAATTTTTTCTTGGAAATAAACTGATCAAAGCTCAGCATATAAAGAAAGCATACAAATAATCACCATGATTTATATCAAGTTCGAATACCTTTACATCATCAACAAGTTCCTTTGGAGCCACCTTTGTGTTTAAGAATGCATCAACTTGTTGCAGGGTTTGTTTTCGGTCCTGTTACAATTAGCACGGTAGAAACTAGCAAGTCAAGTTAAGCCATTAGTTATGTACTCAATGCTTGTTCATGCCCATATTATTAGAACTTAAATATTACAGTGTTGCCGTTCGCTATGAGCTTAAGCTTTTAGGACAATCAGTCACTTGATTTAATATGGTATCGAAGCTCTAGAATTCGAATGCCAGACCTTCTCTACTGTTGCATAATGGACCATGAAATGCTTATTTATCTTTGTTCAGCATGCACTTTCTTTCAACACAAAGCTTAAGCTTTTAGGTTTAGATTTATAGAATAATAAAGCAACTAGAATAAAAAGTGGAGATTTACCTCTGCAAATAGGAGTTTCTTGCTTACAAACTGCACAATAGCAGCTGAACCTAGAAGTTGAAGGATGGTTTCTAACTGCAGAAGGTATGGAATGCCACAATTATAGTCATATACATATACACATACATATACATATACATATACATATACATATACATATACATATACATATACATATACATATACATATACATATACATATACATATACATATACATATACATATACATATAGCAGAAAAACAGCATCAAAGGTAATAAAAGGACTTAAAAGCCTAACCTCTGAAAATGCCAAAAACCCTAGTCCAGCAGCTGCAGCAATACCTACAGTAACAGACAGGCCATCTGATCCTTCCTGCAGATTATCTCAAACCATTTATCATACAGAAGAATACCAAACAAGAAAGACTGAAAACTTTGCCGACAAAAACCATGGAGGCTCTAACAAGTCTCAATGAAATGAAGATCTTAGAAATGCATAAGCAATCAAGGGATGAAGATACGTACTCCAAAGGCCTCGGTGAATGTTTCTGTCAAAATGTCAAGGTCAAGGCCTTTTTTTGGTGTTATCCAGGGGAGGTCACTGTTCTGCAGAATTGAAACCAGTCTCAAAACAATTGAAAAGTTTATAAAAGGAGAAAGAACGAGAACATAAAGAACAGCAAATACCACCCATCCCCGAGGCCCGTCTGCACCATCTTTTACTGCATAAGCTGCTTTGAATCCATTTGCAGTGACCAATTCCGCAGCCAATTCAGAGTTCCCATCAAATCTGGCTTTCAACACAAATTTGAATAACATTGGAAGATGAAACAAACAGAAGTCCGTATTTCATCTTTCTTACAAACAATTTAGTTTATAGTTACATATAAAATGTATGTGAGTCGGTGCTTAGACTAACAATTTAGAAGGTTTTCAATCAATGGAACACAATGCAGCTAGTTTGGGTTAAGATCAACAAGGAGACAGACAATGTCAATATATATTTCTGGATTCTTCCTACACAATCAATAAGACTTATGGTTTCAAGAATCTTACTTGTCTATGATGAACAAGGTAGTATTTTCAGGTTCCTTGAATTTCAAAGACAGTTTTTTCAAGAACACTGGTTTATCTTCACCATTATAGGCAATTGAAACCGTCTTCTTCCCCAAACCCCTGATGTCGGGGCTTCCAACGTCTCTAATCTCCTTGAGTGGCCTAATATCCAGCAACTGAGCACTGGAATCCTCACCTAGCTTGGTATAAGCATTCCTTGCAGACTCAACTCCCCATGGCTTTGGATTGCTCAACAGCTGAGTCAAAATCAATGGGACTGCCAAAACAACAGCGCCACCAGCCACAACCGTGGGGTTCTCAGTTGCAAAACCGACGACAGTATCAAGAATCCCATTTGGATCTATTTCAAATGAAGAAGGGGACCCCGTAGTCTGCTGCAAGGCTTCCTCGTAAGATAAAGCTTTAGCGAAACCAGCGGGGAGAGCCGATGACAGTAGCAGTAGACCCCCATGCAAGCTTCTTGAGAAACACTGGTGCAGAGGTGGATATGTCTTGATAAAAGCCGGGGGTTTGGGGAGTTTAACTTGTGAAGCAATGGAGACCATTGGTGCTTTTCTGGTTTCTGTTCTTCTGTCGTAGAGAATGTGAAGGGGTGTGGAGGTTGGAGTTGCTCCATTGAGGGTCTTCATTGCATAGTTTTTATGCAAAGAGATGGGATGTCTCAAAGACATGATGGAAAAAGCTTGAACCATCAACAATGGAGGATTTTGTTGTTGTGCATGTAGAATTGGTTGGATGACAAAGGCTTAGACCCTTAGCTTTGGAAAAATTATATCATGGGTCTCATCACATCATTCATAGAACAATCACTAAAAATCATCTATATCATCATTTGAAAAAAAATATATAAAAATTGACGATATGAATAGTTTTTAGTGATTGATCCACAATCACCTAGTGAGACTGACCATGATATAATTTTTCTTTTTCCTTTCGGAGGTGGAACTTTGAATGCTGAAATGGAGTTGAGGTGGAATGAGATAGGAAACTTCGACTAATCATTGTCTGACACGTTGGAAATGAGATGAGAGAGGCTTTGTTATGGTGTCTTTAAATACACTGTCTGATCTTAACGCCATTTGTGTGGCTCATAATTGTCTGAAAAATATGCAGCCAACAGCCTAAATCATGAAATATACCCCTAAAATTAAATAATTAGATGAATAATTACGTTTAAAATGTGGGCTAAAAATGAATATTTACGTAAACAATCTTTAAAATGTGTTATTTACCTAAATAATTATTTTTAGGGGTATCATGTGACGGAGGACTTCAGGGGAACTAACATCGGCCATTACTTGGGATCGTACAGTCAACAGTGTGATTCTTCTGGTCTTGATTTATGATTATCCGTCACCCACAGTCAAAGTATTATTAAATAACCTGTATATATGTAGCACTTTAGCATTCCAATAAGGTTGCTTTCTTTTGTTTTAACAATTCATTTCTTCAGTTGATTCATCTTAGGCAAGCTGATGTTGATGTCTGGTGGGGGAATGATGAATATGGACTGCAGCCAGTGCTACGTTCCATTTAATATGGAAAACAGATGCCTCTTTATGCTTTGTTGTTATGGATGGTGGAATCCTTATGGCTTTTATTCGCTTTCGTCATTTCAGCACTGCAAAATGGGAGAGATACCCTTGGGAGAACATGTTCCTGGGATCAAATTCCGCCATTGATGAGCTTATACAACGACTGAAGACTCAAGTAATCAACGGTTGAGATGTGCAGTATCTGGCCTATAAAAGGGGACTCGTTAGCCTCAGTCCTTGCTCAAGACGAGCCTTTTGAAAAACTTGTCTAGTCTCCGGTTGTGCCGAGCAAAGCCGAGTGGGGTTTTGAGGTGACATGCGACCCTTTTTCACTCTCTTTCTAAGGCTTCTCACTGTTATCGTATTACAGTTCGTAGCCTTAGGAGGAGAGTGGAGAAAAGTTGTCATGGTTTTTATCAGGTTTTGCCCCTCACACGAACATATACATGCTGTTGTTGTTCAGGTTTTATAAGTTGGGTTCCTTCAGGGATGGAAGAAATGCTAGTTTCTTTGGCTTTTACAAGACACCAGATTACCATGGTTTTTACTAATTAATCTACTGATCGGTCGTCTGAATAAAAATATTTATATTGGCTTATTTTGTATAACTTTGAATCTCGACATTTGACGATATTGTTATTATATACTTTGTAGGATTAGGATCTGCTGCCTCTGCAAGTTTATGACTCAAAAAGCCAGTTACTTAGAAGACAAGAAAGCAGACACCAGAAATGAACAAAAGAAAGAAAGATGGTTTCTCCAACTTCATCGTGCTGCTGCTACAACATGGGGAAATGGAAATAAAAGTCTCCATCTCTCGTCTTAATCTTACATACTTTACAAAATAACACCCACACACCACGGTTGCGTACCACCTGATAACCAGACAATATAAACTTATCTTCTCCTACTTGTTGGGAACCCCAAACCGCATCTTAGGAACACACGGTTTGGGGGCTTGTAATAAAGTTGGGAACCTCACAGAAGCTACTTACTGAGTCAAAGTAAAGCTTATGAAAGCGAGAATCAAAAACAAAAGAGTGTTCAAAGAGTCTTAACAAGGTGAAAAAGTAAGATCATATCACATTCATGAGTCAATTAGTATCGGTTTATAGGCTCTGTCTGGTCCAGCACTGCCATCCTCTCCGAAACATCAGCTAGCGATTTCAGATTACATCGGATTAAAGCCTCCACGAAGTAACAAGTTTCGTCCATGGTGTTTCCTTCTGGTATGTCCACAACGAAAGACTCGATCACCATTGTCCCTGGCCTTCCTTCGATAACCTCGGGATGGACCGTCATGATTGAGGAATAATTCTGAAATATACATGTATAGTGTACAAATTTTGACGCCTAGGATAAACCAAAGAAAAGAGTGGTAAGGAGAAAGAATGAGTGTTTGTACTCACCCTGAGACGATGATCGCCGCCGACAATTTTGACGCCTAGGATGTGTTCTTCATCATCAAGAAGCTCTAATCGTTCGGTGCTGGTGGTGGCTGGAAGGCCGGATTTGACGTTCACTTCTCTAACACTACCGATTCTGATGTCCCCTTTCATTGTACACCTGCTGACGAAAGGCTTGTACTTTTGAGGCTCATCAAAACGCCTTACCAATGACCATACCTATCCCATAAAAATCAATTTAAGAAAGAACATACTACTTCTAACAACAGTACTGCTGTACTAGGATGTAATAAACCATCGTCAACAATCAAACAATCCAACATTAACAGACCACTGCTGAAACTGTAATTCAGGGTCTTAGGGACAATACACTTATACGTTAAAAAGGAATACAGACAGGGAAAGCAGAAACAAGAACTTACCAGATGAACAGGAGCTTTGATGTGTTTAACAAGAGCAGATGTGCACTGGTCGTCTCTGATCTGGTGCCTGTGATGCCTCCGTATGTACTGCGCCTCCATCATACTGTAAGCATCATCCCTGTTCATTTCTTCCACTTTCCTCAACTTGGAGTACATAAATAAGAATCACCTGTGTTTCAGAAACTCAAAGATATATTACAGCAAAGATAAAGTCAGAACTAACATGAGGTGGGGTCTGTAAGAAGATGGGTTCTCCTAGTTTCTATCGTGTTCTAGATACAACATGAGGACTACAAATTCTTTCAGTATTTGTTATCCACAAATCTTGGTTCGATACATACATTAATTTCATACCTGCAGTGGCTAATATCTTTCTCCTGCTGCCTGATACCTGGATTTAAGGCAAATAATCTAGGCCTTTAATTGATGATGATCTGTTTCTTGTTTTCGTACACCAATGGATTTATAGGATGAATGACAGGACCTTCATAAATACACATTTCAAGGCTTTCTGTGGAGTTCAAGAGGACCACGACATCACCACAATCTGTGAGCAGCTCAGTTCTTTTAAAATATTATAAAAGATGGGTAAAGGAAGAAAAGTTGAAGTTGATGTGAAGGTTTGGGTAAATATAACTATGGGTCATTAAACTATTATGGTTTTTCTATTTTGGTTATCAAACTATTATTTTATGCAAAAGTGTCACTAACATTTTGTTTTTTTTCTTTCTCTAATGTTATTTTTTTACTATTCTGGTTATCAATCTGTTACTTATTTCTTATTTTGGTCACTAAATTAATCATGTTTTTTTGAGTTTTTTAACAACGGATGACTAAAATAAAAAGAACGTAATATTAATGACTTTTTTATTAAAAACAATAGTTTTATGACCGGAATAGAAAAGTGAGAATAATTTAGTGACAAATAATGATGTTTACCCTGGAAGTTTTAAGTAAGGACATGTTTTTGTGGAGATGGTATGACTGTTCTTGCCAAATGAGGTGATGCAGAGGAGGAGGTGGGGTTGTGTTGGGTGGTGGGTGGCAGACAAGGAGCTGTTTGGGCACAAGTGGGAAAAATGAAACACAATAATGCAGTTGTTTATGTCTTAAGATTCGAATATTCCCAACACTAAGAATCCTTAATTACCATCTCCATGTTAATTAATAAGGCTTAATAATTTGATTGTCCCTTAAATTTATCTCTTTTCCGTGTCTTAAAATTACAAGGTCATTAACTAGTAACTACTTCTGTTGAAAACATCAGGATTCTCAATCCGTTTCTGATTTTGATAATTAGTGATAAGATTAAGGTTCATGGTGTTGAGTTAGAGTCAAAATTGTTTTATCTACTATTGAATTAAACTAAAATTAACGATATGAAAACCAATCAATTTAATATGACTCGAATCATCGTAAATTCATATTATAACTAAACTAAATCTAAACCAAAAATAATTAAATTAAAATTAAAATAATTTAAATCGAATTTGATATTATCATCGCTATTAAAAGATCGAGCTGCATAACTCGTTGTACTCGTAATTTTACTGCTACCCCAATCCATAAACCTGTGCCTATTGTCCGATCCTTCATTTCTTGGAGCTGTCGCATCCAAATTATGGGTTAATTACTTGATCAAAATGTGCGTGATCCGCCAACATTTGCCGTGTGAAGAACTAAATCTGTCTATACCTCTTTTATTTATAATAAATAAATGAAATAATTTAATTTGAATTTTGATCGGATAAATATAAATCTATACCCAATTTAACTCAATCAAAAACAGTTTAAATCGAAAGTAATCCAAGTTTAATTTAATTTAATTTGAATCGAATTTAATTTACTTATATATAATTTAGATTGAATATAAATCTGATTTTTAACCCAAAGTAAAAAATAATTTATTTTTTTGAACTATGTTTCTCTTTTATATTATACTATTAGTTAAACATCATTTTAAGTAATAATTTAATAATTCAATATTATTTTCTCTCTATTAAACAAGCATTTGATATGAAGAGACCTTGTCGATGGTTTTGTACACCAATAAAAATCATCTAATATGAAACACACATTTGATATGAAAAACACATCTTTCTAAAAAAATATATATTAACATACATATTGATTTGACTTATACTTGACCTAATTCGAATTAAAAACTAATTGATCTGATACCGATGGATTTATGAGATCGATGTAAAGATGATAACATGATAACAGGACAAAGTAGGTTTTTGTCGCCTCGAACTGATTCAAAAATTTAAAGTTTTGATCCAATTCGAGTTTAATAGATTTTTATCCTTAATTCGATCCAATATAATAAAAATATATCAATCCTAAAATTTTAATAAAAACTAGATTAAATTCGACTCCCCCCCCCAAAAAAAAAAAAAAATAATAATAAAATACTAGATATAATATATAAATATATATTTATAAATAAATTTAATCTAGAAATTTTCATCCTAAACTCAAACCAGAACTAATTAAAGCTTCTAAAAATCTGATCTAAAACCGAAAAATTAAAATATCCGACCCATCATATTAGATCGAGTCGAGTCAAAATCCACCGAATTTGGGATTTTCTTTTCATCCCTCGGTTGATGACGTTCAGTCCTACAAGTAGCTCAGTGACTAAAATATAATAAATCAATAATCTGATTGATTGGAATATAATTTTTAAATATTTAAGAATAAAAATCTAACAAAACCCAAACAAAAACTACATAGTTTATCTTATTATAAACTAGACACAATACACACAATGTTATTTTTTTCAATATTTTCAGGTCGATGCAAATTATCTTAAATTCTATTTCAATCGACTCTAATTTTTTATCATGTACATAATTTAACTCAACTTAAATTTAATTGCACAATTCACATATTATTTACTTATGAACATACCTATCATGAATTTGATGGTTTTCGAGCTTCAAATTTGGTATCAGAGCCGCGCTTTGAGTATAAAGAGCCCGCTGGAACTGCAGTAGCTGAACTAACCGTGCCGGATAAAGGCTGGAAATTGGTGCTACCAATAAACCAGTAGAGAGCCCATTTCAGATTGCAGAGGGTATATTTCAAAGCTTTGGTCCAATTCTCTTGCTTGTTGAAGCTTTGTGTGATGGAGTAGTTTTCGACTTTATCGTTCTCGATCCTGTAAGAAACCACAAATAGAACAGTACACTCAAGAGTTCGGATATAAGATATTTAAGTCACCGAAATCACATTGATATTTCAGATTCAGAAAAACGACTAGGGTAAAATTCTATATAGAAAGGAAATCTTACTTGTAGGGCAAGTTAAAGCATTTCTCAGGTGGAATGTTGTTTTCTAGATCCTTGGCATTTGCAAACTCTGCAAAGTCCTTAAGGCATGTTAAGAATAATGTCATTGCTTTGTCGTACCGTGTACTCCAGAACAGGTTCACTGGACCAAACCTAAAACAAAGGGAGTAGCTGAAAACACGCTATAAGCATGATCCGAAAAACACAAAAGATGAGGTTTCCCAGATTTAAGCATTATGTACTCTGGAGGATGCACCAATGCTTTCAGGTTCACATCTTGTACTTTAAGATTCTGAATCGAAACATTCAAAAAGTCAAAATTCTTAGCACTTACAACTCATATGTATTGTTGTTGCTGTCCATTATGCGAGGGTAGCTTCCCAGAGGAATTATCTTTATCCGATAGCTGAAAGTAACTGATTAAGGATACAACACATCACTTTATAAAACACTTTAGTAATGAAAGGCAACAAAGTTCCTTAAAAGTTGGCATACCGAACATTTTAACTATTATTTTACCTTATGCAGATGGAGCTTTATGTAAATGATAGCATGCAGAAAGAGTTGACTACCTTCAACTTGATCAACTACCACACACACACACACAAAAAAAAAAACACGAAGAACAGAACTGACATAAATTCTCATGGAACTACTTCATAGAGTAACACAGATTGGAAAAAGGATACTGGAATTTTGGTCGGAAATATTGGCACATTGTATGAAGTAGGAGGCATGCTTGACCCCAGGCAGCATTTATTTCATCCCACTCAACCTAAACCAAAAGTAAGAAATATCAGTCACTCTTCACTATCAGGAAAAAAATTCTACATGGAAAATGATGCCAATTTCTTACTGGAATTTTAGGGAGTCGTCCAAGACGAAAATTGTTAATAGTTCCAAATTCTCCTTCATGCCAGATGGGGAAAGCATCATTGAGAACATTAGTTCGCTTTAACAACTCTAAATGTGCTTGTGAAACTTCAGTCTTTGCCAAAATTGCATCTCTGTCTTCCTGGTAAGCAGAATATTTTACAAATGTAAGAAAGCAGTTAAAGAGTTCACTTTGTTATTTGAAAGAAACACTTGTTTGCAAATGTTGAATAAATTTACTACTTACAACTTTGTATATAACACTTTAGCGTGAAAAAAAGTTTGATGCAATAGCATAATAGTATTCAAATGAACATTAATGGCATTAACATTTGCTGGCGCATCTTGGGCTGTCTTAATTGATCAATACTAGGTCAAAGAAAAAAATGCTCAGAAATCGCATCAGAAACAAACCTGATGAGAGATTAATTGAAACTGGAAATTGTTAAACTCTTGCCAATACCTGTTACACATTGATTCCAACAAGCATAAGGTTCCGATTAAAACCCTGGCTATATACAAATCAAGATGTGCTTTGCATTCTGGTTTAGAAAAAGAGATAGAGAGTCATGGGGGTGGAAAAGGGAAAAACAAGTAAAACAAAAGTGTTGTACACTACAATTTTATCTGAGAAAACAATTGCAGGATAAAGATATAGAAGAACTTACCGTTCTTCCAATTCTTTGAATCGGTTTGATTTTTGCTCTAATTCTTTTAGTTCATCATTTACCGCATCATTCTGTTTTTCTATTTCTTCAATTGCTGCTTCAAGCTTTCTTTCTTCTTCCTCGATCTTACAGAATGAACAGACAATCAAATATTCATTTAACAGGGAAAATCATTTAACAAGAAAGTTGATGCTTATATAATTATGAGAATGGTCATTTACTAGTATTTTGGTTTACTATTCATATTCCTTCAATAGTATTTTGTGGATTAACTTTGGGAAAAGTTAAGTCTTTTTTATGGATATTGTTTTGGGTAATTCAAAGAGACTTTAATTCATCCAGTTAACCAATATATGATACCCTGGGTTTGAAGTCGGGTGGAAAGCAGGATATATTTTAAAAATATAAATATTTTTTTTTTTGTTTCAAAACAGGGTATCATAAATTTTTTGTTTGAAAACAAGGATAAAAATTATGGTTCTCATACTAGTGCTTAATCTACCCTGTTTTGAAACAAAAAAATTATTTATATTTTTACTGCATTAAAATTTAGATTGTCCAGACATCAAAAATACACTAAAGATCCTTAGGTGACCTACTAGGTAGATTAAGCACTAGTATGAGAAGTGAGAACCATAATTTTTATCCTTTATCATATAAGTTACTCATAAAGACTACAAAACAGTTACCTTTAATTTCTCCTTGCGAAAATCAGCCTCAGTGAGAACATCTTGTGGTTCCCCCTCCAATCGCTGAAGACAGGCTTCATATGCTTCAATGTCCCTAGTCACATCTTCAACCTCCTTGTCAAGTTTGTCAGACAACACCCTCATGCATTCAAGGCATAACGGTTGCTCGACCTAAAATTACCCGAGAAAGCAGAATAAAAAACATATATCTCCTCTCCACGACAATTTAAACACCAAATTTGGAAAAGCCATAAAGCAATACCTGTGTCTGAGTCGTGGCAATCTCAAATGCATTTTTGAGGACAGTAATAGTCGAGTGAAATCCAGAGTTGTTAGGCTGCAAAGAACTGCTTGGTCCACCTTCTGACGATGGTAATTGTGTGCCACTTCCATCAGAAGCAGACTCCGATTTATAGACCACCACAAATGATTCTTCCATACCTTTCCTAGGTTGACCTGCATCAGACTGACCAGGCACACCACAAGGTCGTGGAGGAATCCCTGGTGCCAGTGGCTTTTGCTTTGGCAGCACAACGAAAGAGTTATCCATTCTTGTTGAACCCAGCACGCTGCTAGCTCCATGAATTGAAGACCCCTGCATCGCTGATTGTTCATACACACCATGTTCTTAGCAAGAAACACCAGCTTGAAGTATTTTGCTATTATAGTCAGGTTTAGCACTTAGTAGTAAAAAATTAATAAAATCATTAAAGAATCCACGACGTTTGGATCTTAATTCCAGCTCAAATACATGCAGATAATAGGAAATTTCAAAATTGATAAATCTCGCAAATTACCCGACTCCAAAATCGGAGAGAAAATAAAATAATAAGAATTATTTCTCAACAAATTAAACAGGAAAAGGATTAAATTCAAGAACAGGACGCAAACAGAAATTTAAAAAAGAAATTGAAGGAAATTAAATGGGAAAAGATCGTATAAACCCTAACCAGAGCGAGAAGAGTCGCTTGGGAACTTGTCGACGTATGAATCAACGCCGACGATGCATAAGGAATGGTGACAGTTCTGGCAAATCCATTTGGGTAGATTCGGATCGACGGGCAAGCTCCGTCCTTTCTCGGGTATATCTTCTTTCTTCATTTAGCTCTTCAAATTATATGTTTGGGGAACTTTCGGGTTTCGTGAAGACAAATTATAGTTTCGTGATCAAATAAAACGTACGATCATTTGTCCACAAATTATAGTTTTGGTCCTTATACTATACAAACGTTTAATGTTTAATTTTTATATTTTAGTTTAACGTTAATTATAAAATAAATATTTAAATATATTTTTTAATAAGTGTTTAAAATATTTTTATTAAAATATATATTTAAAATTTTATTTTTATTAAATTAAATATTAAAATTATTTTTTAAAAAATACGTGTTTGATTTTGTTTAAAAAATATTTTAAAAATATGTATTTTATATTTAATCACTTGGTTTAATATAATTTGATTTTTTTGATGTTATTAAGTAATTTAAATTATATCAAAAAATAAAAGGGTGATATTTTAAAAGTTTTGCATAAAAGGGACTAAAACCAAAGTATGACCTTTTTTCTTTTAATTTAAATTATATTAAAAGTTGATACTCGGGAAATTGGGGGTTCTTTATAACCGGACGCTTCCAACCCTAATTTCCCCCTTTCTCCCTGATCCCCAAATTCGATTCAGACGGAACAAAGAAATTTCCTCGCAAATTTCATACGTATCAGTTATGGAAGATCATCAAATTAGTGGAAACGATATCAACGACAAGGATCTGAAGCCCGGGCAGTTACAGCTGTTCGTTAAACTTATCAACGGCGGAACTTTGTCGCTCCAATTCCCGACCCCTCAAGTCCAAGTCGGCGATGTCAAACACCGAATTCATGAAATTACCAAAATCCCTATCAACTTCCAGCGCTTGATTCGCGGCCATCAACTCAATGACGATTCGGTGATTTCCCACTCCAACACCACCCTCAATCTCTCCCTCCGGCTTCTTGGTGGCAAAGGAGGTTTCGGATCGCTGCTACGTGGCGCAGCCACGAAGGCCGGGCAGAAAAAGACAAACAATTTTGAGGCATGTCGAGACATGAGCGGAAGGAGGCTGAGGCATGTGAACGCGGAGAAGAGGTTGGAGGAATGGAAAGCGGAGGAGGAACAGAGGAGGTTGGAGAAGATCGCGGAGGAATTCATTAAGAAGAAAGCTAAAACTGGGAAAAAAGTTGGAGATGGAGCAGCCGAGAAGTATGTAGCGAAGTATAGGGAGGAGTCAGCGAGGTGTGTAGCGGTGGTTGAAGAGTCCGTTAGGGCAGCGTGCCAAAATGGAAAGCGGAAGGCGGTGCCAGGAGGAGCTGACCCCAAAAAGTTGAAGATTTGGTAAGTTTTTAAGATCATTTTTTTGCTTGTAATTTAGGTTGGTATTACTGTTAATGTTTTGATAATTTATTTGTTTTTGTTTGCTCGTATAGGATGGGGAAGAGGAAGGTGGATGAGAGTGATAGTGATGATAGCAGTGAGGATGAAGAAGAGAATGAGAAATCTGTAGTTTTGAACAATGGGAATCATTCAGATTCTAGTAAGGCAACTGATGGGAGTTCTGGTTCGATTTTGGGAGGAAATCGGGATATAGAATTTTCAGGTGGAGCCTCAAGTGAGACCGGTTCTGAGGAAGAGAAAGAGGTTGTCCTGCAGCCAAGCTCGGAATCTTGTGGTGAAGATGCTAATGCCATGGTTGAAGCTGATGTGATTGCTGGAAGTGAAGCAGCTCAAGCTGAGATGGTGGAACATACTGGAACTAATCCATTTGCAGAAAATGGAGGAGTTGTAAGTGAACTCAATAATGAAATCAATTGCTCTTCAAACCCGGAACCAGAAGTTCACAAAGAAACAGTAATTTCAAATGCCAATATTACAGAACCAGAAAAGCCATTGAACTTTGATGACTTCAATTCTTCTGAAGAGATGGAGGTATGGTTGAACACTTGAAGTTCTTTTTCCTGTTTCCTAAGCTAAAATAAATACTAATAAAGATCAATACCATTGATCATTCTAACCGGTTAAGAAAAATACTACTTTCAACAAACTCTATGATTGCATACGCAGATGATACAGGATATTCAGCAGTTTGTAGTTTGTTGTTGCAATTTTATAGCTTTTTGATGTTATTTAAGCTTTGTCTTCATGTTCTTGTGTAAAATGTTGCTGGACCATTCAGATTGAATCATTAAGAAAAGATATAATGTTATGAAATTAAAACCAGCATATGAATCGAAATTAGGCAATACGATACATCATTAACTGTTTTATCATTTCTAAAGGTTCTTGGATTGGAGCGGCTGAAATCCGAACTCCAGGCACGCGGGCTAAAGTGCGGTGGTACATTGCAAGAGCGAGCTGCTCGTCTTTTCTTGCTAAAATCTACCCCTTTTGATAAGCTTCCAAAGAAGTTGCTTGCAAAGAAATGAAATAACCAATGTAGTTGGGTGAGGCTTCATTATAACGTCCTATTGTCTTGCTAATGAGTGTTCCTTTTTGTCAAATCAAGAACCGTGTATATTTCTCTTGTTATGTTTAATATTGTACGACTTGGTTCTTATTAAGCTGAAAGCCTGAAACCCTGTTAGCTTTCTTTAATAAATTTATAATTTGCCTAAACTGAATTTTGAGATTTGTAGGATGATAAATGTTATGATGTTTTAGCTTATTGAACCCCATTCTTTGTGAGTTTATGCAGTCACAGTTACTTTAAGTAGAGTGTTGTTGAAGTGACATTTTTTTTTTCAAAATTATATCTAGTTTTTTTTTTGTTAGAGAGAGTTTAATTTACTCTTTGTATCCCCAATTTTTTTATTAAACAAATAATAAAAAGTGTAGGACTGGATGTCCGATCAAGTTGAGTAAATTTTTTTGAGTTATTTAAGTTTGTAAATCTTATTTTATTATTCAAACTTTATTTGATTTTTTTCAAATTGGGTTTGTGAAATTCAAGTCGAATTGATTCAAGTTTTTGAAATTTTGTACAAATTTAATTGTACACATATATTTCCTTATATAAATATGCGTTGCACGTATATTTCTGGATTGAGCGATGCACATATTGATTGAAATTTTAACGACTTTATAATATACATATCTATTTCTTCATATTTTTACATATTATATACATAATGTATCAAGCAAAATTAAAATAGTCTACTAAAATATGAAAATTTATAAACTCGAATTTTCAAGTTATTCGAATTTTCATTTCACAACTCAAACTTTATTTAAAATTTTTTCGAGTTGAATTTATAAAATTTTAAGTCGTGTTAAATTAAATCATGTATTTTTCATCTTAAATCGAGTTAAATAATTTAATTTTTTCGAGTAAGGTTTAATTTTGTCTGACCTAAAAAAATTATAAAATGAATAGTTAGCCAAGGCTGGTTGGAAACCTTCCGCAAGAGATGACAGCCATTATTAACATTAAGCAAAGAAAGCAAGAATAAGAAAATCTAGAGTACATAGAAAAGCTTTCCACTTATTTTATTTCCACAAACCCTAATATCCCAAGAGGATGGGGTTTAGTTTTTATACCATGAGAGATTCTCAGTCTAACCAAGAGTATCCTAACTGATTTCTCTCCCATCACAAACAACCCTAACTCTCTTTGTCTATATGCAAACCACTCATGCTATAGTACTCTCTAATGGAATAACACTGGGACAGGGTTGCTTCACTCTTTGTGAGAATCAAAAGGGTTTTCATCTAAGTAATTCCCGGGGGGATTGTAGGAACACATGATGAAGATGCCACGATTTGCACACTTGGCTCGGCTACATCCTACCTTCACGGTGTCCCTCCACACAATCTGTGTATAATGGCCGCACATTTTCCCGCGTTGGCAAGCATTGGTCTTCTTGTTGTAATACTTCTCCTCGTTCTCCCACGACTTGACGGCTTTAGCGATGGTCCAATAATCTTTGATCGCCACGAAGATGTTCTCGCCATAGGGTCCATCAGAGTGGACCATACGACAATCATGGATGCGTTTAATCGCCCAGTTGCGAGAGTAGTTGGCCAAGGTTTCATCCCAGACGTAGAGCGGCTCGGACTCGTGTACACGAGCATCGTTGTGTGCCTTGAGGATTTGTTTGATCTCCGATAGAGGGAGATGGGACTTTGGGTAATGGCGAAGTGGTTTCTTTGGTTTCCGAGGCTGTGGTCTCGGTGCTGCATGGTGATATTGGTATGGCGGATTAGCGTTTGGTCTTCGAGGGAGAGAGCGTGGTCGAGAGATGGGGTGTCTCACTGATATCCTGTACGGTAAAGCCTGACCGGTTAAAACAGTGGGAGAAAGAGGAAAGAAAAGGATGATGAAAAGCGTGAAAACTTGAGCGATCCCCATGGTTGTTGTCTTGTCCTTCTTCTTTCTTTCCATCCTGGAGAATGATGAAAGAAAAGGATGGTGAGAGGAATGCATTCCCCATTCTACGGCTTTCTAGGATTACCATCAATTTTTC
Source organism: Abelmoschus esculentus (assembly GCA_035048815.1). Classification (NCBI taxonomy): domain Eukaryota; kingdom Viridiplantae; phylum Streptophyta; class Magnoliopsida; order Malvales; family Malvaceae; genus Abelmoschus; species Abelmoschus esculentus. The sequence continues at coordinate 2,820,337 of JAUCBN010000027.1, read as the reverse complement.
TTTCTCTTTCCCCTCGTGTCTCCCCTCCTTTTAGTTAATTACTTAATTAAGCTCTTAATCACTTGGTGAATCTCGGTTAAGAACATATGTTTTTGCAACTAACCATTCGTGAATGTCCATGTGTCTTCGAAAGAGCAAGCACAAGAGTGGAGATTTACTTTTGGTAAGACCGTGTTCCATGTATAAGAAACTGGTATAACTTGGGGACCAGTTTCAGATCAATGTGTTCTATCAGCAGACAACAGGGGCAAACATAAAAACTTGCTGATGTAACATGGTCTAAAAAAAACCAAAGTTTCGGCACCCACCGGGGAAAAAAGTGTTTTAAGCATCAAAGGAGCTTTAGTTCAGAAGCCTAATAACCAGCCACCTCATCCTCTGCATGCTGATGCTAATGCTAATCGCATGAATGTATTGTCTTAGTAGTTAAAGAGAATGATTGTTGTTCAAGTTTACGGGTTCAAGCATTATTATTGTAGCAGTGATTGAGCGATCAATGTCTAATGGTTGGGAGTATATTCTAAAACAGATACTATTATAACCACTATAGTCACTCCTGTTTATAATTCATAGTTTGATCAGAAAAGACGTAGTTATGAATAGAGGGAAACATAGGTAGAAAACTACAGTGTTGATATTTCACAATTAGAATATGAACTGTCAATCTTCCTTTTCTATTTTCTCCTTTTTCTATACTACTCATAGAGAAGTTATTAAAGTTCATCACAATTAGAATTTGCACATCAAATTCTTTCTATCTCAACCATATCTAAGCCAAGACTTGGATTAAGTTCATTCTCTAGATATCCATCCTATACTAAAGATTTGCTATTTTTTTCGAATATATTTTGATTGTGCTTTGTAACAACTAATATTTTTAGTATGGTCGGATATATATTGTACTTGTCACTATGAATTTGGTTGATTTGCTTTTTTGTTGTTGAAATTTTTAAGAAAAAACCTTGGAGCCAATTGCTCAAATTCATGTAATGTTAAAAGCATAATGCCCCATTGTTTGTTTCGGATGGAGAAAATTGTAGTTTCGGTTTTATAGTTAAACCCTGCTTTTTTACTTAATGATTTTTGTTTTAGTGTGCGGAGTAAATGTTGAGATTCGAATATTAAACTTGATTATTGTTTTCTAGAAATGAATACATAAATTACTTGAATTGAACTTTGGGATTCAAGTTCTAATAACTTAAAAGTATTAAACATGAAGTACTTTTATATTCACTAGTTTAATAAGTAAGGTCGCCTGCTCAAGTCCAACCTTCCTCTTAATTCTTGTGTTCCAAGTCCGAGCTGGTTTGCTGCATACAAGGGCAAAAACATACCTTTTGGTTCCTCCTGGTTTTGTCTGTTGTTAGGAACATTACAGCATTTTGTGTCTAGGAAAGAACTTGTAACTATCTTAAATGATGCAAACATTTTATGGACAAATCATGAAAATATATAACTCCATAGCCTTCTTAATTTGTTTTTGACAGAAAATTACATTGCAAATTCATTTTCCATACTAACAATCAACCTGCATGAAGTTGTCATTGGAGTTTTTGTCAAGCATTCTCAGTTCAATTTCCAATCAATACATTAGATGCAGTTAGCAATCACGGAAAAGTCTCCTTTATACTGTAAAAGACTGATCTAACATTCTAGCTCTTTATTTATTTCCAAGAATATGTAAAAAAGGAAATCTCAAAAACTGAACAAAACACATGAATGTCACATAACTGACATACAAGGACCCATGCTTAAATGCTTCATCATACCTGATTCACAATGGCTCAACTAGATTCCTCAAGCTCAAAGAGGAATTCGATTGAAATAGCTTCATTAATGCAATGAATATAGAATCAGTTGGTGCTTTATATATTCAAACGCACAAAGTTGAAATTGTTTGACAATTACTTGCCTAAGGATTACAGCATGACCCTTCAAGAAATGTCTGCAAACTTAAATAGGAAACCATCTACCATTGATTGGGAAAGGCTTCTTTATAGGTTGCATCCTCACCCTGGGTCATCTGTCTTATCGTTGCATCTGTTGCCCGGGTGTTTAGAAGTCTTTGAGCTAACCTATCTTTTGTCGTAACTTTCTTTCGCAGCATAGATGCCAGAGTTTGTTTGTTTCTTCTCCCCACTGACCTCTCGCCAACAGTTTCCTCAATGTCTTCTCCAAAAGCAGCTGATCTTGATGTTGAAGCCACTGCAGCATCACGAAGAACAGCTTCATTGTGTTCCCGAACTTTAGCGAGCTTTTCCCGCTGTAACGACTGTTTCACAAGTTTTCTCTTCCTTACTTCCTCTTTATCTAGTTCCCTAACATTTTTCACAGCTTGTTTTGCTAACTGCTCTGCTAAATCAAAGCCTAAATCAGAATCTGTATTATCTGTTGAAGACTTCTGATTGATTGGGTTTCCTGCATCATCTCGAGGTATAATGGGCCCATGAAATGGGCAAACCTTCAAATCTCTTCTCTGACAAAGCACACCTTTACTCAAAGGTGCACGGCAAGGTTGGATTTCTCCCAATTTTTCCTGGTAAATAGTCGCCTGAAGATTCAATTCCGCAATTTTCTCAGCTGGAATCACAGCATCATAATCCACTCTTCCCCAGTGATTGTCAAGCTCCAAGCCTTTCTGATTTGCTAATGTATCCCTATTAGAGACAGATCCCCAATTATCCAAGAAAGAACCCCACTTGAGAACTGGAGCTTCAGCCAAAAGCTCACCCCTAACAGAATTTTCGCTGCCCAGAGTCTCTATCCCCTTAGAACTTAACTTACTGCAGTCTTTATTTTTTGCTTTCACCCTGTTAGAAGCTGGCACTTTAGCAAGATGTTCATTTCGTTTATTAGATTTCTTGGAATTCCTATCCTCAATAGGTTTACTTTTCTCTTCTGCATTCGAACTTTCTGCCTCCTTAAGCCTCCCAGTTTCAGTAGTAATTTCATTCTTTGTTGATCCAAAATTACCTTCCTCCCAGAAATCTTCCTCCTCCTCTTCGTTATTTTTTGCAGTTTTGGGTAAAGCACAACCAGATTCTTCACAATCCTTCTTCACAGCTGTGAGACTGTTTCGTATATCAATCAACTCTTTCAGCATGGAATCTCTTGACCTGTTGTCAGCCACTTCAACCCTTATAAGAAGAGAAATCCTTTCTTGTACTGAAACCAGATGCTTAGTCACTAAAAGCTTATACAGCTCTCTTAATGCATCAAAAACCACTTTGTTATCATTGTTCTCATGCACTTTTTCTCCTTCCTTCAATGAGTCAAGACGGATCTGCCTCAATTCAGCTGAACGGAACTCTACAAAATCTTCATCATCCAATATAATGGGAGGCATACCTTCCTCTTTAGTACGAACAATATCTAAACATTGTCCAATCTCGTCAACCGTAGCCCGTATTTCTTCCTTAACAGAACTAAAATTCGCCTTCAGCGTTTCAAACTTGTTCTGTAAAATCTCCTGAGTCCTTCTCTCTCTTTCCCTTCTCTCCCGTTCTATTCTGGCCGCAGTCTCCTGAAGGTTAGGGAATTGAAACCTGAGAGTATTCTTAAGATAATCAAAACCCAATCTAAGCTGCCTGTAATGAATCCCAAAAGATGCATTCCACTTCTCCAAGAACTCAATTGCCTTAGAACGCAAAGTGGAGGCTATTGCTTGAGGAGCTGGGAGCGGCATATTTCTTCTGAATCCAACACTTAAGGCCAACAGCTGATCTAAGTTCTCAACCAGAAGAGTTCTAAAAAGCTTAGAACGCATGAAAAGTTCATCGATTATAAGAAGCGTGAGATAACGAACCTGCAATCACAAATCTCATAAACTCAAATTCCCTAAACACCCGTCTCTTTGGATTTTTCTTTTCATAATTTAGAAAATTAATGAATTATCATTGAAAGGAAACTAAGATTGGATTAAACGAGGGGAGAAAACCAGGAATTGTTGCTGAAATCAAAATATGCTTCTTTGGAAACTCATTGAAGAAGGATGGATACAAGACCTGGGAATGATCGCGCTTCATGAGGTCCATGAGGGTATGAGCGGCCACTCGGAGCTCCGAATCGGACGACCGGACCACCGATTTGATTGCTTTCAGAAGGCGTGGATCAACCTCGGCAGCGGTCGAATTCGTGGCTTTTTCTATCAAAGTCACGACTTTTCCTCGCTCCTGCATCTCCATCTCCATTCCCAAATCGTATCGGTTTTCCAATCTTTCTCCCTTTTTTCAAAATCCCTAATTTTCATAACCTCTCGTAAATTTTCATTGTGCGCAAAGTCAACAGTTAACTGGATCGAGGCGGTTTCTGAGCTAATGACGAGGGAAAGGTTAAAACTTTATTTCCGTGGCATATTTCGTAAAACAGCCCTTCAACATTAAGATCTTCATAGATTGAGATTAATGGATTAATAACCTTATAAATTTAAAATGGACGCGAATAGGGACTAGGGAGAGATGTCAAACGAAGAATGAAATGCTAATGGTATCTTTAACGAACAATTAAACGTCGAATTATTAACAAACAAATTATTAAACGACGAATTATTAACGTGTAGAGATATCGAGAGATAAAAGAGATATAATTTAATATTTTGATCGAAAAAAGTTAAAATTTTAAAATTTTTAAAGAAATTTAGATTTTTGGAGATAAAGTGATTTTCTAATTGGATGACAGAGATTTTTGTATTTATTTACATTTATTTATTATATTAATAAACGAATATAAATAAATTGTATTTTTTAATAAATGAACATGAATAAAAATAATATGTTAGTTTAATTGTTTATGTTTGTTTATTTATTTGATTAAAATTAAACAAAAAAATATCATATACGCTCCTTCATGTTCGTTTGATTCATTTACAATTCCAATTGTTATTATAAAGTATGAAACAAATTTAAGTAACCAATTATATTTAACGTTTTATAGATATTAAATTATCATAGAATTAGAAGTATAGTTACTATAACCTTATTTATAATTTAATGAGAGACAATTATAAACATTAATAAATTATCTTAATTAGTTTATATAAAGGCTAGTCTCATATATAGGTTCAATTGTATATTTCTCATTTTTCGTCAAAAGTTATGTGACAAAAGATAACATATTTTTTTAAAAGATTAAATCATCTGAAAAATCTTATGATGTGAGCACACCGATGCCCTCAACCATAATCATGCGTTCTAAGACAAAACATTTCAGGGAAGTTCTTTCTCTTAAGTGTTTATACGTTTTTTATTCTTTTAATATACTTGTGCCTTAGAAACTTGAGTTTACAATATATTACGTACTGAAATGTAACGTTTGCATTAGTATTATTATTATGTGTTTTTCAATAAGTACTCTAGCTCATAAGTGTATTTGCGTTCTTGTGTCAACTCATTGTGTGTCTAAACAATAAGGTTGCATTGTTTTTATAACTTACTTGAATGTTGTTAATAAGTTTACAATGCTCGGAATATGTTTCATTTATTTTGTCACATGTACAAAAGAGGATAACAGTTCAAGTGAATGTATGTAGGAGACACCAGCTCAAGTGACTGTATACAGCTCAATATTAACTCCATTAAGTTCTGTTTAGCTTAAAAAAAGCTCAAGGAAGTGCACGTAGCTCACCTTAGTTACCAACTTCATTTAGATATAATTTTGTAAATTTTAATATTTATTTTAAATTTTTTTATATGCATAAATTTTAAGTTTATATTCGAATATGTTTCGATTTTAACACATACCATTATTTGAACTCATTTTATGTACTCCAATGCCGAATTGTTGGTGTGGATAATGTAGAAGCCAAGGGGCCCAAAGCCATTAGTTTATAAACAGCGAATAAATTGGATAATTAGAAAACAAAAGGCAATGGCCCAGACCCACAGTACCCGGCGCTCCGCCGCTGACCAGAATCACCAAATAAAAAGGGAAGAAACAACAGTCTGATTTACTGATTCAGTTTCCTCTCATCGATCAAACTAAAGATAACCCAAAAGATTTGATCAAACAAGGCGATGGAAAGCAGCGGCAGTTTCATATCATGCGACAAGATAGATCGCGTTGCTAGCTGGGTGGGAGCTAACATGGCGTCTGCATTTTTTGCTTCATTGGAGCGGTGTTCCTGTATTAATCTCAGCACCACCGATTTCGATGACGAAGAGGAAGCCAAGGATCGCCCTCTCATGTCCATCAAGCCCGTCATCCACGACGAACCCCAATCTTTTCCTGAACCATTCGCTGGTAGCGCAGATAATCTCGACGTTTGATTCTTTCGTCTTCTAGGGTTTGTTTCTTACGCTTCTCCACTCCCCCCCCCCCTTTTCCCGTTGTGTAAATGTCAATAATGTTTCTGGGTTACTTGTGAATCGATTCGCGTATCCTTTGGTTTTATAATCTTCTGTCAATTGTCTGCCATCCTTTTCACTGCAAGTTCTGGATTTGGTTCCCAACTTCCCATTGTTACCCTTGTTTTTGTTTGGATAATCGGAGTCTGCATCATATTCTTGCGCTTGCAGTGGAATTATGGCTTTTAAGATTTTTGTTCTAAATTTGTGTAATACTCCAATTCCATCTGACTTGAATTTGAGATTTCTCCGTCTGAATTTTTCCCATCATCTAAGATCGCCTGAGAAATCTGTTTTGACCGAGTGTGCATCTCTTCCAATTTCAGAACCCCATAGAGATGGCTTTTGCAGCAAAAAGCAATACACTTTAGGATATCTTGCAATTCGGCCTCAGGATGCAATGCAAAGGCAGTAGAATTTATTCAACAAGCATCGTGTTAAGAAACTTAAATCTTAAATTCTTAACTTCCTTCGACTCTAAATTTTACGAAACAAAAACTAATTCTTAAACACTCATACCTTATTTCTTACGGATCAGGTTCGAGTATCAGCGATCTCAGTAGAGAGAATAAGACAGATACTACCGTAATTACTATTAATTTGTTAAAAAAATAATAAATTATTTTTATAAAATTAAAGTATTTATTTAAACGGTAAAAAATAAATATATTATAGATAGACATATAACAAATAAGCGAAGAATTTGTTAATTTTTCTTTTATACAATCTTTTTATTGTGAGAGAAATATTGTTGATACTTGATTTTATTTATTTTTATTAATTTTTTGAATGAATAAAATTTTATTTATAAAAAAAATATTGTTTAAAATAAAAAATATATATTTTGTAATTTCTCAATTAAATTTACATATTGATTGACACAAACTATATAATTCATAATCACTCACCTCCCCCCTATTTTTATCATATATACCAGTTTTAGAGTAAAAGTTGGTCACGAGGGCATCTAAACTTCAAAATATAAAACTAGGGTACTTATCTAACGGGTCAATAGTAAATTGGATATTGTTTGATTCGTGGTTATTAAAAATATTTATTGTTCGATTCGACTCGTTGCTTGTTAAGCTCGTTAAAATTATGCTCGACGCGTGCTCATTAAAATATTTTGTTGCTCAACTCGACTCGTTAAGCTCGACTTATTACTCGTTAAGCTCACTAAAAAACTTACCTTATTTTCAATTAAAAGTGAAATTTAATAATACTATATGAGGCTTAATATTAACATAAATTAACAAATTTAACCAAAAATATTAAAAGAGTGTATAAAACACTTTCAAAGTCTAAATTCGAAAGTAACAATCCATAGATATAGGGGTGAGCAAAACTCGACTCGACTCGAAAAAACCGAATAACTCGACTCGATTCGAGGCAAAAATACTCGACTCGTTTTGACTCGACTCGACTCAAAAAAATTTCAAATAAAGTTTGAGTTGTAAAATGGAAACTCGAATAACTCAAAATTTTTAATAATTAAAGGAATAGTTTTTAAGTTTAATCTCTCAATTTTTTATGATAGATATACATTTAGATATAAAAATATAAAGAAATATTATTACATATGAAAAAAAAATATATGTATATCTTCTATGATTAGAGAAAGTCGTCTAAATTGGATCAAATCATACTATAACATGATAAATAATCAAAATTAAATATTTATATGAACTCAAAAACTTGACTCGAACCGAAAAAATTTCAAGTAAAGTTTGAGTTGTAAAATATGACTCGTCAACTCGAATAACTCAAAATTTTTTGACTCGACTCGACTCGATCGAATACTCACCCCTACATAGATACACTAACTAACATATTAAAATTAAATTAACAATTCATAAAATAATAATTATTATTTAGATTTACTTTTTGATTGAAATAATTTTAAAGTAATTACTAAAAAATATTTAAAAAAAATAATGAGTTGCTCGCGAACTTATCGAGTTGAGTTAAACTTTGCTAAATTCAACTCGTTAAGATATCAAGTCATGTCAATCCAAATCAAATATTTATCAAATTTTAATTGAACCGAGTTCGAACATCTAAAAAACTACTTAACTCATTAAGCACCTCCGATCAAAACGAGGTTAATTTTTTCTTGTATTTTTTTTTAAATATTTTCTCGTCACAATTTTGAAAAGAAAATGGGATCAATACTTAAACCTTGATATTTGATAATCACGTATAATTTTGTTTAAAAATCGTAATATTCGTTTAAAATTTGAGAAGTTTAGAAGAAAATAATAATCTTAATAGGGTTTTAAATGGTTAAATTGATAAATTAAAAGTATAGTGGTTAGATCGATAACAATTCTATAATTAAATGGTCATGTAAATAGTTTAACCTTTTATTATTAAGTGTTTTTTTTTTTTGCTAAAATTTTAATTTTAATAAATAAACTTAAATTCAATATGTTTAACATAAATTTAACTTTTATATTTAATGGAAAATTTTAATAAGCTATTTATTTAATATAAGACAGTTGAAATTTTATAATTAATTAAAAAGGTATTTTGATTTTTTTGTAATTTTTTACGCATAATATAATTATTTTTAGAAAGTTAAAATTTAAAATTTTAATTATAAATCTTAAATAAATTTTAATTTTTAAGTAAACCCTAAACGCAAAATCTTACATTAAAATTTTTTTTAAAGATTACATAATATATGTATTAAATTTTTTAAATTAAATTTTAATATTATGATAATATATATTATAAAAAAATTTAATGTACATATATAATTTTTTTCTGAATACGCTGATGTAATTACAAGTTAGTATTTATTAATTTTTTTACCCTTTAATAACGTACACATACCGTGCAAATGTGATACTCAAACCCGAATCATTTAGATAAATTATATCATCATTTATCACTAAAACCACTCAACGGGTTAAAAAATATGCGCATAATTAATAAAAAAATAAAACAATTTATTAAAATAAAGTGGCAAAGGACCAATGAAGGGATAAACAAATTTTATAAGAATTATTAAAAATATCATATAAATTCCTAATTCTAATAGAAAATAAAAACTCTAAATAATTAACTCAAAAGTTTCCAAATTATGGAAGTAGGAATTGTAAGAATAATCCTACACGAACTCGTAATCTCGCCTATAAATACATCATCTTCTCCAGTCGAATTCTCATAATCCAAACACCGTTTAACTCAAAACCAATTAATTTGTAGTGATCAAATCTCTAAACAAAAGACTCGATAATGGAGATTGCGACTGATAAGCAGCAAGATTCATCATCCGCGTCAAAGGCTGATGCTTTGAACGATTGGCTCCCCATTATCAACTCCAGGAACGCTAAACGGTGGTACTCTGCGTTTCACAATGTCACCGCCATGGTCGGCGCCGGAGTTTTAGGTCTCCCTTTTGCTATGTCTCACCTTGGATGGTTCGTTCCTAATCTTTCCTTCTCTTCACATTACTATTGGAAAATACATATCGATTTAAACCGGAGAAAATGTTTTCGTGTTTGTTACGTGTTCGACTAAATTCATGTACTTTAAAACTAAATCTTCGAGTGTTATGTACAGGAGTCCTGGAGTTACGATCATGGTATTGTCATGGATGATGGATTATTACTTTGTATACACTATGGCAAATGGTTCAGATGCATGAGATTGTTCCTGGGAAGCGATTCGACCGATACTACGAGCTGAGCCAGCATGCGTTTGGTGAAAAGCTCGGGCTCTGAATTTTGGTGCCTCCGCAACTGTCGTGTGAAATCGGAGTTGACATTATTTACATGGTTACAGGTGAAAAATCATTGAAGAAGATCTACGACACATGCAATCCTGATGGCTATAACATTAGAACAACTTATTTTATCATGATATTCGGATCGGTTCACTTTCTCTCCCACCTCCCCAGTTTCAATTCCATCACATTCGTTTCCTTTCTGGCTGCTCTGATGTCTCTTGGCTACTCGACGATTGCTTGGGGAGCATCGCTTCACAAAGGGGTTCAGCCGACTGTGACTTACGCTCCAAGGCACGCTTCAACCGCGGCCATAACGTTTAATTTCTTCAGCGGATTGGGAGATTTAGCCTTTGCCTTTGCTGGACACAATGTGGTGTTGGAGATACAATCAACGATCCCATCGACCCCGAACAAACCGTAGAAAACCGATATGGAAAGGGGTGGTCGTGGCCTATATCGTGGTGTTACATTCTTCTTTCGTTAGAGAAACTATTGTTGCTGCCAATGTGTTTGTCGTTGTTCATGTCATCGGAAGTTATCAAGTAACGTTCTTTCAACTAAGTTTTGTCATTTGATGTGTTCATTTATTTATGTTCTAACTTTTTATTGATTTGCAGGTCTTTGCAATACCCATCTTTGATATGATTGAATCTTTTCTGGTTAAACAAATGAAATTTAAAACGAGTAAAATACTTCAATTTATTTCGCGAAATATATATACCGATAAATATATCAACCTTTAATAAAATATATTTATATTTAAAATTCGCATTTGAATTATATTATCTCTAATCATGAGTTTTTTGTGCAGCCATTACCATTTTCATGAGAATAACATTCCCATTCTTTGGTGGGTTTTGTTTTGCCCCCACGTCATACTGTGTAAGTTAATATTTAATTATGTAATTTAATATAATTGTATTGATTTTTCTTTTTCTCTTTTGATATTTTAATCATTTGGTTTTGTTAACGAAAATTGCAGCTCCCTTCAATCATGTGGCTTAGACTTTATAAACCAAAAAGATTCAACTTGTCATGGTTCGCAAGCTATGTAAGTTCTTTATATATATTTATTTTATAAAAATTAATTATATTCGTATCCGACACTTATTTTTGTATGAAACTAATATAGTATATGTTTATTTTTTTTTTTTTACAGATTTGCATTATGATAAGGTTGTTTTTGACGATTTTAGGACCAATAGGAGGAATGATGTCTCTTATTCAATCGTCTTGAACCTTTCAATTTTACTAATTATTTTTTTTTTCTTAATTTTTATCAAATATGGACACAAAATTAGGCATCATATGCATACATTATGTTTGTTTATTTATTTGGTTTTAAGTTTTTCTACTATAATTCATTGTTTTTATTAAGTTTCGATTTTATTAACAATATAAAATATCATTATATATACCTAATAAAAATAGCATGACATGTTCATACGATATAATCTAAACATAATTTAATATCACGTAATTCTATGATTTAGTTTATAATTTAAATAAAATTACAATTTAAATCGAATAGTCTATCTTTCTATTTTTATTATTTTTTAATTTAAAATATAATATTAAATTCTACCTCGCCTCAACATGCAATTAATAAAATGACTAAAAATACTACAAAATAAAAGATTCAAGGGTTATTCAACCCAAATTCTAACAATTCCGCCTTTAAGAATTTTAATATTTATTTAAAAAGTTAATACTATGGAATGATGCTTATTGTCCATTTATCTTTTCATATATATAATAAAGATTTATTAACATAATGTATTTTAAAAATATATTTTTTAAATTATTAGATAAAAAGAATGATTGAAATTAACTTTTTATTTTTTTTCAAACAATAATATTTACATATTCTACTGTTAAACTAAGTTATTTGTTTCACTCGTCTAATAATCTAAAAAATATGTAAAAGTTATAAAATTTTATAATGTGTAACTAGATCTATATCTAATATATATATATATATATATATATATATTAGAAATCTCTTACCCCTAACTATACTTTCTTTTATGTCTCCCGTTAAAAATCTTAAAAAATTAAATTCTAAACTCTAACCTTAATTTTCCACGTCTTAAATCTTAAACCCTACCCCTAAAAAAACCTACCCTTAATTCCCTAAATCCAAACCATAATCTCTAAACTTGAACTCTAAACCCACTAATTTAAAATGAAAACACCAATAAAAATACGATTAAATTACGTACAATTTATGCCCTATATAAATCTTATCTAATACTTTTGGGATTAGTTTATTTTCTTTTCTAGGTATTCTTTTTAATTCTTACGAGAAAGTATAATCAAAGTGAAGAGGCAAATCATATAGAATCAAACATAAGGGAGAGAAGAGTAAGGTTTTTTTTAACCGATGCACTCAAATTTTCGTTGAAGCTGCAACGGTCGTTTTCAAAAGTTAAAAATTTAACTATAAAAAACGTTTATTTAAGTATAAAAATAGTGGGCAAACGTCTGTTCAGTGGCTAACCTTTAATTATTTGGCAAAGAAAAGTTAGATAAACATCTATTTGAATTGTTAAACTCAACCAAAAATGCAGCTCAAGTGTTTAATTATGGTAGTATCCCTGTTCCACTAAATAAAAGCAATGTATACTCTTCAACTTCAGTGTTTCAATGTCCTCTTAACTATGAGCCTGACAGCGTTCACTAGTTACGAGTTTGACAGCCTTACCTGTTTCCCTTATTTTCTTCAGCTGTTTCATCGTGACACCCTGCCCAGCCTAGGTTCACAGCCATGTCCTCGACTGGCACCTTGATCACGTCGGTTCGAACACCTATATCGGTTGCATACCGGCTCATACAGTACATCCCAGCTGTAACGGTTGCCACACCTATAGAACTTGGCATCAAAACCTTCAGTGAGGAAGAAACAAGAGCAGCCAAGGGGGCACCTATCATGGAAGAGGCCTGACCACTTCTTCCAATTCCTGGATTTTCCAGAATCAGAAGACCAGTTTTGCAATATAGAGCAAAGTCCTCGCAGTTGTTTTGGAATATGTCATAATTTCCAAACCCGTTTTGGAGAAGATACATTGCCCGATGGATAACTGTTTCGGGAGGATCAGAGGCTGCTGTGGTGCATGTGCCTCCACGCACTTTGGAAAGGAAAACAGATGGGGTCACCCCATATTCAAAGCAGTAAAGAGATCCATTTTGAAGGAAACAATCCAGACATGAGAGTACTACACCACTGTTTGGTTGCCGGAAACCACAATCAGGAAAAGTTGAACAAGTTGATCGAGAGAATATAGGATCATATATATCAGAAGATGTCTCGGTGCGGGAATCTAAGTTACGGTCCGGTCTAAAATGAACCACCTTGCTTCCACCAACAAAGATACCTACATGATTTGACAGTCACCAAGCATATGCATAATATTGAGCTTGATTCAACCATGCACAGTAAACATCTCAAAAGATATCCATTATCTAAGTACTGTTTTCACCAACATCAAAAATCCTTGCAAAGTATGGAATGAAGACATGAGGTATTAAGTTGTAATAACAAACCGATCGTATACTTGATAAAGAAATGATTTAATCATGCATGGGGTAACAGAGGATTTTGACCCTAGAATCATAATTACTTCTAATTACTAATCCAAGTTAACCTTACAGAACTAGTTGTAAGAAGTAAAGATATGCTTAGGAATCCAACAATTAGACTAAAGCAGTAACCATACAAAGTGAAGAAATGTAAAGAAAGATGATACGACTCGAGACATAACTCAGTTGATGCTGCCATGAGATCAGTCTTAAAAGTTAAACCACCAACAAATGAATACGAGGGGAGTCCAAAGATATCAACTAAATTTCTTCTTTTAGCAGTTAATCTATAGAACAAATAGAATGAACCTAAAAGTTTGTGGCTTAAGAGATGCATTATTGGGATTAAAACTTCAAAGCCACTTTTGAACAGGAAAATGGAAAAAGGAAAGAAAAAAAAACATCTAAAAATTATCAAATAGTTGCAACATGTGGGAGGCCATGCCTAGTGGCCAATACATATTGTCATCATAACTTTGATTATCCTCAATACCACCACTACCAAGTAACTAGACCTTTGTAAGAATTACTTTCAACAGAACACATTACATAGTTTTTTTTTGTTCAACCACCGGAATCTGACTCATTGGCCGACTAATCCAGAAAGAGTTTTGCAGAGACCCGATATGGGGGCGGCCCTCCCAATCCAGTTTTCTCCGTTCACAAAGTTAGGATTCGAACCGTGAACTTGCTTAAGGACCTAGTGCTTAATTGACACAACTGGTTGTTGGTACTTTACATAGCTTAATTGACATGGTCAAAACAGATCAACCCGCAATACAAACATGCCATCAGCTTAACAAAGAGACCACCATTATCTATCTTTCACTGCTAAAGAAACTCCATTTTCAATATATATTTTTTAAAAATAGATTTAAAGTTTTTTGCTTGCACTTTTCACCTCAAAAATGTCAATTCCTAGACATTCATAAGACCATTTTCAGTTCCAAAGCTTTTGAAGCAAAATTCACCCGAAAATAACCAAAAAGGCCCAAAACAAAGAATTGCAGGATGGAGTGACGGCAATTTTTCAAGCATAAGTCAAATTTTAAACAAAAAGAAAGTAAATTGAAGCAAGCGAACAACACCACGAAATTAAAAAAAAGAAACCCAGACACCGAAATGAATGACCAAATCACAATGCAACAAGTACCCGATATTTTCTGTCCAGAATCGAGTCAAAGAAGGAGAAAAATACCATGGTGAGAGTAGGTGAAAACAGCTCTGTAAGTGTAAATATGATCTCCTGGCTTGATCTCATTCCTTTCCACTCTGTTTGTAAGCAGACCCATTTTTCACCCTTTTTTTTTGTCCCTAGCAATGTATCTATTTTTAACCAGCAGCTCAACGAGTCGTCTTCTCAACGACCCTGGATGAATTGACTTATATATGTTTTGATGTCACCGTTATGATCGGGATTATATGTGACATTGGAGATGGGTGATGAACAATTTTTCTTGGGTTTTCTCTTTGTTATTTATTTGGGAAGTTTGGAATTCAAAATCCACAATCAGGAGGCAAAGGAAGTCGATGAAGAAGCTAAGGATTGTAAGGGTTGCTTATGGGCCAAAGACTATGAAATGGGTTGGCATGTTCCAGCGGGAAAAAGGCAAGGAAACAATGTATATGGTCGTATAGCCCTTATAATTTTTTAAAGGGTAAACTAGTCACTTTCGTTTATCTTCAGTATATTTTTAGTCATTGATTTTGAAAAATGACCAGTAAGGTCACTGTCGTTTTCGGGGTGTAAAGTTTTGGTCACTCTAACGTTAAATATCGTTAAATATTGACAAAAAGATGATCTGACATAATACAAAAATGATAAATTACTTAAATAGTCATTAAACTATTATTATACTTTTCTTTCATCTTTAATTTAACTTTCAAAGTTTAAAAATTTTATATTTTTATCATCTTCGTCTAAAAACCTAACCTTAACCCTTATTCCAAACCCCTAAATCCTCGTCCAACCGGACGCAAAATGTAAAATCCATGCCTTTAAAACAATCCCTTTTGTATAAATTATCTCTTCACCTTTCATTGAAGAATTTTATAACTTTTGTATACTTACAGGTGTTAATCGAAACAGTCTGTTTGAATTTTTCAATCATTGTTATTCTATTTATACATTGCTGAGATGGGATTCATACATCTAAAATTTGATTTGATTTTGCATAAACTAATCAGGTCATCGAAACGATTATGATGAGACAGCTCGATAAGTTATCATAGCTGATGGAAAGCAGAGCACCTATATTACTTCATGGTATTGGAGACCGTAGCCCCATAAGTAAGCAGAGCACCTCTTCAGCTTATCATTAAAACTTTGATTGTAATCCCACAAATAAGGTCAATTGAAACTTTTATTTTGTTTATTATTTCTTACTACTTAATTCTACATAGTCTGCATTGAATACTTCACTTCAGGTCTTGAAGAATCTTTCGGCATGTGTAAATATGGTGAAGGTTAGGCCGAGAGATTAGTTGCAAAATGAAAAGAAAATTATACCTACTACAGTGAAGGTTTAGTTAATAAAAATATTGGTTTCTTTAGGATTGAATATTGTGGAGGCCATTAGTTTTATCTCACCAAAATGGGTTCCACAAGCAAGTAATGGTTTGTGTTGGTTGTGGAGTTGCTTGTATACGCTAGATTAATGAATTTTTTATTTGCTTTGTTTTACTTTCAATTTCTTATGCTATGTAATGTTGATATTCATTTATAGTTTATGCTTTGTTAATTGTAATTAATTTAATTTTGGATCAATTATTGTGATAAAAAATTGATATTGTGAGCTAATTCATCATTGAAGCCGATACAAAATATGCAATGGATGAAATTTGGAATGTCCAAAGAGCTCGATTTTTAGTGTTAACTCCCAACCTTAAAGTAAGCTATATGTAATGGAGAATAACATTTCTGTTTTGAAGTTGTGCAAATTTGTCGATAACATAAATTGTTTTTTTAGGGTTTTGAAGCTGTTGCTTCGGCTGGAGCCAAGAAGTGGCCATCTTTGCCTCAGCTTACGAGTCTTTTTCAAGACAAACATAAATTCTAAAATTTTGAGAGTTAAATTAAAGATGAAACAAAAGTATAATAATAGTTTAAGGACTATTTAAGTAATTTGTCATTTTTTAATGTGTCAGATCATCTTTTCGTCAATATTTAACGTCACTTAACGTTGGAGTGACCAAAACTTTACACCCCGAAAATAATAGTAACCTTACTGGTCGTTTTTCAAAATCGGTGACTAAAAATGTATTAGGAGTAAACGAAAGTGACTAACACAGTAATTTACCCTTTTTTAAATTTAACCTAAAATTATAAACCCTAAACCTTAAAATTAAAAGACTTAGGTACGAGGACGAATGAAGTACTTGGTGGGTCACGTGACGTACCATAATTTTTAGGATAAATTATAAAAGATATCATTCAATTATAAGTAATGTTATATTTAGGTTATTTAATTTTTAAAAAATTATATTTAAGTCATTTAAATATAGGTAAAATTATATTTTGATCATTCAATTAAGAGTAAAGTTATATTTCAATCACTCAGTTGAGGATAAAGTTATATTTGAGTCACCGTTTATACTTATAAAAGATGCCACTACAAAAATTTTATTTAGATCAATCCTCAAATACTCGAACTTTTGATAACTTTTGTCTTTAAAACTCAAAATTACTTTTACAACACATTTAACTCTTTAAACATTATATTTGACGAGAAAAAACATTTAAAAGAAGACATTCTCTTTGAAAAATAATTTTTCTGCTCACCCCTTTATCAATTCAACATTCTTGTCACTTAATCAATTGGGGATTGTTATTAATTTTTTAATTATTTTTTAAGTAGAGAGATTTCTTTAATAAAATACAATTTTTGATGTTTGTTTAGATTGTTGTAGTTAAATTGATTATTTGGAGGGATTTGAAGCCTTAAACCTATAAAATAAGGTAAATAAGTGGATCATTGAACTTAAGTTTTTGAATCAATCTTTGTTTATATGAGCTAAAATTTATATAATTTAAGATGAATTATGCAAATAATCATTCGATTTTATTCATGATTTATTCTCGTTATTTTTATTATATTCACTAAGTTTAAAAAATAACATTTATTTATACTTAATCTTCTTTTAAATTTTTTTTAAATATTTTAATGATCATTCGTTTTGTCTTTAGCAATTGATCTCTCGTCCTATGTTATTTTTTTTATATTTTTGTCCTTCCACTCAAAATATCTCGTGTTGCCCGATGAATAATCCGTAATTTTTATTCCTCAAATATGACTATTTTTTTCTCGTATTTTGTAAGTATATCTTTTATAAAAAAATTCTCTTTAGTATACGTTTTATTAAAAAAAATCTCTAATCCTAATAGAAAAAAATAGATGCATAACATCACAAGCACAAAGAAATATCAATCAATTCTATCCACATTAACACTTGACCATTACCTTCACTTTTAGCCACGTCTTGCACCTGTTCGAAATATAATTAACTTCGGATACTAAAGAAGTATAAAAAATTTCGTAACCGTTTATATCTTTACTGTCCATTTTTGTTAAACTATCTGTCACAGAGTTAACCCCACTTAAGATATGTTTAAAAATATCTCTTAATCTCGACTTAAAATACGAAAATATGGAATGTTTAAGTAATGGGCGGCTGGGTGAAACAATATTGAACTGGAATTTAATTGGTTGAACAAAAATTAAAAGTTTAACTGATTTAATATTAAGTTTGTTTTTTAAAATCATTATTTTTAAGAATAATATATTTTTTTAAAAAATTAAAATTCTTAGTTTTTACATTTGAAAAGTATTTTTGAAATTAAAATTACTTTAATATTTATTTATTATCTTATAATGAATTTATTTTATAATTTATATATAATCATATGATCTAAAGTTCCATTCATGTATTTTGATAAAGAAATTATATAAATTATAAAACAAATGGACCGCCAAACAACGGCGCGGTTTTATAACAAATAAAAATCCAATCCGTTGCAAGCCGGGCGGCGGCGGCAGGCGGTTAGCAACCTTGAAATTGAATTAAACACGACGAGTGTTTGTTCAGAGCTTCAGTTTCGGACATTTACAGAAACTTCATCCCAACGGCTTCTCCTTTTTAACAACAGTCCCGTTCTCTTTCCCTTTCTCATCTGTCTGAAAGAGAAGGAAAAAGAAACCCCAGATCGCATTTCAGTCTCTTTTTGTCCGATCTATTGGTTTATGTTTTTGTTTTTGTAACAAAATTTGCATTGAGTTTTTGGGGAAGAAAAAAAATGGAATTGGGGAGGATAGGTTTGGTGTAAAGAAAATGAGGGGATTGCTAGACAAGGTATTCGGGGTTATGAATTGTAAACGAGGTTCACTGCCTCGGAACACCGTGATCGAATGCCGGTTCTGTTCTCGGTCGGTATTCGATTCTTTCTCCATGGCGTCTGAAACCTTCTCCGAGAACCACCACCACCAGCAACAGCAACAACAACGTTATCGTCACCTTCCCATCCTGGTTCTTTAACAGCTATCTCTATCATTGCTTATTCCCAAACTCTTTCCCTTCCTCTGCACAAAAATTTTAAGGTGAAAAAGTGGATTTTTTCAAAAAAAATTTATAAAGAAAAGAAAAATAAACTCCTTTTCTTTTGGTTCTTAAGCAGGAATGAATTCTGGGTTAGGTTTGGAAATGCCAGCCAATGATGGAATACATTACACTTCTGAATCAGAACCAGGTTTCGTAGAAAGGGATCCGACGGGTCGTTATATTCGGGTACGGATTATTTCACAAGTTAGCAATGTAATGTTGAGAGAAAGTTTACTGTTTTAATATAACATATGTTCTTTTTTATGTTACAGTTTGATGAAATCTTGGGCAAGGGTGCATTTAAGACGGTGTATGGTTCTTTATCTCCTCTGATCTTAGCAACAATATGGATATACTGTTTCAATGATTGTTTAGTTGATTACCATTAGGCTTTTGTTTGCTATACCTGCAGTTATAGGGCCTTTGATGAAGTCGATGGAATCGAAGTTGCTTGGAACCAAGTTTGGATCGACGACATGTTGCGGACGCCGGAAGATTTGGAAAAACTGTACTCTGAAGTTCATATCCTGAGATCATTAAAGAATGAGAACATCATCAGGCTACACGATTCATGGGTGGATGACAAGAAGAAAACTGTTAACATGATTACCGAGTTATTTACATCCGGGAGTCTCAGGATGTATGCACGATCCTTCATTGTTTTAATCGTTGTTCTTCCATAATAAGTCCTGTTCTATATGAAGTGATTTTGTCGTTTTGTTATCAGATATCGGAAGAAGCATAAACATGTCGATACAAAGGCGATAAAGAACTGGGCGAGGCAGATTCTTCGAGGGATAGTGTATCTTCATAATCATGTCCCTCCTATTATTCACAGGGATTTGAAGTGTGACAATATTTTTGTGAATGGGAACAATGGAGAAATCAAAATTGGTGATCTTGGATTGGCAATTGTCATGCAACAGCCAACTGCTCGGAGTGTAATCGGTACCCCTGAATTTATGGCTCCAGAGCTCTATGAAGAGGAATATAATGAACTGATAGATGTATACTCTTTCGGAATGTGTATGTTAGAGATGGTTACTTTCGAGTATCCATATAATGAATGTAAAAATCCAGCACAGATCTACAAGAAAGTTATGTCCGTAAGTACCTCATGCAACTGCTTTAATCTTGGCCTTTGTTTTTGTTGACTGCCATTATATATTCTGGTGAACTGCATTCAGGGTGTTAAACCTGCTTCCCTGAGTAAGGTTGCCGAACCACAAATAAAGGAATTCATTGAGAAATGTCTGGTTCAAGCATCTGAGAGATTGTCTGCAAAGGAGCTTTTGGAGGATCCATTTCTCAAAGTAGAGAGTCCAAAAGAACCAGTTCGACTTCCTCTCCTACCACTGAACCCAATTTCAAAAGCAGTAAGCCTACCTGCATCGGGGTCTTCGTCCGTGGACATAGATAGCAACTATAAGCAGCTTTCTATAAGCTCATGTGCTGGAAGTAATAACGAGAGTCCTCGAAGTCCGGTGGTGGAGCTGCAAACAATGCATAATAACAGCATATTCAGGTTGAAAGGGAAAATGGATGATGATAACTCAGTTTCATTGACCTTTCGCATTGCTGATTCTTACGGTAAGAGCTTGTAGTGCCTTTAAACATTGAATTGATTCCTGATCGCAGTATAAAACATAAGTTACCTGCTATTTCGTAGGTCAAGTCAGAAACATACATTTCCAGTTTTACCTTGATAGCGATACTGCACACTCTGTTGCAGCTGAGATGATTGAACAACTAGAATTAACAGACCATGATGTCGTCTTCATAGCTGAGTTTATTGATTCCATGATAATGAAGCTTCAACCTGGTTGGAAGCCCTCTGTTTATCTCTCGAGTGGAACTGCAAGTCCAAGTGCGGAGTATTCTATTTCAAGCAGCAAACCCTCATCACTTTCGCTTCTGACTAGTGATCCAGCACTGGGGCTTGCCACAGGAGGTGTCTCTGCTCTAAACACATGCCTCAATGAATATGTCAAACAAGCCCCATGTGGTTCCGATAATGAGTGTCTTTCATTTTTGGAAGATCTAGAGTCACAATCATCGGCCATTTCAGATATATTGGTTGAGGATGCTTTCATTAAGAATGCTAAACCGTCAGAGGACACTGGCTCAAATATAAATCAAACCTATAAAGATTTAGGTGGATGCATATCTGAAGAGTTTCAGGATACTTGTTATGATGAATTCAATAACTCAAGAAGAAACGAAAGCAATACCAAAGAGTGCTTACCTGTTAACGAATTCATGAAGGCTTCAGGGCTTTCTTTCTCCAATTTAGTCAGAGAATTGAATTTTGCTTGCTTGCCAAGTAGTTGCTCGTCGCAGTTTATAGCAGACAAAGATCTAGATATAGGACTAAAGCTGGAGCTTGCTGCAGTTGAGGCACAGTATCAACAATGGTTTCATAAGCTTTCTAGGATGAGGGATGAAGAATTAGAGGCTACCAAAAAGAGATGGATGTCAACGAAAAACTTGGCTGTTAAGTGAAAAAGAAAAATTTAATAGTTGTATTACTATGTTCTGTATTCATTGTTATTCCTGCTCAAACATTTATTCTCAGAATTACAACTTAGGAAACTGAAAATTTGTTGTTCTAAAAGAATTACAACTTAGGAAACTGAAAATTTGATACTCCAGAGTTTTAAAAATCATGTCCCATGAAGTCAGGTCAAAAAGAAAAAAAAGGGAGATAACATGTACTCAATCCTCACGCCACATCTTCTCGCATTTCAAGCACTGATAGAATGTTGTTGCTGGCTCATCAGCTGACCGAATCTGCACCTGCGAGAAGAGCGCCCTTCCATGGCTACAAGAAGGGCATGTTGCTGCAACAAAACAGAGAGAAAGTTTAAAAGAGAATGACAAGAAAACAAAGCAACAACAGTAACAAGATAGACAGTAAGCGTAGTGTCTGATTGTATATGGCACCATAATTGACTTTCTCAAACAATAGTCAACTGGATGGCAGTAAGAACACGTAAACATAAATGTGGCTTCGCTTCGCAAGTTTCAACCTTACTCTCAATCGGCAATTTTTACATGGCTTTCTATGATTCTATCAGAACAAGAATAGATAATTATATGACAACAGGACAAGATTAGAAAACTACACGAGATCATTCCTGAACTTTGTGAAATGCACTTTTCTATTAGAACTTTAGCCTGCAATCTAACTTTCCCTCAGTGGTCTTTCTCTTGAAATATAACATTTTTCAAATGTAAGCCATCTTCCCTTGTCAAGCAACTCTGTACTTGGCCATGATTTTGCTTTTCTTTTTTCCCACCCATCACGTTGCATCTACCTAACATTACTTCTTTCTACACCATTTTATGCATAAATTTTAAAAACATATTGCAGTTCATAAACCGCCACTCACTACCTCCGTCGACTACTCCAGAACCTGAGTAAGGACCTCTAATTGAAAGAATCACAATCAAGTGTTGAACAGATAATCCTAACACATCCAAGAATGAAACAAAACAAACCCCAATTTATAACCACAAAAGACTAGTATGACAATACACAATGTCTATAAGCAAAAACAACACCAGGGAACCAAATTCTACATAATCCAATAAAATTATGACAATAATCTCCAGAACATAAGAGGTGAAGAATAAGCATCACTTTCAAGGAATAATGTAACTTACCATCAGTCTCAGACCCGCCTATCTTCATATCTTCTTTGTTGAAAACAGGTTCAATTTCTTTCTTAACAAGATGCTGCCTCCTCTTTATTTTAACCTATTAAAAAGGGAAACCCCAGAAAACAAAATCAATCAACAGTGAATAAAATTGAACATTTTCAAAAGAACAATCAAATTAATTCAAGAATATAACACCTTGTTTTCAAGGTGACAAACGTAGGGACAAGTCCGGCAATAAAACCTGGAAGAGCGACCCATATGCGGCAACTCATACTGTAACATGTTCCCACAAGTTGGACAAAACTCCATCCTTCATCCGCAGACGATACTCCTCAGCAGTGAAAACCTAATTAGGTAGTAGGACTAGGAGCTTCTATGTGTATATATAATACGTCCGAGATGGAGTGTTCCGACTTTTCTGGATTTTTTTTTCAATTATCTTTTATATTCGTAATGTTTTTAAAGTTCGAACTTCGAACTCAAATTATTATTTTTTTAATTTAAAAGGTATTTAAAACGATCACATATGATATTTTTTAAATATAATTATTAAATAAATATTTAAATTATTTTTTAAAATAAATATCTAATGAATTTTAGCTCAAAATAAGTCTTTTTTAATCTTAATTGTCAAATAAATACTTTTATAGGTCATTCGATCATTTTTTTATTTTACATATGATATTTATTCGCTCAAAATAAGTGTTATTTTGTCGTCTCGACTGATTAAAATAACGTTGATTTATTATCCTGTTGATTTTCCTTGTTTACGATGATTAGTGGTCTTTCAGTACTTTGATCCCCTTTTATGATTTGTTTACCAATATAAACATATTTGTTCGTATTTATCTTTTGTTTGAATTTTTAATTAATTTTTTTATCTTTTCATTGTGTAGTTATTATATGATATCAAGTGATTATTTTTTTAAGTTATACAAAATGTTCAAGTTATATTCTTAATTTACGATAATAATTATAAATTCTTTTCAATAAAACGAATGGCTTCCGTAAAATAACATAGAATAAGTAAGTCTGATTAATAATCTTTCTAGAAGTAATTAAGATTACTTTGAACTTCATCCAAGAAAGGGATTAAGATTACCGTGTTGGATGCTGCTCCCACGAAACTCTCGCAAGGAAAAGGAAAACCCTGCCAAGCACTCCCTTTGATACCTACCGTAACATAGTAACCATTCCTTCTGCTGCATTCCTTTCTCCTATGGCAGATTATGGTGGCTTTGACGAAAACTTTTTACATTTTCTAACAATAATTGAACCAACAACGTTAATTAAATCGAATAAAGATTTGTGTTTGTAATCGATCCTGGATTACTGAGTACTATATAAGAACAGTCCGGTAGTCATTGTTCATGTGACCATTTTAGCATCATTTCTAAAGCATTCCGATTGTAGCCTGTGATCTGTATATCTTTTCCGCATCATGTCGAACCAACAGGCGCCATCTCGTCCTTGGTTTCGTTTAGCATCCCTAGCAAGGCAAGCACCTACACCTAACCCTGAAGACACTGTTCCGCCTGCGTTTAGGTCGCCTCAGTCCACAACAACCGCCGTTTCCTCGGTTCCGACATCAACTGCTGATGTTGGTAGAGCTTCTCAACCGTCTTCGCCTTCCTATAGAAAACCTACTACGTCTTCTTCAGTGCCTAGTAATTCCCCCGTAAAGAACGTTCAAACTGTAACTCCAACCGCGGCGAGGCCAACGTCTTCTCCACCGAAAACAGCAACAACTACATCAGCAATGGAAAGTTCCCGAGCTGCCGTAAAACCTTCCATGCAATCTTCAATTAAATCACTAAAAATCAAACCACCAACTGCTCCAACACCTTCTCCTTTAACTCTCCCACCTCCGCAGTTGAAAGCTCAAGCTGAGGTTGAAGTTAAACCCAAGAATAAGATCGCAGTCGAGGTTCAAAACACGATAGACAAGCCTAAGGAATGGCTCTTTGGTGCACCTCAAAAGGATATTGGCGAGACTTCCAACCCGAGCATTCCGCTGAATGAACCGTACAATAATGGCGAAACAAAGGAGAAAGGTCATGGCAAGGATGATGTCGGCACGAGGGTTATAACAATTGCCGGGGAAAACAAAGGTGCTTTCATGGAATTAATCAGATCACCCATTAACAATGGCTTTCAGGTCAGTCCTCGTCGTCTCGGAAAGATGGTCGATTCTTCTAGAACTGGCAGCGACTACCAAATCTACAGCAGCAGCGACGGAGAAGGTGACGGTAAGATGAACAACAACAGCAATCGCACATCAAAAACAAAGCCTATGACTGCGTTCATGAACAGCAATGTGCAAGGCGTTAATAACTCGATTTTTTACAATTCTTCATGCACTCACCATGACCCTGGCGTTCACCTTTCTCTCCAGAGAAAACCAGCCGGAGGATTCCATGCCAAGGAACGCATCAATGGTTACAACAGCTAGAGAAACAAGAAAGCAAAAATTCATATGGTTTTTAGAATAATTTTATACCTTGCGTGTATATACATGCTGAACTTCAAATGTAATAACTAATAAGGGTGAAAGATAAATACCAATGTATCAGTGTACCAAGTACCCAAAACTCATCAATGGTTATGACCATTTTCTAATTTATCAATTTGAAATAGCTTTGGTCGGGCTTTTCCCTTGGTCCTAGAGATTAAGATTTGTTTATATTTTAGCATCATCTTCAAGATGGAGCCCAAAACTTTTGATTCAAGTTTGTTTGGTCCTATCCTACTCAGCAAAATCTGAGCCAATGGGAAGATTAATTTGATCCAACACAATGGGTTTATGAGTGCATGTGCGTTGGGTAACAGATATGGTATGACCCATTGACAGTGGAAGCTCTGAGAAATTTATGGTCCTCATCCATTCTCATAGCTGTAATGGCGACCTGTGAGAATTAATAAAGCAAAACTATATAGATTCTGGAAGAAGAAAAGAAAAGAAAAGAAAAGAAAAGAGCAGACAGGATTGTGCCATTCCATCGCCAATAATTAATGAGATAAAACACTAAAATGGATCAATTTCTTTCTCTCCTGGATATCAACTTCTCAGCCAGATATTGAATTCTATAAGAATGCGATGCTACGTACCACAAGTTTTAAATCTTTTTTACGAGGATTAAACCTTCAATCACTGGTTAATTAAGGTAAGAAAGATCCTTACTATCTCACCTAAACACGATCACTTAAATAGTAAAACTCGAATTAACATTAAATATTACATTGAAAGCTTCAACATATCCAAAATGGAAATCAGGTAGTCCACACATTCAAAAGGGTGGTCTATTTGCATTATTTTTTTTAGGAAATATTGATATGATAACCTAACTCTATGCGCAGGTATTTGAGATTAATCGAACTAAATTTTTATTAATTAATTTACGAATTAAACAAAATAATAATAATAAAAAATATATTAAGACATTTTGAATATAACGATAAATATTACATATAAAATACTTTGTATCTAATATAAATATCAACGTAACAATACATAATATATAAAATAACAGTTAGAATCAAGTTTAATTTAGTTGGGTTTAGCTTAATATATATGTTTAATATATATTATATTTAATGTTTAATATTTTCAATTATTTTGATTAATGGATTGATTTTAAACTGAATTAATCGATAATTAAATTTAAAAAATCTCTATCTAACCACTTACTACCTATTTATATCACAATAAAAAAGCAAAGATTCACTCTTGAAAAAATAACATAAAAAATATAAAAATTAATTAACTATTTTTTAGTGGACAGAAACCATGAATGACGTGATGAAATCGGTCCATAAAATATTTTTTCTATCCAGAACTAAAAAATCCAACATAATATCATGCATCATGATGAATGTGCATGTCATTCACCCTCAAAACATGACCATGGCTATTCCTTAAGCCCCACTTCTTTTGCAACATGGCACCACCTAACTCCTTAACCTATCGGTTCCTTGCTTTTTAGCCCACTATATGTCCTTCCTCCGCCGCTTACACATCTCAAACAATATTCCCACTCTCCCCCTCCATCCACACTTCCGCCGGGAAAAAATGAAGGTAATAATTATATCAACAGACCCATAATTGCTTACTCAGAGTATCATTTTTTGAATTTAACACTTGAATTTCTTTTCCTCTGGTTTTTGTGTTTGAAAGATCTTCAACTGGGTGCACAAGAGTCATAACGTGCTCAGTGTTAAGAAGACTGATTCAATTGCAATTGACACAAATTCAAAGGACTTACTCGAACAAGTAGCGCTGTTTGACGTGCTGGGTGGTTGGAGGTATGGCGTTCTAACCATAGGAACCTTCGGTTTTGATCCTTTGAAATCCTTTAGCCAGAAAGAAGAACACTCAGCCTCGGAAAGTAACGAGGAAGAAGAAGAACGATGTTCTAACAACGACGACGAAGAAGTGAACCCACTGTTGTTCGGACATAGTTTTCAGGACAATGAGGCATCTACTGAGCATGAAATCAAGTTTAACCCTGATGTCATTATGGATGATTCTGGTAAGCTGAGAAAGAGAACTACTTTAGCAGACCTCTTCTACGAAGAATCTAACGTGGAAAGGAATCCCACCCCTCATGACTCGGAGTTAAATCCTGGCAAAAAGGGTTGTGATTTTTGTACAAAAAATGAGCCTTCATTTCCCAACAAATTCATTCCTCAAGTTGGAAAGGGTTCACGTCCCATCAACGTGTTAAACAAAGTGCGTTTTCCTATTCATTTTGTGTTAACTTCACCTATAATGCCGAATTCATTTGACTGAGCAAATTTTATTTGGTTATTTAGATGGTTCAGAGGATGATGAAAAGGAAGATCCATCCAGAGGTTGAACGTAAGGATAATAAAGGGGAGGTGGAATGCATGCAAACCCTAATCTAATCTGTATTTCATGTTCTTGCTGGCTAGAAACATGAAGCCGAAGCCATCAGATTCTCATCACCATTGTTGTTGCAGAAGCTGCTACCGCATGACCTAATCTGCCTACAATTTATTCTGGGTGTTCTTGTTAAATCATTTACTAAGTTTTTTTAATTATATATGGAAATTGTTCATTGATGCTGCTATTCTTGTTGTGTAATACATCATTTGGTTGTCGTTTGGATTTTGTGAATGTTCTCTGTTTGATTGTCGCACATATATGAATTATGATTTATATTTTAAATTAGTTTATGATTTTTTAATATTTTAAATTTAAATATTTATTATTTTTATAACAAAATTATTACATTTAAAAAAATATTTATATATGTTTATTTGTCTAAATTTATTTTCATATATCCCTTATATTCGTTCGTTTGTGTTTGTTTATCATTTTAACGAATGAACATAAATTAATATAAATAAATTATATTTTTTAACAAGCGAATATAAATAAAAAAAATTATATTCCTATTCATTTGGTTCATTTACAAACCTACGAGAGCTAGACATGTTCTAGGGACAAATTATTTGTCGAAGCTCAAAGACCCGTCTAAAATTTAGGAGGATTTGGACAAAATATTACGCTCGAAGAATAGACTTTGACAAAATTAGAGCTGTTTAAATTCTTACAAGGCTAGACTCCAACATTTAAAGCTTAACCCGACCCGAAGAATTTAGTAAATTTTTAATATATTGTATTAAGATAAATTTACAATAGGTATCAAACATCGTTAAATATTATTAAATTAATTAATAATGATTAAAAATTTTAAAGATTTAATCTTTGTTAATTAATTAAATGATGTTCAGTGATGTTTAGTAATATTCGCCACTCGTTGTAAAAATTTTTTATTTATAATATTTTAACTTAACAGTATAAGAAAGTCTTGAAAGAGTAAAATAAGTAAATGTAATGAAAGAGAATTTATATAAAATAACAATACTTAGATTATATATCAACAAATGATCTCGATAAAAATAAGTTTAAAGGTTCAATTTAATCATTTTATCTATAAAAATATATTAATTATTAAAAAATTAAAATATATAAATAAATATTATCTTATAATATTTTTAAATATCAATTTAACTCACTTAGAATCTTTAATCAATTCTCATATACAATAAATCAATAATTATTAAAAACTATTAATTTCATCGCGATCACTCCATTTACTCAAATCAATGATTTTTTTAATAAGTTATATTATTATAATAGTATAGGTTATAAAGTATACTTTTAATCACTGAATATTAATCGTTCAATCATTATATTATAATATTGCTCGAATTTATAACTATTAAAAACAATAATTGTTCACTTAATTACTAAGACAAATTGATTCGCGTAAACCAACGATCTTGATATTAATGGGACAGACAATGACCCATTGGCTCAAGTGTTGGTACTGAACCATTAATTTCACGACTGACTGTTTTGAACAGTCAATTGTCATGGACCGTTGGTTGTGACTACACGGGACCGAACAGGATGCTTTCTGGTTGTGCTTAATGCATGGGAGCGGGATAGTAATAAGAGTGTAGTACGTGTCGAGCAGTCGTCCCATCTTGGGATGGGCGTGCTGATCGCGCACCACACTGGTCGGGAGTTGTCCCCGCTTCCCTGATGAGCCTATGGGAGGACGAAACCAGTGAGCATCGGAGATCGTTAAGGTTGATCCTCGGGTATGCGAGAGACTTGAGGTGTCGCACGGGTAGAAGTCCCTGCGCCAAAACTCTGACCCCGTGACACAATCCTATGGTTCAAAAGAACATGTTTAGGGATGGGCACGGAATCCGAATTTGACGGATTTCGACCTGACCCAGTCTGATCGGATTGAAATTTTTGGTGAAAAATTCGGGTTCAGATCGGATTCAGGTTTAGGGTGAAAAAAATCCAACCCGACCCGATCCGCGACTGATAGTGTAATTTTTCCATATATATTTTAGGGATATTTGTAATAATGACCCCTCTTTATATATATTTTATACAATTAGATCACTAAAATTATTTTTTTACAATTAGGTCACTAAAATTAAATATTTTTATAATTATATCCCTAAATTTTATTTTTTTACAGTTTAATCCCTAAAATTTTAATTTTTTTAATTATTCGGGTCGGGTCAGATTTTTTACCCTAAAACTGAATCGGATCGGGTGACGGGTATGATTTTTTCAGATCGGGTGCGGGTGGGCCAAAAATCCGACCCGACCCGTGCCCATCCCTAAACATGTTAAATCTAGCAGGAACATGGGAAAGTGATAATTGGACAGTCCATTTGGGTTTGCTATGCCATGTATTTTCGGGGTTTTATTTAGCTACAATGATTACAGTAGTATCTGTTTTAAAATATACACTCACAATCATTGAACATTAATCGTTCAATCATTGTGCTGACAGTACTAGTGTTCGAGTCCGTGACCTCCAAAAATAATAATTATTCCTTCAACCGATGAAATTAAATGATTCATACTATTTTGGACTTATCATCATAAAACAAGGTACAAAGGCCTTGGTCCAAAACAGATCAAAATTTATATATAAGGGTTTGTATTTAGAATAATTATCCAATTGTCCTACCCAAACGAATAATTGATGATTGTCACATACAAGATGGACTAGACTCGGTAGGGATTAGGCAGGGTGTCCTCGTTCACCGATGCTCTTTAATTTGGTGTAGGGATGGCGACGGATAAGAGCCAAGTAGGCTTTTGATGACCTTGACCACCATTTCTAAAATTAATATATTTGGCACGATCCAACCGGACGTTAATATATCTTTTCTTGATACAATCCGAAATAATAAAAATTATAATATGATTTAGATTTGATTCTAATATATTAATAAAATATTTGATTTGACTCGAAAAAATAAAGACATTAAATAATATGTATAAATATAATAAAAAATCAGGTCAAAAAATTTTTACTATAAATCTGATCTAATTTTATATTTTTAATAACCCGACTCAACCTTATTTTTTTACTAAAAAACTTTACCCTTATCGGATAGAGTTAAATCAAAATTCGACAAAATCGAGTAAAATTATCATTCCTAATTTTGTGGTCGAAGGTCTCAGTTTGGTTTTTAAACTTTATTCTTAAAAAATGTAAATTAAACCCTACGAGCCTAAAAATTAGGCCCGTAATAATAACTATAAGAAAATTTTAACTTTAATAAAAAAATAGATTAATAATAACAAATATTAATAAAAATAAATTTTTAATAACAAATATTAAAAAAATAAATTTTAAGAGTAAATATCTAATAACAAATGTTTAAAAAATTTAACATATAATAACAAGTATTGAAAAATATAACCCTAATAATAATTATTGAAAATTTTAAATCTCTAATGTATTTTAAGGAAAATTAGACCTTAATAACAAATATATTAAAAATGAATTTTAAAATTAAGTCTTAACAGCAAATGATGATAAAAATTGAGATCATATTAACAAATATCAAAAATTGGATCTAATAACAAATATTAAAAAAATTAAAATTTAATAACGAATATTAAAAAATTGAAAGTAAACTTCCGATAACATATATCAGGGGAATTAAACCCTAATAACAAAGATTAAAAAATTAGACCCGATAACAATTATCGAAAGAAAAAATTAGACTTTAATAATATATATTAAAAAATAAGATTAAAAAATAAAATTGATGTAATAATAAGTATTAAAAATAATTATTAATTAACCTTTAATAATAAATATTAAAAAATTAAATCTTAATAATAAATATTAAAAATTAAATTATTATTTAAATTAAACATATTTGATAAAAAATTTAAACACTTACAATTATAAATTGTGGGTCTTAGACCGTCACTCTTATAACCCACCTCGAAATACGATTTTATATCTAATAAATATAATTCATCAAAATTTTAAATTTTTATTTTTAATTTTATGTAATTATTTTTATTGTGTTTTTATATAAACCTCACTATTAATAATATAATTAAAACATAAACTAAAATTTAATTTCAAAATAATATAAATTTTAATTGTATAATATAATCAATATTAAATTTAAAATTCAGTGTATTTAGACTCTTCCTTTCCAGTTTGAACCCATCTGAAAGGCGTGGTTTTAGGGATGAGTCTGAAACAGTCTCAGGCCTTGTCACCGTCATGTGCATAGACATTGCATGCCACGTGGGTAGAAGGCAGGCCATGGTTTCCCGAGGAGTAGAGATTTAGACGCCATGCTGGGGTGGTCGGGGGGTGTTTTTACGCACAAAAAACAGTGTATGGAACAGGTTCATGTCATGTGCTAACACACGACAACATCAGTCCACACGGGAGGGAGGGGGTATTTAATTTAATTTGTGTTAAGGTTAATAAAATTTTAATTAATTTGTATTTGTTAAAAACTTATTAAGTTTATAAAAATATTTATCTTATTTTTTAAAATATAAATAAAATTTAATGATATTATTAAAATTTAATATAAACATATAAATTTACAAGAAAACGCGAGAATTGTAGAGATAAATAAATAAATGTCATTATCGAGTTGGAGATAAAGTAGTATTTAAATATAAGATTTTTTTTAGTTTCTCAACCAACAATAAAGGAGAAAAAGTCTTATCAATTTATAAGTTTTAACCTTCAATCGTATTTTTATGTAAGAGCTGAAAATTTTTAAATTTTTATATATAAAATAATTATAAAAAATAAACACTTTAATAATAAAAAAAACTAATTAACATAGTTTAATTTCCTATTAATATAATTAACTTTATAAAAATATAAAAAGTTAACTAATAAATTACTATTTTTGAGTTTTTAATTAATATTTAAACTTTTTAAAACATTTTGTATAAGATAGCAATAAAAAATATCAAGTTGTCCACGAATTTATTCTGTGATCTATACTTTTATAAATTTAACTCATTAAAATCTTAAATCAAATTCGAATACGATTAGAATGATAATTGAATTTTGATTGAATCAAATTTAAATTATTTACGAGATACTCCTACTTAATTTAATATTATATAAACCATGTTTAGTAGATAACTTTTTGAGCCAAAATTAAAGTTTTAAACCACCTTTAAGATCTTTCAATTAAAATACTTAAAACACTTTTATACAAACAATCAATATAGTATACTAATCAAATTAATTAATATAATTAATTATTCATTACTAATTAATACAATTTACTTTCATCTATTTGCTATGAGAGATTATACAGTGAACTCTGTTCATCACGTCATCTATGGTCCAAGCAATCAGGACCGTTGATCTTTAAATAACTACCCATCCACTAAGTCCATGTAGAAAAAAGGTGATGATTCACGTGGTGAACAAGGTTCATTGTATAATTTTTCATTTGGTATATACCGATTTCTCGGGCATAATAAAAATTGTATGCTCTTTACTCTAAGGACGAAATTAAAAAAAAATTATATAAAGAATCAAAATACATATTTTAATTTTTTGATTGACGAAGACAGAAAAAGTTAGATTTTTAAAATAAATTATAATTTTTTAAAAAATAATTTTATTTAATATATAAAAACAATAATTGACGATGATCGGATCTTTAAAATCCCCTACGTTTTTCCCCTGTTCTACTTTAATCCATCAAATATCTTTTTTTTTTCCCCTTAATAGAAAATAGGGTTTTATATTCCATTCCTAAATCTAGTATAAACAATACAACTCTTCCGTCGCTAAGAAAATGATTAGGTTGACTATACTTTATATAACCAATTATTATAATCGGTAGATATTTCTTTTACAATAACAACAAAATTATAAATATAATATATATAGAAGGAAAAATAATGTAGACTTAGACATATTATGTTTGAGTATAACATTTTAATATTTTAATCTCTATAAAAATATTTATTTTTAGTCTATTAAAATAATGTAGACTTAGTCTATATAAACATACCTTTAACATATTATAAATTTTAGCGTATACTAAATTTTTTGTAGAAATTTTAATATTATATCAAAATCTTATAAAAATATAAATATTTTAATATATATTAAAAATTAATATTAAAATTTTTATAATTTTTAAACCAATTTTATTTTCATTTTAACCCTCCTCCGATCCTCGTTCTTCAAATCTTTTCAATTTCTTCAGGTTTCCGACAATTCAACGTCAGTGCCGAAGCACAAGATCCCAGGAAATACGGACGTGTTCCCACGCGCTCCAATGTCGGAGCATGCTTCGTCAAGCAACCGTGGCGGCGCATATACTGTATAAACAAGGATGAGTCTACCACGTGCGTCGAACACTGCTGAACACCACTAACGATGAACATTGTTGAACACCATTAAATTGATTAATATAAATTAAAAATTTCAAGGACTCAACAGACAATTAAAAATTATTTAAAATAAAATTTTAATTAAATTATTTTAGATAGGAAAAATTATACAAATGACCACCCAACTATTACTTTTTCTGTTTTAATCATCCAACTAAATTTTTTTATCAAAATCGTTACTAATATTTTATTTTATTTTTGTTTTGGTCACTGATCACTAAATGTTTAATGAAAATTAGAACATGATATTATTTAATAATAATTCGAGTCCCTAAAATTAATACATTATATCTATTTAATCTTAAAAAAATTATAACTCATCAAATATTTTGATTAAATCCCAAAATTTTCATTTTTTCTTCCAATGCAGCAAATAATATTATTCTCTTTTGTTGTACTTTCCTCAATAAACAAACAAAGATCCGCAAGAGTTACCATCAACTCATGAAGTTCTAAATCAATTCTTATTTTTTATAAGTATTTATAAATTGTTTTTTTCATTTTTTTCAAGAAACGATGTCAATTTAAGTATTATTTCAATCTATATACACGAAACAAAAAAATAACAAAAACTAAACATTAAGTCTTTTACTGTAATTTTTTTAAAGATTAAAGAATCAAGATAATTATTTTTATAATATCACTTAATAGTAAAAAATAATTATTAAAAAGAAAAAAATATATAAACCAATAATATATGTATCGACTTCTCTATAATCGAATTGAAATAAATGGTTAATCGAACTGAAAAATCAATGGTAAAAGTAGCACTAAGATTTTCTATAACAATGTTATGAACTGTTGCAATATGAGCAAGAATATACAATTTAGGTTTTCTACAACCATTACAAATCCTCCATGGTATATGTATTTTCAGTTTTTACCAGGAAAAGTGCAAGTATAAAAATCTAATCAAACCGTAGTCTATGAATTGGGTTGCCTTACCCTAACATATTAAATAATAACTTTAGATTAAAACATCAAAAATGTCGATTTTCAATTATTTTTTTATTATATATATAAATTAGAGTAATGTTTGAAGTGAATTAGTTTTAAAAATATATATATAAAAATTTAATTTATAAATATTTATAATCAGATAAGAATTGATTCAAAACTTGATGAGTTATGATAACTATTATAGATCTTTGTTTGGTTCTTAAAAAAAGTAAAAAAAAAAGAGAGAAGAACACATTTGTTGTAGAGAAAAAATAATAGATAATTTAAGGTTTAGACTAAATATTTGATAAATTATTTTTATTAGGATTAAATTGATATAAGATAATAATTTTAAAGACTAAAATTGTTATTAAACCATGTCATGCTATAATTTTCGTTAAATTAACTATCGATGAATAAAACGGTAATGAAATGAAATATTAGTATCAATTTTAATGAAAAATTTAATTGTGTGACCGAAATAGAAAACAAGATGATAGTTGAGTGATCACCCATGTAGTTTTTTTTTATGAAAAATAATTTAATTAAAATTTTATTTTAAATAATTATTAATTATAGTTGAGTCCTTGAAATTTTTTATTTTTTATAAATCAATTTAATAATGTTCAACAATGTTCAGCGTTAGTGGTGTTCAGCGATGTTCGTCGCCCGTTGTAGAATTTTCCGTATAAACAAGGGGCGTTAATAACAAATCAATCTTATATTTATAATAGATTGAACTATTTTAATGATCACTCAATTAATTAAATATTTTTTATTAATAATAATTTTATTTATTATAAAACTTTATAAAATTATATATATTATTTTTATTATTTATCAATTATATTAATTTAATATTTATTTTAATTTATTTTTTGAATTAATCAATTAATTTGATAAAGATGTTACACATATTTAGTTAATGCTTTATTTTATTGTTTTTAGGATATTTTCGTTAAACGTTATGTTTATAATGTTAATATGGGAATTTTTCTTTATTTAAAATTAAATAATTTAACGAGATTTATACTAATATTTATTATATACGATTATTTAGGAGTATGATTAAATATTTCAACAAAAAATTAACAAAATGATTAAAATTTGCGTGCCACGCCCACGGTATTCTAAAAATATATAAAACAAAAAGAATTCAGTTGTAAAGTCTTATTCCTCAAGGGCGCGTTTGGATTGAAAATCTTATATTACTAATTTGGAATAATAATAATAAGGGTAAACTGCAACAAAGATCATTTAATTATGAGTATAGTTATATTTAGTTATCTAATTAGTGAAAGTTACATTTAGGTCACTCATTTATAGGTAAGGATACACTTAGGTCACCCAACTATTAAAGGTTATATTTAGGTCACTCAATTGTAAGTAATGTTTCATTTGGGTCACCCTTCATATTTGAAAAAGGTATATCAATTTGGTCGTTTTTTCTTCTAAACCGCATGTATACCCTTGTTAACATTAGAGTACTTAATTTGAAATCATTAATTAATCTAATACGCAAATTGATAAACCTTTTTCAAATATGATGAGTGACCCAAATGTAACCTTACTTATAATTGAGTGATGTAAATGTAATATTTATTAATTGGGTGACCTAAATGTAACCTTACCCATAATTAAGTGACTCAAACGTTATTTTTAATAATTGAGTGACCCAAATATAACCATACTCATGATTAAGTGACTTATATTATAGTTTACCCTAATAATAATACTTCATTTGGATTGCCAGCAATAATTGGTGGAAAAATACAAAATTACTAATAATAAAATACTATTTCTAGTAGTGAATATTGAAGGTAAGTTTATTACCTCCTAATTCTTCAATAATATAAGACCATCAATCTGGTGTAGGTTGAATGTTGTTAGTGATCTTTCTTATTTTTTATTTTTGTTCATAATAAGAATCCTTTTATTTTAGATTTTCCTTTTTCGTACATTTTGTGTTTTATTTCGTATGTTTTTGAAATATTATTCTTATCTACTTTATTTGTAGTTGTTTTATGTTCGTGTATGGATGAATCTCTTTTTGTTATAATTTATCGATGTAACCAAAACTATTAGTAGAGCAGATATAAAAGATTGATTGTGTTCGTCCGTCTTTCTTACGTCACTATATAAGTACGTATTTTAATAGACATAAAAATATTTTAAGAAATATTTTGCTGTATCTCTTTTTAATTTTAATGAGATAAAACTCTGATTCTAAAAATAAAATACATTATAATTTTTAATAAAATTTATTTTTAGATAATCTTGTATTCATATAGTATAATCTTGTACTCTAATTATATATATATTTTAACAATCTTTTCAGAGATCATGTAAGATGGATCTATCAAAATGCCTAACGGTATTATGATCTCGCCGTTTAAGCTCTTTGTCCCCTATATAAATGCAGCCGAACTCGTTAGTTTACACCCCGAAATCTAAAGCCCACATATCCTCTACTACCACCTTCTTTCAATTCTCAGAATCCAGCCATGAGAAGTGACATAGAGTGTGTGTGGCTCTTTGCCCTCGCTTCCAAGTGGCGAGCTTTTTCTGAAGAAAACTTCGTTTGGTCTGTTTTGATCATCTTTCTTGCCTGGTTTGTTATGACCCTACTCTACTGGGCTCACCCTGGAGGTTCAGCTTGGGGTAAGTTCAGCTTCTTAAACCGTTCCTTTGTTTCTGCTGTTAACAACCGGATTCCAGGGCCTAGAGGGTTGCCTATAATTGGCAGCATGAACCTCATGGCCAGCTCCTTGGCTCACCACCGTATTGCGGCCGCTGCAGAAGCATGCAAAGCCAAGAGGGTAATGGCCTTTAGTCTCGGTCACACTCGGGTCATCGTCACGTGTAACCCTGATGTAGCTAGAGAGATTCTTAACAGCTCTGTATTTGCTGATCGGCCGGTGAAAGAGTCGGCTTATAGCTTGATGTTCAACCGCGCTATTGGCTTCGCTCCATACGGTGTTTACTGGCGAACACTGAGGAGAATCGCGGCGACGCACCTTTTCTGTCCCAAGCAAATAAAAGGTGCGGAGGTTCAGAGGCGCGAGATTGCCTCCGAAATGGTCACTTTATATGCTCAACATGACCGAAGCTTCTGCGTTCGAAAACTGCTCAAACGAGCTTCTTTGAACAACATGATGGCTTCAATATTCGGACGAAAGTACAAGTTAAATTCCTCCAATAACGAAGTTGAAGAACTGCAAGCGCTGGTTGATGAAGGGTATGATATACTCGGCACATTAAACTGGTCTGACCACCTTCCATGGCTAGCAGAATTCGACCCTCAAAAAATCAGAGCTCGATGCTCGAACGTTGTACCTAAAGTTAACCGCTTTGTCTCCCGAATTATATCCCAACACAGAGCTAAAACAAACGGCGAAACACAAGATTTCATTGATGTTTTACTTTCTCTCCAAGGTGCCGATAAATTATCAGACTCCGACATGATTGCTGTTCTGTGGGTAAGCTATATGTCCAATAGTACTTGAGTTCCGGAGGGGGGGGGGGGTACTAAAACAGTCATTTGTTTATTGTTCATTTGTTTTTGTGCAGGAAATGATATTCAGGGGAACTGATACCGTAGCGGTCCTGATCGAGTGGATACTGGCCAGGATTGTGCTTCATCCCCATGTTCAGCAAAGGGTCCATGATGAGCTTGACAACGTTGTTGGCAGATCAAGAGCTGTTGCCGAGTCTGATGTAACCAACATGATTTATCTACCGGCTGTGATCAAGGAGGTTCTGAGGCTTCATCCGCCTGGTCCACTTCTCTCCTGGGCACGCCTTGCTATCACCGATACGACTCTCGATGGGTATGACGTGCCGAAAGGGACGATGGCAATGGTTAACATGTGGGCCATCTCGAGGGACCCTCAAGTGTGGGCGGACCCACTCGAATTTATCCCCGATAGATTTGTTTCCAAAGAAGGTGAGGTGGAGTTTTCTGTGCTTGGTTCGGACCTTAGGTTGGCTCCATTCGGGTCAGGCAGACGGACATGCCCGGGAAAGAATTTGGGTTTGATCACCGTAAGCTTCTGGGTTGCCACCCTTGTGCACGAGTTTGAATGGCTGCCGTCCGATCAAAATACTATCGACTTATCCGAGGTTCTTAGACTATCTTGTGAAATGGCCAATCCATTGAGTGTCCAAGTTCGTCCAAGACGTAAATGAAACATATCGAATAAAAATATCCCGTCCTTTCATCGATATCCTTTTATACGTTCAACCACTGAAAAATTCAAAGAATCCTACTAAATCTATCCATATAATTAAAACAAAACTTGTTGTTACTTGGACAGCACGAAAGGACGTCAAGTAAGAGTTCTTGAGTCAATGTCAATGGAGGAATAAATTTGAAGATGTCAACATAAGATTCTTCATGAAACTTGTTTTATTTGCAAAGAAGACGAATTCATTTTTTTTTCTAAAAAAATTTCCAACACTGAAATCTCAGAACAAAACCTGCAAGTTAAAGACGTGTGTGGCTGTGTCTTGTCTAGGGCCATTTTCATGCAAATATCAACCAAATCTCTTACGAAAACAAGAAAGTAGGGTTACAAAAAATAGAAAAAAGGACACGACCGTTTATCGAAATATGACAATAATTGTCGTCATTATGGTTTAAAGATCTGAGAAAATCCAGCACCGAATGCACATGCGTAGGGTATTGAAATATACCATTTGTGTTTGCAGCTCTGCGTACTCTTCTTTCTCGTTTTCAGAACTCTTTCGTCACATGTCTTCGTCTATATTTTCATTTTCCCTTTTGTTTCTTATGAGTATTAATGCTAAATAAATGGCAATTGTTTATAGCATCATGATATTTGATTTGATTGAGGTTTTTCCTGTCCGGTAAGGAAAGTGGGTGAGGCATTGAGATAAGTCTTGAGATTTCTAAAAATATCAAAGTTGGAAGTTAGAGAATTAAAAAGAAATTATCAGGTGAATCTTATTTAATGTATCATTTCTGGTCCAAATAATTAAGATAAGAGGTTAAATTTTAAGTTATAATCTTAAATTTTAAGGGTATAAATCGTTTGTTTTTATAATGTCTTCATTGGTGTCTCCACTTTAAAATAGTGAATTTATGATTTAAGATTTAAGGTCAAAGGTTAAGGGTTAGTATTTAAGTTGCTTTATATCGTACACCAGTCGAATAAAATCTTGTCCAAATATTTAAATGAATAATCTATTCTCAACGTGTGCTGGGTATTTTTTAAAAATATCAAAGCAGATTTATCCATTTTCCCCAGAAAAAATAACCCTAATACAATGTTGTTTCGCAAGGAAGCAACCCCCTTCTACCTCTCCTCTCTTTTGGAAAATTCTAAAAAAAGTCGGCCTTAAAAAATTTAAAAAAGTCCGTACCGTTTTTCTTACAAAAGTTGTAAGAAATTCGGTACACACTTTTCGGTATATACCGAAATTTTTACAATTTTTGTAAGAAAAATGGTATATACCGAAATCTTTATACTTTTTGTAAGAAAATCGGTTTATAACTGAAATTCTTACAGTTTTTGTAAGATATTCGGTATATACCGTCTTTCTTACAAAAGTTATAAGAATTTCGGTATATACCGAAAAATATATACCGAATTTCTTACAACTTTTGTAAGAAAAACGGTACAACCGTTTTTTAGGCCTTTTTTAAGGCCGGTTTTTTCTAGAATCACCCCCTCTCCCTTTGACAGTTATTCTTTCAATTTCTTTGTTTATTGGATAACTATTTGATTATACGAGCGATTTAATTTTAGAGTTTAAAAAATCAATTTAGAGAGTAGGGTTTATGTTTGGTAATTTTAAATTTAAGTCAGTAAATAATTTATAGGTGACGGTTAAAATTTAAAGTTTATAGATTGAAACTTAAATCTTTAACATATTACCCTAAAACTTAAAATTTAACCTCTAAACCTTAATTCTAACAATTATCTTTAAATTCTAAATTTTAATGAACTGATAATTCCTCACACCTAAAATTAAACTAAAAATGTTCAACAATCTGCGTATTAGATATAAATTCTATTTATTTACTATTCAATACTAACATATTTATTTTACTGCAACATATATATATCAATTCAGAGACGATCCAGAACACTAAATATCATGTTCCTGGGAAGTAATAAAAAATTTAGTATCGTTTAAATAAATTTTAAATTTTAAATGTTATATTATATAAAATTTTAAATAATCTATCCACTAGAATCAATTATACGACATGAATCGATCTATACCGATCATAATAAAATCTTGAAAATTGAAACCTCAACGGAAAAGATAATATCAATTTGCCTAAAATGTTATGGACCACAACAAAAAAGTCCCCGATTAACTATTTGATACTTGTTAGGACATGACATATTTCCAGATAGGAAATTCTTTATTTATATCAATTAGACAATTACATACGTATAGGCATATTTATATTAAAATATAAAATTTAATATTATTAATAATGTCTAATAACAAAATTAAATGATTAACTTTTTTAAATTTTGAATGATTAACTTAATAGCTTGATGTAATTAAATGATTAACTAAAATTTTTCAGATGTATATGTATTTAAGTAGTATCTATTTTACTCTTAAACAGTAAACAAATAAATAATATTATGTATTGATCCAAAATATAATAAATTTAGTCCAAGATGTCTATTTTTACATTCATACAGCCCACGTTTCTTACAAGGCCCGAATCCCATTTTTTTACAACCCATTAACCTTGTTTCTTGCGAGAAAATATGGTATCTGTCACATTATGGAATTGGCCTTTCTTACGACCTCAAAGTCGGGAGAAAAGATCTTTTGTCTCTTTTACGTGTTTTTTTATGTTTTTTTTTAAATTTATTAAAAATTAAATTTTAAGCACTAACTCTTATTTTTTATATCTTAAACCTTAAACCCTATATTTAAAAAATTAAACCCTAAATTTTTTAAACCCTAACCAAAACCCTTGAACTAAAATCCTAAACCCTATATTAAAAAAATTAAACCCTAAATTTTTTAAACCCTAACCAAAACCCTTGAACTAAAACCCTAAACCCTATACTAAAAATACATTCTACCCCTAATTTCCTAAACCCTAACCAAAATCCCTAGACTAAAACCTAAACCCTATACTAAAAATACACTCTATCTCTAATTTCCTAAACCCTAACCAAAACTCCTAAATTAAAAGCTTAAACCCTAAATCTTTAATTTAAAGTGAAGACATAAATAGAGACATAAAAAAAAACATACGATTTACAACCAAAGTATACATTGAATCTCACCTATTGTGAAGTTATTCTGCATCCTATTCCTATTCCTCCCAACTATTAAACTCAAAACCTTGGCGAGGATTTGACATCTACATGAGGTTCTTCCCCATATCTCTCTCTGTCTGGCTTCTCATTGACACAATTCTCAAACTTGCCAGGCGTTGATATCTGTAGCCAGTACCGTCCTCTCCATTTGTCAGTCTGGTGTACAGTCGATAGAGA
This sequence comes from Abelmoschus esculentus, assembly GCA_035048815.1. Taxonomy (NCBI): domain Eukaryota; kingdom Viridiplantae; phylum Streptophyta; class Magnoliopsida; order Malvales; family Malvaceae; genus Abelmoschus; species Abelmoschus esculentus. Next base: position 2,777,731 of record JAUCBN010000027.1, on the reverse strand, counting down.
TAGAAAATGGTGGAGTTTCTCATATAGATACAGCATGCATCCCAATTCCCGGTCACTCCCTTCTTTATATATTCATTTTCAAAATAGTCGATAAGTGTTTAATCAGAACAAACGCCAATTCCGATAAGATTCTGGACGTAATTGTCTGGTATCTTTCCCTACATTTTCCACTGTCACGTGGTTACTATTAGATTATGGAAGTGAACATTGTTTTTATAACTCTGAAAAGAGAACAGTGCATGGCAGGCGCAGCGTATGTAAATTCTAATGACGATCAGTTTCCATGCTCACCGCCCAAAACCGCAGCAGCTCTTCAGCTTCTTATCAACCCTATAGTACCTACAGCACGTTAGAATTTAAAGGTCAAATTATACACCCAAAAATTCATGCATAGGGTGCCAAAACAATGCATTTTGGACAAGAAGTTAAAACTGTTTTTAACTTAAAAAAATCAGTTTATTTGAGACGATTTTTCGGTTGAAATTCATGTATATTTGGACCATAAAGTTTGCTTTGAGTCGGTCTCTAACTTTCTAACATAATTTGAAACGCCTGAATTCGACATTAAAAGATAGCTATGAATGCTACGTCCTGGGGACTTACAGGACAAGATTACCTATAAGCATTCGTTAATGTAATGAGATGTCCTAAAAATATATTAGCCGTAAAGTAATAAAAATGAAAATGTTGTCACTTTGACCTTATAGCTTAGGCCTTATAGTTGTTTTTTTAGAAATATTTATGCCTACTAGTTGGGATAGGTAAAAGGGACCCAGTCTGTCAGTCATGACCTCGAACTCCTCCCCGGTCCAAAAAGCTACACGCCATACGAGGCATCTCTCTTAAAAAGACAAAAATACACTCACATTGGAAATATCAAGTCTAAGAAAACTTGCAATTATTATGATACTAGTACTAGTATGTGGATGTCGCTTTTGTAATTACTCTAATTACTCAAGTTTATTTTTTTAAAAAAATGTCGCTTTTGTTTTTAGTAGAGGTGGTAAATTTAATCTGATTTGATAGTATCGGGGTGAAATCGATTTGGATCGAATAAAATGCTTGTCCTTAGGCCCACTCATCCATGTATGCAAAGCCTACGGTTCTTAAGGAGTCAGGGTTTGTAGGCTTTCATGAAGGAAGAGACGGTACATCCTCTGTAATTTATTTATCATGTTTGATGACACAATCAACCATCATGCCACTAAATCTAACGATGGGTTTTGGTATTTGTTAATAAAACGAGATAAATAGTAAATTATTTGATTTTAATTAAAATTAAAAATTAATTTAAATTTTATTTGATTAGATTTGATTTGAGTTTGAATTCGATTAGAGTTCTTACCGAACTATATGATATCTGACTCGAAAAACTCACGAGCTACTCGAAAATATAAATATATTATTTTTTATTTTTTTAATTTACGCTCTAAGTTTCTAAATTTAAAACCTTAAAATCTAACCCTAAATATAAGTTTTAAACCTTAAATTAATACATTAAACCCTAAAATTAACAAGCTTAAGTTTACACAATTTGTGTATCAAAGTTTTTTTTCTCTGTTAAGCTTCAAATAAGACGTGATGGTAAGAGTTACTCTAGTCCAACAGGATCAAAGATTGGTCAACAATTAATTTTATTAAACTCGAAAAAAACTTAAACTCGACTCAAATTCTTAAGAAACTAAGCCAAACTAGATTTAAATTTTTAATTTTATTTAAAATTATTTGAACTCGAACTTAATTCGAAATCTTTAACATCCGACACTATTCCAATCCACTGTAATCTTATCAGTCAACTTTGGTTGTACGAGGAGTTTAACACCAAAAGTAGAGAGAGATTAGAGTGCATGGAGTGGTGGTCATTTATGGAACTTAGAAAAAACAGCTGGTAGGGTCGGTCGAGTCTGCAGCTATGTTTTTGTCTTCTTTTAACGTTAGCTTTCCACTCCTTTTACTCATCTTTAACCTCCCCCTTTCTTCTCTCACATCATCATCCAACACCACCGCTCCCTCATCTCTTAAAAAAGAGTTCCTTTGGAATATGGTTTTAATTGGGGTGTTCTAAGGGAGTTACTCTTTGAGGGGATTGTTGTCTGGCTCGAGGATGCTTCTAAGAATCAGTTTTTCTTGCATTAGTTTGTTCATATGGATCTGATTGTTGTTGCAAGGGATTTGAGTTTGTTCCAGCGCCGTCGGACCAGGCTTCATTCCCCCCAATTTCTGCTCCCGTTTCGAACATCCCAACAAAGGGTGCTGTTTCCTAGATCAAGAACTGCAGCATGTAAAAAAGGTGTGATTTTTAGCTTGAATAATCATTTTGGGTGTGTTCTTTTTGCCTGTTATGCGAAGATTTAGAGGTTTTGTTTTTTAGAGCAATTAGTTAAGGTTCTTATTTTATTTGCAGATTGTTGTAATGATAAGGGGTTTGACCAGTTTTCTTTTCTATCATAATGTATAAAAGTTTCATCATTACTCTTTCTCTTTTTTTCTGTGATGTTATGATGCTGTTTTTTTGTCAGTCCTTTTCTGGTTCATCATTAGGCAGGTGTTTCACTTTCCCATGGTGGCTTCCGGTATCAGATCTGTCTCTTTCAGTTTCAGCTGTTTTTAGATCTACCTTTGAACTCTGCTATTTCTCTTGTTTTTCATCTCTCTAGGGTTTCAAGATGGAGAACCTTATTAGATCTTGCTCAAAATGAATCCTTTAGGAGAAAGCTTGGCCTGGTTACAGAACCAAAGGTAAATGGAAACTAAACACTTTCCCTTGCTGTAACAATTTGAAAATCCCATGGAAGCAAAGATTTCTTACAACAAATACTATCTCGGTATATTTATTCTATCTTGTTCCTATATATACATAGCCAGCTAGCTAGAATGAACAATGGAGCTTTCAGTGTAGATGAACACCCAGACAATACATCTTAATCTAAAAACCCTAACTTTGATCATCCAGGTGAGAACTGAGACTGTTGAAAAACCAGGTCCAGGTTTTCTTTCTTCCTGCAAACAGGGCTAAGGAGTGCTTTCATATTTGGGAATTAAGGAACAAGACACGAGGTGTAAAGATGCTCTTACATGAACTTTTCCATACATTGCCATTTGCTTCACTCAAGGTTGCCTTGGAACAGAACACATGAAGAAACAGTTGATTAGAAAGATCGGCAGGCTTTAGATCATATGTCACGTTATTTATCCCACTTGATATGTGCTTGTCACTCCTTTCCACCACCACCACATTACGATTGTTTAGAATTATGATCATATTTGTTGAGCTATCATCTTGGAATAACATATTCGGTTTCTGGTGTTAGTGTCAGGTATGATTGTATGAATCACTTTCTATTAAGAAGTCTTCAGATGCTGTCTTTAAGGAAGAGGAACAAATTTTCGATACTAAATTATCGGTACGAGCATCTCGAGAATATAATATCGAACATATTATACCACCATTTAGTTTTCACTTCTGCATTGTCATAAATCTGTCCATTTTCTTTTGGTTTTCGTCTGCAAGTAAATCCTGCTTGAGTCCCAAGTTTATCATAGGATTGATCTGAATTAGATTTTTTAGAGGTCTAACATAGGATGATTTTTACAATCCATTTTTTTCTTTATAACATTGGGACTTCAATACATAACTTTATCTAAGAGATCTAACGCCTCATTTTGATAGACCTGATCGAGAATAGATAATTATTCAACTCAACTCAATACAAAAAAGCTTGATCTCCTCTCATAATTTCATAAATTTGATTTGAGTTGAAAGGAAATCAAATAAAATTTAAATTATAAAATAAAAATTGGAATAACTCGAAATATTTTGTAACTAGTGGATCATTTTTTTAAATTTGAGTTAAATCCCTTAATTTTGTTTGATATATCCATCACATATGAAAAAAATATGAAAATATATATTTATTATATATGATTATAGAAAGATGTTTAACATTATAAATGTGTATAATTAAATTTAATAAAAACTCATATAACTAAAAAAAATTAAATGAAGTTTAAGTTATAAAATAGGGTTGACGAACTCAATTAACTCAATAATTTTTTACTTGACTCAATAGAATATCTATCTCTGATTGCGTATATAATAATTACATGTATCGTGATTTTGGATTATGCCCACCGTATAACAGTCGTCCTCGTTGTGGTTATATATTACAATTTAAATCCGTGTTCATAATAACAATCATTATTATAAAAATAAATCCGTAACAAGGATAGAAAAGAAAATTTAATTTAAGGGTAGTTTTATAATAACAGATTAATTAATTAGGGTTCTTTTAATACTATTATCTCATATTTTACTGTTAAAATTTTTTAGTTTAATTAGCTATATAATTTCATTTGAAAAAAAATAATAAATGAAGATAAATGGATTTAAAATCTAAGCTTACCCCCGTAATTTTCGAATACACTAATCAAACTCCCCTAAGTCTTCGGTTGATATTAATCCTGATTTTGAGTTCTAACGACCCTGATCTCTAAAACTGTATTACAAAATCAAAACGACATGTTGGGTGTCGTGTTGGACTATTCCCTCCCGCACTCCAATCACCATCCACGTGTCCCTCTGGCAATTCACAGTTTGCCATTCCTACGGCATTTCGTCCCAAATTTTCTCGGATACTCTCCACTCGCTACAAAGGAACCCAACACCACAACTTTTAGCTTTTCTCTCTTTTCTTATTCTGGTTTGTTTATTGTGGGGGAGAAATGGGTACTGGAGAGAAAAGTTCGAGGAACTTTCATTTACACCTGCCGCACCTTCATCATCAAGGGAAGAAACAGACGAGGGATGTCCCGAAAGGGTGTTTGGCTATCAAGGTTGGATCGCAGGGGGAGCAGCAGCAGAGATTTGTGGTGCCTGTTATGTACTTCAAACACCCTTTGTTTATTCAGCTGTTGAAAGAAGCGGAGGAGTATGGGTTCGAGCAGAAGGGGACGATCGCAATCCCTTGTCATGTGGAAGAGTTCAGGAATGTACGGTGCTTGATCGACAGGGAAAAGTCACTCAACCAGCACCAACATCATGTCGGGTGTTTTAGGGTTTCAACTTTGAATTGATTCTTTAGTTTGTTTTTATGGTTTTCAAAGTGCCAAACATGGGAGACCAGAAAGGCAGAAACCATTGTCTTGTAATCTGGTTTTGTGAATCTATGAAGCGTTTCATTTCTTGTTGGAGTTTGTTTTTCACTTGCTTTTCCCCCATGTTTCTCGGTTATTTTGTTGCTTGCGTTTCATTTCTTTGGTTCTGTCAAGTTATGTGTAGGCATGCAGGGTTTTTTTAGGGTAGACATGTTCATACCGGACACAAACAAAGACTGTTTTTGTACCATTTGGGACTGTACAGGTTCATGTAACGTACGGTTCAAACACTAACTTACGAGTTTCTCATGTCTCTGGATGTGCCGTGTCTGGCATCCTAGCCACGCGAGAAGACAGTAATTGAAAACATTGTGAGCCTTCGGCTCTGCCGTTTCATTGTTCCACACAATTTACACTTGAGTTCATGCTGGTCCATTTAAATAGCCTTTTGTTTATTTAAGATATTTACTTTTTGTTTAATTCCACCCAACTCGATTGAATATTTTAAAATACGTAGTCAAGTTTTATTTAATTTAATTAATTTTTATTTAAATTTAAGTTAATCACTAATTCAATCCGATTTAATTCGTGTACATCTCTGAGGATAGTAATAGTATCAGTGCCTGCGTGGTCCTTGATTCTTCATCAAAAGAGACAACGGGGTAATATCCTTTTTGGTCACATATCAGTTTAGTTTTGGATGTTGCTGAATGGCCTAATCACATGAAACTTTACCAACGGCCCAATGAAGACTCCTTAAGCCTACAAAACATTTATCAACCAATAACATGAAAAATTTAAATCAGAATAAATTCAGATTAATTATTGCTACAATTTATTCAAATATAATCGTTCATGTCTTCTATTTAATTTTTTGAAATTGATTGATTTTTAAATTTGTCCTACTCACTTTTAAATATTTATGTTTTATCCCGACTCTAAATTCTGATTCCGTGCCTGACTCTTCCCTTCCATTGAACGACCATGAGCATGAAGTGAAATTTTAACAAATCCCTCTTCCCTACCTTCCAATTCATAAATTAGTTCTTAAGAAATAAACCACACCCATATATGTTTCTACCACGTTGCTTATTCCAGTTGGTGGCTTAGTTAAAGCCGTCTACTACAAGATTTCACCTACTTCCTTTAGCTGTGTTCCTTTGGAGTAGCTTCAAAGTAACTCATAAACAAATCAAACGATGCATCTCTTGTTTTCCTTACATATCCAGATATTTCTGTAACCATTTTTGTGCATGAAATTACGATGCATGATCTGCAATGCTTGTAACTCAAGCATTGACCTTCGCCTGAAGTTGGCTGAGGCGTTTAGATTATCATCACCAACCATATCTGTTTTACTCATTTCTTACATATAATCAACCCGCAACCACCATGCATATACCGCTGGTGGACATTTCCGCTATGCACGTTCCATTTTCGACATACGATTAAGACAATGACTGAAGTTATTTATATTTGCAATCTTTTTCCACTGAGTTTACGCTGACAAAATGATCTTACGGTCGTTCTCAGATGCTGCTAGTGAAGCTTTCTAAATGGGGTAATTTAGGTCTAGAAACCGTCGAATTAACATCAATGGGTCGGATTGATTTCGTTTTGCATGGTAGATGTTCAGTTTTCACGTGCCTCGCTCGTTCATACGCTTGGACCAAATCAAAAGGAACGCTCTGTACTATCATTATTGGTGGATATAAAAAGTAATATTTAAGAGTCGATTTAAAACTCTATCCGACTTCAAAAAGGCTAGTTCTTTATGGAAATGTTACACCCGAGTAAAGGAAGAAACTCTCATGTGGATTAACCTAAGCTTGATCAAAAGAAAACCTAACGTATGTTTCTTAATTATGTCTTTATCAGTGTCTTTATTTTAAATTAGTAGATTTAGAGTTTAAAGTTCAAGATTAAGGGTTAAGGTTAGGTTTCGAGAATTAGATAGGGTGTATTTTTTTAGAGCTTAGAATGTAGGGTTTATGGTGTAAAAAGAATAAAGGTTAGGATTTAAAATTCAAATTTTATAAAAATAGGGAGTACGGAAGGAGACATGATAAAGTGGCAGAGGATTTCTACACCTCCGCGCTCCTATAGGAGAAATTATTACATGGTCTCGACTCATCACGTCATACATAATCTCATCCAAATAGATTTGACATATGAAAATATTTGGAGTAAATTATAGATGGGGTTCATCGTCTACTTATTAATCGTGCATAGCTTAAATTTTTTTAGCGATTATGGTTTAGGGTTTAGAAAGGGTTTAGAATTTAAGGTTAGGAGTTGTGATTATGGTTTAGAGAATTATGGGTAGATGTATTTTTTAGCGTAGGGTTTAGGAAATTAGGAGTAGGTGTATTTTTAGGTGTAGGGTTTAAGACGTAAAATATTAGAGTTAAGGTTTGAAATTAAAATTTTTTAAATTTTTTTAATAAAAAATATAAAAACAAATACGATTAGAAGATAAAAAAAATCTCTATAAATTCTGCGTATGAATTCATGGGGACCATATATAATACTCCATATAAATCACTCTTCTTTCCACTTTATAGTATTTTTTTCGTGATACTTTTCATTACCAAGGACAGCTTGAACTTAATAGGGTAGAAGGAAAGAAACAGACACCAAACCAAAGCTTAAGATAGGGGACAATAAAGCAACAATCGGCATGTGTCCATGTGATTATGCTGTGAGCAAGAATCGAATGTCGCTGTCAATTCCTTTACCATTATCCAGAATCTGAATCTCCAAGCAAAGGCCTCCGCCCTTGTCTCATTTTTCTTTTCAAACAAACCTAATTCTTTTACTTCTTTTATCTTTTTTCTTACCCCCCTCAACTTCTTCATCGTCATTTCTTCTTATATTTATTTATTCTCATGTTCCTTCCTTCTCGTTTTCTCCTAGGACATCGAGTTTGTGTAAGTGTAAAAACTGGGAATGAAAAACAGAAAGATGACTGGGTTGTTTCGATCCAAATCTTGTGGACTCGTCGGAATCAGAGAGTTTAACCCTGCTCCTCCCACTCCATTCTTCAACCGAACCAACACCAGCAACGTGTTCGACCACAATGACGAAGAAGAAGAGGAAGAAGAACGAAATGGGCTTTATGGGAACCCCATTGCTACGATGGTCAGATTCGGGAACGGTAATCCAAAGCCGAAAGACAATAACCAGGTGCTGGATGTTTTGGCGGCCTTGTTTAGGAAGTCTCTGGTCACATGTAGTGTGGATACTCGCGACGTGTCTTCCATGGATATCAGCACGCCAACTGAAGTCAAGCACGTCTCTCACGTCACCTTCGACCGCTTTAATGGTTTCCTCGGCTTGCCTACTGATCTACAGCCCCATGTTCCCACAAGGGTGCCGAGTGCCAGGTTTGGTTCTCAATTTTTTATTTGTTAAGCATTGCAAAATTTTATATTTTTAAGCAAGTTAAATCTTCTGAATTTGTTTGATTTCGGGACCATTTAATGTTTCTCTTTCAATTATGTTTTCATTATTTATTTCGGAGGGGAATGTACAATTAAATTGCATTAAACACGTATATATGTTAATATCGGCAAAAGAATTAAATTTTCTCTAATTTCAACATTTTTGTAGGTGTATTTGTATGTGTGAACATTATGTCCGAACTTAATCCTGTCATTCTCACGTTAGTTATGGTTTATGGGTGTGTCTTTGAATAATGATGTAAAAGAAAGAGACATGCCAACTACTTTTGCTATGTTGGATGAGGAAGTTGTTAATGTTTTTGCAATAAAGGTTTTTACTCTTTTTTTCAAATTTAAGGTGTATTTGTATGTGTGAATATTATGTCCGAACTTAATCGATTTTTGTTGTGTACGGAGTCTTACAGAATCTGATTTTGTTGTGTCTGAACTTAATCATGCAAGATATGTTTTTTTTCATTGTTCAGTGCAAGTGTGTTTGGAGTTTCTGCCAAGTCCATGCAGTGTTCTTATGATGACAGAGGGAATAGTGTTCCGACGATTCTTCTTATGATGCAGAAACGCTTGTACGTCGAAGGAGGCCTTAAGGTAAGTCTAACTCTATGCTGGTTAATGATTAAACAGTATTCTAAATGCTTAAGGTTTTGAATTTGATTGAAGGCTGAAGGAATTTTCCGAATTAATGCTGAGAATAGTCAGGAAGAGTATGTTCGGAACAACTTAAACAGAGGCGTCGTACCGCGTGGTATCGATGTGCATTGTTTGGCTGGTTTGATAAAGGTATACAACTTCAAGTTACCTATTCTTGTTTTAGGACATGAGATCATTACCAGAATTCTCAATTGGTGTCTGTTGTCTGTACATGAACTTGAAATGTTCTTATAGGCATGGCTTAGAGAACTTCCAAGTGGAGTTCTTGATTCCCTTACACCGGAACAGGTGATGCACTGCAACACCGAAGAAGACTGCGTCGAACTTACGGAATTACTTCCTTCAACTGAAGCTGATCTGCTTGACTGGTCTATCAACTTGATGGCAGATGTTGTCCAACATGAACAATACAACAAAATGAATGCACGCAACATCGCGATGGTTTTTGCACCAAACATGACACAGGTTTGTCTACTTGTCTGTCTTGATTTCTTTTAGGCTTTAGTCCCTCAAATCCGAGAAATGTTAGGACTTAGGAGTCATACCGATGGATTTTCGAACTACGAACGTTGCTAACAATGACTAAATGAGTCTCTTTATCTGTTTTCAGATGGCTGATCCTTTGACAGCATTGATTCATGCTGTGCAAGTAATGAATTTCCTCAAAACATTGATCTTAAAGACATTACGAGAAAGGGAGAAGTCCGCTGCCGAGGGCCGGTTCCTGCTATCATGTTCAGGTTCTCCTGCTAGCATAATTGACACTCATTCCGATCATCAAGCTCTAGATACATGTCCACCTAAGGAACCTGCCACTGCAAAGCTCTTGAGGTCTGCCACATTGAGTAGACTCGAATCTGGCCCCGACTATAAACTATGGATCTTTCAAGAGAGCGACGGAGAGGAGGAATTTGAATCCATTTCAGGTAACAGCACGTCCAATGTGCACGAAATTGAGACGGTTGAAAACGAATGCAGAGGTGGATATGATATGATATCAGAACCTGTTTAGTTTAAGAAGATGTTTAAGTCGATGGCGGTGGCGCCGGGGAGACGTTGCGTCGTGATATGCCGAAATGTTCATATGTTACTCATTGATCATAAGATGATTGCTGGTGTTGTATAGCCTTATGACGGTATGAGTCTTAGTGTTTGAGCGAAATCTGTAGTTTCTTGGATATGTTTCAAGGCACTAACTGAATCTATAGATTAGTCTACTGATTTATGAAATAAAAATAAAGTTGTTAGTCGTCTTGTAATAATTAAGATTTGCAATAATAATATTCGACATTTTTTTATGTTAATTCAAATCAAATAATTCACGAATAATTATTACTTAAAAATAATTAAAATATAAATACATAAAATAAATTTGATATTGTGATTCATTTAGATCATAAAACCATGTTAAATTATATATTTATTATCATTCAGATTTTGTGTGAATAAATGGGGTATAAAATCTATATATTATAATAATATGTATGACTCATGTTAAAAGGTAGACCAAATACTTGTATCACTCAATATTAATACATCTCGTTATTTATCTTTTTGATATATTTTCATCATACTTTTTAATGTTAATTTCTATAAAATTATTTGTTTTTTGTTTTTGTTTTTTGTGGGGTTTTTATGAGATTTTCGTAGACAAATATCTATTATTTTTTTAGATACATGTATTTGTGATATATTTTATGATTTTTAATAAAATTCAGTTACAATCTTTTAAAAAATCTTGCTTATAATTATAATTATAATCACAATTTATATGTTTATATTTATCCAATTCAAGTGGTTATCAAACTAAAGCAATTAAAAGTTTGGTTATCAAATTAAATAATTTATAAAAAAATAGTTATTATTTTTATACTTTATCTAAAAAATATACGAAAATGTAAAATAAAAATTTGTTATTTTAGATTTTATTCTAAAACGAATGTTGACATTTTTTATTATCATGATTTTAAAATTAATTAAAAAAATTAATGATATATAATGATACATATAATTAATGATACATAAATATATGATATTTATCATAAAATTATCCTTTGTACGTACTTTAATCTATCAATTTTATATTAAAAGGTGTTAAAAATAAAAATATTTAAGTAACGTTTTAAAATTAAGGATACAAAAATATTTAGATAAAACATAATACTATATAGTTTAGTACAAATGGATACTTCAATTAAACCAATAAACAATATCAACTTGTTTATTATTATTATATTATATTATAATTAACGTACAAAAGAAATTAAAGCATCTCCGAAACAAATGGGACACGTGTTTTTTTATATAATTTTGTTTATATTTGCAAGGGAACCTATCAAAAATATTTCACCATAAATAAATTGAAGAAAAAAATAATTAAAAGAAATCTAGCTTTCTCGAAAGCTAAACATATAGATTCGGTTGGATTTGTTAGATTATATAAAGTATAAAGTCAAAAAAATATCTTAAATATTTAATTAAATAATTATTTTAGCTATTTTAGCAATTCAACTATCAATGTTTTATTTTGACTCAAAATAATCATTCTTATACAAATAAAAATTATTAAAAAATAATGATAAATATTTTAAAATTACTTAATGGATTGATAAATCACTGAAAAAATTATATTTTATATTATTTATAAATTTATATTTTGATTAATATAATATTTTTTAAAGTTAATATATTTGTCTGTATAATATTATTGGGTCAGTATATAATGTCATATAGATTTATTTTTCGTCAAAACCGTCCCTCTCATTAGATACATTTTATGTTTGGTCATTAATCTTTATTTCTTTTATTTATCCGATCTAATATTTAACTTATATTCTTTCAACCTCGAAAAAAAACAAAACTATATCTATAAAGATTTGAACCAAAAATACTTTTAACTATAAACTATGTGCTTAACCACTAAACTATGTTAAGAGTTTAATATGAACAATAAAATCTAATATTTAATTTAAAATTTATTATCACATAAAAAATAAATTAAAATACTATTAATTTTTTTTTTCAAATTTTTGGAATAAAAAAACAATCATTTATTATTTTAAAATACATTAGACGATTCTAAAAAATTTGAATATAAATTTTAAATTATTTAAAAATAACTATTTAGATTTAAAATTATTATTTTAATTTTTTAAAATAAAAAATACTAGTATCATAGATTTCACTAGTTTTTTTTAAACGAAAGCATACCAAAACAGAAAAAGAAATTAACTAGAAAACAATTTTAATAAAAAAATTAAATAACCAAAACAATAAAAATATATTAATTTGATGACCATCAGTGTAATTTTCCATCATATTTTTTTATTAAAGATAACCTTTGTTCAGAAGTAACTTACAATGCAAACTGGTGAAGGTTTCAACTAATGTTAAAATTAACTATTCAATATTTTTTTTCAATCCATATTAATATTATTTTATTATTTTATAAATCATTTGTGTTATTTTCACAGACACCTCAATGATATTTTCTTTATTAGGATGGAATCCATAATTGGGAATAAAAAAAAAGTAAAACTTTAACATCATGATAAATGTTAAAAATGTTTCCTTTATCCTTTTAAATAAATAATCTTAATTAATATAGTATTAGTCTATGGTTAGCTCTATTTCAACTCTAGACAATAAACCATGACGCATGAAAAGATTGCCTTTAATTTAATCGAATGGGACGTCACATAATTTTAATGTGTAGTAAATGGTGCATTACAATAATTAGGTCATTACAGCGCATCTAGAATTATTGTAACTTTCAGATTAGACACTTTTTATTGGAATTTAATTATATTAGAACGAGTCCATTTAAAAAACTACCTTCAGATGCATGTAAAAATGAGTCCGTTTAAGATATTTTTAAAGTTCATTAATAGTGCGAATGCACATAAATAACTTTAGAGTTTAATATTAAATCAGATTAGAGATTCGATATTTAAGGGCTTATCATGACATAATGGATTATTATTAAGCTTCATTTATGAGATTTTTTATTTGAAGGGTTCAAAAAAAGTTGTTTCAGATTCATAATTGATAAGTGACTAAAATATGAGAAAAAAAAGTTAAGCGACTAAAACATGAATAATTGATAAGTTGAGTGATGGATTTTATAGCTTATCTAATAATAATAATAATTTAAAATAATATCGTTTTGAGGTGTCATCAGATCGTATGTCATATCATTATACTATTTATAATTTAACGGTCGAGTGACCAAAACATGAGTTATGTCAAAATTTAATGATCTTAAATTGAAAAAGTTAAATTATAGTGATTAAAATAAGAATAAGAAAAAAATTAAGTGGTAAAAATTTTAATTTACCCTCCTAAAAGCCTTTTAAGGGTTGCACCCTAAATATAAAAGTATTGAACAGCAAGTTGTTAGGTTTAAAAAACGTTATTTTAATTAACTTTTTACTCCACTTTCAATTAGAAAATGTAAAATTTTTAAATATCCAAATATGATTTAAGTAGTTTAAGAAAGTCGAAAATTTTCCTAACGTTCTAAATAAAATAAATTAAAATATAAAATTTTAAATTTTAATTATAAACTTTTATGATATAAAATTATTCGGTTATAAAAAATCAAAATAATTATTTTCATTAAAAAAAGTTATAATTACATAATTGACATAGTTAAAGTATATTATCACGAAGTTATTAATACTCTTCTTAAATAATATTATTGTTTATATATTAAAAAAAATTCTTTTATTTTTAATATATAATTAAAAATCTAAATTTCTCAAACGTAACAATATTTATTAATTTACCGCATAATTAGTTTATAATTTAACTTTTTTTTTCGTTCAACAAAATATCAATTCCGAAAAAAAAACATTATTTTATTTTTAAATAAACCTAGGCGGACAAATCCTAGATTGAATCTGATCTCGTAGCCGAAACATTATTTTACCGAAAAGTTTAATATTATTATATAATATGTGGCTCACGAGAAACATATGCAAGTTTTTTTAATAAATAAAATATTGTATTTAAAAATAAATAAAGTATTAGCACTAACTGGGGTGTGACTTGGGAAAACTCCAATGATTCACCGGCCATCAGATATATTATAAACATAAGTTAATTGCATTTACAACACCAACTTTACCAAAATAAGAAAAAATAATTAAATAATGAAAAAGAAGGACAAAATTAGAGGTAGATTCGGCGGTTTTAGTTTAATTCAGTAAGATATTTAATAATTATTGACTTTCGATTTTTCATATTAATATTAATTTTTAAAAATTTATATTTTGTCTTGATAAAATAATTTTATTTTATGACTTTTAAATTTTAAAAGATAAATATTTATTTAAACTTGTTTTTTAAAAAAATAAAATAATATTTATAATATTTTAAGTATAAAATATATATATTTACTTTATAAAAATAATTAAAAATTAATTAAAAAATTAAATTCAATTTAATTCGATTAACCGTGGTTCGTAAATTTATGAACCACAATACCTTGATTCGGTTTTCGGTTTTACGGTTAATCATGCTCAAACTTAGACAAAATAAACCGAACATCATGAACGGAACCAGGATTTGAGGTTGAGAGGGATAAAACATAAAATAAAAAAAAAAAGTTTGGGTGGAAAATGATTATCCCTCCTCACCCATAAAGTTTCGTCCTGTTCGAACTTTATCATTAATATTATCATTATAAACATTTGATTTTTTTGTATTTAAGTACAATTAAAATTAGTATTTCAAAGATTTATTAATTAATCGAATTATCAAAGATTTTAGAATATTACAGTTTTTTTTATTTAATCGAATTTAGAATATTACAATTTTGACACACCTCGAGAAGATAGTGAAAGCGGGGGTCCATCTTTGTTTGCTTGCTCGTGGCAAAAACTTTATAATAGAAAACCAAATATAATTAATGTAAATTCTAGCAATCATTTTCATGATTAATAATTGCAATTTGCGTACTTAATTACATTGAATTGCTCGATTTTTTAAAATATGGTCCGTACAGTTTAAGCTATTTTAATTTAATATATTGAGGTATCGTTTCGAAAACTTTTCTTATGAAACTAAATTTTTTTTTGAATTTGTCATATTTAAATTGGAGTGACTTCGGATGTATTCACAAAATTTTAAAAAGGTTTTTATTGAACAAAAATATATATGATTATTTTGAATAATTAATTTAATATTTTATTAATATATCTTAAAAACATTAATAAATTTTATTATTTTTATTATTTTATTAGTATAATTTAAAAGAATTGAATTGTAGGCAGGTGTGTTTAAAAATATTCGATCTGATTATTTATTGATTCGATTCAAAAATTAAGATATTCAATCTGGTTTTTATTTTAGACCGGATATTGATCCGATTGAAGTTTTTTGGATGGATACGTATCACAATATTTCAAGTTTTGGATTATCCGAAAACCTAAAAATCTAAAAATTTAAATTTTTATTAATATTAATCTTGTTATATTCAACAATAAAGTAGTTGTTATATTCAAAATTTTTAAAAAATTAAAACTTTTATAAATGTAAATCTTGTTGTATTTAATAATTTATTGTTTATTATATTCAAAATTTTAAAATTTTCATAAATACAATCTTTAAATTCGAAAAAAATAGTTTAATCAAATTATATTTTTTATAATCTGATATTCGACTATTCGATCTAAATATCCGATATTCGAATATACAATATTCGAATATACAAATATCCGTTTTTTTCTTGATCAAGTACAAATCACTGTATCATTGATCCGAAAACCCGATACTTAAAAAAATCAGATCCGATCTGATCTAATCCGGTATCTAACAATGAACACACTTAATTGTAGGTAACGAAATATGACATGAAGTTTAAATTTGAACGATAAATATTTGTTTTGAAAAAATTATATCATTTAATGTTTTTATCATTAGATTGTAGATGAATAAAAAAATTAAAATTATTTTTTTTATTTATCATATTTAATTCAATAATTTATTAATTTAGATTAAATATTATAAAAAATCATTATAAGATAACTTTTCAACATAATAAATTTAAATAATTTTTTTAAAAATAAAGACAATTAAGGGCTCTAAACAATCGCTTATAGTACTCCCCTATCAACCTACCCCACCTATCCTAATCTTAATTTCAATTAAAATAGTAATTATTAAGCATCCAATTAATGTAATAAAACTGGTTTTCCTAATCTGATTTGACAGTGTAATTATCCTTAAGCTGATAATTAGTTATACAGTTAATTTATACTCTAAATTTTCTTACCCAGCACGTGTCCAAATGTATAGTGGACCGTCATAATCCATTTCTAATTTTGACAAAGTCAAAATAACTATAATTGAACGGACAACAGAGTGGACATCTAATATACTATATTCGGGTATAGGGTAAATTACAAATTTTATCGTTCTATTTTTCTCACACGTTGTTTGGTCATGCAAGTTTAAAAATATTTAATTTAATCACTAAACTTTTTATTTGTTTTTATTTTAATCACTAGAACAATCGCACACATTACAAATGAAAGGCTGACATGACTGGTACGTATGCTGATGTGTACTGTTTTTAATGACATGGTAGCCACGTGTCATTTCCCCTCTTTTTCATTCCTTTTCATTTTATCTTAAATATTTTTAATTTAAATAATAAAAAGTTGAGTAATAAAATTTTTAATTTTTTTTATAAAAAGTATGAAATTATATTAAGCGATGTAAGTTGAAACTGAAACATTACTTTTAGGTAATTTGGGTTAAAACCATTTTTATTTAAAAATTAAAGTAAATAAATATCATGTTTTAATCACATTAAATTATTTTTTAAAAAATAATTGTGTGAAGAAATAGATTCTGTAAGAAATTTAAAAAATAATTATTGTTCTCGTAAATGAAGGAGGAGAAGACCGGCCCACACCAGCAGTAATCGCAGTCCCCTCTCGCTGTCAACACGTGGTAGGAGGGACCAACACTGTCTGTCACCTACGCCTACGCAGTACTCGCTAACAGGCTAGCTGGGACACTTCCGTTCGAACGCAGACATCGGCAGTAAACTGGAAGAGGACGGTTAATTCACATAATGTAATATTGTTTTTAAAAGTTTAAACATTAGATACGCATTTAAATTATTATTTTTAGTTATGTATTTAAATTAATTTTTAGATTAATTAAATATTTAACGTTTTATCTGTAATTTATTTAAGATTATTTGTTAATTTTTATAGTTAAAAAATATATATTATTTTTAAAAAATTTTAAATTATAAATAAAATAAATATAATTAATAAAATAAACGCACATCATAAAATTTCTAAATATTTCTAAAATCCATAAATTTTTAAATCCAGCCACTCCGGTCAATATTCATCGATATTGCCGACGACAAAATGAAGCGTCATTCTTACACCGATAAACTCACATGTTCATTCGTCGATTGTTCTATTGTTGTTCATCGTGAATCATTCTAAGAAATCATTTGATAATTTTTATATTTTATATTGTGTTGATCGATTTTCGATGACTGAATGATAAGAAAAATGATCATGAAGTTTCGATGATTGATGTGACAGATGACAACGTGATAATTAGTGACGAAATTAACCTAAATCAAGATTTAAATTTTGAGGAGTTAGAGATTAAAAAATTTAAAGATTATTTTATGAAATCTAAAAACTTAAAATTTTTTATAAATTAAATATTTTTTTAGAGATGATACATATTACTTTAACAATAAAAATTAACCAACGACTTTAAATGAACATTAGGCACTTAATTAACTTAAAAATAGTTTAAACGTTTAATTAAAAAAACTATATTTTAATATGTATTTAAAGATTAAGCCTTTTTACAATAAAATTGTTAAAATATAGTAAACCTAGATTTTTGGGATTTTAACCTTTTCTGGGTGTCCCACCTCGCTCGATATATACACTGACACACAATACACCATTTCCTCCCGGTAAGAACACTCTATAGTTGTGATAATTAAGAAGCCAAAGACAAACCACAACCAGCTCCTAAGCTACTACAGTCCACACGTTATACCCTTTCTTTTTCTGTCTATCGGCCATGGAAGAACTAATTATCTCTCCATCTTCATCTTCTTCATTGGTTTCCTTTTCACATGAAACTCCATCTTTGACTCTCCAGCAGAGGCTTCAATATGTAATTGAAAGGCAGTCGGATTGGTGGGCGTACGCTATTTTTTGGCAGACGTCGAACGATGATCAGGGCCGACTGGTCTTGGCTTGGGGAGATGGTCATTTCCGAGGCACCAAAGATACGTCCCCGAAGTTAAGTGCCAACAACAGTTCAGACATTCAGGGCTTGCACGATGAACGAAGGAAGGTGATGAAAGGAATTCAAGCCCTCGTGGGAGATAACCACGACGTTGACATGTCGATGATCGACGGCACTGTTATCAGCGATGCTGAATGGTTTTACATGTTGTCTTTGACCCGGAGTTTCTCCGCCGGCGATGGGATCCCGGGAAAGTCTCTTACGACAGGCTCTTTGGTGTGGTTGACCGGTGCCCATGATTTGCAGTTTTACAATTGCCAAAGGGCTAAAGAAGCACAGTTGCACGGCATTGAAACGCTGGTCTGTATACCCACTTCTTGCGGCGTTCTGGAACTTGGCTCATCGGAAATTATCCGGGAAAATTGGGGATTAGTCCAACAAGTGAAGTACTTATTCGGGCCGGATCTCAACGACCTGCTACCAAAACAAACAACTTCGAACCCAGGTTCAACTCCAAGTCCAATACAGTTCCTTGATAGAAGCATCTCATTTTCCGACATCGGCGTAATTTCCGATGTTCAAGAAGACCGTAACAACGAGGTCAAGAAAGATTCTACAAGATCCGGGGAATTGTCCTTTGCTAACTCAGAGCATTCGGACTCCGACTTTCCGTTGCTTCCGGTGAACAACACAGAGAAGAGAACCCCAAAGAAACGTGGAAGAAAACCTGGTTCGGGACGAGAGATATTATTGAACCACGTGGAAGCCGAAAGGCAACGCCGGGAGAAGCTGAACCATAGGTTCTACGCACTCCGAGCTGTAGTCCCGAACGTGTCCCGCATGGACAAAGCATCCCTCTTGTTCGACGCCGTCTCATACATCAACGAGCTCAAGTCCAAAATCGAAGACCTCGAATCAGAGCTCCGTAGGGAGTGTAAGAGAGTGAAGGCAGAAACGTTGGAGGCCATGGATAACCAAAGCACCACCACCAGTACCACCACGGTAGAGCAGATAACAACAACCAAGCCTAGCAATTCCTCCTCCTCGAGCGGTGCATCTAGTGTGTTGGAACTAGATATCAAGATCATAGGAAACGAAGCCATGATTCGTGTCCAATCTGAGAACGTGAACTATCCATCCGCCAGATTAATGGATTGTCTTCGTGATTTGGAGTTTGAGGTCCATCATGCGAGCGTGTCGTGCGTTAAAGACATCGTGCTCCAGGATATCGTCGTCAAGATTCCTCATACCTTCAAAACTCATGAACATGACATCAAATCTGCACTTCTCAGGAAGCTAGAGCAGTAATTTTTCTACTTGATTTTGTATTTTACTTCATCCAGTTCGCTTAAACTCTGTTTGTCATGTAAATAATTAAGAAGATATAAATTCAAGCAGCTTCAGTATGTTTATTTCTTCCTCCTAAATTTTTTCTACAGGAATTAGTTATGGTGTCGCCTGAGTCTATATCAACCACTCTGTTAGTATTATAGATACTCAAATTTGTGATTTCTAAAAATAATAATAATTCCTTTAATCACTGACTAGATGTCTCGTGTTTATGCACGTTTAATATATAAAACATTTTTTTTTGAAATATATTATATTTTTTAAAGAAAACCCATTAATGTCGCAATTTTTATTTTTTATGCACAAAATTATGAAGTAAAAAACTTTCCCCGCTAACAAAAAAAAATTAAGCACAGAAGCAAAATAAATGGTGGAACCTTCGTCAAATTATGAAATTGAAGACGACCCTCCACTTTGGTACTACAGAAGACAATTGGGGCTTGGTTTTTTAGTGTTTACTTAAAAAAATACAATATATTTATATTATTTATGATATTTTTTATTAAATTTATATCATGAGTAATTTGTATATTGATTTAATTAAAAAAACCAAAATATTTTTTAGAATAATAATCATAATAATATATATTTTTTGACAAATATCACTGAATTTTTATTAAATTCATTAAAAATATAATTACATCGCAATCAATAAGCAAAATAATTAGATTAAACAATCCATAAAAATTTACAAGGCAAAATAAAGAAAAATAAAAATTTCTATTGAAATAAGCATACCAATAAAATTCAAAAGCTTCCTAAATCTCCTTGTCTCTGTCCAAACGAGACGCATAACGAAGAAAGAAAAGACTTGTAGACGATCCAAATTATCGTGCAAAAAGTATCGTTACCCAGGATTGATTTTATCGACAAACGATCATCAACCGAGTGAGGATAAATCTTTTTAAGTGATCACCGACAAAAAGCATAAATCAGAAAACTAGCATTATTGAATCTCTGTGTGAACAACAATTGATCGCTAGGGTATGCTAAAATATGTCACAAAAACAGATGAATCAAATTACAAAACAACATAAAAAAACATGTCATAAAGACAAAAGAAAAACGTGTCACAA
Source organism: Abelmoschus esculentus (assembly GCA_035048815.1). Lineage (NCBI taxonomy): Eukaryota > Viridiplantae > Streptophyta > Magnoliopsida > Malvales > Malvaceae > Abelmoschus > Abelmoschus esculentus. The sequence goes on along the minus strand of JAUCBN010000027.1, from coordinate 2,756,856 downwards.
GGACAGAAAGAACGTGTTATAAAAGCAGAGATTCTTATTAAAATCAAAAACAAAAAAAATAATAGATTCGATAATCGACAATTAATACTAAAATTGATTGTGGACCACCGATCAAAAGGATTGATCAAAATGAAGAGCCGCTTAAAAATTATTTTGTGAGAAAAATATGAGCTAGGGTTCTAATCATAATAATATAATTAAAATTTGAATTCATATTTAACATGAATCGCATCATAATTTCCACCACGTCAGTTAAGTCATTATCAAATAAATTTTCAAAACATATAATTATTATAAAATAATGTTCTTTGTCTTATTAAACTTGTCTTTTGTATTTTAAAATTATCACAATTATTTTTTTTAAAATAAATAACAATTATTAAGCACATTTTTTATTATCTTTTCAATTTTCAAGAAATCAAACTTTAATCTTTTAATAATAAAAATATGATTTTAGTTATTTTTCAACACATATTTTTACATATATTTTTAAAACTAGATAAAAAATTAACAATAACTTTTAATCTAAATTATAAAATAAAATTTTAAAGATACTATTTTTCTGAATAAAATCTCTAAACACCTTAGTTATACAATGGAGTCTAATATTTTTTTTAATTTTTTTAAATAATAAAATATAATTTAGCCATTTTTTCATATTCTCTCCAATTATAGCCATTTTTAGTTCAGATCATATTAATTTTTGTATTGATTGTCAACTGATTTATTTTTTCTATTTATTATATTTTTCTTTCGTATATTTTGTTTTGTTTTACTCTACCTCTATAATACTTTTTATGGCATGTCTTTTCTTATGGCACAATTTTATAATTATTTTTACAGTATTTTTGTGTTCCTATGCTGATATTCGCATCATTTATTTTTATTTGTGTTTATCTATAATTACGTAGAATTTATCATCGTATGAGTTATTTGTTTATGTAATTTATAGCAAACAATCGTTTTTAAGAATAAACACGACAGATTATTGCCTAATTTAAGATTTTTTTTCTTCTAATTTTTGTTTTGATATTTTTTCATAAATTCTTCGAATTGTAGAATATTTTAAATATGAAGAGAAAATGTCTAATTGATGCAATGTTTATTTTCTTTAAATTCATTTATTTTTTACTTTGATATCTTAAATTCTCTATTATATTTATATTTTATTTATCAAAAAATATTGCTGACTAATGTGTAAAACATAATACAATATCGTATGTGTTTTATTATGGTAATTGTTCGGCTGTAACTGGGTTGATTGACCGCTGACATGATGAACCTAGAGTTTTCTACGAAGGGTACAAGCTATAAGTATGTATATTAGAAATATAAGGGGTATAAATTATACGAGTTTAGGGGTATAAAATTATATTATCAATAAAAAATTCAAAGAAAATGTATGCAATATAAGAAAATTTTAAATTTTTAAGGGTTACGATTGTACCTTTAAACCTATCCTTGACCACTAAATTGTTTTTATTTTCTATTTTAGTCATTGAATTATTATTTTTGATAAAATAATTACTAATATCATTTTTTCTTTTATTGATGTATTTTTTTAATTAATCTAATAGAACGAGATATTAAATCTTTTAAGTAAAGTTAAAATTTAAATCAAAATATTATAAATAGAAAAAAAAAGTGTGAGGGTTGTCCTAATTCAGCTTTTATTATATTCGATTTATATTAATTAACTAATTAATTAATTAAATAGTAATGATTAAAAAAATTAATTGATATTATCCTTCCTTTCCTCTAGGTAAGAATCGTTAACAAATAGTATATGAAAAAATTAGTAGAAAGAAAAGTTGCTTTGATTATTTCAAATACTTCTGGAAGCCCAAAAACCATTCAATGGGCCTACAAGTATATTTAACAGAGTACGTTTTTTATAAATCATAAGTTATTAAGAGATTTTTAAAAATTTACAATAAATTTTGAGATTAACGTATGAACGTAGTTTATCAAACTTTAAAGATCCTTTTTATTATAAGTTTGTATGGTCGTTTTTATCGCGTATATCTCAAAGCCCACCGAATATTTACGACACAGCACGTAGATATTCCTCTAGGGAAAGACCAAAGCATTGTGCCTAAGCGTGACCAAAGTTACTTGCGTAATTTACCAGCCGAGTTTTTGCTCCATAGGACTTGTCCATCAATGGCAGTGAGATGTCGCTGATCAAGGCGCTTCCATGTCTTGATCGACTTAACCGTCCCCCAACCGCCTATCTCCGTCTTCTCTAAAGACGCCACCACCACTATGGCTCTCCTGGACCATCCAGCTATGGTACCCGAAGCCCCCAGCATAGCACATTTGTATACCAGTCAATTGGCCACTAATGCCTTCTTGCCTCACCCCGGTGTAGTTAGATGAGTCGAAACTAGCGAATTCGTGCCGTGGGATGTGGAAATACACAAGCGCTGGTGCAGATGATTTTTAACCCTTGGTGGTCTCATGTATTCTCTCTGCCATATAAACAGAATTGTTGCACACTTACACTCACATCGATACTCCTTATTTAAAAATCATATTATAAATATATTTTATAAGTTTAGATGGTATTTTTTATTAAATAAAATTATAAATTTTATTTATACATGTGAGAAAATAATATAAAGATATATATAAAATACAGTTAGAAAAAGTTTTTTTAAATTAGAATCAAATCGTATTATAATATGATAAATAATTATACTTAAATTTACATAAAAACTAAAAATAATAAAATATGATGCATCAATTTAAATAATTTAAATTAAATGAATAACTTAATTATAATCTTTAAAAAATACACAATCTATTTGTAATCTTAATGTTAATTGAGTGAGCATACCCAAAATCCGAACATTGATAGGAAAGTTGTGACATGTTCAAAGTTAGTGACCCAAACACAGTGGCGTATCTGGATAAATATTTGAGGGTGAACACATGAAATTCTAAAATTTTAAGGTGGATATAATTTATAAATATTAAAAAAATAAGGACTAACTCATAAAAATTTAAAAATAAATATATGAATTTTAAAAATTTAAGATAAACCTAAACTTACCCTATCGTACATGTACATCCCCCGATGCCCAAACAATAATGACATAACCAAAAGACAAAACGACGGAAGTTGTTGAGAACTTTCAATCAAATCGTACCTGAACTTGAATTTACTAACAAAAAGAAGGGAAGAGAGTACTTTATAGTTTATTGTGGGTGCAAAGCCTAATTATTCATAATTGTTTTAATAGATATTTAAAGATTTAATCAAATTAAGGATATAATTTAAAATTATTTAAAAAGATGAACATCATAATAATTGTGCTTAAATGAATAAATAATTATATGAATATTCTAAGTTAGACTTGATAATTTTTTCGTTAAATTAATTTGATTCGATTAAATATTTAATATTTTTATTGATTCAACCCCAAACTATTTTAAAATTCGACACTAAATTTTTTATTACTTCCTCGATAAGTTATAACCACTGATGTATATGAAGTATATTTTAAAGTGGATATTGTATTTTTTAAGTCTCGTATATTTGATTTTAATTTTTTTAAAAAAAATTTATAAATTACACCTATCTTAAAATTTTTTTTAAATCCGTCATTTATTATAATTAGAGATCAATTATGATTCATTAACGACCAGAGACGAACCCAGCATTTTTATAAGGAGTATAAACTATCAAAAAGATATATTAGAAATGTAGTATCTATAAAATTAAAAGAATTTAGGGGTATAAAATTAAATTATCAATAAAAAATATATAAAAAAACTTAAAAATTTTAAGAATACGAGTGCACCCACCCCTGTTAACTACCATCGCTGAACGAGTCTCGAATCATTTTTCTGTCGAAAAAAAAAGAATTTTGTTGTTGGAAACTATCCCTTCGATTCGTATAGTCCATGAATATAAGTTTTGGTGTTAAAATCTAACCCAAACACCTGCAAATCAATCCCTTAGACTTTTCAGGCAAATCTCCCTTGAAAGAATAAGAATAAGAGTGTTTTGACTCTCCCTGTTGTATTCCAAAAAGGCGTGAAGAAAGTCATAAAGTTTCAGCAGCACTCAGTCAGGCTCACCTAACCCCTTAAACCTCATCATTTTCAACTACTTTTTCTGTGTTTTCAACGTGAGTCATATTCACCAAGCACTACAACGTTGAAGTTTCAACTGATTTCAACACACCTCAATGGGGATTGGGGAAGTATAAAACTAAAACAATGTGGACAGCTTTGACGAAACGTGGGTTCAGGGGGCAACGGGTGTTGGGCACTCGGCTTAGCAGGACAATCTTTTGAAACTCAAGTATTTTATTTAAAGTTTAAACTTTTAATCTTATATAAAAAAAATTAATATCTTTTTTTAAGTCATGAGCGGTTATTTTTTTATATTTCACTTTTTCAAAAATCACGTATAATGAGATGTATAGTCTCTATTAATATGTGACATTCTCTCACATTCAACGTTTTCACTTTCATAATTGACCAACTTTTAATATTGTCTGCACTGTCTATCCATTTGTGGATACTCGACATAAAATTGAATAGTCAGAGATCATCCTAATACTATTTATCACGTGATTATTACCCTCCTCCCAAAAGACATAACTAATAGGATATGCATCATCATCATTTATATATCTAAGACCTTTATTTTTCTTTTGATGTGAGATCAATAACTCCGCCTTTTATTTAGTATATTGGTATAATTATAAGATAATATTTATTTAATTTTCTTAACTCTTTAATAAAATATATTATCAAAATTTTAATAATAAAATAATTACTCAAACTAATTTACTCCTCCATCCTACACGTCCCCTTGATTTATGTTTTAAAAATTATTTAATATTGTTTAAGAAACGTCAACCAACGCATCATCAGTTACTTTTTCTTGCAAGCAATGAATGACACAATGTGTGTGCGAAACATGGGTTTGTTTTTTAAGCGATAATGCAATCTTTATGACTTCATCAACACTTAATTTAATCAAGTTTAATAATGCTTGTAACATGTAAATTAATATTTCAAGGGGGGCAACATCAATAAATTCTAATGATTCACATTTTATTTCAATATTTTCAAGTTATAAAAAGGGTACGAACCATCTAGCATCAATGGTTAAAAAAACGATTATTGTTTTTAAAGTTTACGGGTTTAAGCACCAGCAACGTCAGTATAGTGATTGAGCGATCAATGTTCAATGGTTGAGAGTATACTCTAAAACAGATACTATTAAAACATTGAAGATTAAAAAATTATAAAAAAAAATCATGACATCGAAGAATGGATAGAGTAGAAGAGTATCGTTTTTCTAAAAAAAAAAAATCATATATAATTTAAATAATTTTAAATTTTTATTTATTTTTTATTAAAAGTTCATTTTTTTTAATTTTATAAATTTATTCTTCTAACATAAAATATTAAAGGGTATACTAAAGTTAACTCTATGTGTATACCTTTTGTCAATTTTTTCTTGCTAAATTTTTTATTTATTTTAAAATTCAATTCGACCTTCAATCTTTCATAAAAAACTGACGTTTGATTTTAGAGAAAAAATCTATTTTTATTTTTATTTTTAAAAAAAAATAAAAAACAATAAAGAAAAAATATTTAATTAAAAAATGAAAAAAATAAAATTAAAAACAAAAATAAGTAAATAGTTAAAAATAAAAAGATATTTTCATTATTTTTATAGGTGTTCTAGAAAAGTGAAAAAATATAAAATAAATTATATTTTTAAAAAATTATTAAGTTTAATTATATTTCATTAATTATTATATTAATATTTTTATAATTATATTATATTTTAATTATTTAATAATTATTTTTAAATTTTATTTTAAAAATATTAGGGTTGTCGAAAACATCATAAATTCTTAAAATTAATGTTTATTTTATTTTTTAATGCTATATAACCAAATATAAGTAATTATATTCTTAAAAAAGTGTATTCATTAATTTAAACTTTTTAATATAATTAAATATTAAAATTTTAAACTTAAAACCCTATCGCAAATCTTAAACTTTAAATTCTAAATCTTAAATTTTAAACTATAAATCACAAACCCTAAACATTAAACTTTTAAATCCTAAACTATTTTTCAGGTAAATATTAATTATATTAAATAACCTAAATTAGTTAAATGCAATTTTAGGAATATAATTATATTATTATTAAAAAATAAAACAAATATTAATTACAAAAATCTATGAAGTTATTATTTATAACCTTAAGTGCTGTTAATAGTAAATCTTTTAAAAAATTAAATATTAAATATATTTTATTAATTAAAAAAAATATTTTAGAACTTATCCAAAATGGGAACTTGACTTGTTTTTTAACGACTAAAATATTTTTTAATTTTCATTTTCATTCTAAATAATTTGTTGGTGGTATTATATGAATATGAAATGCACACACATTATCACGTGGGTTACCATGTTAAAACTATCAAAATTAAATGTTTTAATTTTATTTTAAAAATTATTCAACCTTTTAAAAGATAAAAAAAAATTAATAAAAAATATTTAATGTATGGATAATAAAAAATTATTTTTTTTATAAATTGCTTTAATTTAGGATTTAGACATTTAGTTTTGAATTTATTATTTAAGGATTTTGATGTAGCGTTTAAAACTTAGAATTTAGAGGTTAATGTTTAAGATTTAAAATTTTAAGATTAGAGATTTATATTTTAAAATTTAGAGTGAAATAAAAAATATTTGTATGATTTTTTAAATGAATATTTGATATACCGTTATTTTTTTTTACATAAACGTATTTATTTTTCAACTCTAAATCTAAATTTTATAACCCAACACACAACTCTTAAACATTAGATTCTAAATTTTAGCACGAGCCATCTAGTTTCAGTGTTTAAGAGAGTGATTGTTGTTTTTTGAGGTCACGGTGTTGAACACCAGTAATGTCAGCTCATTGATTGAACCATTAATCTCTAATGATTGAGAATATACTCTAAAACGGATACTATTATAACACTATGTTGATTAAAAAAACAACCTATAAAAATACAAAAATTAAGACCTAAATTTTTTATTATCGTTAGTAATTTAAAAGTCAAAAAAACATCTTACTGAGATTCCATCCTACAGGTAGCAAACAAAGGAAAATAATGTTGGAAACAAACAAAATGTACTGAAAACAATAACAAAATTCAGCTGGATCTATAAACGGGACAGAAAAAGAAGCAGCAGCATATTCTCTCTACTCAGCTTCTTATCCTGATTCCGCCTTTGCCAGCATCCCCATTTACTCTTCATTAATGGGTTACTAAGTTTCGATGAATATCATTAAAAAGTATGAGTTGTAGAATCTGGTTTTCTCCCTCTGGAAACACAAAGGAAAGTAAAAAAAGATTATAAACAAGGGGCTGCCTTTCGTTTCTCTCTCTCTCTCTGCAGATTCCAAGTTATCCAAAACTAAAAGAACAGAAGATTAGGTGGCAATGGCCGATGGGTTGTTGGGAATATCGAGGGAGAGCCAGCGGGAATAAAAGAAAAAGGAAATCTCAAACTCCTTCTCTAAAGTAGATAAACAATGAAATAAATACAGCCTACTGCATATATTAATTGATAATTGGCTCAACACACGTCTTTCACGTTGCTACTGTGGGAGAAAAAGAAAAAAATCAACATCATTCTGTCGTAGATGATGGACTGATACACAAAGCCTCCCTCTTTTATCTATGTTCTGTGTTCTTTTTGTGGTATTTAAGTGGTGTTGGACACATGCACCAATAACACCTCAGCTACTAGCCTTTTCATTCCATTTCCCATTGTTTCAAGCTAAAGACTTTTCTTTTCCTTTTTCTATCGTTGGTTCCTTAGAAATATAAAGGAAAAGGGTCAGGTTTCAATCTGTATAGGATTGATTTGAAGGTGAATTTCGTTTATTCTAGTATTCTACTTCCCATATCTCTTTACCCCTTCTTCTTCGCATTGTTTCGTTTGGAAATTCTTTTCTGGCATTGGGTTTCTTAGAAGGATATAGTTGGAATCTTGGGAGGGATTGAAGTTTGATTTTTTTTTTTCCTTCTTCACAAGTAAAAACCTGTCCTTTTTTCAACTTTTATTTTCTGGGATTGAGGGGGTGAACTGTGAAAGTTGGATTCTGAGGAGGATTTAAGTGTTATGCATGAGAAGATGTCGATCCCAAAGGAGCTAGAGCAGGTGATGAAGATGAGAGAAGGGTCGGTGTTGGGTAAAAGGACCATTCTCAAGAGCGACCATTTCCCTGGGTGCCAAAACAAGCGCTTGTCTCCCCAAATCGATGGTGCTCCCAATTACCGTCAGGTTCTTTTCCTCTTAATTATTTTTTTACTCTCTATATTGATTTCTTTTTCTTTTGCTACATTTTAGCTCTAGTAGTTATCTTTTTTCATTACTACTTCCTTGGATATCTGTCCTAAAAAACAGATCGGATTACAATATTTGATTATATCTACTTATTGTTGTTATTTTTAAAGAAAAACATGTTCATTATGAGCTTCGTGACCTTCTTAGTGAATTGGTTATGCTGGATATTGCTTAAACTTACAAAACAGAGCTGTATTATCGTAGGTGATTTAAGTTCTAACAGTATCAGTAGGCTGAACTATGCCCTTAATTTCATCTTAACTTATGCAGATGGTAGATGCTGCCATGATTGCATATTGGAATACCACTTTGAATTGTTCACTTTATTTAATGGATTCATATATTTTGTTAAGTTTCATATTTTTGAACTATTTTCCTTTGCCTCTTTTGGTCTACTGTTAACAGGCAGATTCATTGCGTGTTCATGGTGTTGCAATTCCAACAATTGCTGGAATTCAAAATGTTCTTAAACATATTGGAGCCCAGAAAGATGGGAAGCAAGCGCATGTTCTTTGGATTAGTCTTCGGGAGGAACCGGTAAAATGATAATTCACCAATTGATTCCTGTTGATATGTCCATGGACTGACTGCTACGTTTAGTTGACATTTGGGGTACTTTGGTTGACTACTAAAAACATGATTCATAAATATTATTTAGAATTTGGAGAAAAAATCTGAAAGTTGATTGAAGTTCAGGAGTAGTCATGATTTTGAAGATAATATAATATGAACTAACTTGGAAGTTTAAGTTCTCTCTTTGGTCCCCCAGCCTCCAACAAAGATGAAAAATATTTCTTTTACTTTGCCAATGGGAGAATATATGTTTTTGTTTGTTTTGATGATGATGACATAGAAGTATAATACTTGCATGCATTATAAGTTGGAAACTTTATGATGAAGACCTTGATTCTAGTGTGCATGCTGTTCACATGATTCTTTTAAGAGTTTGAAAATTGCACAATTTGCTTGTTCTAATTTATATATATTGTGCGTAAATAGGTTGTGTATATCCATGGACGTCCTTTTGTTTTGCGTGATGTGGAAATGCCCTTCTCAAACCTTGAATATACGGTATGTAAGCTTAAGTAAACTTTTGATATATTCATTTATTTTTGAAATCTGGTTTCTGGCTTTATCACCTTTCCTTATTTTTAATTCCGTGATTACTGCATTTAGGAAACTATGATATAGTTTTCTTACTTGCTAACTTAGAGGTAGTGTGATAGCAAATGTATTCAACTTTTAGGAGGGCTGAGCAGATGATGCAAATATAATGTCTAGGCATTAAGTTTAGCTTCCTAGTAATAGAATGCGTCATTTTTTTGACTTTGCTACATGTGCATTGAGAGCTTATGTCTCAATCATCAATTATTTTTTGTGAAGAGTTTCTAGCATACTGGTTTCATGTGAGCAGATGATGCCCAAATTATGTAGAAAGAAAATATACATTCATAAGTATTATGCATTCTGCATGTGCGTGCTAAAGGCGTGCTGATATTTACCTTTCATCTTTATTGTTATATTGATCATAGACTTTGTATCGAATAGGGAATTAACAGGGATAGGGTTGAGCAAATGGAAGCTCGATTGAAGGAAGATATTCTAATGGAAGCTGCAAGGTATTTCCTTTGGTTGCATAATTCATTTATAATGATTTGTAAATGTTCCTTTGTTATGTTTACCTACGATTTCCCTTCCCTGCAAAATGGTAAATTTTATTTGGAAACGTGACATAGCAGATATGGAAATAAGATCCTTGTGACTGATGAGCTGCCAGATGGTCAGATGGTGGACCAATGGGAGCGAGTATCCTCTGACTCTGTGAAGACACCATTAGAGGTATAAGCTTTGGAAATAAGAAATGTGGCTGATCTGTCAAAATCTCGAATCATCATGTCAAAACTCCTTTTTCTTTTTGTTTTTTACTGGTATAGGTCTATGAAGAATTGCAACTCAAAGGGTACCTGGTTAACTATGAGCGTGTGCCTATAACCGACGAAAAATCACCAAAGGAGCTGGATTTTGATATTCTGGTGAGTTCCTTATTATTGACCTTTTTGCTGATTTGAATAAATTAATTTTTGTTTGCTTTTGGGATCCTCCTCCTTTGACTTTGTTATATATTTCCTATTAAATTTCTAATAATACATGGACACCCAAATGTCCTAACCTCAACTTTTATTTATATAAAACTTATAGTAATATGGTAATAAGGAATTCTCTTCTGATACATTGAATTCGGTATACGTATAACTGGAACTTTTCTTTAATACAATGGTGGAGAGCTTTTGTGAGATTGAATTTCTATGAATATCGCTCTTGGGTTGTGTGATTGAAAATCAATGCATCCTTTTCCTCACTCTCTTTTGAGCTCAAAACACACATCAAAATGCTGCAAAACAATTCAAGTAGGGAAATAAATTTCTATTTGTCCATGAATTTATTAGATGCTTCCACAATTAAGAAAGAAGTATAATAACAGGGAGAAGCTTGTATAATTTCATGTTTTACATGATTTAAGGAATATGGTGACTCAAAAATCTTCGTTTTAAATTCATCATCATAGAAGTGCCTATATTTGGTCCTTTGGTATTTTCTATATCAAAGCCTTGTGATGGCCAAGACATACTCTGTCTATTTGATAAAATTGCTGAAAATTATGACTTCATTATGATGATTGTTATATTCATTTTGTGCATAAGGATACTTGGATATTAAGTCAATCTTGTGGTTATATGATTATTGAATAAATAAGCATTAACATCTGAACATTCCTTTCTGTTTCCAGGTTAATAAAATTTCTGAAGCTGACATAAGCACAGAGGTTATTTTTAATTGTCAAATGGGACGAGGAAGAACTACTACCGGCATGGTGATTGCAACATTGGTTTATCTCAATAGGATTGGAGCTTCTGGTAGTGATGTCTCCTTATTTATGCAATTTTAAGTTTCTACTATTTATGTCATCCCTGTTATTGACATAAATACCTTTGTGTTACTCTATTGGTATATTCAGATTATTCTGCTTGAAGTTTCTCAATGCATATGTTTCGTTTGTACTAGTTTTCTTATGCCTATACTGGCTACATGATAAATAGGCTACTGCATAGGTCACTGATTTGACCTAGGCCAATCCTTGTAATATTTGGAACTGAAATGGATTAAATGTTGGAAGAAAGAAGGGGGATTCCTCGACTTTTCTCTCTTTGTGTTGGTCGATCAAATCTAACTGGTATGTAACTTGTCCTTGAACGTGTACAGAGTCAAAAGCTTTCACAAGGGGTTTACAAGAGAAGTTTTCTAGTGTTAACTTGTTTACTTTAAAATCTATTGGCCTTTCCTTTGAGATTTATTATTGTTAAGAGTTAAAGGTGAGGCTAAGTGATCGTAGGAACCATAGAGAAGTAGAGTAACATAGACAAAGAGAAGCATTCGATTGACTAGTTTAGTATGGAATGATTGACTGGAACTTGCAAAAAAAAACCTTTATGAGGTATGAAGCTATCTTGTCCTCTATTGAATGGTCTAACATGAACCTACTTTTTTCCTCGGTTAAAGATCTAGATGAAGCTACAATAGTGGGACACAGAGTCCTTTTAGTTAAATAAAATAATAATAACTAGGATCCTCTGGTTAAATCATAACTAGGTTTCTATCAAATTAGTTATTTGTTATATTCATCAAACTGCTTTATGAACTGCCTTGAGAAATTATTTGACCTATCGTGTACTTCATGTTTGTAATGTTATATCTAATGACATAGGCATCCCAAGAACTAATTCAATAGGGAGAATTTCTGAGTCTGGTTCTAATGTCACTGACAATCTGCCCAATTCCATGGAAGCAATCCGTAGAGGAGAATATGCTGTCATAAGAAGCCTGATTCGGGTCCTAGAGGTATTTAATACCACTACATGCTCTTGGTTGATTCTTTAACATTCTCTTGGGTCTTTTTTTTCTTATAAAGATTGCCATTCCTTTAGGGTGGTGTTGAAGGGAAAAGACAAGTGGACAAGGTCATTGACAAATGTGCTACCATGCAGGTATGGCTTTCTAGGTATCCTATTTGATTCAGGTCTATCTTCCAAATTTCCACTCTAAAATCAATGCAAGTCTTTGTTTGAGATATAACTTATATTGAGCAGACAATTGCCCCGTTCCTTCCTTAGTACAAGATTTTGTTGTCTTTATCTGCAAAGCCTATTAAGTTTAATCATAGATCAATACAACTCAGAGATGTGTTGCTTTAAATGCAAGTACAGAACTTAAGAGAAGCGATTGCCACTTATCGCAACAGTATTCTTCGCCAGCCAGATGAGATGAAGAGGGAGGCATCACTTTCATTTTTTATGGAGTACCTGGAGAGATATTACTTTCTTATATGCTTTGCAGTATATATTCATTCAGAGAGAGCAGCTATGCATTCTAAGTTCTCTAACCACACCAGTTTTACTGACTGGATGAAGGCAAGGCCAGAGCTATATAGCATTATTCGCAGGTAATGACATAAATGGACGTCTTAAAAGAAGTTTCCTGTTTTGTTTTAAGGACTTAAACTAAGTCCTTTATGATACTAATTTTATGCTTTTAGAATCAATAAGATACAAATATCACTTTGTTTAAACATACACTTGAGGATCATATAGTGAGTCAAATTGAACAGACAATTTAAGTCATGATTGAGAATTGATTAATAGTGATGTATCTGCCGAAGCTGAGTTGCCTGGACATCTAAATCTTGCCTTGTTTTTATCAATTCTTACTATTCTATGGTAACATGAATGTGATAAAACGTAATGAATATTGTGTGGTTTCAATTCACTTCATTCCCTTTCCCTCTAAATGCTCTGTTGGAGCTAATTTAACTAGTGCCAGCTGAATAAGTTGCTTTTTTGGTTGAACTGCAAAACTGACTCTAATTCAGCAAACTGATGTTGAGTTCATATAGATAACCAGCAACAAGTTTCTTCTTCCCGACCCCATTTTTTATGTCTTTATTCTCCCAGGGAATTGTTTTAGTAAAGAAAGGTACCAAAAAGGGAAAATGCATTTGTAGCAATTGAATATGCCAGCTATTGAAAGTCTGTTGATTGAATACTAAACTTGACCTGCATTGTTAAATTTCATTTTCTCATTCCAATGTAATACTAAATTTGTCCTCAATTCAAAATTAAAAGAAGACTCTTCCAACTTTGTGTTCTGCATTGGCGCATGCATTAATCGGCAATGTATTGTTTCAGGTTGCTGCGAAGAGATCCAATGGGTGCTCTTGGATACGCAAGTTTGAAACCGTCTTTGACAAAGATTTTCGAATCTGCTGGTGGTCACCCTCATGAAGTGGGTGTAGTTGCTGCTCTGAGAAATGGAGAGGTTCTTGGGAGCCAGACTGTCCTAAAAAGTGACCATTGTCCTGGTTGTCAAAATGTATGTTTACCAGAGAGAGTAGAGGGTGCTCCCAATTTCAGAGAGGTTCCTGGTTTTCCAGTTTATGGAGTTGCAAATCCAACTATTGATGGAATTCGATCTGTCATTCAAAGGATTGGCAGCTCCAAAGGTGGCCATCCTGTTTTTTGGCACAATATGCGGGAAGAACCTGTCATCTACATTAATGGAAAGCCATTTGTTCTCCGTGAGGTTGAAAGACCCTATAAAAACATGTTGGAATACACGGTAAGTAATATTCAACTATAAAAATATTTTGGATTACATGGATAACCGTTCTTTTTTTCTGCTGGACATGGAAAATTGTTCTTTCTATATGTGGTGAAATTTTATTTGATCCATGTGGAGGAGCTTTGGGGTTAGGCATATATGTGGGAAGGACACTGATGTCGGCACTAGCTTCTTGCATTTATGTGTAATCATGAGATAGTAGAGTCATGTGCATCAGGAATATGCCAATTAAGGAATTAAAAGGGACTGTACACCTAGAAGAGACAAACCTAATTTGTGCTTGCTAGGAATATGATCATTTGATTGTCGGAAGTTGATTTAATTATTGGTACTTATACCTAAAACAAATATGGCTCTTTCCTGAAGAGTACTTGTTTCCTAGTTCTGTAAAATTGTTTTTGAATACTCCTTCCTCAAGTGCTTTGGAAGAAAAGGGCCAATTCTAACTGGAATCTTAATTGATATATGCATTAAGGGAATTGATCGCGAGAGAGTAGAGAGAATGGAAGCTCGATTGAAAGAAGATATCCTACGAGAAGCTGAACGCTATGAGGGTGCTATAATGGTCATTCATGAAACAGATGACGGACAAATATTTGATGCTTGGGAACATGTCAGCTCTGATTCTGTACAAACTCCACTAGAGGTTTTCAAATGCTTAGAGGACGATGGTTTTCCCATTAAGTATGCACGTGTGCCCATTACTGATGGCAAAGCTCCGAAAAGTTCTGACTTTGATACTCTGGCTGCAAACATTGCTTCTGCTTCAAAGGATACTGCTTTTGTATTCAATTGCCAGGTATTTCAATTTTTGAATGGCTTCGAAGTACTATCTGGATTTGCATGTTCTAGTTAAGTTTTCCTGTTAAAAATTTTCTGCTCCTAAATGCGGTTGTTCCTTTTGTAGATGGGAAGAGGGAGGACAACTACTGGTACTGTAATAGCTTGCCTTGTCAAGCTTCGTATTACTTATGGGAGACCTATTCAAGTCCTGCTTGATGAGGTGAACCATGAACAAGATGAGAGCTCCTCAAGCGGTGATGAAAGTGGAAGCAATGCCACTAGACTGAACTCTAGCATTGTTGAAGTAAGAGCTAAAAATGAGCAAGGCTGTGCATTTGGCATTGATGATATCCTACTGCTGTGGAAGATAACAAGATTATTTGATTACGGGGTGGAATGTCGTGAGGCCTTAGACGCAATTATTGATAGATGTTCAGCACTACAGAACATACGACAAGCAGTTCTGCATTACAGGAAGGTATTCAACCAACAGCATGTTGAGCAAAGGGTGAGGAGAGTAGCGCTGAACCGTGGAGCTGAGTACTTGGAGCGGTACTTCCTTTTAATTGCTTTTGCTGCATATCTTGGAAGTGAAGCATTTGATGGGTTTTGTGGACAAGGAGAATGCATGATGACATTTAAGAATTGGTTGCATCAGAGACCAGAGGTCCAGGCAATGAAATGGAGTATAAGATTAAGGCCTGGGAGATTTTTCAATGTTCCTGTAAATCTTCTTAACTGTCTAGAATCAAGTCAGAGGCTTAATGAATACATTGTTTTTAAGATTGTCAAATTTTGATATTATCTAACATATTTTTGTTTTCTGCATGCAGGAGTTGAGAGCACCACATGACTCCCAACATGGTGATGCTGTGATGGAGGCCATTGTCAAGGCACGCAATGGTTCTGTTTTAGGAAAAGGTTCTATACTTAAAATGTACTTTTTTCCTGGTCAGAGAACTTCCAGCCGCATCCAAATTCATGGCGCACCACATGTTTTTAAGGTATGCCCAAAAGAAAATGACTTTCTTGATTGGTATGCCATAAGGCCAGCTAAATTTTAGGTCATTCTTCTAGCATGTGTATAATTAAATTTTCCTGGTTGTTTTAAAAGTTATGTTTTTATAGTAAATGTTACCCATAAGATATGTATTAAATTTAAGATTTCTAGGTGTCACACGTTCTGACACATGCAACAAGCATTCAAATCATTGGTTCTAAGTTATATAAATAATTAAATTTATTAAACATTTGCGAATCTCTTCTGTGATATCCCTGTGAACATATTTATTACAGGTGGATGGATATCCTGTTTATAGCATGGCAACTCCAACAATTATTGGTGCTAAAGAGATGCTAACATATCTTGGTTCCAAGTCCAATTCAGAAGTTGCTGGTCAGAAAGTGGTAATAACTGATCTACGAGAAGAGGCAGTTGTGTACATTAATGGTACACCATTTGTACTAAGGGAGTTAAACAAGCCTGTTGATACCCTAAAGCATGTTGGAATTACTGGCCCGGTGGTATGTCATCTTGAATGTTGTTTACGGATTATCTTAAGCTATTTATTTTCCAAACACTGCCGCCAATTTCTTGTATTGTGATTATAATTCAGGTGGAACACATGGAGACACGGCTAAAGGAAGATATATTGTCTGAGATTAGACATTCTGGTGGTCGAATGCTTTTACATCGTGAAGAATACTGCCCATCTTCAAATCAGTCCAGTGTCGTAGGATACTGGGAAAACATCTTTGCTGATGATGTGAAGACACCTGCTGAAGTTTATGCTGCTCTAAAACAGGAGGGGTATAATATAGCATATAGAAGGATACCACTAACAAGAGAGAGAGAGGCTTTACCTTCGGACGTGGATGCAATCCAGAATTGTCAAGACCGGTAATTATCAGTATATCTGGCTAGTGCTTCATTCTTCTTCTTCGAAGTTATTCCTATGATGGCTTCACCATAATAGTTTTAAATAGCTAATGACATCCATTTTTTATTGCTTAAGTGTTTTCTTTAAATTCAATGGTCTTGAAGCTGCAGTAATGTCTTTTACAGCTCCTCAGGGTGTTACCTTTATGTATCACACACTGGATTTGGAGGAGTTGCATATACAATGGCAATTATGTGCTGCAGACTTGATGCAGAGGTAAATTTTGGGACATCCAGCATCACGCAAACATTGGCTACTGTACATCCACAATCTACATGTGAGGAATGCTTGCCATCCCGGTCTTCTGAAGAAGAAGCGCGAAGGATGGGTGATTATCGAGACATACTAAGCCTTACAAGAGTTCTCATGCATGGTCCCAAAAGCAAAGCAGATGTGGATATCATTATTGAAAGGTCCGTGCCATATCTCATTTAGCTTCCTATAGAAACTGAAATGAAGTTTTTCTTCTATAAACCCTTTAGATGATGCTGAGATTTCCTTTCAATTTTGTTAAAGGTGTGCCGGTGCAGGGCATTTACGAGACGATATCCTTCTTTATAGTAAGGAACTTGAGGATGTCTCGGATGATGAGGATGAGCGTCGAGCATACCTCATGGATATGTGTATTAAGGCTTTAAGGTTAGTTCTTGCTTCCTTCATCAAGTGGCTGGCCAATTAGTGTTTCAGTTTTCGATTAACCGGTTTAGCTATTGGTTTAATCTCATTTCAGGCGTTACTTCTTCCTCATAACATTCCGTTCATACCTATACTGCAAGTCTCCCGCAGAGACAAAATTCACATCTTGGATGGATGCAAGGCCTGAACTTGGACATCTCTGTAATAATCTTAGAATCGATAAATAACTTGGCATAATTATAGCTCTCTTCAAAAATATCAAATGTATGTATGTATATGCATGTCTGTATGTATGTATATTGTATAGGTCTCAATGCCTATCAAGTATTTCCCCTATCCAGTTTTTCCCAGCCCCACCAGTGTCTGACTGATTGGTTTTTATATGAAAAAGGTTGGTAATTTGATGAGAAACTTGATCTCTCTGCTGTTGGTGTTTAGGGGAGATGGCATAAAAACTTATTGGATCATTGCACTTTGTACCGTATTAATTTTACCCGTCCCAATAAATCTATAAATATTATTAAAATTTTATTAAATTAAATTTAAGAATAATTATATATAAATAATTTGAAATGTGAAAAAGATTTTTTTAAAAATTAGTTTTTTTTAATCTCAAGGTTAATGATTTTTTTTATTATCTTTATGGTTTTCAGAGTTTAATCTTAATTAATTTGAATCAATTCAAATCGATCACTCGATTTTGGTGGTCGAGTCTCTTAACGAAATATTTTTACCTCGAATTCAAGACCTATTTAAATAAAATCAAATTACATACCGTTTTAACTAATTTCATTAATAATCTAATAGTTTTTTTAATGATAACATAAAATATATTATGCATTTATCTGACAAAAAAATATTTTAGACCATGTCATATGTAATATTTTAACTGGTTAATAATTTATTTTAATAGTAACAAAATAAATGTCTATTTTGAAAACTATATATTTTAGACGTCTAAAGCAAAATAAGTATAGTTTAAACTTTTTTTAGGATATATCATATTTTTACAATTGGAAAAAATATTGTATGCATTATAGGTGGAAATAAAATATTATCATAAATATCTTCGTTTTCAGAAGTCTAAGTTTATGGGCATTTAGGTTTAAACTTTAAAGGTTAGTAATTAGAATTAGTGTTTATTTTTTTATAATTTATGATTTAAATGTTAGGGTTTAGGGTAATATGATTAGAGATTAATTTAAATTTTAGTTTATAAACCTTAAATTATAATCTTAAATTCTGATCAAAATTTTTAAATCTTAAACCTTAAAACATTAACCTTAAATTAAATTAATAAATCTCAAAATTAAGACATTTATATTTTTTTGTTTTTACCATATATAAGATTCGATTCAAATTAGACGAGTATTCTCAGAAAGATAGAAGTCATATTTCTAACTATGTATTATAAAAGAGAGAATCAGATTTTCTATCAAAAGAAGGAATTGGATTCCTAAATTTGTTGTACAAAAGATGAGAACTCTTTATAAATAACTTGAAATTGTAAGTGGAAAAAATATCATCCTTTAGAAAACTTCATACAAGAAAGTTTTGGGTATAAGTCGTTTATTTTTTTCATGTATCTTTTTATGTTTTTGTTTTAAATTAAAGGATTTAAGGTTAAAGATTAGGGGTTATGGTTAGGATTTAAAGAATTAGAGGTAGAGTGTATTTTTTAAGGTGTTGGGGTAGGGTCTAGGATATAGAAAATAAGAGTTAGGGTTTAAAATTCATTTTTTTTAGAAATTTTCTACGAAAGGTATAAAATGAGGCATGATAAGGAAGCAGAGGATTTTTGCTCGAAAGTTAATGAGCACTACAATATTGTTTCTTTCAATATTTTTCAAAATAAAATAAATAATAAGATCATATAAATAAATATATAACATTTTCTATCGTTTTGAATGGTTCATATTACTTGCCAAAGAAGGTGAAGAAACAAACCACCATAAAAATGTATTCAGACATTTGGTTAAGTGAACACTCTTTTGCCCTTTAAAGACATACTCAAATTATACATTCATGAAAACATAGTAACTTGAAGCTCCGAAGCATTCCAACGAGCCTAGTTGCTACATTATGCACTCACCAAAAACAGCAACACACATCATATTTAGAGATTTTCTTTCATTATAATGTGAATGTGATTTCTTGGCATCCTAGGTGTGTTTTCTCCAGGTCTGAATATTATTCATGCTGTTATCTGTCAACGTACATTATAATCTTCCCATATCATGAATTATGGAATCTCTTAACTCAGTCAACAAACTTGCAATGAGAGATTAATCTTCAAAAATTTCATGAATAATTGTTTTATCAGCTAAGCCAAGGGTGTAGCAGTGATTATAAATACCTAGGATTTTGCCATCTGCAACATCAAACTCGTTCTTACCAGCTGTATACTTCGTGATTACTAAAACAATATTGGTTTTTTAATGGAGAGTTCCCATCTTTTCATTACAGCCGTGCTCCTTGTGGGGTTATTTCCCACTGAATTCTATGTAACAGCTGCAGATGCAGCTTGGTTACCAGCCAGTGCAACATTCTATGAAGGCCCAACGGGTGATTTTTAAACCTTTTTGTTCTTTATTTTTCATAATGTTGATCTCAAGACATAGAAACTTTAAGATAAAGGGTTGTTGATCTTGAAGTAATGATGATTATAAATGCTTTACCATG
This sequence comes from Abelmoschus esculentus, assembly GCA_035048815.1. Lineage (NCBI taxonomy): Eukaryota > Viridiplantae > Streptophyta > Magnoliopsida > Malvales > Malvaceae > Abelmoschus > Abelmoschus esculentus. The sequence goes on along the minus strand of JAUCBN010000027.1, from coordinate 2,736,757 downwards.
TTGGTTTTCTAGGTGGAGCTTGCGGCTACTTCAATGATCTTGTAAATGTTTATGGTTATCAAACGGCTGCCCTCAGCACAGCTTTGTTTAAGAATGGTGCGGCATGTGGTGGCTGCTATCAGATAGTTTGTGATGCTAAAAATGATCCTCAATGGTGTCTCAAGGACAAGTACATTACCATCACCGCCACCAACTTCTGTCCTCCCAACTCTGCGGGCGGTTGGTGTAATCCTCCCCGTGAACACTTTGACATGACTCAACAAGCATTCGAGACCATTGCCATATACAGGGCTGGAATTGTACCAGTCCTGTACAGGAAGTATGTTCAGATGTTAATCTGCCATCAGAAAGCTTGAAACTTGAGAATTGGTGGACTTGTGAACCATACTAACACTGTAACTGCATAATTTCTTGTGTTTGGCAGGGTTACATGCATAAGAACTGGTGGTCTTATATTCACCGTGAACGGAAATGATTATTTTGAGCTGGTGAACATATCAAATGTAGGGGGGCCTGGAGAGGTTTCCATGGTATGGATAAAGGGTTCTAAAACAAATCAATGGGAAACCATGTCTAGGAACTGGGGAGCCAATTGGCAGAGCTCGAGCTATCTAAATGGTCAGAGCTTATCCTTCAGAGTCCAAGCCAGCAATGGAGAGATTCTAACAGCTTCTGATGTGGTGCCTCCCTCTTGGCAATTTGGCCAGTCTTTCAAAAGCAACGTTCAATTTGGACAAAATTAATAGTATCTGCCTCTCCCATGTATCAGCAACTGAAGTTGTTTTATATTATTTTAAATAAATAAATAAACTTTGATACATAATTAAAAAACTTCATAGCACCAACCACAGTGTACCCAGTCTCCATCATCTCTTTGTTCTTGTACTTCCATAATATGAGCATTGTTATCTACCGGCAAACAACCTTCTGTTCTTGAATTTCTTTATTTAATTCGAATGAAACCGAATATTTATAATTACAAATATCTACTGCACTCATCGCCATTTACTGTTACTTATAAAACGTTTTGTTTGATCCATTTTTTACTTAAAAATTTGAAAATCGAATCTTGTTCATACAAAGTTGTGCATGGAGAACATGCTTCTCATTTAGCTTAGCTTTTCTTTGGGGCAAGCTTATTCTTTATTTTGTCAACTTCCTTGGTGCCGATTTGAAAGGCCTTGGTCAAGACATTGTCTGGCACCGGCGGTGTTGAAGTGAACAATGTCATGGCAAGAGATTGAGTTCCGGGCAGCTGGCTGTTGAACCCTGCAATCACAGAAGCTGGCTTCTCCCCATTGTTATTCTGGAAATGTACCAGTCCCTTGGGGAACACGAAAACGTCGCCTTTCTTGACAGATTTTGAGATCAACTTGTTTGATGTAGTGATGAACCCAACATCCAACTCACCATCAAGAACAAAGATGATCTCAGTGGCACGCGGGTGAGTGTGGGGTGGGTTAAGGCCACCAGGTTGATAGTCGATGCGGGCGAGTGACACTCCAAGGGTGTTAAGCCCGGGGATTTTCTCAACATTGGCCCCTGTGACCACCGATCCCACTGAATTGTTGATAACTCCAGGACTGGCTAATCCGCTGAAGAAGAAATCCGCTTCCGTAACATTTGCCTCGTCTTTGCATGGAAATCCATTCACCTTTATTCCTACTAATGTCGTAAGATACATATGAATCCTGAGAAAGAAAATGAAAAGAAAATACATATATAGTTGTTGCACGTTAACGTACCTGCAACTTTGTTCGCTACACAGAGATCCTGGAGAAGATCAGGATCAGATGCGACCATGCCAAAGAGGACAAGAAAGACCAAGAGATATGCAGAAACCATGGCAGCCATGAATGAAGACAATTACAAGCTAAAAAGGGACAACTGATAAATAAAAGAAAAAAAGTAGATGAAATTTTTGTTTGGATTGTTGGAAGAGAAAGGGTGTGTCGAGTTTATATATGGAAAACAAACTGGTTAGAGATAGTAGATGTGTGGGTAAAGTTTGAGAAACGGTGTACTTCAACTTGGAAGCAAAGCAATTAGTAAATGCAGGCAAAACTTCACCATCTTTGACCTGAATTGTAACCATTCAAGACTTGTTCAAGGGGACAATCTGCAACCGAGAAGGAAGATAAAATGCGTTATAGTGCACTCAGAAAGAGACAAGTGTTGCACTGCGATAAACAAACATAAATCCTAGATTCTAAGCAAAACTAAAGGAAGTTGAAATGGGTTGGTTTAGCCGCTGTTGTAGCAGTGGTTCAATTGTCCTGTCGGCCTTATCTTACCCTACAACCTTCACAAGATCGTTAGCAGTTAGCTGTGGACATGTACTGCTTACACTTCACGATGAGTTTGAACGAGTCGAGTCAAAAAATTTTGAGCTATTAAAGTTGAAAAGTCATATTCTACAATTCAAACATTATTTAAATTTTTTTTGTTTTGACTCAAGTTTGTAAAATTTGAATTGAGTTCGAATCAAATCTTTAAGTTTAATTGTAACTTTTCTCAAACTGTACAAACTATCCCTATTCATTAACAAAATTTCGATTTGTTATATCTTGAACATCTAATTTAACGTCTAAACTTTAGAATAAGATCAGCCAACTTCTCATAGTCAGTCAAGATGTTCCAAACGGTATCTAGGCTGGCTTCGATCCTGATTCTGGACAGAATCCTACGGGAGTTCCCTCCAACCTTTTTTATTTCAATAAACACACCATCTTCGCATATCGAATCTGTCCAATACATGTTCGATACATATTTAGATACGAGTTTGGAATTTGGAAACTTACTGTACACATGTGCTGCTTAATCATCATCCTTTAAAAATGAATACAGATCTGCATAAATATGTATATCGGTTTTTCAAGTTTTTCACTATAATTAATTCGAATAAACTTGTATATAATTTAGTTGCAGTATCTGAGTCTCTAACGAAAATATTTTACATACATAAGACCTGCTTAAACAATATCAAACTACTTATCGATCAACCTCGTTAATAAAATTAAATTATTTTATTAATTACCAAATTATTAAGGTGTTACGGTTTGATTATTAAATAGATTTTTTTTTCTAAATTTACTCAATAATGTTATATTTTCGTACCAATTTAGTTGCAGGCTGTTAAATTCATTATAGTAGTCAATTTTTAATTGATATAATTTCATATTTAGTCATCATTACATATAAATTTTATCAATTTTACTATGTTTTTAAATAATACAAATAATTTATCCATCATTTAGAACTATTAATTTATACCTGAGTCCTCGAAACTTCCGTATTCTATCATTTTCCTAATTCTAATAATCTTAAAGCCGGCATGTTGTTTTTGGACAAGTGAGTGAGCCATGGAATGGCTGCTGTTTTATTATTACTTGGTAGATACTCTGTAGGCTCTTGGCAGGGTTGTGCTAGAATGAATCAAATCTCAACCCAAATGATGTACAAAAATCAAAACCAAGAGCAGAGAGAACTGGTTGACAAAGAATGATGAATGACAGGAAGAGGGAAACCTCCATATTATATAAGCCATCAAGAAAGCTATCGAATCTCTCCAATGCCAACCTCAAGGGATGATATAAGGCAGAAAAACCTGTTGAAGAAGCTAAGCTTGTCAGCAGCAATGTCTAGATGTAGATGCACGAGCCACTGCTTGTGCCCACTCCTTGAGTCGAGCCTTCACATCTCTGGGGTCATCACCTAATCACAAACATACCATCAGTTGCACTGATATTGCTTTAAATTAAGCCTTTACAATTTTCAATCAGACAATCATGAATCGGCGTCGGCATATTTGGACTCACCGGGACCAGAGATTAGCCAATTTGCAATGGGAGAATTGCCATCACGACTGGTAATGGTATGAGTATTATCAAGAGAGGAAAAACGACTCAGCGGCGCCGGCGGCATCTCCAACACACGCTCATGTTCCAACTCGAACCCCAGTTCCCTACACGCCTTCACTTCCTCCATGTCCATACACATCGACCTCCTCCCTCCTTTCGGCCTGGTGATCACCACCACACCTTCAGTACTCTCCCCACTAAAACCACTCCCATATTTCTTTTTCATCTTGCTGTTAATCTCCTTCGATAATAACACCCCGGTTCGACTCCTCCGGCTCCGATGAGGTGGGATGGAGGGAAGAAGAGAGTAATAACAAGACCCTTTATCGGAGTCAGATGAACGCTGAAGCAACTTTTCGTCTGATAACTCTTCATCAGCATCTGCGTCAAAGCTTTCAATCGACAATCTCGACATGTACATCCCCATACCATCATCAGCATCATCGTTATGTGGATGAGTTTGATGGTCATCATCATGATCAAACCAGACATCGACATCATCATACTGATCTTCTCGTGTATAAGAAATAACCATCGTACTTGTGTCAGATATCATTTTCTTTTCCTTTCACTTTTTTTCTCAACCCCCAAAGAAATGAAAAAATAAAAATCGAAGCAGATGCAGTGTTCTTTCACTTTTTTCCTTCTTCTGCACTTATTTATAACATGTGACGCTTGAATTTGTTCAAGTTTTAAAATAAATGTAAACTACATTCAACTGACACATGTAAAACACATTTGAACGCAGTTCAACAAACAGTTGGTTTTGGTAGTCAACTAAATAATTGTTTTATTTTAATACATATACAGTAAAAAATTATGTCTTAATTTTGAGAAATTATTATATGAACCCGTTCAACTATTTAGGATACGGTTCCCAATCAATTAAGTTAAAACACATAATATATTTTTTATATCATATTTACATATAAGCATTGTCCAAATCATCCAATTTAATATCTTTGATTTAAAAAAAAAAAGAAAAAATATTACCAAAGATTTCTTGTGTCATCTTTCTTTTTGTTCTTTAAAATTTTCCTAATTAATTTTTTATATAGATTTGGGGTTTAGAGTTTAGGGTTATGGATTAAGGGTTTAGGGTTTATGTGGTTTAGGGTTAGAGTTAGGGTTTAGGGGTATGGGTTATTGTTTAGGGTTTAGGCTTTAGGTTTACGTGGTTTTGGGTTTTGGGTTTAGAGTTAGGGTTAAGGTTTATGGTTAGAGGTTATTGTTTAGGTTTAGGTTTTAGGGTTTATTTTTAGGGTTAGGGGTTAAAAAATAGTTAAAAAATTGAACTATAAAGAAGAAGATAACATAAAAAAATCTTTAGTAATATTTTTTAATTTTTAAAATCAAAAGCATTAAAGTGGATGATTTGGATGATGCTTATGTGTGAATATGATATAAAAAAATATATTATGTGTCTTAATTTAATTGGTTGAGACTATATCCTACGTGGTGAAACGAGTCCGTGTAATAATTTTTCCTTAATTTTAAGATTTAAAATTTAATTTAGGATATAAAATTTATTAATTAAATTATAAGAATATAGAATTTAGGGATAGTGATTAAAACTTAGATTAGTGATAGAAAATCTAAATCTCTCCGTATTATCTTATAAATCATTTTCTTAACATTCAAAATATAATATTTATCTTACTCAACCTATCTCAACCATAAATCAAAAAACATTAATTTTTTATACATATTTAACCTCACGTCTTTATATAATAATAATAATAATGTTGTCAATCTTTAATTAAATAATTATTTTTGACTTATTTTACCGTGTGATCCTCGCGTATGTTGTCAGTGTAATTGACTATTTACTTTAATACTAATATTCTAATAATCTTTAACTACTAATTTAAATGTGAAATAGTTCGGGTGGTAACCTGACGCAGACATTTTGGTTTGAATATTCTCCGAGTTTTTAATTAATCTATTTATTTTTTTACATATTTTCAGGTACGAAACTATATTTAATATATTTTTATATATAATTATATTTAAAAATATTTTAAACAATAATAAAATAAATCTTTATTTTTTAAAATTTTAAAATTAAAAATTTAATAAATTTTTAATTTTTTAATGTTTGATTCTAGTTTCGTATTTATATTATTCGGTGGTATAAGGTATGTGAATGTAATCCGTTGGAAATTCCAGCTGTCCTCGTTTTTCATCCCAACGACAAATTAAAATGACGGATTTACCAAACACATTATTTATAAAATTATTTTATTTCCCACGACATTATATCAAAAAACAATTAATTAAATAATATAATAATTTGAAGCCATGGACTGTTGTCGGTGGATTGTCAAATTGAAGTTGTGGAATGCTGACGTGGTACAGATAGATAGGGTCATTATGACACGTGCTAGATAGCGATATGCTTTCATTTTGGCCATACAATGGGAATGAGAATAAGAAGCTGACGTGGATGATCAGAGACATGAGGTCATGAACATTTTGATTAGATTTTAATAATATTTACATTCTTTTAAAAAGTTATTCTATATCCTTTTATAAGTCTTTTTAGAATATAGAAAAAATAAAAAATACTGAAATGTTAAATGATAACACTGTAATAGTACAATATAGTGTATATCCTTCATGTGGCCGGCGTTTCCTTCGTTGCACCAGCTAAAGTTCAGCTGTATTGCCGGAGCCTTCACACTCATCACCCCTGCACCAGATTAATGGTGTTGAAAGCCAGTAGGCATTGCACTCTACTTCAATTCTTTTGGCAAGTAGATGCATACATATGGTAAGTCATCTAATTATATAACAACAAAGATGCAGGGCAAACATAAACAAGGACCAGAACTTCCAATTAGGCAATATGCAACTTGTTTACCATCTAAAACAGTATCAAACCATACCATGGTTGACTAGTAGCCACAGTAAGTGCCCTTTTGTTCAATAGGCCGTCCCTTCATTTTAGAGGTTCCGGTTGCCTTGTTAGCACTTGGCTGGTTACCCGTTCTGCACAGATTTTGATACAAAATCATATAGGCAAACTTCATAATTAAGGATATGAGAAGTATAGGATCTTTTCTAAATGAAAGCAGTTTGGACAAGAAGGAATAGTTTTCTGATGATTAAGACGAGCAATGTGACACGGAACAATTCATCGAAAGGGATATTATATGTTCTGAAGTGGATTGAGAATCTATTATAGTTGGTGACAATAATAATATCTTACCAATAATCAAAAAAACGGAATGTATGGAAGAGAGACTCATTTTGTTTTTTCTTGATTGCGTTCCGCGGTTCCGGCCATGGTTTAAGAAAGCCTGCTCCACATTGCTTGCTACAAAAAAAATAGAACTCATCAAACCAACAAAAGAAAGTAGTTATCTCAGGAAGGAGAATAGCCCCCATCAACAAACAGATATTACAGGAGAAACATCATAACAAACAAATCACTCAGGTTCACATCTAAAAAAAATACACTATTCCAACAGGACAAAACAAACCTGACATGCTGAAGGATGAGCTGCAATTGAAAATAATGAGTAGATGTAGGTCAATTTTCATTTAGACCTGTAATAAGTAGATCGGATGTCTCAGAATCCCATTGACGGATACAGAATTTGTATCATTCTGCAGCAGCAAATGGAAAATCACGTGCTTCACCGTGTCACAAAAATGCATGACATATATTAAATCACAAATAATTGTGTCACTGTGAAAAAAAACATTTATAAATAATAAGGCATTTGCTCACATGTGGATCTGGTACTGATCCCTGGTTAAATGTTGGCAGCAGCTGACGGGTCCTCATCAGAGCTCCAATTATCCATTCCTTTAGCCTTCATTTCCGAGCAGATAATATGAGCCTCTTGCAACCTTCCCTGTCCTCTAAGGCCAATCACAAGCTCCTTACAAGTAGAGAGGCAAGGAAGGAAATGATTCTCGAACATTTCTCGATACCAAGGGTATGCTCCAATGAAATCTTTGTGTTCACAATATCCCTTAATCAGAAGGCCATATGTATCAGCTTTAGGAACCAATCCCTTGGCCTTCATATCACCAACAAGATCCTTTATTTCTAACAAGTTTCCCCTTTTAAACTGACCCATAATCAAGTTATTGTAGGTCATTTTGTCGGGACAAATTCCCCGATCTACCATCTCATGATACAAGGAAAATGCATTCTCAACATCTCCACACTCCGCATACAAGTGAATCATCAAATTATATATAAGTAGATCAGGAGTCAAATGCATCTCTTCCATTTCACGAAACAGTCTCTCTGCAAGCTCAATTCCTTCTTTACTGCATCCACTAATGAGAGGATGGAAGGTATTCAAAGTCGGCTTAATGGCCAAACTCTTCATGTTTTCATACAATTCTAGACATTTTCGGGAATTTCCTTCATTTGAATACCCTGATAATAAGGTGTTGTAGGTGATAACATCGGGACTACACCCGTTACTCATGATTTTGGGAAGCAAAGCTTCAGCTTCAGTTACCTTTCCAGTCTTGCATAGTCCATTGATTAGTGTATTAAATGTTACGATCGTCGGTGTTGTTTCATCCTTAACCATTTCATTGAAGTACTCAAAAGCATCATCCAACTTCCCGGCAGCACAACTTCCAGCAATGAGCATGTTATATATCTGCACGTTAGGCAATACCCCTCTACTTATCATATCCTTAAAGGTTAAGTTGGCTTCGAGAAACATACCATCCTTGCATAAACAATTTATGAGGGAACCATAACTTAGAATATTTGGCTTAATCCCATTCTTTTCCATTTCTTCTATAATCACAAAACACCTATGGAGTGCTTTCATTTTCCCATAGCCATTAATTAGAATGTTGTATGTCTGGACGTTGGGCAAAACACCCTTTTCCTTCATCCTTTTTACCCATTCTTCGGCATTTTCCATCTCTTTGATTTCGAAGAACTTGCCGATCAATGTATTGAATGTAACACAATCAGGCCTCAAGCCCAACTTTTCCATTTGCTCAACCGTAGAAATGGCTCGATTCATATCACCAGTACGGCAATATCCATTCACAATGGTATTAAACACTACTTCATTCGGCACAAACCCTTTTCCAATCTCGTTCTGCAAAACCTCTTCTGCTTTTTCAAACTTCCCTTCCTTGCACAAATGATTCAACCAATTGTTTAATGCATATCTATTGAACCCAACTCCTTTTTCACTCATTTCTTCAGACAAAGCCAATGCACTTTCAACATTCCCACTCTTCGAAAACCCATCAAAAAGAATACTAAAAGTATACGAGTCAGCAGCAAATCCTTGAGCTTCCATTTCCTTCAAAACCCTTTTTGCCTCATCTATTCTACGAGCATGACAAAGGCCACTAACCAATGTGTTGAAAGTAACAATGTTAGGCACCACATTCTCCTTTACCATCCTCTCTTTTAAATCAAAAGCCTTTTCTAACTCCCCAACCTTACAATATCCATCAATAAGAGAATTGTATGTCACCAAACTTGGCACCAATTTTCTCTCTGAAATCTCATTAAAAGCTTTCTCTGCATCCCTAATCCTCTTCTCCTTACAAAGACCACTAATCAAAACATTATAGATAAACAAACTTGGACTCACCCCTTTGTTCTTCATACAATCCAAAAACTCATTAGCCCTTTTCAAGTCCCCTAATTTCACAGCAGCTTGAATAGCTTTTCCATACATGAATTTATTAGGTCTAAAGCCAGACCCTATTATTTCTTCAAACAAATCAAGGGCTTTACCAAACTTATTCAAAGAAACCAAAGAGTCAAGCAACAAGTTGAGAGAAGTTATAGAAGGTTGCATACCTTCCTTCCTTAAAGCCCTATATAACTCCATGGCTTCACTGTGCATTTTGGATTGAGCCAACAAGGAAAACAGAACATTCGAGAAATCGAGTTTCAGGGAAGGTGAGGCAACAGCGAAGAGATTGAAGAGATCAGGTGGTGATTTTGAAGAAAGAAGAGATTTTGTGAGGGTTTGGGCAGCTTCAGTCTGGCCCTGTTGGAGTAAAGCTGAAAGCTTTTGAATATGACGGTAGCATTCATGGTGATCAAGAGAGGTTCCATTTTTGTTGGTGCTTTTGGCCGATGGGGTTTCTCTGGTTTGGGTTATTTCAGGTGAAGACAGTGTGGAAAGATGTTGGGGAGTTTGGAACCTCTCCATGGTAGACAGGGTGTTTTCAACCAATTTGACAGCCACACCACTATATTCTGCAGCACCGAGAGCCTTGAAGGCATTTTTGTTTATTTTTCCAGCACGCAATACCTGCATGTAAAACCAACAAAACAAGTTAATTCCTTTATGAAATACCACACCCAAACCCCTGCTAGAAATCACTTGTCCATGAACAAGAACTTACCAGTCTCATGGCTAATGGAAGACGGGTGCTTTCTATTAATTAAAGGTGAGAAAGGAGAAGAAGGAGATGCGAGATAATCTAGCAGCCACAGTCGGCAGGAGGGAGTTGAAGTGAAACCGAGGAAAGCAAGGGAAAGTAGGGTTTTTTGGTATATATTTAGAGAAATCGGGTTTGAACCTATTTTTAATGTCATTTTTAAAATTTTAATTTATTTATTATAATTATATTTATTTCAGTTATTTAATAATTATTTTTTATTTCTATTTTAAAATTGAATATCAAATATATTTTTATTTTTAAAATAAGTTTTTATCTCTATCAACCATGTATGTTTTCTATTTTTGTTATAAAAGTTTTCTCAATTGGAATAGATAATATTCTTGTTAGAGACTTAGAGTATGGCATGACTTATTTTGTATATGTGTTTGGTATTTGTTCGATGAATTTTACGATTTTAATTTTATTTATATTTGATGGTATTTTTAGATTATTATTTTTAGGATTATTGACGGATATAATTAACATTGTACTGTAGATCGTCGTCGTTTTTAAGAATATACAAAAAATATAATTATTGTTTTTAAGTTTAATTTGATTCGTATTTTCATAACCTCAAATAACTTTTTATAAAATAGATCGAAATTTTTTATAAGATATGTATTATGTAGGCTTTCTAAAAATATTTAAGATATTAATAATGTCACGACACGGATTCGGATTTAAGTATTGGATTAACCCGAAGAATCTTACTACTTGAGATATCTAGTTTATCTTTAAAGGAATATGTACTATTCATTTTTTCTTAAAAGTAAGATCCTTTGTGAGAATTTAGCATTACCCCTAAATTAACTTTCAATTATACTATAAAATTGTTTAAAAAATTTACTAGTTTTAGACTTCTCATTCATTATAAACTATAAAGATCAAAATAGTTCTAGAATGATAATCTATAAACGATACAAACCCTTTCGAACCATTCATTTTTATATTTTAGAAGAAATTCATGGTTGAAGTGATGTGACTGTTTTTGAATTGCAGAAAGCAGTCTTCATGAGGATAACAATTACAGTGCCATGAGACTCCTCTGTTATTCTCAGATGGCATAATCATCCATAATTTAGCCATGAAGAGTAATGGTGTGAAAAGAGCTCAAAGGATAATATGGGTCCCATCCTAGCGATTAAGATGGCTTCGTGTCGTTTGGACAAGTGTTGGAAACTGGAAAACACGAAAAGTGAACGAGTTCCATGTAGGAGTAAGTATTTATCTACAACAAGGACATGCATGGCGCACACAGTCTTTGAAAAGAGAGAGATTTGGATATGTTGCTGATAGCTAAATCATGGCTTAGGAATGGAAAACCACATCGGATGACTACGAAATGTACTTTTTGTTCTTTTTTTATAAACAATCGTCTTTACATTACAGAATTTGCAACATTCCAGTACATAAATATGGCCATATGGAACCTAGAAGAACACTAAAACAAGACTTATTCTGCAGTGCTAACCCACAACCACACAGAAGAAATGGAAAAGGCTAAGAAGATGGTTGTTTTTACTCACAAATAGTCCAAAACCAGAGGTGAGGAATTTGTGTATCAGACTTATATACACCAGAATTGAAGTAAGAAGAAGAAAGCTATGGTACACACCTGATACGAAAGGGCACTTCCATGAAATGCAAAGCTAAATATGTCCATAAGATGTAGTGAGTCTCTGGAGATCCTTATCGCATATATCAGAATTTTGTAAACCTTGTTGTTGTTGTTGCTGGTGGTGGTGCTGCTGCTGCTGATTATAAGGCCACATACTGTTCGATAGACTAGTATCTGTCGAGCATTGTGTTTCTGATTTTATCTCCATATTGTATAAGCCGGGTTGTGGAGTTTGATTCTGCAAAGCGGTAGCCATTAACAATGGATTATTGAGATATTCTGGCCACTTCACTTCCTCGGCTTGGTTTTCTATTAGTTGGATTGGAGCTTCTTCTTTCTCTGATGTGCTACAATCCGGCATTCCCCAAGCCAAATTGTTATTAACGGTAAACCAAGGCATTGAAGGATTGTATCCCACAGGAGGACATAGGAATGATGAGGTTGTCAATGGTGGGAGAAGGCTGAACATGGGACTCGAAGAGAACTCTGGATTGATATCGAAAGCTTTGCTGGTTTGGGTGAACCAGGGAGCAGGGTTTAAAGAAGACGAGAGCCTCGTGTTGGACGACGATGCATAGCTCAATTGTTGAATTGGAAAATGACCAACCAAATCAGACGATGGCATCAAATTGGTGCCACTGTGGATGGTCATGGAGCTGGAAGAGCAGCCTTCCATTTCCATCGGATAAACAAGTCTTTGTTCATATAAGGCTGCTCCGGGTTTGTCGGTGTTGAGGTTCAAATCACTAGATGCAGCTGAAGCCATGTCCATGCTATTGGTGTGTTGACTCTTGTTGTCTTCTCCATTTTCAACCTCGGAGAGAGGCTTGTGAGTGACAGGGTCAATGCCTCTCTGCTTAAGCTTCTTCTTTAAGCAAGAGTTCCATAGATTCTTAATTTCGTTGTCGGTTCTTCCCGGTAATTGTGCAGCGATCTGGGACCACCTGAGGATCCGACCAACATAACACAAAGAATGTTCACAGAATTCTGTATAAAATTAATCCACCTCTGCAGAAAGAAAGAAAGATTACCGGTTCCCCAGAACTGCATGAAGTTCAATTATAAGATTCTCTTCTTCTTGAGAGAATGTGCCTCTCTTTAAATCAGGCCTTAAGTAATTAATCCACCTTAATCTGCAACTCTTTCCACACCTCTGCAGGCCTGCCAATTCATGATGGTTTAAACTTTAAACAAGAAACAAAACAAGAACAGAAGTTGAAATATTGGTTTTAAGATTAACTACTTACCAGCTTGTTTAGGGACAGAGCTCCAGCAACCATGGCCGTACTTGGTAATATGCCTCAAGAGCTTCTCATCTTCTTCTGGAGACCAAAGACCTTTCCTTAGCTTCTGCTTGTAACAACAAGAGTGCCTCCCCATTTTGAGACCAGACCAAGTCCTAAAACCTACAACTTAACCGAATCCTAGGCAAAATTGTAGTAATCAACAGTGGTTTTGGAATGCTTTGATCAGAAGGAAAAATGTAAGAAAAATAGAAGATTTTTATATAAGGAGGCTCGAAAATGAAGTAGAAGTTTAGAAGGGGAGTTGAATTAATATAAGAGGAAGCTCACCAGTGAGAAAAGTCGTATTCAATATGGTGTTATACTTCCCTACAACCCCACATCTTTTTCCTTTCCGACTTCAAATTTATCACATCCATATTCTTTGTCATAAAAAAAAATTATTCTTACAAATTAACTGAGTTAAATCCTGAGTTAAAGGTCTGAGAATTAATGTCTTTTGCAGAGAAGGTGGGTCATCTTCCATATATTATATCAAGAGAATAACAGAGAGATTGCACTGCTTTTTAACCCCAACCTATTTCAGGTGGTAAATTTAAGTCAATAGAGACTGACAGTAAATTTTAGCCAAAAACAGAGAATTCTTCAAACTGGTTTGTTTTCTGTAGTGTCTCAACCTGTATGATGATCTTTCCGGGAAAAATATTCTGGGGAATCATGATATCTTTGAAAAAGGTTTCATTTTTACGTGGAAAGAATGGAATTATTTTCCTAAACTTAAGAACGTCTTTCCATATTGTGATGAATCCCACTCCGAGTTGTAAACTTACTCCACAAATAATTCCCAGTTTGGGATTTTCCCAGACTTTAAATCCACATCTGTTAATTCATGATGGGGAATTGCTTTCTTTGACACGGAAACGACCATTCACCAGAAAGTTACAAACGCTGTTGTCTTCATGTATTTTCATTACCTTGAAGGTGACCACGTAGTTTGTATTTATCTTAACAATCAACACATTCCTCTGTACTCTCTTGTTTCATATTTTTAGTAACATAGGCAATGAGGTTAAGTTCACAGAGAAGACCCAAGCCCCAAATTTTATTACATTTTCAGAACTGTAATTAAACTCTTTTGACAGACATAAAAAACTCAACTTGGAACAAAGCACTGTTGCCTGACCATCCTCACCATTTTTGTACAAAGTTCTGAACTTTCTGCATCACCCTTTTAAGTCATCTGAAAGAGTTAGATTCATTCATACAATATTGCAATGTACTAGTTCATGTCATGATTCGACCTCCGATTCAGCTCGCCGTGCCGTGAAAATATGTCGAAATTATTAACAGATGAACCATAGGGGATTTTTTGCATAGTTTTCTTTAATTATGATGCATTAAACTAATATGAAGTCAATTTCTGCAAGAAAGCGCATTTAAATGCAAATAAGACAAAGGTGAACACAAAATAAGGATTGGGTTTGGAGATTAATTTTATATTAATTTAATCATTAGAAGTTTACAGCAGCAATGCATGACAGACCAAATAGTTGTCAGAAACTCACATATTTTAATCAGTCTGGTCTGGACCATCTTTTTCTGAAATTTTCTTAGTCAATATCCAGATTAAAACCTCCATAATCCTTGCTGTTTGTACCCTTTTCAAGATCATGAACAGATAGATTAAGCTAGCCTTCTCCCTTTCATTTTGTCTGTTTCTTCTTCCTCTCTGCAATTTTTAAATGATTTAACAAAGCTTATGACTTGAAAGATAACAAGAAATTTCATCAAATTATTCCAAATCATTAGCTGTTCTAGGCATGGCCCGGCGTTGAAGTCTGAAACCCATTGGGGATCTTTTAATAAAAAGATTACAGTACTGTAACATTTATCCGAATAACATTAATTTCTTCTCCCTCGTGTACCATGGTCAATTTACACATTCCAAAAGACTAATAATTGCTTCTGTCAAAACATTGACTGATGTTAGCGTTAAAATAAATTTGATTTCATGGGAACTTGGGATTGGACCCCTATCATTTGAAAGGGTCCCATGCAGGGAACTGTCAATGGCTGAAAAAGACATTGAAAGGGTGTGAAGAGGATGATGATGATGCTTCTGAGATGGCTGGAGTCAAATTTGTGTGCATGCAAAATTGTCCAGACTCCAGAGAGGAATGGACCCATCAGATACTCATCAATGGTATATACAAATAACAGATCTCTACGCCATCTTTCTGGGTCCCAAAAATGTCTGCAAATTATGCAAAGGGACACACCCTCCTCCAAGGATCATATTTTTCGAACTTTTCCATATGTTTAAACGAGTATATTAACCCTAATGACTCTCTTCCAACATCTCTCGTTTGCTTCATTACTCATATCTTCATGATCCTACTAATGTTACGAGCAAATTGCTTAATTTGAAGCTTATGGCTTGCCTTGAGCATTTCCCTTTCTTTCCTTTGACTGCGCATAAATCCAAAGCAAATTAGGACAAAGTGCGGGACCGGCAGCCAGCAGGTTATAGCGGTCAGTAATGTTCATAGTCATACGTACTCCTCCACCGACAAAATCAAACTTTTTTCTTTCCTTTGTTTTTATTTTCTGAATTATATCTTAACGCCGTTAGCAAAGTTTAGATATTATTTTTGAACCAAGTACTGGAGTTGCATGCTTTTAGCCGAGTGGAGATTGTTTTCCACCTAGTAATTGATTTGATGTTTTAATCCAGCTTTGTCCCCGGCCGACTGTATGTCTTTACATTTACGTGTACCAGTTGCATGCAACCCATACTAATTAGAATATAAAATTTCTGCCTTTTAATCGTGTTATTTTATATCTTTTATTAAAAATATAAAAAATTAAATTCTAAACTCTAACTATAATTTTTTACATCCTAAACCTTAAACCCTATACTTTAAAAAATATAACTTATCTCTAATTTTGTAAACCCTAATCTCTAACCTTAAACCGTAAACTCATTGATTTAAAGTGGACAATGAAGGCATGATTAGGAGGTAGAAGATTTACACCTTACTAATTAACCTATTAATATTACGATCAGTTTTTAACTTTCAACCACCATGAGCTGAGGGTATCCAAAATTTTATATGAAAGATGTAAACTATTAAAAACTATATTAAAAATTTAGAGGGTGTAAAATTATAAAAATATTAAAGAGTACAAAAATAAATTATCAATAAATAATATAGAAAAACTTAAAATTGCGATTATATTATATCAACACCCCTCTGAATCCATCCCGCGTCAAGTTTATATTTAAAACATTTTAAAATTTTTAAACAAAAGACATGAACAGAGACATGATAAAAAGGTAGAAGATTTTTATCCTTAGCTACTTCATAATTTTTAGATGGCAAAATTCAATCCCTATTATTCCATAATCAACATGATTATTAAATCATGCTTACACAAAAAGACCAAGGACTGTGTCCCTTGTGAGAATTAGGGCAACTCCTTCTTTATATAGGAAGATTCCTGGTGATATACATATATCAAGCCTTGAGCATCTTTTTTTTCTGTCTCATTTTCGTCTTGTAGTATCCGGCAAGATCAAATTATAAATTGATGAAAATCCAGAAATCTCTCACTTTTATTATAGAACAGGAGATTCTTATATGTCCATGCCTCATCATTGAATCGTGAGGGTATCATATGCACGCATATGAGCTGTTCCATACGGTCAAATAATTATAAAAGGGTAAATTATAAAATTTTATGAGTATAAAATTAAATTGTTAATAAAAGAATATGAATTATTTTATCTTAGTAGTTAAAGAAATGATTATTATACAGGTTTGAATATCAATATTTATAACACGGTATTTAAAGCGTTAATGTTTAATGGTTAAAAGTATATTTTAATGATGTGAATGTCTCGCGGAACTAAAATAAATCAAAAAAATATTAGATTAATTAAATTGACATGAAGTAGTCCTGCAACTTTAGTTTTGTGACATGAAGTTCGTAGATTATTTTATTTGATCGAATTAAAATAAATAAAAAATATTAAATTAATTAAATTGATTAGTCATACTTTTATAACCTTGAATTTAATGAACAAAAATCTTATGTTTCTTTTATGTGTCTTCTTTTATGTTTCCTTTGAAAATTTATTAAAAAATTAAATTTTAAACCATAACTCTTATTTTCTATATCCTAAACTCTAAACTCTATATCAAAAAATACACTCTACCCCTAATTTTCTAAACCCTAACCAAAACCCTTAAACTAAAACTTTAAACCCTAAACCTCTAATTTAAAATGAAGGCACAGAGAAAAGGTATACAATTTGCACCCGAATTTAATAAGTCTTGTACAAACTTTTTTAACCTCTAACTAAAGATGCATCCATGTGAAGTACCGTATCAAAGGACATGTCCCATTCTTCCTATCACAAAAAAGTCAAAGTTTTCAAGAATACTACAAAACTCTATAGGTGTCTCAAAGCCATTCATTTCCAATGAAAAAATATGTACGGAGATGGTAGCCCCTCCCTCTCTTCTTCGTCCTTTGGGACCAATTCATTAGACACAATTTTCAAGAAAGATGTGGATATATATATATGTATGCATATGTAGGACTCAAGATCCAGACGTCCATCATTTGGACCAGAACCCTCTCAATCAACAGGCGATGGCATTACGTGTGTGGTGCATCGAGATGTGAAAACAATGATTGAGTATCATCAGTTCATGGCCATGGAAATTCAAAACATGAAGAAAAAAAAAGTTTAGAACCTTATTACATCTTCTTGGGGGGGTTAATTCCGTGTACTGTCGTGGAAAGAGTTGATATTACATGTTTTGAACCAGGGGTTGTCGGCAGACCCTTCTTATTAGCCCACCGTGGGGTTCCATCCAGATTGAATCAGCAGCAGAGGCCAGAGAGCAATATAATATGAAAGAGAGATCCTTTCTAAGGGTGGCTACTGGCAGCCGGCAGGGTCCACCGGGCACCTTAGCCATTGGTCCTGTCAATGTGAGCTTCCAGCTTCGTTCTCCCGCAGCTCTGTGCCTGCCTACATTTCTCGTATAACTCTTAACCTAGCCATGAAGGATATACATTTAGAGTGTGTAATGTTTGACCTACAGATCCTGTTGAAAGAGAGGGGCTATAGCCTATAGCCTATATGATTAAAAGATGGGTCCAAAGATTGGTTCGAGTAGCAACAAAAGTCTTGGGGCCTTTTCTGGGATATGATTAGTCATCGAGCTGACCTGATGTACATACAAACACAATCAAGTCGCTGAAATAATAGCCACGTATAAAATCCGACGCCGACCACCACCACCGCCAATCCATACAACATTATTAGCTGCATGCATCGCTGTCCTGCCCACACGACTGGCTTCTTCAATCATGTTCCGTGTGTGTGGGTGCCCCTACTCTCATATTTCTTTTTTCTTCTTATAGTCATAATTAAAAATAAATTATATCTTATTTGATGATGCATCACATTTTCATTATCCATGTAACCCCATCACTTTATGCCTTGAGGATGACCCTTGTATTATGCACCACACTGAACCAGGCCCCCTTAACATTAGAGGCAACTAAGCACATGCATTTGTCTTAAACACTCGACTAAGACTGCTTTCAGCTTAACCTCCACCGATTGACCTCATCGTTATCGTTTTAATCATGTTGATACCTCATTTAATTTGTGGGTACAGATTAATTTGGTATAAGAGAGGAAGACAGAGTTCGGTTATAGTAGGGTTTAGTTCTTGTATTACGAGTGTATTTGGTTCACGGAATATAAGATTATTTTTAAAAATATAATATTACATGTGGGGACGGTTCAAAAATTTCGGAGGCCCTGTGCAATTTATTAAAATACGACCCTTAAAAATAATTATTCATAACTTTTGTTAGTTATAAAATTAAACCCTTAGAAGCAAATGTCATTTCTAGGGGCCCCTGTGCGATTATTTCTATTATGTCTATCCAAAACTTCACTAGTTCTATAGAAACAATAATAATAAGAATAATCAATAAGATTCTATAACCAATTATCGTATTTAAGAAATAATTATAACGTTTAAACAATTATAATGCATCTTTCTTAATTGCATTTTCAAAATCTTTCAATGAATTTCGGAATTAACATAATCTAAAAAATGCTTTACCAAAATTTTAGGGCCCTCTTTTTTAAGGGACCCTGTGCGGTCGCTCCTATTGTGCATATCCAAAACCCCACTGATTAGATGACATATTGTTGTGAACGATATCTTACCTTGTTTGGTTATAAATAGGGATAAGAGAGAAAAGATGAAGGAGGCGATTGTCCCCTTAAAAAAATTATCTATTTTTTTATTAAAAATCTATTCTTACCCTTTTTAAAATTTATAATTTTTTTCATTAAAATTTCATAAATTTATTATTTAATATAAACTTATATATCCGTTTCTGTCGCAGGTACTGGTGTGAATAAATTTTATAGATTGTGTTAGCTTGTCCTAATTCTTAAGTTATATTTTATCCTTGTGGACCAAACTTATTGGACAACTGGTTTTATAAGTGGGCTTTAGACCCATATAACTAACGGGAATAACATTTATTTTATTGGACTGTTTTGTTAATTATGTTTTGGTATTAGTTAATAACTTTGATCGATGTTAATCATAGTTGATCGATTGTTTAATTAATGTGATATTATACCAGTTGTATTGTTATATAAGTTTATTATATTATTTTAAATTAATTATCGTTAATTGATTAGATTGTATTTTGAGTAATATATATTTTGTTATTTTATTTAAATCAAGTAATTCTTATTATAAAATATAAAATTTGATTAAAAATATTGATGTATATGAATCTTAAATATTTAATATATGAAAGATGAATATAACTATATAAGAAATATTTATATGTTGTTTAGTTTTGAAATAAATATATATTTAAAAAAATAGTTTAAACTTTTGCTTATAAAATAAATTTAAACTTCAATTATACAACTTTTAAAATTAAAAAAATATCCTCAAGCTTCTTAAAATTTATATTAAATTTTAAAATTTTAAATATTTTTAAATAAATCTATCTTATAGTTTTTAAAAATCTTATTAAATTTTTTAAAATTATTAAAGATTTTAGTTAAATCTTTAAATTTTTTAAAGATTTTAATTTAAATTAGCTCTTAAATTTTTACCCCAAATTTCATCACTGGTGGGAATTACTCTCGCTTCCAAAGCAGGGGAATTAAAGTTCCCCTGCAGGCGTAACCGAAGAGATTTTTTTTAAAACAAAAGCCATGTCCGAGAATGACAGGCAAAGCCAACATGAAGGGAACATAAAGTGGGTAAAGCAAAGGTGGAAAACGGGGTGATGCCGGTGCCGGACTCGAGACAGTCCTATACAGGGAAATAAAAAAACAGGCAGTAAATCCTAAGTTTGACTGACAAAAAAACAGTGAACATAAAAATAAAAAACATAGGCATAGGGGAGTTAGACACGATGATGATGGAAGGGGGATCAAATCTAGACATTTTGACTAAAAGAATGGAAGATTTCAGGATTATGGAGAGAGAAAAAAGTGTCCCTTAACGTTTTTTTTAAAATATAAATTAGGTAAATCATTCGTACTATATTTTTATGAAGAATAAAGATATCTAAATTAAGGTTCAATCTCCTTTGTAGTAAATCAATTATGTCAATCGGTGGATTTTCAAAGACTGAAATTGTAATAGGGCCTCTCTGTAATAACCAACTAACCAATTTGCAATCCTGTTAACACGACGATATATTTTGTAAACTTCAACTAGTCAAGAACGCAACATTAATTTATGTGCAACCGCCACCAATGATGTCCCAGCTAAATTCTCAGATGAACAATTCAATATTTTGACCATCTCCATATTATCAGTCTCAAAAATAACTTTACGACATTCAATCCGTCAAACATGAGATAAAATATTCGTACTATTTTTTAGTATATTAATAAAATCACATAAGAAGATCTTAAATGTAATAGATTATTGACCTTCGCTTATAAAATATTCAATGATGTTCGTCACATGAACATTAAACTATAAAAAAAAACATACAAATAAAATTTTTAATATATATATATATTTTTAAATTCAACAAATAATCAAGAGCCAAATTGTCTCCAACAAAACCGGGGCTAATTGTAGATCAAGATTAAAACGAAGGACTAAAAAGCACAACCACCCATTTAGATTTCGAAGTTAATAATGTTTCTTGATAGACCCAAAGGTGTTATGGAGCAGTAAAAATGGGGGGTGAGCTTGAAGCAACATACTGGTAGGGCTAGTGGGGGACACAGCCTTTTGCTTTTCTCCTCCCTTGTTGGCTTGTTTACAACCTTTCTTTCTTTGCCTTGTCCATCTTTCTCTCGTGCAAATTGATGCAACCAAATTTATATAAAATTTTTAAATCATATACGAATTCGAAATTAACAGAAACCCCTCGGTCCATCCCTACTCGATACGAAATTTTATTCATTGAACATTGATTCCGGACATAATTTTGCAACCTTACGTGTTCATCCTATGTGTAACACTGTTTCTAAATCCAATGTTTTTGCATACCTTCATCAACTGTCTAGTGTCTACATTCGTTGTCTCAGCTCTAAGTAAAAATGGGGTTGGTTTTTGTTAACATTGAATTGCCACGTGTTAAAATTTATTTAAAAAATTTAAGAACCTTCCAAAACATGATTAAGATCATGTTGAATTGGTAATGACACGTGTACAGATATGTCGGCTTCCCTGACAACATATGAACCCAACCAGAACCAGTAATATGAAAGATTTGTCCCCTTCAGTTCCCCCAACAAAATTTAGGACTCTCTTTTGTATTTTCCCAACATTTATAAATTATAATTAGAAATATATTTATTTATCACTCTGATTATTTTTATTATTTAAACCCAGTGTGGCGGCTTATTTGTTCCATCTAGGAAAAATGGGTCGGGAAAGGGCAACCCGTTCATCATCTTCCATTGACAGCACCAATCACTTCGCCTTCTCATCCACCGCTGCTGCTTCCTCCTCCTCCTCCTCCCAGAGGGACCTTAGCACCGATCTCCGCCTTGGTCTTAGCTTCTCGATCACCCCTCCTTATGCAAGGTATATATTTGGTTAATGTTATTATAGTCAATAAGATACATTACTAATGAAGCACTTGCTGTATACTATATCAGGGACGAACAGCCATCGGAATGTCAGCCGATGAGGGCGGCGGTTGTGGAAGAAGAATACAAGTGCAACAGCTCAACTTTCTATGTTAAGGTTTACATGGAAGGGATTCCTATTGGGAGAAAACTAGACCTGTTGGCTCACGAGAGTTACTATGATCTGATAAGGACCCTGGAACACATGTTCCAGACAAACATTATCTGTAAGTTTGGTTATTTTTGTTTAAAAAACCAATCTTTTCTGAACAAAAATGTTGAGCAATGGGGAGATTTTCTGGTTTTGCCTGCAGGGGCTGAGGCAGAGGTGGATGTGGAGAATTATGATCAAGATCATGTTTTGACGTATGAAGACAAGGAAGGGGATTGGATGATGGTCGGTGATGTTCCCTGGGAGTAAGTAAATAAAGTTTTGGATTTGTGTATTTCAATGCAGCAGAACAGAACTGAAATCTGATGTTTCTTGTTCATGTTGTGTAGGATGTTCTTGTCGTGTGTGAGGAGATTGAAGATCAGCAAGTGCTGAATTTTGATGCAGAGAAGTATAGGGTGGGATAAGTTTAGGATTTTGACTGTACATTCCCATACTGAAATGACAGACTCAGTTTCATCTTTGGGCTGTAAAACTATCATAAATTCAATTGATTATGGCTTTTAATCCTGGTATGCTATTTGCTGTAAATGTCAGCTGAGAAAGTTGATCTACATGTCCTACCAATGTAAGAAAATTGCCTTTCACTTCAGACAAAGATTGGAACTCTCCAGGAAACTTCCTGGATGGAATGTACAGCACAATCACAATAAATAAGAGAAATCAAACATTATGCAGCATAGGTGAAAACTTTTCTGTGTGTCTATTTTTCATTCTTCATAAACCTTTTTCCTTTGTTCTAAGTAACAAGCCCAGATTTGATTTAATCTGTTGGCATTTCAGACTATAACAAACCGAAAACACGAAAAGAAAAACAAAGAGCCTCTCAAATACAAACTTCCCTCTCAATTATTTGTTACTGCACACAAAGTTAAAAAGAAAAGCTCTCAAAAGCATCTCCTCACAAGGCAACCACCACATATCAGGCTACCCAATCTTATGTCAACCATCATTCCTTGTGAGCCTGACGGGCTGTCGTGTTCTAGAAATGGCAAGAATCAAAATTCCAACTTTGAAAACAAAAGAAAAAAACTCAAAATTCATCAAAGGAGGTGGATTTCGTGGTAGAACGAGTGACGTGTGTCCACTATTTACCAAGAAAGCAACCAAGAGCCTCTGTTTTGATTACCATAACTCCTCAAGTGTTCCGAAAGATGGTAACAATCCGAAGAATGCTTGGGGTAGACACTTTCCTTCAGAGGTTCACAGGTTTCTGGGGAAACCGAGGTAGAGTATCCTTGAATATATGAGCAGTTCCATGGAGTCTCTGAGGTTACATTGAGATTAATATTCAACAAGCAAACATGATGAAATGTGTCCCCTTCTATGCCTTTGAGGAGGCCTGCAACTTTTATGTTGTCTCCTACAACATCTTTAACGGTTATTCTTTCGATTACAGGAAGAGCATTTGGATCATATAACTCATCTGGGTGCTGAGGAAAATTACTATCAAACCATATCGCCGTGTCTACACCAGCCAAGGTAACATTTGAGATATATATATTTCTCACATAACCACCCCTTCCACGAGCTGTCTTTATTATGATAGCTGTGCTAGAATCATAAAAATAGAGGCTTTCTGCATAAACTTCTGAAACACCTCCAGACATCTCACTTCCAATTGCAATCCCAGAGCCATTTCGATTGTGTCCAATAAGCCGGCGGATTATAATATTTGTGCTGGGGCGAGCGAAAGAAATGCCATACTCATCCCACCCACTTTTGATGGCAATTAGATCGTCACCAGTGCTAATGTAACAATCTTCAATGCAAACATCATCGGAAGAATCTGTATATTCAAACATGCAAGTAAGAATGCTTATAATCGAAATTTCAAACCGATGTCAAGGATAGTATATTGTAGTCACCTGGATCAATCCCATCAGTGTTTGGTGAATCCAGAGGAGCCAGGATTGTGACATTCTGGACTATGACATGTCTGTTTCATTAAGGAAATAAAATTTTCAATTTAATTACTATATGCATTCTGTTATGGAAATGGTGATCTAAACAATTTAACAGAAAAATTCAAGGGCAGACATGCTGATATTAAAGAAAGCCGCAAACCTGCAGTATACTGGGTGGATGGTCCAAAATGGAGAGTTCAAGAAAGTCAAGTTCGAGATTACAACCCCGGTTGAGTTCATCAATTCCACCAGATGGGGCCGAGTATAGTTCAGAGTCTCGTGTCTAAACCAGTTCCACCAAACACTGCCTTGTCCATCAATAGTTCCATTCTCACCTGCAATAAGAACCCGTGGCATCAACGAAAGAACATAAAAAATGTTTACTGAACATTAACTTTCATCAGTGTTACTAACCTGTTATAATAACATCAGTCAAATTGCAACCATATATAAGGCTTCGGTGTCTTCCACTAGGTAACTCCCTACCCCGGCCATAGGATGGCAGAGGATCAACAACAGGCCAGTCATCAGAATTCTGAAACAAGAAACTATGTGATAAGAATGAATATACAATGGTCGGCTTAAAACAAATGCAAATACTTGGGTAAATTTGGGGCATAGGCAAAAAGATACCGAATAGATAAGCATCGATGATCACAAATTAGATGTTACGCTTGCATTCTTAAATTAGTACGTTCGCCTTTTTAGCATTGATCCGGTTACAATGTGTAATCTCTAGCATCAACCATTTTAACAACAGATTAAATCCCATATACCATAAAGTTTCCAAATACAACTATTGTTCTTTTTACACATATTATGGGTAAATGTTGTTTTTTGAAGTAAGTTGATAACGACTTACATTGGATCCAAGAATCACTGCATCCTTGTCTAACCACAAAGTTAAGTGACTAATGAGATCGAAGCTTCCTGTCAACCACCGGCCGGCTGGGACAAAAAGCTTGGCCCCACCTTTGTCAGCAAATGAATTGAGGTAGAATATGGCATTCTGAAATGCTTTGGTATTGAGAGTGACACCATCTCCGACCGCACCAAATTCGGTAATAGCAACACTGTGAGGACGAATCTCCCTCGAGACAGCCTGTTTGCAATGTGAGCTGCTCTTGACAGTCCATGCAATATGACTGAAAATTGCAAGTACCAGTAGCACATCGACCGGCTGAAACAAAATGTTTTCAGAATCGAGCAAGAATGTTACATCGATTGGCCTAGATAAGTAAATGTAGGCAATTTGCAAATAAGTAGCAAAAGAAAACCGAATGCCAGAATTAACATCAAAGTGAATCAAAAGATGCAAGAAAATAGGGAACAGAGAAGCATGCAAAAGTAGTCGGCGATTATTAACTTTATCAGTGAAGTCACGGACAATTAGTGAATCACACATTTCTTGCCATAAAACTAGCAGATTAACATACAAGTAATCAACTGAACTTCATTTAACAAAAAGGGTATCTTGGAAACAAGAAGAAACAGCCAATCCCAAATGGGAGAAGCAATCTGCATTTGCTCTCCACAGCTAGTGATAATCTACAACCCTCATGAAAGTTAAAAAAGGAACTATTTTGCTCAGTTAGATCCCAACCATTTCCTTAAATCAATTCTGTGATGTGTACGAAAAGAATGCAGATGAATCAAACTATCCTGCCACAACACATTTCTAAACATTTTCCTCAGATCTTGTTCAAATGTTCAAACTCCAAGAACATAGTGTTGTAGCAGAAAGACCCATTCAGAACAACAAAAGTAAAATGTTCAAAAGCAACAACAAGAAATGTGGGTCGGAAGGAAAAGAAACGATCAAACAACTTACAACGAAAGATCTCTTCATATGAATGAGATCTGCAAATTTCCTTTTCAACCCAAACACCTAAGAAGACAACTAAAAGAAGAGGAAAGGTTATGTTTTTATTTTTCTCTTTCTACCGAAGGAGACTAAGATCCTGTTTCTCTAGATAGCAGTAAAGCAAGTGAATGCGAGTGTGGGTGATTAGATGGGACATTGAGAGAAAACCACCACCAAAGAGAAATCATTGAAAGTGACCGTTGCTGCCCGCCAAAATATTAAGACGTAGGCCCCTCTTGTGTCTTCACTGATGAGGATTTACCCAGAAATGATAAAGCTATATGGAAACTGAAAACAGAGACAAACTCCATGAAATTCTTGGGTTTATGTTTGTGACTGCTGCTGGATTCTATTATGAACACAACGAAAGAAAGGCGTTTCCTTTAGAATGAGGGAGGGTTTACTTCAAGATGTGGGATTGAAAGAATTATAAAGTTGATTCCTTTCATTTTATTTCTAGATTGGTTTTTTGTTATATGCGTAAAAACAAAACAAGCCGATAAAAGAAACAAGAATTACAATTTACAAAAAGCAATGGTGTCGTTTGCTTTGTCCAAATTGTTTGTGTTGTGTTGTGTTAGCACTTTTTGTCACTGAGTGAACACGGTCCTTGGAATCACTAATCCCGAGTTCATTGTGAAATCGGAAAAGAGAGATGGGTCAAGTTTTTGTTTCAAACCAGTGGGCGTTGAGGAACGGTGAGTGAGTTAGAAAGTGTCGAGTTTCATCGAACTGAATTTAAACATCATAATATCCTTTCCTATATACTCTTTGATGAGAAAGAGTTTAATCAAATTCGAGTTTTGATGCAAAATTTACTAAATAAATTAAATCGAATTTGAACTCAAATAATTTGATTATATTTCGAGTTTAAATTAAATATCGAAAATCAAGTTCAAACTCGAAGGCAGGACGGAGCTGTGTAGGGTGAGGAGCGGCAATCGCCCCACTCCGAAATTTTTTTCACTTTTGTCCTCCTATTTAATTTTTTTAATTATTTTTTATGAATTTGTCCCTCAATTTTAAATATATATGTTTTGCTCCTCAACCCAAATCCTGGCTCCGTCCCTACTCGAATGTATAATTATTCGAGCTCAACCTGATTATATCATACGGGTCCACCTCTTTTTCTGTTCTCCTCATGCATGAGCCGGGTTTTGATTGTTTGACCCTTCTATGGAAACCTTGAACAACCTCCATTTGATTGGCCATTATCATGCCCCTAAACATCTCTTTCATTACATCTTTCTCCCTTTCTAAATTACTTATTTTAACAGACTAATCTAAATTATTAAAACACTGTCAAACATCATGATTACTAGATTAATTTCTCTTGTTTTTTCATGTTTTAGTACACTATTAAGAGACAGCGAAAAGAAAAACCAGACAAGAATCTATGCCCCATGTTTATACATGGCTACCTTCAAAACAACATGGGAAAACAGGTTGACAGCTTAAAGTCAGTGACCAGACCACTGACCATCTCAGACTACTTATTTAATAGAGAAAAAAAGATGGTTTTCAAGTTCTGATGGGTATGAAGAAAAAAAAATCCATGACCATGTAGGTACTAAATTCTTACAGTAGTTTAAGGAAATAACAAGAAAAAATGTCCTTAAAGAAGGGGACAAAGTCCCAAGGTAGGACAAGAAGAAAGACAGAAAAGAAAGGTGTAAAATGTAATAAAAGGAGTTACCAAAGTCAGGTATCCTATGACCATTCAGCTAAAACTCTAAACCATGGCAGTAGCCAGTGGGTATTGGACTGGTTTAGTCTTAATAACTGGTTTAAATTGTATGTACACTAAAACTTTTTATACGTTTTTAGAACATTAAACGATTGAAACGGATGATCCAGATTAATTGTTAGATAGATAAAGCTTATCGCTTAAAAAACATTAAAAAGTTAATTTGAGTCATCTATTTCAGTCATCCAATGATTCAAAAAATATGTAAAACTTAAAAGAGTTTTACATTGTATATAACTTGATCCTATCTCTCTATATTGACGATGATTTACCCTTTTCCGTGTTCTGTTTATGCCTTAACATTAAAAAATTAAGTTTATGGTTTAGAATTAGGATTTGAGTTTAAGATTATAGTTTAGGATTAGGGTTTAGATTATTGGGTGTAGGATATATTTTTTAGTATTTAAAAATTAAAATTTAATGTTATGACTTAAAATTTGATTTTTCTTAACGTTGTAACATAAAAAATACAAAAAATCAATTAATACCAAATTTTAATATTGAAAATCATTATTTTATATTATTACATTTAAATAAAATATAATCGTTTTATCAAATTATTGAAATAAATTAATAATCTATTTTAAGAAAACTTAATTTTTAACTTAATATTTATATTTCCGTATGAATATATATTTATATGTACATAATTGAGATATATCTATGTTATACATATAAATATTATTTTAAAAATAACAATAAACTTGAAAAGTTACACTGAAACACACCAATTATGTATAACTATCAAAGAAAATGTACGTGTAGGTCCAATGGTATGGTCTTAACTACCTTTTCTAAACAATTTAATTTTTAGTCTTTTTTTCTGTTAGTCCTTGTACTATGTTTAAGTTATGAATCTAGTACATATACTTTAATTTGATAATTTTTTGTCCTTATATTTAAAAATTTGAAATTTCATTCATAACTTAAATGATGTAAGGACAAAATGACTAAATTATAAAAATTAAAATAATTGTGACTAATATTTTCAGACTGATTTAGACGATGAACTTAAGTTTTATAATCATAGATTACGCGATTTACTCAACTGAAGTTTAATAAAAGGAAAAATTATATTATGTGTCATTTCCGGTACATCATTCATGAGATTAAACAATCAACAATATTTATTTATTGTTTTTTATTTCATTATTTTTATCAAGTGAATCTTCACTAATATTTACTATAAATTAAGTTTAAATAAATACTTTGAATCGATTAATCTTATAAATAACGCGATAAAAATAACTTATAATACAATTTCTCAGTCAAATAACACATGCAAATCCATACAAACAAATTTATATAATTGTAATAAGAGAGAGAAATAAGAATTTGATGAATAATCAAAATTTATCAATAATATTACATTTAAAATTACAATAAATGATGAAACCAATCCATTTATATTTACTATATTTTAGTTGTCAAAAATGAATATTGTTTATTAATTTATAATTTTTAAGCCTAATTTTTTTTCTTTCCCCTAAAGCGTCGTGAAGTTTTTTTTATATTTTTTTTATCAATGACGGTATTAAATTTAGTGTTGATCGTTGCTCATTGATGTTCATTATTTTCTTTATTTTATGTTTATTTTTTTATTTTTTTCACTTTATAATAAAAAATCTTTATTCTTGTAGCATGTGTTTTATTTATTTTGTAGCATGTTTTTTATCGACTTTTGTATTTTATTTTATCTTTCATTTTACACGATTCAACATATCTTAACAATTGTTTGAATTCATATAGCGATCTTCACAACTTTATTTTTTTTGTTGGTGGTTATAAAAAAATATTAATCCTCACTCATTTAATAATTTATAATATTTTTAATAGATTAATTCTTTTTTCTCTTTTAAATAATATTATATTTGCTAAAAATATATAATGTTTTTTCCAACCACCTCGGAAGCAATGAGGAGTTATATTTTGCTTTGACATTGAGCAATTGACTTTCAGTGCACATCATTCGTCACTATTTCTTACCCTAAATTAACAGTAGAATTAGTACGGCTGATTTGACTTATACAAAGAACAATCATAAATACTTATTAGCAATAATTAATAAATTTATATTTAATATAATAGTCGAAAAAAATCACCAAACGTCTTAATTAATAGGATTAGGTTTATAGTTTAGCAGTCAGGATAATATTTTTAAAAATTTATATTTTAATCTAAAAATTCTAAATTTTAATCTAAACATTAGTTTTAATTATAATCCTTATATTATGAACTCTTAAACCTTAAACATAAAATTAAATCGATAAATGTTAAAATTAGAGTAATTGCGAAAACTTTTTTTCTACTGTTATTATATAGAATAATTATCCATAATTAATTTGGATTATTTATCCTTAAAAAACATGTTTTTCTCTAAATCATAACACCTAACTCATTGCTCTCCTTTGCTTAAACATACTTGATCTATTAACAAGCATATTCAAGAGCAGGGTTTGGTTAAAGAAGAACCAAAACTCTCTCTATATGTATATATATTACAGTGATATAATGTGTAATTATGATTTATTTATTAAAATATTAACCATTCATTATGTTAATGCCATCACTGTGTTTTATTCTAGAGTATAGTGAAACTTTTTCTGGGAATTATTAGATTTCTAGGGTTTTTTTTATGTCTTTTCTGGGTGTTTTCACCTGGGAAAAAAGAAGAAGAAGAAAACATCAGGGTGTAATTAAGATTCAGAGAATATGCTGCTGCAGTGAACTAGGGTAACCTTTTTTTTCCTGGAATCTTTGATCTGAATCCTCATTATCAAAACAAGTGACCAAAATGCAATAATTTAAAATATTTGTAATAAAGAATTTTGTTCTATGTATGAGACCAACTGAAGCATTGGTAGACTGATTCTGACAGCTTCAATGGACCACTGTGTCAGCAACAAACTCACCTACCTTCTTGTCTGTTTTGCATATAAGCATTAATATTTTATTTTTGTTGGATCGGGTCTTCGCCGCCTGGGGTCGTAGTATGTTCTAAGGGTTGGACTGTTTGCCTATTAAAGCGGTACGTGAGTTGGGTTTAAAACATCGTAAGACAGTTCGGTCCATATCCGGTGTGGGCGTTAGAGCATTGAGAGGACCTTTCTCTAGTACGAGAGGACCAGGAAGGACGCAGCTCTGGTGTATCAGTTATCATGTCCACGGTAAACACTAGGTAGTCAAGTGCGGAACGGATCTTAAACTCACAACTTATAGAAAATGAGAGTATCAACGAAAAGCATCAACCGCCTGTTTTATGGATTGTCGATATATTAGGTAGAGATTTAAAAAACGATTTGTTACAGTTATAATGATTGTTTTTTAATGGTAACGTCGTTATCTGAAACTGTTATTAGTAAAATAATGGTGAGATTTAAATTCACACTGATAACGACTGTTATTTAACGGATAACGGTTGATGATGACAATAACAAGTTATTATATCGTTATTTACCGTTGTTGTAGCGTTATTTCAAAAACTACCATAATATTTATGCGAATTTTTAAAAAGTTACGACCATGATTATCCCTGAATTATCAGGTTTAGGATTAAATATTTTAATGAGTAATTTATTGAAAAATACGACGATATTCGTATTAAAAGATTTAAATTTAAATATTTATGTATATAAGATATGTGCGATTTATCAAAAGTTCGATTGCTACCCTGAACTTGAGAAATCAATTACTATGTCTATGACAGATTTTAAACCTTGTAAATTAACCTTGGTCTAATGACATTTATGGTCCTCAAATTTTTCAAAAAAATCATTTTAACCCTTAAATTCTTTTCATCACTTTTTGATTCTCATTTTTTGTCAAATTAAACCAACAGACCTGTATCAACTGCTTTATCTTTTTGCTAATTCTTACATCAGATTAATCTCTTCTTTTAGTCAGTTAGTTTAATTTGACAAAATTATTAAAAATTCAGAAATTAATAAAAA
Organism: Abelmoschus esculentus; assembly: GCA_035048815.1. Taxonomy (NCBI): domain Eukaryota; kingdom Viridiplantae; phylum Streptophyta; class Magnoliopsida; order Malvales; family Malvaceae; genus Abelmoschus; species Abelmoschus esculentus. The sequence continues at coordinate 2,704,833 of JAUCBN010000027.1, read as the reverse complement.
ATAGCTAAAATATATTTTTTTCTAAATAATTAAACGTAAAAAAAAGTGCTTATGCCATTACTCGTCATCTTCAAGCATCTTTTCTTTTGACCCAACGAGAGAGTGTGTTTCCTATGACTCCATTGCTCATAAATACAGAATATCTGCAAAGAAGCTGTGAAGACAAAATCATATGTTTTCATGTGAAGAAAAAAATAATAATCAATCGAATATAAACCCTTAAACTTTTATAAAAATCTACGTTTATAAACTTTTTTACACCCAAATAAATTCTCAAATATAAAAAAAATATTTTTATACATCGATCAACCTTAAACGTTAACTTTAATAATTTTTTTAATACGTTATACAACGTCATAATGTCTGTTATAATTATTTAAGAAACATATTTTACATTTTTAAAATTATTCATATCTTAGTATTTGAGTAGACTCCATTGAATATCTTTTCGTGAAGGTTATACGTAGGTAGGTGGAGAAATTATATCATGGGTCAGTCCTACCACGTTATCTACGGGATCAACTAATGATAACTATCCATCTCATTATTTTTTAATTTTTAAAATGAAGATTCACTTGGAAAAAAAATATGACATGGAAAAATTGATGAAGTAGGTAGTTATCATTGGTTGGTCTTATAGACACGTGGTGGGACTGACCCATGATATAATTTTTCTACTAGGTGTGTTCATTGTGGGATATCGGATTGGATCTAATTTGAGTTTTTAGATATCTAGGTTTTCGGATCGATGATATAGTGATCCGTATCTGATCCAAAAAAAGCGGATATTTGCATATTCGAGTTTGATATTCAGATATTTAATTATCCAAAAATATAATTTGATTAAATTAATTTTTATAATTTAAAGGTCGTATATATGAAAGTTTTAGAATTTTGGATATAATAAATAATAAATACAAAAAGAATCATGTTTATAAAAGTTTTAATTTTTAAAATTTTTGAAAATAACAAACACTAAATTATTAAATATAACAAGATTAATATTAATGAAAATTTAAATTTTCGAATAATTCAAAACTTGAAATATTGTAATCCGTATCCAATCCGAAAAACTTAAAATCAGACCAAATATTCAATCTAAAATAAAAATCAAATTAAATATCTATTTTTTTATATTAAATCAATAAATAATCAAATCTAATCAATAAAATCAAATATTTTTAAACGGGTCTAACCGTACATACTCTTTGCTTGGTTTTCATTAACTTTGCAGACGAATTTAATCATTAATAAATTGCTGCATTTATACTCGATCATGGGACCCGCACAAAAGTATAATTAAAAATTCTAAAAGTGGTGTCCGTACATAAACTATACGTTGCTTTTCTATGTTATAGTATACCGTGGCCTAACTACCTTTCATAAGCTATCTTTTCTTTTCGGATCGTACTATAATAATTAATTTATTAATCGATTAATTTAAATTAAATTTTATAAAAAATAAAATAAGATAATTTTTTTAATAAAATTTTTTTAATATCAGAATTTAAAATATTAATTTTATATAAAATATAATATTTTATCATATTAGACTGATCTATTGTTGTTATAAGGATTAGTTTTAAAAATAATAACAAATGGGGCTATTTTAAACCCCTGTATATCTGTGCACCATTAAACTTCCATGGACCGATCTTTAAATTTATTTTAGGGTTAAGGGTTAAATTTTAATGTTTAAAAGTTAGAGTTTATGTTTAATAGATTATAATTAATGGGTTGTTATTAAATTTTAAGGTTTATACTTTATAGGTTAAAACTTAAATCCGTAATTATATTACCATAACCTCTAATTGTAATCCATAAACTCTTAATCTCTAATCTAATAACATATAAACACTAAATTTTAACTATAAATTTTGTAACGAGACTCTTTTAATTTTTTTTTAGTACTATACATAAATCCATAATACCATTTTTTTCTTTTTTTTTGGGGGGGGGGGGGTCGTGGTGTTGTGCATTGGAATTGGAACTCTGATGTTATACTTTGTGGAAGGTTTACACTGGATTGGTTCGGTTTACTTGCCAGCCATGTCGGTTACCACAGTCGGATATGGGGATAGGGCGTTTTAAGACCCTGACCCGAAGGTTGTTTGCCGGTGTTTGGCTTCTGATCTCAACCCTAGCTGTGGCTATGGCGTTTTTGTACTTGGCTGAAGCAAGGGTCGACAAGAGGCATAGGAGGATTGCCAAATGAATGCTGCGCAAAGAGATCAGTATTGAGGATTTGCTAGCTGCCGGCATCGATTAATCCGATTCGAAAATTAAGATATCCAATCACTAGATAAGATAAGATAAACACTTACTTGACAATAAATATTTACGTTTTCTCTCATTGGAAAGTTTTTTTTAATGTATAATGGAAAACTAAACGTATTGTATTCAACTAGAATTGACACATTAAGACAACAACCGTCCTTGTTGAAATGCCCCTGTATTCGTACAGGACAAGAATTCTGGCAGCCACCGGCACCAAACACTGGCTCCGGGATCTATTTATGTCCAATCGAACCAGCAATCTGTAGGCTAAATACATCAGAACAAAGGGGATTAAGCTATACGATCACGTTATAAGAAAATCGTAGAATATAAAGACTGCATGTTTATCTACTTGTTATCTTCGTCTGTCCAGCATACGGATGGATCTTCTTGGGCGAGCTCTTTGTCAAGTTTTCCAGACTCTATAAACTGTAAATCCTCCAAAAGAATGACATAATGGTTCTGCATGTCTTCTGCACTTTTTTCTCCTCCGACCATGGCTGCAACCGCTTTCCAACGATCCGGGTGTTTCTCGTCGACCACTGCTAGAGCAAGCTCAAACAACTTGTTCTCCTCCCAGCTCCATCCACATAAAACCTTTGGAAAGTATTCCATTTTGTCACCTTGACAAAACCCTTTTTTCCTTGGATTGATTGATGTTTTGTTGTTCGAGGGGAATAAGGAAGAGTTGGACTTAATATCGGATTCACATTCTAGGGTTCATCGAAGAAGAAGAAGAGAATATGAATCATTTTGGGAGAGCTAATTAACTTGTTTGATTCTCTGTTGCAGATTCTAACACCCTTACCAGTGCTTATGGGGAGCACCAAATCTACTCGTCTTGGGTCTTTTTGACAGAGACGAGAGGTAAGGGAAGATACCATAACAAGTAAAAATGAACTTAACGTAAAAGAATTTATAATCTACCATAAACGTTCGAAATCATTATTTAAAAAATAATAAAAATATACACTAATCATCTTAATTTATCTATTATTATTCATAATAACAATAAAATACGTGATTGAAAATGCGATTACAATAAAGAAAACAAAAGTTTCTAAAATGGACAAAACTTAAAGATCCATCGTAGCATTCAATTTTGAAGGCCAACGATGGAAGAGAAAGAAAGAAGAATCTCAGATATTATCATCTTATCTTCATTCTTAACCCAATCAACCATTTTCACGTTTTTCCAAATTTAAACCTTGAAACTAAAGAAAGAGACTTTGGTGGGGAAGATCAGATTTTGCAGGATTTTTTCCCAAGTTTCCAAGCAACCATGGACAGTTTTTAATGTGTAGAAATACTCGGTTTTGGTTAGCAAAAAGACTTAAGTTGAAAAAAAAACTTATTTTTTTAAAAAAATTAAGTTCATAAATTTTTTTCACTCAATTAAGATTTCGGATTAAAGATTTTAATTAATTAAACTATTCAATTAATTTTGAATATTAATTCTTGACATTTTTTTAGATATTATTAGTGTGTATTTTATATATGCTACAATTCTATCGTATCGTATTTACATATTTTTTTAAAAAAAATTATAAATTTTTATAGAATTTTTAGAACAAAATTTTAAAATATAATAAAAAAAATAAAATATCAAATAAAAATATTAAAACATGATAACATAAATCTTACATCGAAAAGAAAAAAGAGAAATCTTGAGATATATAAACAGTAGAGTTGCATATATTATCAGACATATTTTTTAAGAAGAGGATAATAATTTTATGATAAGTGGTATTAAAGTAATTTTTGACTGGTCGATTTCATGCCGAACACCCATGAGAGAATGTCACGTTTGAAAAGAGACTACACCAATAGATCCAAAAGGTTAACGAGATTTAATAGTCAAAGTGATAAATAAAAAAACTTAATCTATTCAATAATTTATTAGATATAAAAAATTTAAAATTTAATTATTTTCTTTTATAAAATCTTAAAGATTTCTTACATCCTTAAACCTGAAATATTTCCTTTTCCCTTGTTCTCCTTGATTGGCCCCCGTGGCTGGCACTTGAAACTGACTGCTCCTGATCATGACCTTACACTACTGACACATTTTAAATGCTATAAAATTCATATTCCAAACAAAGAATGTCAATGTGAAACAGAGAAATTATCAAACCAAAAAATTATTGTTTGTCTGAATGAATAATATATAATACAAGAATCTTGAATTAGTACATAATAAGATACTAGTTAATAATTTTTTAAAACTAAACTTAATAACTGGATAATTTTTCGTTTCAAAGAAAAATATTAAAGTTAATCTAATCTGAAAAAGATGATATAAATAACATAATTTATATATTGACATTGAAGCGGGGATAGCTCAGTTGGGAGAGCGTTTGACTGAAGGTCGCGTGTTCGATCCACGCTCACCGCATGAAATTCTTTCTTTTTCCTGCCTATCTCTGGACTGAGCTAACCATTGAATGGAGAAAGTCTAGTCTTCTTCCTTTATTCAAAACAAAACCCATTTCACAATAGCCAAAAGTCCGGCCCTCAATATTAAAAATACCTTTGCAACTTCTTGTCCTTGTAACGTATGGCAAAGTCGAACAAAAAAGAGTGCATTTATGAGAATAATTTGATTATTACTTCAACAAACAATCAAAAGAGGAAGATTGATTACTTTCAATGCCATCAATCAATACAAGCAAAATTCTCCTACACGACGCAGGAAAAAAGTACAAGAATGAAAATGGGTAGGGGGCGGCATTCAATATGGTATGAGACATACGGGGAATTTGCTTATAGTTATAGGGCGGCAGCAAGCAAGGAACCAAGGCCGGATTTTAAGACTGAGGCTTCTCCCATTTGAGGGGCTTAACAACTTCCCAGGTGAAATCTGGATCGTCCCTTCCAAAGTGTCCGTAGGCTGCTGTCTTCAAAAACCGTCCATTGCCTCCCCTCTTGAGATCAAGGTTGATGGTGATCATACCGGGACTGAAGTCAAAGTTCTCCTTTACAATTTGGAGGATTTCCTTGTCAGGAATCTTTCCAGTTCGTAGCTGTCTACGAAAACAGACAAGGGTTCAGGCACACCAATGGCGTAAGAGACTTGGACGATGCACCTCCGGGCAAGTCCATTTGCCACAATGCTCTTGGCAGCCTGCCTAACAATGTAAGCACCGCTTCTGTCCACCTTGGTAGGGTCCTTTCCAGAGAATGCACCCCCACCATGGGCTCCCCAGCCACCGTAGGTGTCGATAATGATCTTACGTCCAGTCAGACCAGCATCACCGTGAGGACCACCAATGACAAAGCGGCCAGATGGGTTAAGGTGGAAGATTGTTTTCACATCAAGGTACTTCTCGGGGATGACCGGCTTGATGACATGCTCTTTGAGGTCGGCAGCAATTTCATCATTTGTAACAGTTTCATCATGCTGGGTGGAAATGAGGACGGTGTGAACACGAACCGGGAACCATGGCACCCTTATCATTGTAGTACTCAACAGTCACCTGGGTTTTACCATCAGGCCTTAGCCAGGGGCAAGTACCATTCTTCCTAACCTCAGTAAGACGTGCTCCAAGCTTAGTTGCCAGGACATGGCTAAGGGGCATCAATTCTGGGGTTTCATCAGTGGCATAACCAAACATATGGCCCTGGTCACCTGCTCCAATTTCTTCTGGGCGCTTGGTAAAGTGGCCATGCACACCCTGGGCAATATCAGGGCTCTGCTGCTCAATATTGACAAGGACCTTGCAGTTATCTGCATCAAGACCCACATCATCAGAAACAAATCCAATGGAGCGGCATGTGTCACGGACAATCTTCTCATAGTCTACATTGGCTTTGGTGGTAATCTCTCCAAAGACCATGACCATATTGGTTTTGGTGCATGTTTCACAAGCAACCTTGCTGTCAGGGTCCTGGGCAAGGCAGGCATCGAGCACAGCATCAGAGATCTGGTCACAAAGCTTGTCAGGGTGACCCTCGTTTACAGATTCAGATGTGAATAGAAAGGTTTCCATTCTAACGAGCTGCAAATTGCAAGAACGCACAAATTATTTAGTACAATTAAAAACAGTAACATGATGAAATGAATCTTAATTAGTTTCGTAAGCAAATAGGCTATGCTGCCGCTAATCAATCGTTATAAACAATTGATTCTTTCATGCTCTCTTGGGACAGTACAAAAACAGTATAATCAGCATGAAACACAGTAGCACCTTGCTTTCTAGGAAGATTGTATTCTTAGGAGGGTCAGCGAGCAATAACTTCTTAGCATAAATCATGTATGTTGCAATTCCAACGTTATGTTATTCAGTGCAATTTCTCATTCTCCAAAACAAGTCAAGTATGTATGAAAATATAGAACACGTTTTAGAAGGTGTATTATCAGAAAAAGACACCAACCGACAAACTTAAGCTTGCACAGAAATGACCAACATCAATATAAATCACAGCTCATATTTTACACTCAATTTGAAATATCGAAAATGCTGTAAAATTTGCAGATTCATCCAGTAGATCTTACTCAAAACCGAATTACTTTTCAAGGAAAAAGAAATCTAATCAATGTTTAAGCCATCGACAGACGATATTTACTTCATGTCAGTTCAAAGATATACTCCAAAACGAAATGAATTTTTGCAGTATAACTTCCATAAACAATGCATATTCGAACTTCAAAATCTTGTATCTATAATACACACACTAAAACTCCGAAACAAACAGAAAAACTGCACAGATCTGCAAATGTTTCACCAAAACTTCAGCATAAAACGATATAGAACCAGATAATACCAAAATAGAACACTAATTTTCCTCTGCCACTACAAACAACAAAGCAAAATCTCCGAACAAATAATACGGTTCAACATGGTGGAAAATTCAAACCTGTGATAAAGAATTACGCAGATCTGAATATTAGGTTGAGAGAGAAGAGGGCTGAGCAGACCAGAGCAGTAAAGCAGCGGAACTCAACGGCACAGTGAATCAATTCTTAACGTGGCCATTTATAGAGAAGAATTGAACTTGGCTTACTGGTTACTGGTTCAGTCGGTGTGGATTATTTTTATATATTTTGTGTTCGGGGGTAGGAATTTGGTGAGATCAGAATCCGACGGCTGATATGAGAGTGGTGGAAGACCAAACGTAGCCGTTGGATGTCAGGGGATTGTCTGTCTGATTGCAACTTGTTATGGGTTGGTGGAAGATAAAAAGACTATACATAAGTTACGAGAGATTAAATTTTTGTGGAAAATAAATAAAATATTATTATATATCTAATTTTGTAAACTATTAAGGTTCCTATATATGCAAGTGATTCTGACGTACGATATTTTTTTTATGGTTTTTATGGTTTTAGAGTTTAAAACTGACTAATCTAGATCGACCTGTGTCGCACACCTAGCTTTAGTAAGAGATTTTTTGCGTATACAATGTCTTGAACTTGAGACTTACTTAAGCGGAACTAAACTGCTTATCACTTAGACCAACTCCTATTTGTCTAACTTACAATACTTTAATATATAATTGAAATATACGAATTTTGGATGAAATTTATATTTTATCTTAAAAAAATTACTCAATAACCAACTACCCCTTTGTTTATTTGATGTTATTAAAATTTAAATTCATAATATTATGCATAAAGTAAATTTTACTCTAATAATTTATATTTTATTATGTATTTAATAGTATTGAACTCCAATAATTTGTTGTGGGTCTCAATATGTGGGTAAACTCTCACCGGTTAAGCGTAAATTAATTGGGTTGTTACGATAGTTTAAAAATTTATTATAAAATTAAAAATCAAGTTTTAAAATTTATTAAAAATTTTCAATTTTCAATTTAAAAATTATAAAAATATAATATTATAAATTATGTAAATTTTTAAAATTTTTATACACTAATTTTAGTTTTAGATTATATTCTTATACTCTAATCTCACTCGACTTTAAAGCCTTTTAAATTTATCTTGTTGTGAGTCTGTCCTAGTGTGCAAATCTGTAGCAAAAATTAAAAGAGATACTCTTGGCAACTTTAAGTCCAGCCCAGTTTAATAAAACCATATTGGGCTTCACAGACTTTCTCCATTAAGTAACCAAGTCTAGAGATAGCAGAAAAAGGAAAATTATACAAATGCGGTGAGCGTGGATCGAACACGCGACCTTCAGATCTTCAGTCTGACGCTCTCCCAACTGAGCTATCCCCGCGAGTTGGTTTTGATTCGACCTAGTATATAAATCTTAAAATATTTTGTAAGATTTAATAGCATTGATTACAATATTTTTTAGATTAGATTAGTTTTAATATTACTTGAGATTGAAAACAGAGACGTCATCATTGATCTTCGTCGTGTAGTTGTAATTGCCTAGAGAGCTCCGGGTAAAAATCTTTTGTCTCATCGTATTTTTATTTATGTATTTTATTGAAAATTTTTAAGAAATTAAATTTTAAACCTTAACTGTCATTTTATATATCCTAAATCTTAAACTCTATACTCTAAAAAATACATCATATCCCTAAAAACCAACTACAACCCTACCAATAAACCTAAACCCTATACTTTTAACCTCTAATTTAAAATGAAAATATAAATAAAAATATAAAAAAATGATTTACACCCAAAGCTCGAACCACATTCACTAATAAAGAATCAAAAGAATAGCACATTCTTATACAAAAATAAAAGCAGTCAATCAAAACAAATTTACCATATCCAAAATCACTTCATTGACACTTGTTCAAGTAATTAAATACGAATATTAAATGGATTTGACACAAGCTAAGAACTTTTTAATTCAAGTGTTTCCTTTTATGATGTTTTTGGTTTGGTTCGTAGTCTTGTCGATAGAGATGTAATCATTTCATTTTACGGAAAAAATATTTCTTTTGCTTATTCCCCTTTCATAAGTAGGAGGAAACTAGTATGATCTCACAAAAGAATGAGGGAACAATTTTGGGAAGATTGAATTTTTAGCTTTTACAATAAGTGCATATATGCCATAGCAGGGGATATGAACCACAGCAAGGGAAAAGTACCTGAAAGTGGAATCCATTGGCATTCATTAGATTCTAGCATTAACAGGATATTTACACTAAACAGGAAGAAAAGAATCAATTGCGTTGTGTTAGCTTGATACATTACCATAAAGGAGCCCATGGCGTGTTAAGCTCCAGGAAAGGATATGGCCACCTAGGCAAGTAGCAGCTAGTGTAAGGTTCCGAACCCGGAATTTAGCGAAACGGGTCGAGAAAAGAAGTATGCTTACCATGTAAAGCCGCAGGCATGAAGTACCCATTGGAAAACAACATACAGACAGCTCCATTGAACAAAATATGCAAGCCGGAACCAAGGAAATGGCTACAACAAATGAGACGAGATTTGTTTAATTACAGGTCCCCTGGCTCGAATCTTCTTTATGATCATGGATTGATTGGAATGGTGCAATACTTACAAGGCTATTGAGAAGGGTATCTAGGATAAGGAAAACAGCGTTCAAAGAATGCATGCAACCCATTAACTGTCAAGAAAAAAAAACTTGCAATCAGATTAAGACCACTCCGTTAATGTAGCATAGATAATCTATATGAAGTTTAAACTGATTCTAACCATGTTCAGGCCAAGGTGCTTGTTCGATAAAAACGGGACAAGAACACACCAAAATATGATGTCCGTGAGGATGACAGCACCTGCACAAGTCTGCAGTGAAGCAAAAGCAAGTAATCAGTCGGCACAAGTCATGGAAGTCTTATCTAGAGCCTGCAGCCTGCAGGTCTAACCTGATATATAGTTTGCATAAGATATCCCCAAAATCCTCCCCTTTGCTGAAACTCCTCCTGAGCATATCGACTCCGCAACTTGAATTTATCCGTCGCATCGTTTTCCCTATAAGTCACAGAATTTTCAGTTACATTCTCTTCCACATCCCTTTTCAGAAACTCATCCCTTGCACCATGTTCAGGAAGAGGTGTATTTAAGCACACCCAACATCCATAAGCAGAAAAGACAGTCCCCAGCTACATAAAGAAAGTGCACTCGTTAAGATTTATGAAGATGCTACCTTACACTACAAGAGAAATGAGCTTTAGCAACCAGATTTCACGACATTTTATGATCCCTGTAAAGAATGCCAAAGTTCTCTTTATTTGGCTGGCGGCCATTCTAGATAGATTGAGCACAATTGACTGAATTAACAATTGGTCTCGAGTACATTCCTCGTTGTGAGCATCTGTTTTTCGAATCCAATTACTCAAAGCCGGTACGAGGAAGTTCCAGAAAATATGTTAATCTCTAAATATTTTAGTCCTTGGTGTTTGGAATTGGAACAATTAGTAACTCAGCTCAGAGGCAAATATTAAAGTCAGCCTTGATGAAGTTAGCACTACTACAACAGCACATGCTTACATCTTACAAACATGAAATAGAATAGACTATATACTATAATGATACTAGTACAAGGAAAAGAGGAAAATGGGATTCAAGTTCTTTAAGCCTTACGTACCGCAAAATAGACCATAACCAAAACAAATGTCCACCTGCAGATTTGTTGCATAACCAGATTAGCAATCACAGACGCTTATTTCTTTACAAGAGGCAATGGAATTGGAATTTCACATTCTCAAATCTCAGGGGAAAGTAGTAAAATCTTTTCGGAAAAATGTAGTACAACATAAGATGAAGTTTAAGTATTGTGCAGGACTGTAGGAAAAGGAAAACGCAGAACATGGTTTCGCCTAGACGACTGATATGTTAAGTATTGTGCAGAAAGAGAGGCATGGGAAACTTACTCGGTGTAGTAAACAAAAATGGAAGCATCCCATTCGAGTGTGTCCCACGACAAGAATGCAGCCATGATTACAAAAGAAGCAAAACGAGTCACCACTAGCCACCCAGGGTGCACCCCTTTCCAACAACTGGTCCATAGCTGGTTGCAGCCAACCTGAGCCCTTGGATCGGCATCCGATCGAGCTGCTAGCAGGCTCTCGTATGCACTGTCTTCCTCGCATCTAGATACAGCATCCTTTCTCGACGAAACCCATAAGGACCCAATGAAGGCAGCCGCCACTATACCAAAACAAACACAATCGTACCAATATACGATTAGTGCCATGATCAAGACCTGGGGTTTGGCCTTTTTGGATCCGTTTCTTCCCCTTTTGCAAATGAAGACAATTGATGTTGGAGCTTCGGGGAAGAAAGGTATCTATTGACTTTCACTGTAAGCTGTCGAAGACCATAAATTTAATTTTTTTCATGGTTTTGACTTGATAAAATTCAAAGTAATGGGAACTTGTTTGTTTCACTGCTAGAATCCTAAGATGTGGTATGAAGATGATGATGACTGATGAGCAAAATACAGTTTTTCTTGTGGTTAGATTGTTTATCCGAACTGATATCTCCCTGTTGCTTTTGGTGTTCAGGCAACTTGAAGTGGTGCTGAATCCTGACAGTGATTTCACTGGCTTAGATGATTTTGGCAGCACCTTCCTTCAACCCCCTTCTACATCGCTAGTGCTTTTAAACGACAAAGTCCCATCAAATCCCTCTCAATCCAGCAAAAAACATTATTTCCAACCTACTCAAAAACGGCAATCATTAATTGTCACCAGAGGCAACAACCCTCAAATTCGAATAGAATTCTTCTATTTTTGGTACCCAATTTGTATCTCTATATTATAAAAAATTAGGTTTTAAATTATGTGCAGAGAATATTTTTAATGTTTAAACTCTAGATTTAGAATTTAAGATAAAAATTTAAGATTTAATTTTTTTCGGTGTTAAGACATATAAAAAGCATCAAAAATAAGTTTATAAACGAATTGAACGAATATGATCAAGAATATTCATGTTCGTTCGATTAATTTTAATCGAACAATGAATGAACACAAACAATTAAAGGAACATATTTTTTTGTTTGTGTTCGTTTGTTAACGAATGTAGTTTATTTGTGTCCATTCATGAATATAAATGAATAAATTTTTTTATTTATGTTCGTTCATTTAATTAAATAAATAAAAAATCTTGTTCGTTTTTATTTACTCAATAAATAAATGAATATAAACAACCTTCTCACCGAATAGTTCACAAATATTTCGTTAAATATTTGATTTATTTACAGCCACACTAAAAAAGATGCGATTTTTATTCGAAAACGGACATAATAAAAAAAATGGTTCATCCACGAATTTTGAAAAAAATAACAGTTGATCTTTTATTTTATTTTTTAAAATTAATTTGATTTCTTAATTTTTAAAAAAAAATAATTTAATCCATATTGATTTTGATTTAACCAAACGGCCTCCACTTGGGCACATTTTGTGGGGTCAGACGTATTTGTTCATATATCTGCCATGAAATTCTAAAAGGCATTAATGGACTCTCAAACTCAAACGTGTTTCTCGTTGTTTCGAACTGTACACTAATTTTTCACGAAATTATTGATTTAAGTTTTAATTTGTAAATAAAATTTTAAAATTAAAAAAAATAAAAATATCACAAAATTCGAATTACAGACCAGTAAAAATATAAAAAAGCAATCTCAATTTCTTTTAGGTCTTGATCATTACTTGTTTATTGTTGGCAACATTTTTCATTTTCCCTTAGGATTTAAGACAAAAATACGAATTATGGATTTTTTTTAGTTTGCAATAATTTTTTGAATAATTTATTTTTAGTAAAGAACTGGGAAAGAATTTGTTTTAAAGGGTTTTGAACCCACTATTTAGAGAGAACAAATGTATTAATTTAGAATTTTAATTAATTTCTTTAGAGATTATTCACTATTTATAATAATTTTAACTGTATTTTTTTACTTACTTATTTGTATATTCACAGTAATCATTCATAGAAGTTCAATTTAAATATTAGAGCGAAAAAACATTAAAAATAAAAAATACATAGTTTTAAGCTTTAATTGTAAGAAAATGATTTTTTTTGTACGTGAGGAAGTATATTTAATTCGTTGGTTAAATTGCTTAATTTTGTTTGTTTATATTCTTTTAGTTATGGGTTTAGATACAATTATGTTAAAGTTTAGAATTTAGAATTTTGGTTTAAAAATTTTAGAGTATGATAATTTTTTATGATTTACGATCGGAAGTTAGAATTCTAAGTGAAGGATTATGATTTAAAATTTAATTTTTTAGTGGAGAACATATAAAGAACACCGAAAATTGACAAAATATATTTGAATTATAAATCAAATGTACAAATAAGATCGTGAATTATGTTCAATACACTGATGGTAAAAAAGTATTTTTACAAGTGTCTTAGTTTTAATGTTGGAGCATATAAATGAGCACCGGAAAGGGGAAAGGATTTTTTTATCTGAATTATAAACCAAATCTATTACAAGTAAGATCATGAATTATATTCAATACACTGATGGTGAAAAATATTTCTATAAGCATTTTAATTTTAGGAGTGAGTAATTTAATTTAGGGGATTAATTTTAAAGTGTTTGGTTAGAATTTAAAGTTAGAGGTTATGGTAATATAATCAAAGATTTAAATTTTAAGTTATAAACTTCAATTTTAATTATAAACCTTAAATTCGAACTATAATTCTTAAATTTTAAACCTATACACATAAATTCTTAAACCTTTAAACCCTTAACTAAATATCTGAATCGAAGACGTTTGGAAAAATATTTTAAATTATTAATGTATGCGATAATTGCCCATAAGTTCATTAATTTGACTAAGTAATAACATTATACGGTAAGAGTTGAATTTGAACATTTTTCTTAACATCTTAATCTAGTTTATTATTAATTAATTAGAATATTCAAACTTTGAATAAGATTTGTAAATATTTTGGTATTAATTTTTTGTATATATAAAATTTATATTTTTTTAAAGTATATATCGAATTTTTATAAAAAATTTACAATTTTTTAAAAATATAAAAATTCTGATGTATAAAAAATTAAAATTAAAATATTTAATTTTTATAATAATTTCGAGATATAAATTTTATTTTAACATGTTGGTTTTGAAAAAAGAGAAGGTTAGAAGAAAAAGACAAAAGGGATAAGTTTGATTCAAAACTTGGAAAACTGAAAGTGGGACCACAGCAGGGTTGAACAGTCAAAAAGAAGAAAAAAAAAACAACTTTCTCTGTTGAAATACGAGCAATTATTTATTTATTTATATATTAAAATACACACAAATGTTAGAGCTCATCGGTTTGACCGTGGTCAACAGACAGCTCCCACTACTACCAAACCAAACCTCCACCCCGAAAAATCAAGAAGAAAGCTCAAACTTATCTCCTTCTCATCCTTTGAGAAAAGTCCAAAAACGCAACTTCACCGTTAAAGATCCATTTTAAGATCCGATTCATATGCCCGTAGTATTCATCTCATGATTCATGCTCTTCGACATTTTTCTTCCAGGATTTCTTAACCGGATCGGTAATTGCTCTCTTTTTTGTTATGTTTTTGTTTCGTTTTGAATCTAATGGTTGCCGTATTTGGATTTTGGATCAATATTTTCTTTTTTGGTACAAGATTAATGTTTTTTTCCCGTTAGATTTGTTTAGTTTTTGTTTCATCTTTGCATCGGCTTAGATCCTTCTTTCCTTCTAGGGTTTCCGAGAGTGTTTCTTTCTTTATAGTGACTTGTATTCTCTTAGTAGAGTGTTTTAATATGCTAACTTCATGTTTAAAATAAACTATGACGACTTAGTGCAGGAAGGACGGAAAGGATCTTTGTTTGATCAGACTTCATTTAAATTTGTGGTTTAAATGTGCATTTCTGTATATACTAGCTTATTGTAATATTCAGAGGTTTATGAATTTTTGTAGCTATTGATTGTTATCATGATGCTATTTGAATGTTAGAGACATTGCTGATTTCTTTTTGAGGGAGTACCATTGACATTGTTTTTTATGTTCTACAGGTAATTTATTGAGTTGCTTTGCTGGTTTAAATAGGTGGTTTTCATCAGAGGATCTGTGAGATTCTCGGCTTGCTTTTAGTTTAGTCCAATGGCTTCCGTTAGCACAGCACCTACTTCTGGAGTTAGAGAACATTGTGGAAATACAGTTGGTGTTGATAGATTGCCTGAGGAAATGAACGATATGAAAATTAGGGATGACAAGGTATGCTGTTAACTTTTCTAGTTTGTTTCGATAATTGATTGGCTATCTTTCAGATTGGTTTTACCTGGATGTTACTATGGTGCAGGAAATGGAAGCAACTGTAGTTGATGGGACTGGAACCGAGACAGGACATATAATTGTCACCACTATTGGTGGTAAAAATGGCCAGCCAAAGCAGGTTAGGTCGATTTTATAATTTTCGCAATTGCTGGAGTTTTTTTCTTGTCTCATTTTTTTTTTTTATAGTTTTGTAACTTAAGCTGATTATCATTTCAGACAATAAGTTATATGGCTGAGCGTGTTGTCGGGAACGGATCATTTGGTGTTGTCTTCCAGGTGCAGATTGATTTCATCCTCGTTATTTATTTACATGAGAAAAGTTCACATTATATATTCTAAGTTGAATTTGAGGATGTTGCTGAACTATTTATGTGGTATTTCAGGCTAAATGTTTAGAGACGGGTGAAACTGTTGCTATAAAGAAGGTTCTTCAAGACAAGAGATACAAGAACCGTGAATTGCAAACTATGCGCCTCCTTGACCACCTCAATATTGTTTCTTTGAAGCACTGTTTCTTTTCCACAACTGAAAAAGATGAGCTCTATCTTAATCTGGTGCTCGAGTATGTTCCAGAAACTGCCCACCGCGTTATCAAACATTATAATAAGATGAATCAAAGGATGCCACTGATATATGTTAAACTCTATTTTTATCAGGTATGATATCGGATACATATTCTGCCCTTTTCTCATTTCTATATATTGTAAACAAGAAATCCATGTTAATTTATAATCCTTAAATTGAATTGGTGTTATTCTCTTTTTTATGCAGATTTGCAGAGCTCTTGCTTACATTCATAATAGTATTGGTGTTTGCCACAGGGATATAAAACCTCAAAACTTATTGGTTTGTTGTCTCCCCCGCTTTGCTAAATTTGTTCTATTGGTGTTTGAGTACAGCTCAATCAGTTTTTAAATATGATGATTGGCTGAAAAACGTTGTCTAGAAACTGTGGTGTTTCACCTTAATGATCTAAAAGGATCACCAGGAGTTTGGTAGGGAAAAACAATCTCGCTACCTAGTGTGTGCATGCTAATATGTTATAATGTAAAATATGACACTTATGCTGAGGATCTTTGCTGTTGCAAAAACTTAATTGTAATGGGTCTTTAAGATTATGGAAGCACTATTATCTCCTTTTTACTTGATGATTTTCATATTTCCACCTTGATGTCCTTTGTCTTTGAGTGAAAAGGTGTCTTGTTATTCATTTTGAGGAAGACTTAATTTCCCTTCTTATCTTTGTTTGCATATAAGGCTGGGTTTATCTACCATTATGTAGTATTAACTCATTAATTCCATGGTTTCTTGTGACAGGTCAATCCCCACACCCACCAGCTAAAACTTTGTGATTTTGGAAGTGCAAAAGTTTTGGTATGTACAAATTATAATGTTAAACCTTTTTTTGTTAGAAGCAATATAAGTGTTCGTAGGTCTAATTCTTTGATTTTACTTTTCCAGGTAAAAGGGGAACCAAATATATCTTACATCTGTTCTCGGTACTATCGAGCACCTGAATTGATATTTGGTGCAACTGAATACACCACAGCCATTGACATCTGGTCTGCTGGCTGTGTTTTGGCTGAGCTAATGCTTGGACAGGTAGATAGGTTTCCTGCCTCTGTTTTTGTTATAAATATGTAATTCTCTTTATTACTTAACTATTTCTCCTCATTTCAGCCTCTGTTTCCCGGTGAGAGTGGAGTAGACCAGCTTGTTGAAATTATTAAGGTAAATTTTAGTTCAAAATATACTCATTAATTGTTTATCCCACCTTTCTTTGTGCTTTGAGTACCCTTTTAATTTTTACCTGATTTGTTTGATTGTGTTGCAGGTTTTAGGTACACCTACAAGAGAAGAAATAAGGTGCATGAATCCTAACTACACAGAGTTCAAATTTCCCCAAATTAAAGCTCATCCATGGCACAAGGTAGTGACATTGAGATGCTATGTCATTTCTTAACTTTGTAAAAGAATCGATGTCGAATATATGATATTGATCAATGTATCATCGATGACCAGATATTCCATAAGCGAATGCCACCAGAAGCTGTGGATCTTGTTTCACGATTATTGCAGTACTCACCTAACCTTCGTAGTACAGCTGTAAGTATCAAACTGGTTACCAACTCTCGTATTCTTTTCTCCATGTACTCTGTATTTTTCTTCATTTTAAATGGAAAAAAATTCAATTATGAGATTCCCTTAAAAGTTGTATTCATATTTAGGTGTAGGACTTTGATCCGGCATGTCATAAATTATTTTTCTATACAGATCGAGGCTTTGATCCACCCTTTCTTTGACGAGCTTCGCGATCCCAACACCCGCCTACCCAATGGGCGTTTTCTTCCTCCGCTATTCAACTTCAAGCCTCATGGTAAGCAACATACCAACATTGCTCGGATACTTCTACAATTTTACAAAGTTATTTAATCAGGCAACTGATAATTGTTGCTGTCCTGCCATTTTCAGAACTGAAGGGAGTGCCTGTGGATATGCTAGTGAAGCTGATCCCCGAACACGCAAGAAAACAATGCGCCTTCCTTGGATTATGAGGCAAGTTATCTCTTCTTCATGTCCCCGTCTTACTGAAACGGCGTCCGTCGATTGTAGAGAATCAGGTAGTGGATTATATACAGTTAATATCATATGGGAGCCATATTAATTGCATTTTTCACCCTCAATGTTTTATTTTGGTCCCTCATTGTTTTTTATAACAATCTGTTCTTTTGTTCTAGTTTTTGTAGAAAGGAGACTTGAGACTGTCTGCTACTATAATTGAAGATGTTAAATATTATTCGAATCGTTACCCAGAATCTGCATCTTGTTCGTGTTTAGTTACTAAATTGTTTTCTGTATCAACCCAAACTATAAGCAGATTGGCAATCCAGTCCCAGACGAGTGGTTATGCACAGGGGCAGAACCAAAAAATTATTTAAAGGGTAATATTTTTCTAAACGATATTTAAGGAGCGTAAAATTATTTATAAAAGGTTGTTATTTTTATATATAAAAATTATATAAGAAATATAATTTTCTAAAAATTTTGAGGTGTTGGTAGATACCCTATTTTTACATGTGTCTCCCCGTGGTTAGCATTATTAAACGATTGGAGGAATAAAAATCTTCTGTATCTTTTTAATTTTAATATTAAAAAATATTAGAAAAATAAATTTTGAAATTTAAATTATAAACCTTTTTCTCTAAAAAATTATATCTTACTTTCAGTTTTTTCTAACTATAAATTTTAAAATTAAATTCTAAATTTATTTTTTAAAGTGAGACATTATAAAGATATTATTAAGGACGATTTTTATGCGCGTGGTGGACATAAACTCATAATGGTACTCTTCTCTTGACTTTTGGCATTGAGACATTTTACACGTTGCAACGTGTAAAATGTCGAAATTTCCTCTATAACTAAACGATTTCACACACGTTAATGTGGAACATGGTTATGTTTATTATTATTTTTTTGATAAAACTAGTTTATGATAATCAAAATTATCTGAAACATTTAATTATATCATTTAACGGAATTAATTTATAATAAAAGCTTCTTTTATTTTTTGAAATGAAAATAAAAAAGAAAGTAGTCTCACTTTTACATGTACTTAGAGTCATGTGAAATGTTGATGTACTAAAGTATATAAAATTACGTATAGAATTGGTATATCAACTGTCAAGCATTGAGGATTAAAAAAAATTATCAAGTATTATAACATGTTTTTTTTAATATTTTGGTACATATATTTTATTTTTATGTTTTTTTAAAGAGGAGGGAAAGAAAGGATTTTTTATTTAATTTTTTGTAAAGATTGAATTTGATATTGATATGATTAATTAATGTGACACTCTTTTGATTATCTCGTGGATTTCTTTGTTTTAAACTCTTGAACTGGATTTAGATACAAGCTTGCAGTCACCGCCCTTTTTACGATTGAGTTATAATATGTATTTTTTAATGTTGTTTGTTTTTAATTTTTACGTTTTAGCGTCAAAATTTGATAATATTTGTATATATTTTATTTTGAACATTTGAGTTAAAACTTTTATATTTTTTATATATGATGTAGATATATCAGTTTTCATGTTTTTAAGAATATGTCCGAATCAAATTTATTTTGTGAATTATAAACTCTTATAATATTTTTGATTTTTTTTCTTTTAATAAAACTATCATTTTTATATTAAAATGATAAATTATCATGCCATGTACAATATGTAATGTGTGTTTGTTGGAAACCCGCAGGACGAAAAAGGATCCATGCCAACAAAATGGATCGTACAGCTTGACCTTGACCTCTCTTTTCTTTTATGATTTCTTCACTCTCAGAAGAAGCAACCCAGAAGCAGCACTCTCCTGCTCTCTCTCTCCGCGTGCTCTTGGTCTAAACTTAAAAAAAAAACATGGAGACTGGTAGCTTTGACAGCAAGAAGAGGAAGATTTGCCATGAACATGAAGACGACGACGAAGACGAAGAAGCAAAGATTGAGAAATTCTATGCCATCGTCAACACCTTACGAGAAGCACGTGATCGTTTCATCATCAACAACAACAAGAAGCGAAAGCTTGAAGAAGAAGTGAAGCATGTTGGAGTTTGGAAGCCCTCGTTTCAACCTCAAGATTTCATGCAAGAGGCCGACGTCGATAAGACGAACCAACCCGCTGCTACTTCTCAAACCAAACAAGGAGAACCTGGTAAGGATCTGAAACACGAGGTTAAACAAGGCTTAGACCTTACCCTTTCACTTTAGACTTCTGGATCCAAGTTTGTGACTGCATTTTCCACTCCAAATCCAGCATTCAACCTTTCTTCTGCTACGTTTAACTTTCATGTTCATTGTTGTACTCTTTGGACAATCATGAATTTAACGGCACTTGTTGATATTCTGATATTTACATCACCTGCAATGTAAAACTTTACGCAAAGTAGATGAATATTTGAGATTAACAGTAAAGATTTTAAAAATTATCACTCAAAAAAATAAAAATAATTTTAATCCTTTATTATTTTCATCTAGAGACTAAGAGGAAAGACTCCAATTTAATGACATGTAATGGTATCTAAAGACACTTATAGAGTTTTTTATCTAATATTTTTGGACTATCAGTGTTTTAGGCCATGAGTTCTAAATCAACTAAGAACACCTTTTATTTTCTCTAACGTCTCTCTTCGCCTTCTCTCTAGACAAGATTATGACTTAGTGAAAAAGTAATGTAAAACTCTTTATCCGACTCGAACATTTCATCAGACATGAAAATGTCACTATTGTATAACAAAATATTTTTGATTGTATAAATATTTTCTGCACGAAGTATTTTCTGATTAAATGTCGATACTTATTGTATAAATATTGATATTTAATGTAAGTATAAAAATCAAAACTTATATACATAATATTGACACCTTATCTGCATATATCAATACCTGCACGAAATTTATATATTTTGAACCGTTTAAATAACTTTACATGCTTCAAATCATATAGAAACCTAACATAACCTATATAAACATTGTTTATGCATTAAGAATGAAATATAAACCTACATATTAAATTAAAATCATCATTCAAATTAAATTTAAAATGCTATGTAATTTATGGCTTTTTAACTATACACAACTACATATCAACCATCCTTTCTTAATCAACTTACTTTTTTCTCTCTTCAAAACACTTGTGAACTTGTCAAAATACAGATATCATCTTATATGAATTCGAATCAATATTATTTTAAAAATATAATACAAATATTTTTAATTTTATAAAATACATGCTAACCTTAATTAGTTTACATTTTGGATTTTGGACTCAACAAATTAAGCTATATTATATCCCCACATCATTAAAACCAATGTTGGGCCTTTCAAAGCCCATCAATTTCTAATGCCAGTCCATCCATTTAAATAATGGTTACCGACCCAAAACACAATATAATCTATAATTTTTTTAATCAAAAAATAATTCTTTAATTTTTCAAATTTTTCTTTAATTTTTTATACTTGATCATAGTTTTTATATACTTTGATATTTTTTTTTGTCCTTGTGATACGAAATTTTTTGTCTTATTATACACTTTTATCTCATGTTCAGCGGTGAATCCATACTTTGAATGGAGTGGGCTCGTGTCCACCTTAAACTTTCTAAAGTTTATATATTTAACCTAATTTTTTAATTGGCATAAAGATGATTTTAACCCTTAACGTTTATAGTTTTTATCGTTTTGGCCCTTATTCTTTTTGGGGATAAATTTAGCCCTTAACTTATATCTTTTTGACAAATAGCTTATTTTTTAACTAGCTTGATGAATGGACCATTAAAATTTAACGATAATATATATATAGAATATAATTTTAAATGACATGGAATGTAACCTATCATATATATATATATATGGAATATAATTTTATTCTAATATAAAACAATTAAACAAATAAAATATTAAAAATTAATTAATTCTAAAATAAAAATTATAAAACATTCTTAACCCTAACTACAATAAAATCAAAATCTTATTCGAATTATGTTTATATTTTTTATTATATTTTAAAATTAAAAAATAAATAACATATTTTTTAAAATTTCTACATAATTATTATGACACGATTGTCTCATGTAAATCTTTTTTCCGTAAATTTGGTTTATTGTATGTAATATTTAAGATTAAATGTGATGGATTTTGTATTATTTAAATTATTGTCTAGAATTTAACATTTAAAATATTTGTTATATAATAAAAAATAAATATTATTTTAGTTTATGATATTTTATTTATATAATACTATTCCCGTTATTTTTTATTTGTTCATACATCTCAAATAAAAAATAATTACAATATACTATGATTACAAATTCTAAAATAAAAATATAAACACAATTCGAATAAGATTTTGATTTTATCGTAGTTAGGATTAAGAATGTTTAATAATATTTTATTTTAAAATTAATTAATTTTTAATATTTTATTTGAATTTTAATTATTTATATTTTTATATTAGAATAAAATTATATTCCATATATATGTATTTGATAGGTTACATTCCATTTCATTTAAAATTATATTCCATATATATATATATATATCATCGTTAAATTTTTAACGGTCCAGTCATCAAATTAGTTAAAAAATAAGGTATTTGTCAAAAAGATATAGGTTAAGGGCTAAATTTATCCCAAAAAAAGAATAAGGGCCAAAACGACAAAAACTATAAACGTTAAGGGTTAAAATTATCTTTATGCCTTTTTAATTTTATGAATTAATTTTTAAATTTTTCTAATATTTAAGCTTTGTGTCCATTCTAAGATTTCGGAATTTCATATATGCCCACCCACAAATAAATTTTTGAATCTGTTACTACTTATATTACAATTTTTACCTATATTTATGATAAATTTTACGTTCTCGGATGAGAAATTAAAATAATTTCTTTAAAATTATAAAATTAAAAAAAAAACATTAGACAAAGTTATCTAGAACATCATCATAGCAACAAGAAAATGTGTCAAAATAGTTATGAGGAATCACATTTGTCACAATCTTTTTTCAGAAAACTAGTTTTTTTTTTTGCCACTTGATTTTATTTCTAAGATTACTTTAAGACAAAGTAATACATTATTCCCATTTTTCGTGGCACCAACCAAAGTATTTACGATGAATATGAATATAAAAGCCAAAGTACATATTATTTCCTTTATGATTTTTCAATGTAATAAATTAAAAACTATTAGCAAAATAATTTGTAAGCTTAAAATTTTAAATCTTATTCTATATTTATATAAGATTTAGTTGAATAAAAATAAAATATTTTAACGATAATAATTAGATTTCTATGAAAGATAAGTAAAGCAAAAAGTTCATTTCCCTTCCTTTTTTCTTTCAAACCCTACATAATTAAATATTGCAGTGCAAGAGTTGCTATCACAGTTTTCATTTCAATGGAGATTGTTTGTGTTAGTGCAAAAGTAGAGGACA
Organism: Abelmoschus esculentus; assembly: GCA_035048815.1. NCBI lineage: Eukaryota > Viridiplantae > Streptophyta > Magnoliopsida > Malvales > Malvaceae > Abelmoschus > Abelmoschus esculentus. The sequence continues at coordinate 2,681,449 of JAUCBN010000027.1, read as the reverse complement.
TGGTTATTTTATTCACTGTTATGAATGTGCAGACACCGAGGCTCGTATTTTTTAAGATTCAAATGGTAAAAAAAATTATCGGCACAAAAAAAGTAACATACTGAAAAACGAATTTCATCCGAAAACGAAAGAAAACATTCGGTATATAAATTTTAGTGATAAAAAAATTAATATCTAAACTCTAATTTCAGGTTCAAAATAGATTCAAGAATAATTTATCATACTTGAGTTTTTAGTATCCACAACATTTTTCATGATTGAATTCATGTGGTTCAAAATAAAGCTCTGGAGTGATTCATTTTGGTCAACTGATGCGTCCAATCCTGAAACTCAGATCACCAAATTTCTGGGATTTTCTGCAATATTCATGATGTTTTTGAAAAAATGGAGATTGATTCAAATAGTGAAATCATTTATGGAGCTGTTGGATGAAATCATGAAACTGTACTCACTCTCAGAGGACAAAGATACTGAAATCATTCCTCTTGTCCATTCAAGTCAATGCTGTTGAAAGCAACAACACGTCGTCCACATTTCCCCTTCTGCATTTGAGAATGCAAGAGTAGGACCTACATATCTGCAGCTTGGTTCAATGCTTGCTTGGAAACAAATTCTGGCCTTTGCTTTTTCTTCTTTAAAGACAAAACCCCATCTTTTCATCTCTATCTGGTGTTCCAAAATGCTGTCTCCTGTTTTTGTTGTCATGCTTTCATGATTGCACTGGAAAATGGAGCTGATGACTAATGACAGGACAGTTCTTAGTTAAGTGAATGGTGATTAGGGATGCATTCATGGTTTGGTATGAGTTTAAGATATAATTAGAAAAGGGTATAATCGAATACTGGCCGAAATGTTACTTAAACGATAAGTTTCGAAATTTGTTAATTACTATGTATAATTGTGGCAAGAACAACTGAAGGAATCTGATGTTACATATAAACTTGGGATTTAAAGAAGGAAGAGGAACATTTTACAACAGTGCTAAGCCAAGCCAATGGACAAACTGAAAATAAAGACTGGGAAACGAAAAAACCATTTGAACACACATATTACGAGCAGATATTATGGAGATATTTCGATAATTTTTCCCATCTAACCCGATCGTGGGTTAAGAGGGCTCCTCCCCAGGTTAGATGGTTTTGGTTCCCCGGTCCTTGGACTGTGTTGCTGTGACCCCTTTCCATTGGCACGAGGGCTTCTCTCGCCTTTCAGCTCACTTAGACGTGGGCTATGACACGAGAGGCGCGGGCTTTGCCGGCTTCTTATGTCATTTGCTGGTGTAGCAGTGGAGCTTGTGATTTTAGGACTGCAAGTATGCCTGAATTCACCTCGGCTTCTTGTAATAACTTCGTCTAATATCTCACTGTCCCCTGCATAGGATGCTCCATGTCCCAGCTCTGTCTCCTGTAAGGCAAAGTTTAAATGGTTAACAAAGCAATGGAAACCGAGTAAAGCTCGATCGTAAGAGACGAGTATCTTACGGTGGCAAGATTATATGGCAAGGCAGGCGCCTCTTCATACTCCGCTGCGTCCAAATCATAAAGATGTGCCCCTTTGAAAAACTTGGGCAGGATGTATTGTCTTACTGGAACTAAAAGCATGATCATCAAGGGAAACATAACACCAGCGATCGGAACCCAGGTTAAGCCGAAGCATACGAGCAGATAAGCAGTTTGGAAAATGGTAAACATTGCAATTGTCTTGAATGGGACAGTTTCCACAAAGGTTGCATGTTGCTGCTCAAGGACTCTGCAGGAAATAGAAAAAAACTCAGTTTATTTAAGATGGACAACGGATACATTAAATTATAAGTGTAAATGTCTCTTGAGTATCTTACTTGTATCTTCTGCTTGGTGCAGTGAAGAGCAATAAGATCCTTTCCCAAAATTGGTTACCCGGTAAGCTTTCGATAGCCATGAAGGCGAAGTAGCCCCAGAGGACTGAAGTCGGGATCCTTTTAAGGATCGGCATTGCTGGAACACATCCTCCTACCATGGTCGCTTGAAGCAAGTTGCTGAGGCGCTGCTCTTTTACTTCAACTGGCAATAGATCATCAATCTCTTTCTCGATATCGAATAAAGTCTCATCGATAGGGGCATCGATGTTGCCTGTGCATGTAGCAGCTTGAACGGTTGATTCTTTTAGTTCATGTAGTCCCTGCTCACAACAGGACAGTTAGAGAACTCAAAATCTTAAATTTTATTACTTCATTAGTTAATCATGGGTGCAAATGCAATCATACCCGAGCTGCAGGCTCCTGGTGAACTAAAGGTGTCTGCATTTGTTGATAGGCTTCTTGCATATTTCCATACAATTGTCCCAAGCTAGCATTCTTTCTTATACAGTTGCGCGCTGTTGCAACCAGTCGATTACGAAGCAGCTGCAACATAACCAAAAATCAGTCTCCATTGATCATTAAATAAGACCAAACAAATAGGTTTAAAAAATCTCCAGTTTCGCCTATTCCAGGGCTTAAAAGAACTTATACTTGATGTTTGAGAGTAGCCAAGCTCTTGGTATGCATCGGAGATTGTGGAATGACTCCGTTTGCCGGAGGGATGCCGATAAGACCACATAACAATGTCTGCCACCAAGAAACAAGCAAATAAACGAAGTGTTTGAAGAGCAAATTTTAGATGTAGGAAAGCAAAATAGAAAGAACTGCTTACCAGGAATCCCAAAAGAAGTAGATCATAATGGTAACAAGATGGCTTTCTCAGATTAAACTCTTTCTGTTGAGCAAGTTGAGATGCTACACTATGGTCAAAGTAATAGAGCACTGCAATCATTGTGGCCGGAATGAAGGCTCCGATAATATAGACCACCGGAACATTTAGCATGTCCTGTCATTTTTTTTCAAGTTCTGTGTTAGTTTATAGACAGATTATAGATACGCAGTATTGATTGGCAATTGAACTTGGTTAAACATGCCTTGATAACTGTCCAATTTTCATAAGCACCAGGAGACCACGGATTGGGGCTGAAGAGACGACGGGGGACTCCTTTCGGAACACTACCCGAAGGTATGTAAGACACGGCTGTCCACACAAGTACCATAAGTGGCACACCATAGTCTGCTATAAAGCTTCTAAGCCAACCTTTCAATAACAAAAGCTTCTTTTAAGTTTTCAAAAGCAAATGATGCCATACATAAAAAAAGAATAAACGAAAGGCGATCGAGGAAAATTAACTTACCTGACCCGTAGCGCCATGACCGTGCTTTTCGGCTTCTTAATGCTGACAAAAGAAGGCCAAACGACAGAACCAAAGCAAACATCCCATTAGCAAACCTCCATGAAGGTAAAAATTCTGTCATTTTCGGGTTTTCATGTCTCGGAATTCGGAACTCTTCCACAAGACCCTGTATATAAGAATTATTACAAGTAGAACAACTTTAATCTGGTATGATTTATAGTAGAAAATTATCAGCAGAGGATGAAAACTGTTCTTACTTTGATAGCTTGCTGCATAAACAACATAGCTATAAGCAGACCGAACAGTTCGCCCGCCACACGGGTAAACCTGTTGATAATGGAACAAGCTCCCAAGATAGACAGTAAGAACAGCAAGCCTGCAGTCCACACACATACCCTGCAAGATTAAGGGAAAAACAGAACAAACAGACAACTTTGTCAAATATAGCCGCAAATGCATAAAGTAGAGTTGACATAAATCATAAATGTATATTAACATGGTATTTGGCTAATTATATTAACATGGTGCTGATAAATATACCCTACATAATTGAAGAATATTCTTGCTGGGGTGCTGACAAATATATTAACATGGCATGGCTAAATAGGCTAATTATTGATGAAAAGAAAAGTAGAGTTAACAGCTCACCATCCGGTCCATGCCAGAAACAGGTCCCGACCCAAATCAGGTATGTCTTTAGCAAAGTTGAACATAAATGTATACATAATGACAGTTGGCTCGGCAACTCCTAATATCAGCAAAGGTTGACCTCCGATTATCGAGTGTATGATCCCGCAAAGTGCCGTGGATGCCAAGGTTTGAACTGCTGTAAGAACTCCATCTGTAGATTGCAAAAAAAAAACAAGATATATAGGAATTCAAATGCAACAAAACCGGAGATTTAAGTGTTTAGAATACCAGTGTTTCTCTCAAGCTGTTCACCAAATGAAATGACGGGAATTGCAGAAGCAAAGAAAATGTAAGTGGTTGGAGCCAGAATCCTGTAATTCAAATCACAGTTTGAGCCGGCAGCCTAAAGATGCAAGCGTAATACTTTTACGAGCACTGCATTATATATGTATATATATATACCTGAAGCCTGCTTTAAAACCACCAGTCCAATCTTGCTTGTAACACATCAATCTTCCTCTCAAGTCATCTTTGATGCCTTTTAAAGGCACAAAGGTCTCCTCCATGGTTAGTTTTATGTATATGAAACTCTAAACAAATGGCTCTTTCGTTTCCTCTTCCTTCAATAATCTCCTATGACAGTAAAAAAAAAAGCAAGAAAACAAGACGGAAAGACTTGGGAATATTCAGGAATATCTGAAAGTTACATGACTTTTGAGAGCTCGAGAGCAAATATGAAAGCTTTAGCGGTGACAGATGATGGCCATGGATACGAATATTCAAAAAAGAGACACCAAATTACATAATTGTATGTCTGGAGAAGACTGAAACATTAAAAGGAAAACGAAGAACTGAAGAAGAAGATGAAGAAGAAGACAGCGTTTGGCTTAGAGTAGCTTCTTAGATTCAATGTATGGGAGTAGCAGGAGGACAGGAAGGATCCAAATATATAGGCCCTTGAAAAGTGGAGGTGCGTTTGGTGCAGCGGACAAGACAACCCTGTGGGTGTAATTTAGAATTTTAATATACATCATAAATAACATAAAAAGAGAAAATAAAAAAAAATGGCATGAATATTAGAACTTCATCGTCATTCTTTTGACAAGATGGTGATCCTGTGCTAACCTAAGGTCGTCCATTTTTGACAAAATGGGGTCTCGTCATGTCATTATTCACAGTGACTGTCTCGGCTGGACCCATTATCTGTTTTGCTGTCGACAATTTGATGAATTCCAAAAGAAAAATAGTTTACGTGCATGATTTTGATACACGACATATACATAATCGACTACGTACGTATAGTTTGATTATATACCTTGTCACTTCCATTAAAAGATGACGTTAAAAATCATTAATATTTAATTAAATAATTATTTTAATTTTTTAGGGTAAACTGCAATGGATGTCCCTTAATTATGGGTATAGTTACATTTGATTACTCATTTATTAAAGGTTACATTTAGATCATTTATTTATAAGTAAAATTATATTTGGGTCACTCTTTATATTTGAAAAAAAGTTTATCAATTCGTATATTAGATTAATTAATGATTTCAAATAAAGTACTCTAATGTTAGCAATGGTATACAAGTAATTTAGAAGAAAAAAAGATCAAATTGATGTACTTTTTCAAATACGAAGGGTGACCCAAATGTAATCTTACTTATAATTAAGTGATCCAAATATAACTTTTAATAATTGGGTGACCCAAATATAATCTTACCCATAAATAAGTGTCCCAAATATAACTTTAAATAATACCATAATTAAGTGAACCTTTGTTGTAGTTTATTTTTTATATAGTATATTAGTTTTAAATGTTTCATTTGCTTTGATTTGTTGCTTGAAGGGTAAAGCAAGGTTGGCACTTTAATTAGTCAAACGCTCAAGCCTCAACCCTGCATAGGAACTTATAAACATAAAAGAGTTAATTACTTATTTATCCTTTAATCAGTAATATAAGATTAAATTTAGTAATTTACGTATCCATAGATGGAATTAAGAAGGGATAAAGAAAGATAATCGTTCCTCATCTTTAATATTTTTTGTTTAAAATTTTTAAAATTTAATTTATTTATGTTTATACTTTTAATCATTTAAATTTTACTTCAACCCTAAATTCTAACTCGTACCATGACTCCTATTAGTATGTGTTCATCCATGTGCAGTGAACAACTCATAGAGGAAATAAAATAAGAAAAGTCAAATGCTTATGCAAAAAGAAAAATATTTTTTAAACTCAATTATGGAATCTATTTTTATTGAATTCGATGAGATATTAATTCCAAGACTTATTATTTTGTTAAATTATCATATTTTGATTATATTATTTTAATTATTTGCATGCTATCGAATTTTTAAAAAAATATATTTAATATTTATAAATTTATTAATTTACGTGTAACACTGCCTTAAACTTTTGATTATTACATTATTGATTTTTATTAGAAATAAAGTAGTAATATTTTAGGGGGGAAAACACTTCACCACTTGCCGCCTCATGAGCTTCTCATTATTGCTCATCAAAATAGTTTATAGATGAAAGATTCTCGAACCATTGATTAAAAGGTCTTATTACGTATAGATCAAGTATTATACTGTATTTAAAAAAAAAATAAATTAAGATGTAAAATATTTTCAATATTTATTTTATTTTATTTTAACTGTTGGCTTAGCTAAAAAATAAATTATCTTAATATTCAGTATTGATTACACCCTTACTCTCTTGTATGAAAGAAGTTGTTAGGCTTAAAGGAAGATCTTGTTATGATAGGGAGTATCTAAGGAGGGTACAAAGCTACAATGGTTTGGAAAATTCTACGGCATAAACAACCTAAGGTACTCTGGTATAAGGTCGTTTGGGAGGTTTCTTGTATCCCCGTTATTCTTTCGTTTCATGGTTAGTTATTTTGGATAGGTTGTCGACAAGGAGTCGAATGGTGCGATGGGGATATCATGGAGACCTATGATGTTTATTCTGTGGCATCAATTGTGAGACTCGGGACCATTTGTTTGGTGAATGTGTGTATTCAAAGAATCTTTGGGCGATGGTTATGCAAGGATGCGAACTACTTTTATCTTTTGGATGTTGGAATGATTTTTTCGAATGGACCTAACAAATCGAAATAATAGATTACATGGAAAGGGTATGAGGTCGGAAACTGATTTGTTTGTTCTTATAAAATTAAATGTGGAATAAAAAATCTCAGGATACAATAGGATTGAATATAATGATATTTGTATAGGTGCGAATTGGGGGATTAGCTAGTTTTTTTTCTTTTTGGGTTTATTCATTTAGGGTTTATTGATGTAGATATTTTTTTTGTATGATGGTTTTTGAATAATACAATCTCATTTATCCAAAAAAAAATATATCAAATTATATATTAAAAAACTAAATATTATTGAATTAAAATGTTTTTCCATCCAAGAAAATTATATAAGTTATTAAATTAAAGTCAACATTTGAAGGTGATTTGACTTTAATTATTGCAACCAATGAAATAACTTGTATGGCAAGTAATATTATATACATATATTCACTTTTTTAAAAAGAAAAAGAAAGTCTTTGCGTTTAATTTTTATAATTAAAGTTTTATAATTTCTTCTCCCATTTGTCTTTCATGATAAAACAAAATGTTGCACTTCCTCTCACTTTCACTTTCAACATCATATAAATATTTTATTTTTATTTTTTTAAATAAAAACAACACTTTTTATTTGTTTATTTATTATTTTATTATTATTGGTTGTACTTTTTTCAGTGTTGCAAGCACAGTTGTCCATTCTGTTTTTTTTGGCTCGGTACTCTCGTTCTGATTAGGGGTGAAGTAAGATTAGGTATCCGACTAATTTAAATAGAATTGGTCATGGTTTCGGTAATTATCAGTTCTTAAAAACTAAAATCAGTCCTATTAAGAATCGATCTCGTTACTGATGGGTACCGATTTCAATACCGGGTACCTGATCAATTAATTTATTCTTTCAAAAAATTGAATAATCGGAGAAAAAATAATTCAATCATCAATAATAATATTAAATAATAAAAATAGAATACTATAAACTTAAAATTAAATTTTAAAACTAGTCATACTCATAATATTTGTACATAAAGAGAAAATTTGATAAGAAAAAAAAATAATATTGTATATTTGGTATTAGTCCCGATCCTACCGAGTACCGGGTCTAAAAAATCAAGATCCAGCATAACCGAAACTTAAATTTTAAATCCAATCCTGATCTCATCGGAACCAATACCAAATAAAAATTCATCAAGTCTTATCGAGTTCGAAACTGGATAATTAGATTTTTTGCCCACCCCTAATTCTGACCATAAATTAGAGTCATAAAAACTTTAGTATTTCAATTCAATTAAAATTTTAATATTAAGGTATTTCAAAAATTATCAATTGATATTAATGAATGGAAATCCCATATTTTTTAGTGTACTATTTTAGTTTTAATAAAATGTACGTACATACGTATTCATAATTCAAATACTCTGAGACTTATTTTATATATTTATAATTAAAAATCATCGTACCAACATTTTATTATTATAATAACAACATTGTATACGTATAAAATACACACAAAAGAATACAGTATGCGATATAAAGTATATCACTTTTGGATTCATTTGTTCTTTTCTTTTTGCTCAAAGGATTCACGATTAAAATATATAAAAGTATATTATATGCCTTAATTTTCTAATAAAAACTAGACTAATCTGGAATTTCAATTCAAAAGCATCTGTCAACAACCAATAATAATAATAAAATGTCAATAATATCATGGTTGGTAATTAGTATTATATAGGGTATATTATCATGAAGCTCACTTTATTTTCATTAGGTCTTATTTTAGTTACAGATTTTAAAATATTATAATTTAATCAAATATATTATTAATTTATTATATTTTAATCATTGAACTCTTAATCATCGGATAAATGGTATGACACTGTATGGTGGCTGAGTTGGCATTTTTAGGAATGATATATTTTTTTTTTTTTGAAATTAACGGATTCGATTCGATAACATTGATTTTTAATCGATTCAGGTCGTTAAAAATATGAACCGCATTTAAGCTCTTGTCGAGTCTAATAATCAAATGTTAATCAAATTTAGATTGAATTAAACTTAAATAAGTTATGATTTATTTAATCTCATTTACATTCCAAAAGAGACCATCTTTCTCTCTAATCAGTAATTAACTTAAGTTTTAATTTTATTTCTCTTGATTAAAGATGAATTAATAATCAGATTCATTTAATAAGTAAAGATTTATGCTTAAGCAATAAATTTTATTGAATACGTTTTCAAATATTATTTAACTTTTTAATAAATAAATTTAATCCAATTTTAAAAACTTATTCAAATATAATAAAAATAAAGTTACCTTTAAAATAATCAGTTTATTATTTTTTCAAATATTATTTCAGCTTTTAATAAATAAATTATTGTACCCTCTCCTTTTCCCTTTCACATTCAATACACCGGGCAAGGGTGGAGTAGCTGAGGAATGATTTTGTCTACTTTATTTGGTGCTCATAATTGAAATTTGAGAGGCTGAGACGGAACCAGCAGTAAGTAAGGTTTGATCAATCATTTTCTCTATATGAAGCCACAAATTTAAGAAGTGGTAGCTACATTAATGATGATGATGATGTGGTCTTTTTTAGTAGTACAAAACAATTTAAAAAATACATAACAAGAGTTAGGGTTTAGGGTTTAGGGTTTAGGTTTAGGGTTTTACTTTCACCAACAGCATTACTACTTTTTATCAGTCTGACCATCAAGATCGGTACTGTTTTCTACAGAAAAAGTCTAAATTGATATCCACCTTCCACTACAGCCTCATATATCTTTTACAAAGCAATCAGACACTGAGTCGAATCAGATACAACGCATGTCTGAGTTCCACAAGTTACAAAAAGTAACATGTCATGATTCATTCTATCAACCCAACTACAAAACAACGGCCTGACTTTAAGACATAATTTGTTATAAACATGATTAAGCAGAGTATTAATCAAGCCTTACAAAAGCTCTACAACTTCATTTGTGGCGTAGATTAGTGGTCGAAACTCGAAACCACCCGATTCGAAGCTTCACTGTAATGAACTCCAGTGCAGATGGTTGAACCGGGCTGGCTGGCCACTTGTTCCTTTTTTATTGTAATTATTTTGAGGCCCCCCCATAGCCACAACAAGACAATGGTTGCATCTTTTAGAGCAGTTCTCATTTCTTTACAGAAGTTACATAATCCTTGATTGAATGCTTTCACAAGATCGTCTCGGACGCGCAGAAGCATCCGATTCTATCGACATTGGCCTTTACTTGGGGGTGTAATGGACCTATGTCTGTAGGTGTAAAACAAAGAAGATTCTGTTAGAAACCATTGGTTTGATGAAATGAGATGGACTCACTTGGATACCATAACATTGTCACAAACTTGCATGCAACAGATAGCTTGGCCTAACTGCATCTTCTAAATTCTTGAACTAAAACAATACTCTGAAAATGAGGTAATACATTGATAATGGTAGGGGTCTGCATCTTCTAAATTCTTGAACTAAAACAATACTAGAATTGATAATAAGGGGTCTGCAAGGGCTGCACTGTGAAATACCAATATGCACCAGTGCATAAGGTCATATAAATGTGGTTGAGTACGTATAATTATTCCGAGCCTGTTCACGAACTTTTTGAGTCGAGCTTGAATCGGCTCGGTTCGACTCATTTACTTGAACCGAACTTTGACCGAGTCAAACTCGAGTAGCTCGCGAGCTGGTCAGGCTCGTTATCACCCCTAGCAAATCCATTCACTTAAAATGCTTCTGAAGTCTTCAACTTGAAGCACTAGTTCGTTCAATGCCTTAACTGACAGGCTATTGGAAGACTCAACTCCGTTCATTCTCTCTGGTCTCATTCTCATGTCTAGTTCTGTTCTTCCAAGGTTCAGAGATTCCTATTTTGTAATCCTATCATCACCCCCAGCCTCAAATGCTCATAAAATGCTTCAATTCTTCCTATGGTCAGAGCCCAAAACTCTCCTGGTATGAATGCCTAGCTTAGCTAGAAACAGCGGTGGTTCTAAAGATGTTTAATAGGTGCGGTCACAATGTCAAATACTAAAATCTTACAATTAACTTTTAAAATTATTTTTTATAATATTTTTAAAAATAAATTTCAAAATTAATGTTAAACTAACCCTAAAGTTTAACATATTACTAGATTATTAGTTTAGAACATCTAATATCATTACGGTGTTTTCTCTCATATTGAACGTGTTGGGAAATCAGATTATTTCGACAATAGCTTATGAATACTAATATCAAATTTATTTAAATTAGATTGTGCTACACTTACTTTCAAAGTGAAAGATAATATTTTATTTTACAAAACTATCTAATAATGATTATGACTCAATTGGTATCAAATTTAGGTAAAATTATATTAAATACAAATTAATTTAGGATAAGCGTTATCATCTGATTGGATGATTATATTTATAAAAATAAATTGATAGAGTGTATAAGTAATGGAGATCGAATATATATATTTAACCGAATTTATTTAACTATCGCACTAGTATTTTCTTTAATTTTTTAATGATTTATACATATTTTAATAATTAAATGATTTTATTGATAAAATTAAAAAATTAGTAATCAAAATAAAACATTCTCATAATTAAGTGATTATAGAAGTAGTTTGTCCTCAGCCGAATAGATGAAAATATGATAGATTTTTTAATCTACTTTACTACATTAATGAAAACAAAAATATAAAGGTACTAAATTGGAAAACAGTTAAACGTTAGGGGGCGAAAAGTTTATTAAGCCGTAGACAATGCGCAAACTCTGTTAAATTGGAAAGGACAAGTCCTTTGGTTTTTGATATAGAGAAGTGTAGATCTTCGCTTCTCTCCTTCGTTCGACTCTGCTTATTAATCGCTCGCATTTCTCTCAGGTAAGTCTCTCTCTCCTCTCAAAACCAATGGAGATTTTATTTTCTTACTTTAATATGTTCTAATTTAGCTTATCTCTCCAGATCTGCCTTTGTTCTTTTAGATTTGACTTCAATTTCAGTTTATTGCATAGTTTTATCTGATCTGTGTCTTGGAAGCCTCGTAAGTTCGTTAATTTGTTCTGATCTGCATTTTTGAATCGAATTTATGTCGTAATTGATCGGGTTTAGATTTTGTTGATCTGGATCAATTGAATCACACGGTACTATGTTTGTTTTGAATTTTGACCAATGATTTCGGATCTTTTGTTTTTATCTTGAATAATACTATTTATTTTATTTCAAATTAAGATGATGATTCTGGAAATTGATATGTGGAATTTGTTGTTTGCTGGTTTGGTAGACGTGAAAATGGGGCTATCTTTCGCAAAGCTATTTAGCCGGCTTTTCGCCAAGAAAGAGATGCGTATACTGATGGTTGGACTTGATGCTGCTGGTAAAACTACCATTCTTTACAAGCTAAAGTTGGGAGAGATCGTCACTACCATTCCCACCATTGGTAACTCATATTTTGCCTAATAAAGTCTGATATTTGTTATTCAAATAAGCGTGCTCTTTTTGCATGTAGGATATGGCTAATTGTGATATGATAAAATCTTTTAGGTTTCAATGTTGAGACCGTTGAATACAAGAACATCAGCTTTACTGTGTGGGATGTTGGTGGCCAAGACAAGGTAACTAGATTTACCTTTATTCGGATATTGTACCATACTACCATCTGCTGTACAGATTGCAGGAAAGGAAAATCTAGGGTGTTTTTTAATATGTTCTTTTGGTAAATTCTTAGCTCTTACTCGTGAAACTAGAAAGATTATAGATGGGATTGTTTTGATTTCATATATTCTGTCAGATATTAAGCATTTTGGTATCCTGGATCCAAACTTTATTTTTTCTGAAGTAGTTATTTCCAACACCTGAGTGGCACATATTTCGAATAAGTATGAGGGTATAATCCTCCAAATGTAGATGGAAGGGGGTGGAGATCGAGCGTGCCTTTGTTGAACACAACAGGTGCCATGTGTTCATTAGGTCTATGCAAAATTTGATGCATAGCGGTCAAAATTGGACCTAATGTTTTGAGTATATTGTTGATCTTGTTATATGTTCTAGAATAACAGAATAACGAAGAAGTCTTTATTGTTTTTGTTTATCTCAACTATTCGACTGGCTTATCAACTTATATTTTCTATATAGATCCGACCATTGTGGAGACATTACTTCCAAAATACACAAGGACTTATTTTTGTGGTCGATAGCAATGATCGTGATCGTGTGGTTGAAGCTAGAGATGAGTTGCACAGGATGTTGAATGAGGTCAACAAAGTTCCTTTTACTGTCTCAATGTTTCCCATGAGCATGTTCTGTGAAATGATTGGAGTTTCTCTATGGGAATGACTTCGTCCTGAAATCTAACATATTATTTTATGTGCATTACCAGGATGAGCTGAGGGATGCCGTGCTTCTAGTATTCGCCAACAAGCAAGATCTTCCAAACGCCATGAATGCTGCCGAGATCACTGACAAGCTTGGCCTTCATTCTCTCTGCCAGCGCCATTGGTAAGAGATGAAGACATCTTTCACTGTTTGTGTACCCTCTATATACGTGGATCCATATGTCACCTATATGAAACATCTTGCAGGTACATCCAGAGCACATGCGCCACTTCCGGTGAAGGACTGTATGAGGGACTTGACTGGCTCTCGAACAACATCGCAAACAAGGTAACCTGATGCCGATAACTGATTATTGTTGACCTGAAGTTGCAAATTGTACCCTTTTAGGTTTTTTCAGTTTCTCCTAGCTTCTAACTTACAGTGATGCTGATACGTATACACAAATTGCAGGCATAGATGACGTAATTGTGTCGGCATTTTCGCTACCCTTTTGGAGTTACGGTATCAACCCTGTCTGAGTTTTTTTTTCCATGTTTGTTGCAAGCACTGCCATTTTTTACTTATATAGTCAAGAATAATTGATAAAATCGTTTTTGTATTTTAATCATAATAAAATTTGTCGCACAATACATAAATATTAATAAAATATTTTATAGTAACTTAAAGAAACAACTTGAAAATTCAATTATTAAATTAAAAATTTTAAAGTCGAGTGATTGAAATAGGAGTGATAATATAATTGACTGATAATATATGTATTTTATTCTAATATTTAACTATGAATGATTTGAAATTAGAAGCGTTTAAAAAATGAGAAACTTCTTCATATATTTTTTTCTTAATTATTTAGATGAATCGAAACAATTTGAGCTATATGATATACCAAAATTAATTAGTAAATAATTTTTGAAGAATGGTTATAAAATGATATTTATGTGGTTTTAAAAGATCATAATCGAAATTTATTAAAATTCAAAATATACGCCAAAAGAATAAATTATTTAAAAATGATTTTAAATAAATCATCAAGAAAAATAAAGTTTTGTTTTGATCAGTAGACGAAACAAGATCATATTTCTTAAAAGTTTTCTCTCTTAAACCTCCAAATCAGATTTATTCAAGTGATAATTTGATAGGTTTATTAAGGTTTTTATATAAAAATAATAATTTTATTGTTAGTATATAAGATAATAATATATTTATTAAATAATTTATTATTTATTTTAACATTTAAAAAATTTGTATACAAAATTGAACTGTAGAGACTGGATCATATGTGATATTATCGTGAGAAGAATAATTACTAATTAATTATATGTTGTACATTTTACTTTTAATCGATATTTTTTTTTACTAAATTTTTCTGATTTTTAATAAATTTTAATAAGATATATTATTCTCAACGAACATCATAAGAACGTGTTATAATATTTATTATATATGCTGTCACATGATCATTGATTTATTATTATATTTTATTTTCAAAAGTATTAAATTTATAAATTTAATAGGTTAAACTAAAAAATTAATAAAACATTAAAAAAAATATTGTCATTATCTCTTAAATAAATATATATTTTTAAATTAGTTAATAGTGATTACAGTAGTACCTGTTTTAAAATATAATCTTTATCATTTGACATTGATCGCTCATTCTGCTGATAGTATTGGTGCTCAAACTCATGACATGTCTAATTTAACCCCTAAATTTAACCACTAAATAAATAATTTTTTTTAAAAAAATAATTATCGTATCTCAAAATATGAGTGATCCTTATGATTTATTTGAGCTTCCATGACGAAAAAAAATAGAAATATTAATATATTTTTGTTTATAAATTTTCTGCCCGTGTTCATTTATTCAAAGATACGGTCAGCAAAATCGATTCTGTTGCTTTTAGTTCCATTAAAATTTGACTGAATACCCTTTAAAAGCAACTGTTTTTTATGCCGTTGCCCACTTTGGTTTCTGGCTAAAATTACAGGAAAAATAAAAACAAAACAAGAAGAGATTAAAATAGAGCAGGAACCAAACAGAAGACATGTAAGAGACGAAACCTTCACCGACTCATAATTCTATCCATATCAAATGCCTTTATGATAGATTTGAATGGACCGGGACATGTTTGATTTCTAGATTTTATTTTATTCTATTGTAAATTAAAACGGATATTATTAAATTATTAAATTAAAATTTAATATTATTTTAATGTTAAATTTTAGTTTAAGTTTTGATTATATCATTGAGTCGTTAAAATCGATGATATAAATAGATTTCAACAGTCTGTATATGATGACGTAAAAAAATTTTAATGGTTCAATAGTATATTCGAAGTCTAAAGCAAAATTCAATATTAAAATAATATCGAATTTTAATTTAATAATATAATTAATACTAAATTTAAATTTTAATAGTATCTAATTTTAATTTTAAATTTAATAATATAATTAATATCGAATTTAATAATATAATTCACCCTATTTTTATCTTTATATGGATATGACCAAATGATTGTGACATAAATTGTTAAAATATAAAATTTATTTAATCATTTTTAGTATGAACAAGTAGACGAATTAATTAATGGTTAATCAAAGGTTTTGTGTATATAAAAAAAAATTATTATAAAATTTATTCGTTAAAAATAATTGTATGATATGAGTCAGTTTAAATTAATTAAGAGAAAATTTTAAAATCGAAAGATAATAAAAATCAAATAGTTGAGTTATAGTATTAAAGGAATTGTGTATGTCTTAACTTCATATGTTTGGGTAGGGGTGAGCAAAACTCGATTCGAAAAAAATGAATAACTCGATTCTACGTGAAAATACTTGACTCGAAAAAATTTCAAATAAAGTTTGAGTTGTAAAATGAAAATTCGAATAACTCAAAATTTATAGTAATTAAAGGATTTATTTTTAAGTTTGAGATTAGTCTCTCAATTTTCTATGATATATATACATTCATATATAAAAATATAAAAAAATATTGCTATATATAAAATATATATATCTTATATGATTAGAGAAAGTCATTTTTAAATTAGAATTAAATTGTACTATAACATGATAAATAATTATAATTAAATATTTATAAAAACTTAAAAATTCGATTTGATTCGAGACTCGAAAAATTTCAAATTTGAACTGTAAAATATAACTCATTAACTCGAATAATTTAAAATTTTTTGACTCGACTCGATCGAATGTTCACCCGACGTTTGTGATCAATTAAGTTTGACCAATAGTTTGGATAAGTTTGAAGTTTGATTATTGGTGCACTGACTCCTCTCTTCGGAACAAAGTATAAAAAAACACATTACTTGATAATCAAGCTAATTTCCCTTTTTCATTTTTACCCTGGATTTGTTTTGACCCAAAGAGAAGATGCTTCCACGCAACAAGTTGAGTGACTCGTTTCACATCTTTTCCTATTCCATAAAGACATGGGGGTAAAATATTTCACTCGATCGATAAAATTAAAATATGATAGGATATAATAGTAATTGTATTTATTGAAATTTATATATTTTATTAATTTAATTTTAATTTAAAAATAATTTAATAAAATTATTTATTCGTAATAAAAAATTTAACACTATACCCCGTGACACACCTTTCAAACTCTCGTCGCACTCTATGTTTATATTTCTTAGTTTGATAAATAAAAATATGATAATTCGATAAATACAATTACTTCATTGCTGAATAATTGAGAGATTATTGGAATAAATTTTTTATGACTTTAACGCCGCATACTAATAGTCATAATAACTTTATTGTTTAAGTTTTTAAATAGGAAGTGTTTAATTTATTTGATTAGTTTGATTTAGAATTAAATTATTAAAATATATAAATTTTAGAGACTAAAATTGTTATTATACTAAGTAATAAATGTGATAAATGAATCATTGAGTTTGGTTTGTATTATATTAGATTTAGGTTCGATTTTAGTTTTGGTGTATGGTGATTTTGATCTGGGTATCGGATCGAAGTGTCGATCAATTAATTTTCAAATTTAATTAATTTCGCGTTGGGTCAATATCAAACTAATAAAAGATTAATTTGTTTTAATTAAGTTTTCAGACTGAATTCTGTTTTTTCACTGACTTCATATTTTATAAAACAATATGGACACTAAATCTATAATTAAGCGGCATGTGAATACTTGTCTTAAGCTCTGTTTTTGGTTGTGTTGAAAAATCTTGGTTTGGCAGTAAATCAAAGTTTTGCAAAAGCTAAAAAAAAAATAGTTTTTCTAAAACCATGATTTGAAAAGCTAGTTTGAAAAAAAAAACTACATTAAAAAATTATTTTCTAATTTAGTATTTTTAGTTGCTTTTAAAATTTTTTGGGTGAAAAATTGATTTAAAAAGTTAAACTCAATAAAAAATAAATCCTTACACTTATTTTGTACAAATACCGCTTAGAGTAATTTAGTAGTAAAGGTTTCTTTTAATTAGGACGGAGCCATGTTGTTCCTAAGATAGGCTTTTACTCTCCTAATTTTTTTGATATAATTATATTTAAAATCCTTCGTAATTTAGATAATTATAAAATAAAATTTTTGTCTCTCTTAAATTTTAAATTTAAAAATTTAATAAATTTTTATCCTTTTAATGTTCGATCCTGACTTGATCCCTGCTTTCAATGCGCATAAGTTCACGATTAATCATATAACAGTTATATGTACAAGATCTATATGATACGTTGATAAAATGTTCACATATTAATTCAGTAATTCTATATTCGAAGGGACCAAGGAATTTCTTCTTCTTGTTTTACTTAATTTCAATAGAGCAAATGATTTAAGTATTTATTTATAATTTTATTTTTTTCCCTATTTTTGCGTTACACATAATATTATCATTTAATAAACTTATGGAAGAGTTAAAAATTGTTATTTACTTATCCAAAAAATGTTATTGTCTCATTTATTTAATACTATTAATTAAAATATGATTTTTTATAAGTAAAATATTAACTTTTTAAGTTTAACCATCTATATCTAATATATTTAACTAACCCATCCAAATTGAGTATTATCAAGGTTTACGAGACGAATCTTTTAATTCAATTGTTTCATTCACAATATTAAAATTTAAATATTTAACTTTATTTAATAGATCTAATTACTCATATTAATCGATTTATCAATTGTTGTTAAATTATAAATTATTTAATAATCAAAAGATGGAATTATATTTCATAATTCAAATCTCTTAGCATATAGTTGTTAGTGGAGTAATGCTTCTTGCTTAATCCTTGAAAAGGGGTTTAGGATAAACCTCAAAGGTGTTAAGTGATCAGTCAGAATCATATACATTCCGTCCATTTCCTTATCTTCCACATGCTGTAAACCGCAGCTTAACACGATGAAACGATTGGATCTGTAATAATAAACAAAACCAACTTGTGTCATCTTCCTACACAAAACAGTGTAGTCTTCATATCCCCATATTAAAAATGTTTTCCACAGTTGCCTGCGTGTAAGAAAGGCGTGGAAAAGTCAAACAGTCAACTGCAAGTCAAATGAGAAAAGACCCTTGCGCGTTCTATTAGAAGAAGAAGAAGAAGAAGAAAAAAGTGTCAGTGCTGTGTCTATATAAATCCCCTCGACTCTTAATATCCTACAGACTCCAGTAAGTAAGCTTATCTCTCTGTGATTCTTACCCTTACTTCATCTTCTCTTAGAATACAGAAACCAATCAGTGCTCAGTTCACAGATGGATGTACGGAAAGGTCCATGGACTGAAGAAGAAGACTTGATGCTCAAATCATATGTTCATGTTCATGGCGAAGGACGATGGAATTCAGTGGCTAGTTTATCAGGTTAATCGATATACAGACAATGTTAGCAGTTAGCTACAAACCCAATCGTTTTTATGTTTTTAAGCAATTTGGGAAGCTGACATGATCTGTGTATATAGGATTAAAAAGAAGCGGCAAAAGCTGCAGATTAAGATGGATGAACTATTTGCGACCGGAGCTGAGACGTGGGAACATTAGTCTGCAAGAGCAGTTGCTGATACTTCAACTCCATTCTCGATGGGGAAACAGGTCTTTCTTTTTACTTTGCCTCCCGTTATGAACATATGATATGAATGGTTTTTGCTGACTTAGTGTCTGGTTTTGATGATGAAGATGGTCGAAAATCGCACAACAACTGCCTGGAAGGACAGATAATGAGATCAAGAACTATTGGAGAACAAGAGTACAGAAACTGGCCAAGCAGCTTCAATGTGAAGTTGACAGCAAACAGTTCAGGGACGCCATGCGTTCCGTTTGGATTCCCCGTCTGATAGAACGAATCTATGCTTCATCCGGCTCCCACTCGGTTCAACTCTCTACCACCACCGCCGCTACTTATACAGATAATATCAGCACCAGCAGCACCGGTCAACTCACCCATGCAAATACAACAATTGGGTCTGTCCAAGATGACCCGAGTGTGTTGCCCGAGTTATCAGGCACTTCCTCAGACTCCCATGACGCCATTGCAGCCCAAGTCTCTTATGTTCCAGACATGGCGGATCCAGTGAGCGTTTCAGACAACCCTCATGGCTTAGAAAACGGATCGGGTTTCTGCTCCGAAAACTTAGCTGGCACTTCTAATATAGATGATTGTGTTGGATTCGAGGCGCTAGATGTTGGAGACTGTCTGTCGAGCGTGTGGAATGAAGAGAATATTTGGTTCTTAAGACAGCAGCTTTATGATGACGATGATTTTTTGTAAATCGCTGTGTTTATATATAAGTAGATTGATATTATATTAAATAAAAAATACTTTTAAAATAGATTATGTGTTTATGTTTATAATTAACTTTTATTTCTAATGTTTAATTGAGTTTTATTATAATTAAATTTTATTTCTAGGACCTTAGGATGAAAGGACAAAACAACTTACCATTAAACTAACTAATTATATTAATTCTTTATTACCAAGCATTGAATTTAATTATTTTATATTATAATTGTCTTTATTATAATATAAATTAAAGTATATTTATGAGATGGATTTTTTTGTTTTGTTTTTAATATAATGTTTTTAAATTATTAAAATTAATATTTTTCTATTTTTACTTAATTATTTAATAACATAAAATACCTAAAATAAAAAATAATATTTATTAAAATAATAAATATTTTTAATTTATTCAGAATGACAATTTTATTTATATGTTTTAGTTAATGTTATTTTTATTTTTAATTATTTTTATATTGTTTCCAAAAATTTAATTAAAATTATAAAAGAAACTAAAAATTAGAAATTAGAAATTATTTACAAAAATTGTATTCTCAATAATTAAAAAGTATTATATAAGAAAAAAAGTTTGTCTCATAAGTATACTTTAATTTATGTTATAATTAAAAATAGTTATAATTTAAGCTAATTAAATTTAATCTTTTATAATAACAAATTAAAGACAATTGATTTGGTAGCAAGATGTTAGTTTTGTTTCCGTGAGTCCTAAGTTCAATTCCTTCTCCCTTAAAGATTTTTTTTTAATTTTTAATTTAAATTTTAAAAAAATATTTTATTTATTTTTTATTTTTAAATATTTATATTTAGTCTTCAACTCTAAATCATGGTTCTGTTCTTAGATATTTAAATGATAAAATAGTATACGGTTAGGCATTTAACCCTTCATCCACATGGATTGGGTTTAATTCTCACAAAACACATGTTAAAATAATTTTTTCATTATTTTTCGATCTTATAATTAATTTAATAAAAAAATATTTATAATTAATTTTAAAACATTTGCATATGTATATTAAGTTTCCTTGTCTAATTTCAGCTTTTGTTGTAGGATAAATCAAATCAAACAAGCTTCAGCTTATATAGTGGACATATGGTGGGCTTTAGTTTAATACAAGGTTTATGCTTTAGCCTAATAGCAAAGCCCCAAGCCCCAACAAGGTCCATTTTGTTGAAAAACAACCAACCTCTCGTCCGAGAACCAGAGAAATTTTATAGGAACCAGGTCCAGAAGAGCCGAAGGATAGCAAGTAACCAGAAAAAGGTTGCTGGCTATTTCTTACCCTTTTCTGTTCTTTTTCAGGCTGTTGTTTGGGCCATCTTTGAAGTTGATGCAGATGGCAGTAATTTCATTTTACTTCTGCCTTAATTCCTTATGAATTAACCAAACAAATTTTCCTATGAAAACCCATGCCATATATGATACAACAGAACACAAACTTTGTGTTCACCATCTTCCACATGTTGCAAACCAGAACACGTTGAAAATATTGTGGCATGTAATAATAATTAACCAAAGACAGCCTATCATGGAGAAGACTTGTTTTTTCCGCTTAGACTAATGCTTGGTCTTCATGGTACATATTCAAATATTTTGCTCGATTGTGCGTGTACGCGAACAATATAAGGTATGGAAAAGTCAGACAGTCAAAAGCAGAATAAAATATTCATAAAGTGAGTCGTTCCAAAGTCTATTTTTTCTTACATACATTCCCCTTGTCTCACTTGTTTAATAGTGTGATTAAAAATAGGAATCATTGTTTTACTCCCCTAATCCACCATCTATATATATAATCCCCTCTGGTCTTACATCCTTGTAAGTCCACCCTTTGTATCTTCAATAACAAGAAGAAACCCAAACTCTGAAATCAAATATCTCAGACAAATGGATGTTTACCAGAGTGGTTTCATGTCTGAAACTCCACAAAGTGAAGAAGAGATGGACGTAAAGAAAGGTCCGTGGACGGAAGAAGAGGACTTCACGCTCAAGGCGCATGTTAATACTCATGGTGAAGGTCGTTGGAATTCAGTTGCTCGCTTATCAGGTTAACTATTTCGTATCTGAAACCCAAAGTCACATGATTTTCTGTGTGTTTCTGATACTGAGATTGTATGTACGTATGTATATATGTATGTATGTATGTGTGTAGGTTTAAGAAGAAGCGGCAAAAGCTGCAGATTAAGATGGCTGAACTATTTGAGACCGGAAGTGCGTCGTGGGAACATCAGTCCCCAAGAGCAGCTATTGATTCTTCAACTCCATTCTCGATGGGGCAACAGGTTTTTACTTGGACTCCCATTTGGCTGTCATTGAATTCAATAAAGTTTGTGAATCGTTTTAGGCTGTAGCTAACTTGTTTTCTGTTTTTGATGCCGAAGATGGTCGAAAATCGCACAACACTTGCCAGGGAGGACAGACAACGAGATCAAGAACTATTGGAGAACCAGAGTCCAGAAACAGGCAAAGCAGCTTAAATGTGATGTGAACAGCAAACAGTTCAGGGACGCCATGCGTTACGTTTGGATTCCCCGTCTAATGGAACGAATCTGTGCTTCATCCGAATCCCCCTCGGGTCAACCCTCCATCACCAACAACCAAATCACATATGAAAACACAAGTGGGTGTGGGTCGGTCCATGTTGACTCCAGTCTCTTGCCTGAGTTATCAAGCACTTCATCAGACTCCCTGGATGCCCAAGTCTCTTCCGTTTCAGACATGACAGATTGTTACAATCCACCACCACACGTTTCGAACAACCCGAATAGCTTGCAGATCGGGTCGGGTTTATGGTCGGAAAATTTGGGTGTCACATGGAATATAGATGGTGGAGACTCGATGGAGAGTGTATGGAATGAAGAAAATATTTGGTTCCTAAGACAGCAGCTTTATGACGATGATTTGAATTAGCTTACTTGACCTATCATGTTTTATATTTTAAACATTTTCGCCATTTTTTGCTATCAGACAAGAGAATCTAACAGTAACCAGTGCCAAATCTGAAGACTTTTGGAATGTAAATGTTTCAAGCTACAATATTCAGGTTGATAATAGAGTTCTATAAACATTACAGTATATCCTGAAGAAAAAAAAAATACCATTCGCACTGCTCAATTTTGTTCCTTTTTTCTTTGATTCTACTTTTGTTTCAGATTTTCAAATGTATTATTATAAACAATCATGAGCTAAAGTTACTGTAATTTATTGCTCAAATTTTTGGTGATTAAATTTATTTAATATGTAAATATTTATATTTAACAAGAAGTCTTGTAGAATATGTTTTCTTGTTGAACAAGCAATTAGCTCTATACCACTAGGGATGGCAAAAATATCCGTCCCCGACCCGACTCGGTACGCCCCGGCCCGGTCGGGTTTTTCTCTCTAAATTTCGGAGATCGGGGCGGGATGTAGAAGTCATGAAATCGGGTCGGGTCGGGTATTTGTTTGAAATTTTCCGCCCCGCCCCGGTATATTTTTATATATTTTATTATATTTATATAAAAAAATCATTATACATAAACATTTTTATGGATTTTAAGTAATTTTTATACTTTTGAAGTTTATTCTTATAATAAAAAATTATTAGATGTTGTTCAAATTTCAATATATTTGATTATGTTAGTCGAAGATTCAAGTTTTTTTTTTCTTTTAAATATGTAATTTAACATGTGTGTAATTTAAATTATATTTTATTTTATTTTTTTACATAGATTTAAAGTTACGTAAAAACCATAATTTATAATTGCGATAAAAGATTTATCGAATCTAACTTTTATTGTTGACGAATATTTTCTTAAATTTTTCAGGTCGAGTTGGGTCAGGATCGAGTTTAGAAAATAATATATCGAAGCGTGACAGGGCGGATAAATTAATATTTAAACCCGAATCGGGGCGGGATCGAGTTTAAGAATTCACAAATTGGGTCAAGGTCGAGGCGGCCAAAAACCCGCCCGCCCCGCCCCGGTGCCATCCCTATATACCACTGCAACAAAACAGGTCATTCACGTTGTTTTTCTGACTTATAGCGTCATTATTTTAGTGTCATTAAAAACTCTCCTGACACTAAAAAAATACAAAAACAACGTTAAAAACAGTGTCGCAACGGTTTGTAGTTTTTGTTGGCAAAAAAGCACGGTGACAAAAAGGTCAAGATGCACAAAAACATTTTTATTTACAAATGTCGCAAATGATATGCTTTCAAGTGACGTTTTTGTTTATAACCGCTGTAAATGACCTACTTTTCTAGTCACGTTTTTTCTATAAATGTCACTATTGACGTCTGCGGTTTCAGATATTCATCCCTTGCTTTTCATAATTTAATCACTTTGCACATTTTTTTTGTTCCTAAACATATTCATAACTGTTATGATCATATATTGAAGTCCAGTGCTTTCATAATTTTTTTACCTATCCGCTGAATACAAAACTCACATTTAATCAAATTTGAGTTTAAACTACGTGAGTTAAAAAAGTGGTATTTTTTAAAATATTGTTTAAAATAATATATTTTTTAAATTAAATTCATAAAAAAAATAATCAATATTCCATTTTTATCTCATTGCTTTATTTTTGCTTTTTCAGTTTTTTTTTTTAAATTTTACTCTGATTAATTTAAATTAATTCGTGTTATACACTTAATTTATTATTATATCTTATTTTACTAACATGTAACACTTTAATAAAAGAAAATATGTGTATGAAAACTCTATTTGTGGGTCGCCCAGGGGATGTTGTAATGCCTTTTTCTATTTTCAATATTTTATGTGTGTTTTTTCGAGTAAAGAATTAGTTCAAGTTATGAGTATTTAATCGATCAGTTTAATTAATCGATTAAATTAAATTATTAAAAATTTATTAATCAATTCTTTATTAATTGTTAATTGAATTAAATTTTTTTAAAATTTTTTAACTGAATTTATTTTTTAATATACCAAATATTTTAATGATTATTTAATAAATTTTTAAAGTTCAGTCACTAAAAATAATATATAATATATAGTTTTTAATTAATTTGAGGGTAGGCAAGTCATTTTCTTCTTCTGTAGGAGTAGGACTGAGGCACTACTTGCTGACCTTCGAAACTTTAAATCAAATTCCCTTGTAAAAGTCTAACGATGACTTCGTCATCCCTTTGTTTTCACACACATGGCCATCATGTACGGATTCAACTAAAATAATAAAAATAAAGCTTTAATAGTTTAAAAGAATTTATATTATTTTGATATGTACAATTTAATATTCATATTATATTTTTTACGAAATTGACTCATTATATTATTACCTTGTACTATTTTAAAAATAAATTTTGCAAAAATAAAATATAAAAAATAATTGTAAAATTTTAAAATGATATAAAACCCCCAATGTATTTAAATCATTTTTATAATATTTTTTATATAAAATTTAGCTCGAAAAAAAAGATGATATTCATTTTAAGAGACCTTAATTCAAGCACAAGTGTTTGTCTTATCAAATGATTAAAAATATAAACATATATTATAATATAATCACACTAATATAATAAAAATATATTTTCTCTATATAAATCAATATATTAATTTTTTGGAAAAAAATTACTCCCCAACGGAGTCGCCATCTGTAACGATCTAAAAAATTAATAGTGTTCGTGTTGGAAAATAATTTTGTATCGTTTTGGAAATAATATCTTTCACATGGAGTTTTCGAATAAAAAATGTATTTTGAAAATTAGAGTCCTCACTAGCCGTTTTGATAGACTAGACACTATCAAATCAGAGATTTAAAAATTAAGGTTCGAAAATCGGTTACGATGGAGAAAGATAAATATAATAAAAATATATTATATTTTCTCTAAATCAGGAAAAAAAATTAATATAATCCATTCTAAGATAAAAAAGAAATTAGAATAAATCATAAAAGGGATGGAACAAAGACAAAGCTACACAGGGAAGGGGCAATCATCATCAACCCAAAATATTTTTATTATAGTAATAAATTTATAAAAAATAAATTAATAAAATTATAAATTTAAAGCAATAGATCTATTAATAAGTTAACGGTTAATGATTTAATTGATATTTTTTTATCCTAATACCTTAATTTGAAAATAAACGATTTAATGACTAGAATGTGTCACGGACCGTGAGTCGTGACTACGCGGGACCGAGCGAGATGTTTTCTGGTGGTG
This sequence comes from Abelmoschus esculentus, assembly GCA_035048815.1. Lineage (NCBI taxonomy): Eukaryota > Viridiplantae > Streptophyta > Magnoliopsida > Malvales > Malvaceae > Abelmoschus > Abelmoschus esculentus. The sequence goes on along the minus strand of JAUCBN010000027.1, from coordinate 2,655,269 downwards.
CTTAAAGCTTGGGAGCGGGATAGCATTAAGAGTGTAGTACGTGCCGAGCAACCGTCACATCTGGGATGGGCGCGCTGATCGTGCACCACACTGGTCGGGAGCTGTCCCCGCTTCCCTGATGAGCCCATGGGAGGGCGAAACCAGTAAGCATCGGAGATCGTTAAGGCTGATCCTCGGGCATGCGAGTGTCCCGAGGTGCCGCACGGGTAGAAGTCCTTGCGCGAAAACTCTGACCCCGTGACAAGTGGTATCAGAGCGAGGCTGTGTGCTAGCTGTTGGGCTGACCAAGCGCCCCATGTGCTGTGGAGCGAGTCATGAGGACGAGCGTGTTAGCTCGCACCCCAAGAGAAGAGGGTGTTCGCAAGTGGGTTCTCTAGAGACGAGGACGGGTAGGCAGGAAGCCGCAACGAAAGTTCTTCGGATGGTCGAGCTGCAATGGGAACACCTGGTTATAGTGGCGAGGGCCATGAGGTGGTTGCGATCTTCAATGGGAACACCTGGTTAAAGTGGCGAATGGCCATGAGGTGGTTAAAATCGGCAATGGGGCACCTTGTTGAAGTGGCGAGGGCCATGAGGTGGTTGCAAGTAGACCTGTGCCCGACATCGGAGGGCGGCCCCAGTTAGTGGGCGAGTTTGGGAGAATTGCACACTAGTTCCTGGCACGTTTCAAAGAGAAGGGAAAGAGTTTCCTCCCCATGCACGAGGGCGTGCATGAATTGGGTGGAGGAGAATGTCACGGACTGTGAGTCGTGACTACGCGGGACCGAGCGAGATGCTTTCTGGTGGTGCTTAAAGCTTAGGAGCGGGATAGCATTAAGAGTGTAGTACGTGCCGAGCAACCGTCACATCTGGGATGGGCGCGTTGATCGTGCACCACACTGGTCGGGAGCTGTCCCCGCTTCCCTGATGAGTCCATGGGAGGGCGAAACCAGTAAGCATCGGAGATCGTTAAGGCTGATCCTCGGGCATGCGAGTGTCCCGAGGTGCCGCACGGATAAAAGTCCCTACGCGAAAACTCTGACCCCGTGACAAATGAAAACATCCTAATAATTAAGTGGCCAATATAATAGATTACTCATTATATTTTTTCCCATATGCCGCAGCCAATTGTGGTGAGTCCACCAAGTCAGCGTTGGAGTGGAGTTTTCTTTGTAGGCTAACAACGTGGATTTCTTTTTCTATCACCGATGACGTCACCGCTTACGTTAGTAATGACGATATTATTGACTTATTTAGGAATTTTATTAGTAATAATTATTAAATTGTTTTGAGTTTATTAAAAATTGTTAAAATTAGGTTTAAAGGTGTTTGAAGTCGTTATTTTTTAAAATATATTAAATTGTTTTGAATTCAGTTAAATCCTTCGGTTAATAAATTTAATTAATTGGTTTTTTATTAATCAATGTTAATTATCATTTTTTAGATATTATTATAACATAATATACTATAGTTACGTGATATCTATAGACTTTTTAAAAAAATATTTTCAAAGTTTTTATAAGATTTTTAGAATTTTTAAATAATTTTTGAATGAAATAAAAAAAATAAATAACAGTGTAACATGATATGTTATATCAACTGATTTAAACATTATTAAATTTAATAATACAAGTTACTAAATAGATAATTAATAAAATTTTAGAATATACGACTTTAAATAGGTAAAACATTAAGAGTTTAATTGATAATTAATAAAAAATCAATTGTTCAAAAGCTTATTATATTGCTAGGGCACCATCTCCCGGAGAAAATACGGGCCATCAGTAACGGATCCAGAAATTTTTTTGAGGGTGGATACTTTTTACAGTCAAAAGGAGAACACCATTTTCTCTCTCGGCGTTCTCCATTTTAAACTAATTACCTCCATAGGTAATTACACCATCATCTGAGAAATTAGTTTATTGATAAATTACCTTCATAAGTAATTACATTATCAGCTGAATTAGATAAAAACAATGGCATCAATTAATTCAGGGTGGGCACTAATATATAAAATAAACATTTAATAGGTTAAATTTAAATTTGAGGTGGGCACCATTATATTTAGGGTGAACATTAATATAAAATAAACATTTAATAGGTAGAATTTAAATTTTAGGTCCACTCTCACCCAAAAATGAATCCGTCACTATGGGTCATCCTCTTGTTAAGGTCTTATTTCAATATAAGTAGGTGAAAAAAGAAGCTGTTATAGTAGTAGTATGTAAGAATCCTCGCTACGCTAAACTTGGTATATAGCTATGTTTTTAACGTCTTTTTTGAATAAATATCACATATAATGACGTTTTATTAGAATTGTGGTAAAAAGTATTTTCAGTGGTATTTTTCATAAGCGTAGCAAGAAGGTGTTTTTAATATAAGATCTAAATTTAGCAGCCTTTTTTAAAAGCGTCACAAGAAATACTTCTCAGTGTATGTATTCATAAACATTATTGTGACGCTTTAAGACAAACACCAACGAATGTAGTTTTTAGTGGCTCTTGTTTCACAAATGCTGCAAATACGTAGTGTTCCAGTATGTTTATAAGTGAAAGTGATAAATATACAAAACGTTAGATGTATATTTAGTTATTATATCTTGTATTTCTTGGTTGTGTATACATATTACTTTCTTGCCTTCGTAATTTTCCCTGCCCTAAGTTTTGAACTTATCTGGTGTGTGTGTATTGCAGAGAGCTGGCAGGTCATCCGAGACTCCATGTTCAGCATCAAGAGTTCATAAAAGGCCTAGAAAGATGAAGCCATGAAGGCTACTGATGTATAAGAAAGGGTGAACAAGCAAATGGTATATCTGCCACAATCCTCGATAGCCTGGTTCACAAATAAATTCTGAGTTTAGTCTGTAGTATGAATCATCTAGTCAAATCAATTAAATAATTAATTATTGTTTTTAAAGATTACGAATTTAAATACTTAATTACTTATAATATTAGATGAGTGATTAAGCGATTAATATCTAATAATAAAAAATATACTCTAAAACCGATATTATAACGCTGAATAAAATATACATTATCAATCGCCATTATCGCGTTTTGTGTGGCATATGCTAGTATCACATGAACAATGAAGTTCGGACACAAAATTAGTTCTGGTTGGAGTAAAGAAGTCTAGACAAGTGTACTAAAGTTCATCCCTTTTATTATTAAAAACGATGGGAAAGGCGGGCCAAGCAAGAAGCATGGAACTTTACCTTTTTCACTTCACTCAGAGTTCAAAAACTAACTAAAGGAACACTCTATTTTCTGAAACACAAGATTCCACACCGCAGAACTTCACCTCTTTCAACCACCATGGTGAATCCTTCTACAGATACTAGCACACTCAAACAACAACAGCCCTTCACCAAGGGAACACAGGTGGAGGTCAGCAGCGACGACGAAGGCTTCCGAGGCGCTTGGTACTCAGCCACAATACTCGAAATCCCTCCCAAATCCGCTTCCAAGAAGCGAAAGAAGGCATTGATTAGATACAAGACGCTGCTAGCCAATGATGGATCATCCCCTTTGACGGAACATGTCGACCCGGCTTATATCCGCCCTCTACCGCCTAATGAGAAAGGGAGTGCTCAACAGTTTGAAGTAAACGACGTTGTCGATGCCAGCTACAGAGACGGTTGGTGGACTGGGGTTGTGAGGAAGGTTCTGGAAAACTCGAGATACAGGGTTTACTTTGATAATCCACCCGATGTCATTGAATTTGATAGGAAAGATTTAAGGGTTCACTGGAACTGGGTCGATTGCAAATGGGTTCGACCAGAAAAGCAGGTATGCAGCAACATTGCGAATCTCACTGCATGTAGCTTTTTACACTGAAATTTTACCCTTTGAATTATGCTTTCATGGATCCTGCTAAAAAAACTTATCTTTGTGCTTCATTCACTATGCTTGCTCCCTTTGTTTTAGTTCTGCTAATTTTCCTCATGTAAATTCAGTTTTAGTTTGATCTGCACAAAAGTTTGTATTTTCCTCCATAATGCATGCTGCATTTAAAGAAAAGAACTTTCTCTGCTATGCCAGATTTTAACTTATGCCAACGTTATATGTTGTTTTTCTCTGTATCTATTGTGTCTGATGAGCAAGAGCAGATAGGAATTGCTCTTTGTACACAAAACGGCAAGGTGGTTGGAGAACTTCAAAGTTCCTTGTCCACAAAAGAGAACACTGAAGATAAAATTCCTTTGACAAAGATGAACAAGAATGCTGTGGAGAAGTCAACTTCCACCGATGAAAACAATGCTTTGAACACAAGCAAGAAGAAGGTCAAACCAGAAACATCAAATGGTAACACTTCTCGTTCACAGCCTTCAAAAAAGCTAACTGAAGGAAATGCAGTGGAGACACCGATATCAGTCACATGCGATAAGTTAAAAGACATGCCCAGCGGAACATTGTGTAAAGAAGACACTCCGAGGACTGGAGGTAAAGGTGCTAAATCCTCGAGGAAAGCTGTGATTGGTGATGAGAATTGTGCTAAAATTGAGAGCCCAACAACAGGAGCAAAAACTGTGAGTTAGGTTTATCCTTTTGGAGTTTCATTGTCCCTGCTAATACTTTCTGATCATTTTCACTCCTCCATTGTTTTCTTTTGGACATTTTAATACATTTCTCTTTGATGATGAGAAATTGATAAATATCACTTTAAAATCTAGTGTATTTTTCTACTGTTTGGTATCTGTATTGCATCCATGAGTTGCATGAACCACACAGCTTCTGGAACTTCATTGCGTTTAGAGTATGTTTTGCTCTAAAATATGCTAGAAAATCATGTGTGCCTTCAACTGTAAGCTCTGAAAGCCAAGGTATTCACAAAGAAGTGAAAATTAGCTTGCCACTTTGAAATCATAATAACTAAAAGCAATCATGTCTACATCATAAAAAGTTGGCCTGCTTGACATAGTTGCTACTCTTAATGGGTTGTTTCAAGGGTTAAGCAAACTTGTTTTTCAACTGGGATATTCAATGTGCCCCACTTGCATTGCAGCAAACTGCTTCAAATGACTGCCTTTTCTGTCAACATCACCGTTCTAATTGGGTAATGCTCATTCAGTATTGTCACTTTGGTTTTGTTGGCTATGTCCGTCAATATTCCCGAACAGCACTGTCTCTACTACCTTCATTTGACATACATTTCCCCTTACTGTCGCAGACTACTAAGAGGCATAAAGCTGGTTCAGCTGATGGTACGACAAATAACCTTGTGAAAAGGAATGTCAGAGCTAGAAAGTCACCAAGTAAAGGCTCACAAGTTCCGACAGCAGGTACATATAGCCAATTAGCCATTGGCACATGTGCATCAGTTCAATTTATTGGTTAAAAATAATGTGTATAACATATTTTGCAGGCACAGATGGAACTGTACAGATTACTGAAGAAGCTAATGAAAGTGAGATTAAAAAAAAAGAAGTTGAAATGGCCATCGTCATAGGATTAACCGCATTCAGAAAGAGTTTTCAAGCTGAAAAATCCCTTCAGATTCCTAGTGAGGAACCTCTGAAGCTAATGGGGAATCAAAAGAATCACTTAAATGATTCGGTCAGAAATGAGAACAAGGTACGCAAAAAAATCATATTAGTAATTCTGTCTCAGAGAAAACTACCAATGTAAGCTTTTAAATTTGAATTGCCTCAAATTATTAATGAGAACAAGTTTGTCATTAAACTATTGGTCGGAAGTACTTAATATTGATCTATATTTCTTTTTCGTTGTCATCATCATAGGTAAAAGAGTATATCTAATGATGTTTTATCTATACTGCCTAATGTAGTGGTTAACTTTTAGGTGTTGTCAGCTCACTTTTTTAATTAGAAAATTTCCTCAACACTGTTCCCTGGTCTTTGTCTTGTATCTTAAAATGTAATCAAACATGGAATCGGAATCTGTGGTTGACCATTGTTAGTTAACTAACATTATATGGTTTGAAATGACATATCAAGCCTACATGACAGTGCATGATGACATAGTACTGTCATATCATATGGACAACTAGATATGGTCTGACTTTATAGGTTGACACATCAGCCAAAAAATAATTTTATGAAATTGTATTAATATAAAATTGTATTAAAAAAGGTGGCCAAAATGAATATTTAGTCAAACGTTGGAGGAATTTTTGGTATTATGCCTAATTTTAACTATTGCTCTTACTTTTAGGAAACAAAGGAACATAAAGCTGGAGCCAGCGATCTGAAAAGGAAGAGGGGAAGGCCTGGTAGCTCATTAGTGACAAGTCCAAAGGCTTCTGACACTGGTATATAAAGCTTAAGCTTTTTGATGGGTAAATGCAAATCGGGCTCAATGTAAACTTAATATTACGATTGGTAGGTAAGGAGCAAAATGGGGCCAGAGGGATTACTGATGAAAAAGCTGTAAAAGATTGACGAGTAATGAAGCTGGTTTGTCAAAACATAAAGGGATGGAGCTGTTGGGTACATGGGGGATCTGAGTTCTTGGTTTGTCATTGTTACTAATAAGCCTCAAAGAAAATATAGAACTGCTATAGAAGACTTTCTTGGCAGCATTTGGTTAAGCATTTCCAATGTTTTAACCAAGTGTACTTATAACTTCTGGGATGGTGTGAAGAGATATATTTTACATTCCAGAGGGGATATAATTGGAGTTACCATTGTTTTAGGTACAGAAGTTCCTATAAAGATGGGAAATGCCCTACCTTTGAGCACAGTTTGAACTTTTGATTTACATAATTGGAAGTAACCAGCATGTTTCATTTTCTTAAATGATTTTTTCCAAGTAGTATGCTAGTTGATTGAATAGTAGTAGGCGTAATGGGAGAAATTTCCAGGAAAAAGATTGGCTAGTGATTCATATGAAAGAAGGTGATATTTTTGTTGCATGGGGGTGGGGGAGGGAGGTTGATGTTGAGAAGAAAGGTTATGCATGTACCAAGACATTTTCTTCTTGTTTCTTATGCTGTCTTTTACCGGATGTTGACGTAATTATTTTGCCACTTATGGTTACTCACCTTATATATTGTAAATTAACATCCTACCTGCTAATTGTATAGCCAACGAAGATTCTAGAGGAAGGACAAGTCATGATTACAAAACAAAAGAGGTTCACATGGCGGCTCCTGCGATTTCTGACATGGCTGATGAGGATCAACCTCTGTCAACTTGGATAGGTGGAATGCACAATTCGGGTGATGAAGAATCAAGTAAGATGTGTCATTAGATTTATGAATCTGGGTTATTTTCTTGTTTCGTTCCTCTCACTTGCTTAGTGTGTACATATATGTAGACTGTCACTTGGCTTTTATATTTATTACATTTTTGAGCATCATCATGTTCTAGGACTCCCCTCTGCTAGGCTTGTCAACGCATGGAATGAGGAAAAAGGATTGGTTGATGTTCCAATTGAATCTCTTGCAATTGATGTGAGTGGCAGAAGTCCAATGGTTATTGATCAGAGTTTGCCTTTTGTGAAGAGATCACCGGTATGGAGCACAATTGAATCTATGGATGTCTTCCGAATTGTTCCTCAAAATCCACATTTTCTACCTTTGGCCGAAAACAGAGAGGAGTTTCGTGAAGGATCGGCAATTGGTATCATGGTAACTTTTGCTAGTTTGTTTGATAAGATATCCATGTTGCATTTTGATGAACCTAGAGATATATTTGACAACATTTTGGAGAGTCTTGGTGACTTGGAAAAGCACGGATTTGATGTTACCCGGCTTCGGCATCGCTTGAATAAACTACTTTCACTCAAAGAAGGACATATGCAGCATCTAGAGGAGATACAAACTGCTGAAAGGGAGATAAGTGAGAATACAAAGGAGATATCTAAATTCGATGAAGAGATGGAAGAGATCGAAAAGAAGATTAATCAGTTACAAGAGAGGCATGCTTCCATAAAATCTGAGAAGGAAACTGAGCATCTTAAAGTTGGTCATTTGAAGTTGCATGTTGGTGTTCTAAACAAACTCATCCAGAATGCATCTCATGATTTTAAGAAAATAGCTACTGCCTCGTGGAAGTTGCCATAATCGACTGACGCCGTTACTCGTTGGTTTCATCTTAGTACTGCCGAGACCCCTGGATCGCAGGTAATGATTGTTGTTAAATATGTGGATTCAAATTGTAGTGATCAGCATCAATTAGTAGAAGGTTTATTTCAATTCATGCATATGAAAATGTATTAGCTGTTCCATGGCACATAAATTTTCTTTAGGTAAGTAGTAAGTCTTTGTTGGTGATAAGGTCTGGTTCTGAGTTAATGCATGCCGGTGGTTGTCATAAAACTGAATTTTGAACCGGACTGCAATCCGAGTGCGGACTAGATCCATCCGAATTAGTTAAGATAAAGTCTCGAATATATCTAAAATCTTCCCTGGGACGAGTTGTGAAGTCATATTCTGAGTCTTGCGTGATGTACCACTATGTTGATACCACGTGCATTCTATTGAAAAATCTGTATTGCTGATGTTCATCTGTTATCTGTCTCGATATGACTCAAGTTGTTCGGTTTTCAATACTCTAATCAATGGGTAGTTGGAACTGGGAAAGGAGCAAAGTAAAACATGCAACAAGGTCTTTGTAAGATGTCTTCCAATGACAAGAAATATTCTTTCCATTTCATTATTTTATTATTTTTTTCCAATTTTTTAAGGCTTCAACATATATTTGATAGACAAATTAGATATATCTGAATTCCAATTTCTCCATTCTATTATTTTATCTTAATTTAGAATAATTTAAAAATTTTAACTTTCTATATTATAAAATTCTACCAATTTGTTTTCTTGTTTTTCTAAAACGTTTTTTTAATATTATATTACTTTTTGATATAAAAAAATTAACAGTAACTCGTTGATTTATGAAAGAATGTAATTATTCAGTTGTTTCGATCCAATAAGCTTCATTGTTTAGGAAGATGTAATTTTTTAAAATAATTTTATAAAAAAATTACGAGTAGATTGATAAAATGTATAAGATCAGAAACAAACTATTAATAAAAATACCAAAGGACATGTGTTATATCTTAAATCTTAAATTATTAAAAATTTTATATTTTTAGATTAAATGAAAATAAATAGACCACTAAAATTAATAATAAAAAATAATTAATTATTAAAGATAAATAAATAATCTTAATCATTTATTGATCTTTATTCATGATTCAAAAATATATAAATAAATTAAATTTTATGAGTAAAAATCATCTGTCCCTCTTATGACCCTATTAAAAATTCTTAAAGTTTAATTTTTAAACTCTAACTCTAATTTTTTAGATCTTAAACCTACATCCTAAAAAATATATTGTATCACTAATTCTGTAAACCCTAATCACAACTTCTAAATCATAAACCTATTGATTTAAACTGAAATATAAAAAAACATAATAATAAAACAGACAATTTATATTTAAATTATATATAATAAAATAAATCTTAACTCATATATATACACGTACCTACAACAAAAAATATGTTCCTGCTACATGTTACATTCCTTTATATTTAATCATGTCGGTCCAAAACCAATAACAAATGTTATCGTGATAGGTCAAGGAACAAATTAATTAATTTATTAGTGTTTATTAACTATTCCATCATTTCCTGCCAAGATTAAGTACTTATCTCTCCTCGTAAGCTTTGTGCAATTAAATCCCAGTGCCTTCCCAATCTCACGCTGCACATGGTTAGCCACGTCGAACCTCGATCTCTCGCTGTTAGATGTCGCACTCGACACACCAGCGAGGACCTGTACTATGTAGCTCGGACGTGGGTTCATGATGAAGAACAGTGGGTCCAAACATTTCAAGCCTCCAGCTGTTGTGCCATAGAACATGCTAACGTGGCTGTCCATGGCGACAGGAACAATGTCATCGCTCATTTCAGCAAATAAAGGGCTGAACCGCAAGAGATAAGGCTCTCTACACGTGGTTCCTTCTGGGCAAACAACTAGGTCCCCTTGGTTTAATAGCTTTCCCATCATCTCACCGTCTCGACCACGATCCCTGGTTAACCTCCTGGTTTTGATCGGTGCTAACAGCTCCGATACCCTGCTTAAGCTGTAGGTAACGGCGGTGAGATCTTTCTGTAATGAAAATGAAAGGTAGAGTGGATCCAGTAGGGTTCTATGGTTGCAAACGTAGAGCCGGCCTTTGGTTTTCCGGCTCCGGGTGATGTTTAAGTTTTCGAGTGAGGTGTCGGGAGAAAGGGAGAGGTGGAAGCCGGTGTAGGATAATATGGGGATTGAAAGTTTATGGGGAAGCATTAAGGCTATAATGGCTCGGATGATTGCAAGGGTGAAGCCAAAGGGGAGCCACATGAACATGGCGAGGGTGGCTAATGGTGTTGGGCTGGAAGCCAGCCTCCCGTCGTGGAAAATCAGTGGTTTCATGTATTCCTCTCTCGGTACGTGTTGCCAGCTTCTTTTGTCGGCTCTTCTCACCAGGTAAATTTCCTGTCGCATCAAAAGCAATAAATTAGCAATTCAATGTAATGAGGAGCTAAAACCACAATTAAACCTATATATATATATATATATAATATGTTCGTTCAAAAGCTACTCACAGTGATTTTGTAAGGAAAAATTTAAAAATTAGGGTAAATTATATAAATTATTATTATATTTTATTTTTAAATTTACTTTAATTATTAAAATTTTAAAATATTTAATTTATTTATTAAAGTTTAAACGCCGAACGTTTATTTTTGTCAATCTAAAGATTTTATTTATCGGTGAATAAATTTTTTTAAAATTAAATAATAAAAAAATTATTAGAAATAAAATATATTGAGACACATACTCATTCGATTAGAAGAGAAAAGAGATTCTTGAGAGAGGAATCAAAAGGTTTTTATTCAATTTGCGAATTTTAAGAGTATTTTTTGATAAAATAAAAATTAAATTTAAATTCATAAACGAGATACATCGACTCATAAAATTTGATATCAAACTACTCTTTACAGTAGAGTAACCGAATTTTTAATATCTAAATTTTAATGATAAAAATTTTAAAGTTTAAATTTAATAAATAAATAAATAAAATATTCTAAAATTTTAATAATTAAAATAAATTAAAAAATAAAATTTATTAATAATTTACTCAATTTAGGCAAGAATATAGAGCTTACATTGCAATGCGAAGACAACTGATACGGAAGTGATTCCTTGAAGCTGCTGATACCAATAACATGACGATAACTTCCCAGACCTTCTTTCCTTCCCATCATCGTCTCCAAATTATCCTTACTTCTTTCCTTCTCTTCCATGACACCCAAGAAGTAGCCATGAAACACCTTCATCTCTCTCCCGACGACACAATCAATCCCAAGATAATCCCTCAAGAAACTCTCGATCATCACACCAGGAATATTACTGAAACCAATTGTTTTACCTCCTTCCTTCAACATCTCCAGCGTTTCCAACGCCATATCCTCCAAGAAAAACTTGGGCAAAACAGCACTTCCAGCTCTGAAACTCTTCGTCTTCAACCCAAAGAAGCAAACGAACACCATTATCTTCAACCCCGTTTCTTCACTCACAAGGCATAGAAAAGGGTATAAAACCAAGAGAAGGAAAGCCCTGAACAACCCTCCGGCTTCGAACGCCACGAGCATGAAGTAAGGGAACAGAGATGAGGATTTCAACAAAGCCTCCTCGACGCTAAAAACCACAACAGTTTGATCTTTTGTTCGATTCTCTGATCTGTGAGCAAAAGAAGGGTACTTGTGGTATAATATTTTTCCATCATTTGCATGAAGATTGCTCACGTTTCTGTTGAGAGCTTTGGGGGGTTTAGCTTGTCTGAAAATGACTCGATAGAGGAAGAAGAAAAAGGAAAAATAGTTAGTACAAGATTTGGCCATTTTCAAGTTCCAACAAAAGGTGTTTGGTCGAATGAAGATGTACTTACGCTTGCCTCTGTATATATAGAAAGAGTTCAACACGGTTTAAGCCAATTGGCCCACTGGTTTAAACCAACACGGTTACGACTTACGATAGTTGCAAATGTTGAATAAGGATACTGTTATAAAATATCGGAGATCGAGTATGATTAATCGTAAAATTAAATTAAATTAAATTAAATTAAAGTGTTTAAAAATAATAATATTTTAAATAACAATATATAAATCCTTTCAAATTAAAAGTAAATAAATGTTCAGTTCAGTAGAAACAGTGTTTTAAAAAGAAACACAGCTGATCCATCCTGTAAGAAACGACTCTTAGTAGACTCGAAGTGACCTCGTTTGACCAAGTCTATGTGGGAAATGTATTTTTGGTGGTTGAAGAAATACACAACGTTATATATACGGATGAAAGGGATGCTATTTTTTATATATAATTATCGATATTTAAAGAGAATATTAATTAATTTTATAATTATCAATATCTACAGACAGATTTTCTCTTGTATATGGTAGGTTACGCTTGACCTATCATTAAAGTAAGGGAAATTATATTGACAATTACCAATTTTAGATATATTTTTATTTTAAACACAGAAATAAAAAAAACTAATCATTATTTTTTTAGAATATTTTTATTTTGCTCACATAAATAAAATAACTTTCATTATGACATTATTTTTTAGTTATTTTTATTATAATTATTAAAAAATTTATTTACTTTTATTATGGTCAATGTCTTTAATTCGATATAGCATGTTAAAGCTTTTATTTTAAAAAGAATTATAATTTTTAAATTTATAAGTATTATCAAGACCAATTTTTTTAGCATAACAGTTTTCGGTTAATTTCAATTGTGGGATTAAAATAGTTTAGTTTTAATTTGATCTAGCAGTTAATAATTAAAAGAATTCTTTCCACAATTGATATTGATTATTAACGTTTTCCTTCGTCATAATTTTGACTTTAATGACGGTTGTAAATTTAAAAATTATAATATTTTAATCATCTAAGTAAAAATATACTAAAATTTTAATAATTATTAGTGTGATTTACCCTAAAAAAATATCAAGTATGTTTTTCTAAATGTAAAATTCGCTTTTAAATTATTTCTTTTGCTTTGAGTTCCTTAAAATAATTTTAACAAATATTTAAAATAACATTCTATAACTATTTTTAGTATGTTTTTTATTCCAGTTGAAAAAAGTTGGTTAAACTTAATAGTAAATAATTTACTAAAATTTTAATTAAAATTTTTAAAATAATTACAATTTAATTTAGATAAACAATATTAAAAACTAACAAAATATTTTTTAGTTTTCAAATAAATATGTTTACCTCTATTTTTTAAAACATTTTAAAATCTAAATCTTCTAAAAATTATTTCTAATAAGTTATAATCAATTTGTGTATTGAAACCCTAAAACTATTTTAATTTCATAATTTCTTTGAAAAATCTTTAAATATTAAATCGATTTTGAAATATAAATTCGAGATTGTTTGTTGCTTGTACAATAATTGACACCATTAATATTTAATTTTCATTAGAGATTTTTTTTTACTCTTAAAACACATGTAAACTAATTATAATCTCTCAAATATATGTATACAGTATATATTAATTCTTTAATATAAATGTATTTTTGACTATAAATTATATTTACTTGCATAATAATTATTATTATCAATATATTATACTAATGTAAAATAATTCTATCTTATTAAAATGATATAAATAAACTACTATTAAATTTAAATTTTAAAAATTTACATATTAATATTTAACATATTAATTAATTAATTGAATCAAATTTTATAGAAATTTAGTATGGGTTATCAAGACAATGAGATGCTATTTAATGTTCCGTTGCACCTTTGTTGACTTTTATGCGTCTTTCATACGTAGACGGTTTCAGTTATCATCTGCTCAATGATGGGCAAAATCTACATAGCGTGAAAATATTTCAATTCGATTTGTAATTTTATAAATTTAGTTTAATTTTTAAAAAATAAAATAAAATTTAAGTGATAAAATTAAAAATTTTAATTTTTAATTGATAGTTGAGTTGCTTAAATTTTGTTTAATATATAGTAACGAAGACTAAATTTCGGGTTTAAAAGAAAATATAAATATTTAAAAGTAAAGAATAAATTTATAAATAAATTTATATTTAAAAGTTATATATAAAAAAATAAAGATGAAAAATATTTTTTGGGGCGGGGATGATTGTCCCTCCCCAATACATATGAAAACATACTAATATATATGTATTATACATATTTATAAAAATCATTTAAATTAAAATTAATTAGTATCATAATATTATACGTTTATAATTAAATTTGAAAAAAAAATTAAACAACTCAACTCAAATAAAAAATTAAATAAAATATGATTTATAAAATAAAGTTTTTTAATTCGATTAACTTAAAAAATTTAATTTAATTTAATCTAATCGATCAAATATTCATTCTTAATCATGTACGTGGTTACAACTTGTACCCAACAACATTAAGGTAACTTATTTGTTTTTTATGTGCAAAATTCAAACTTGGTGGCCGATGTTTGTGTCATTGGTGCCGCGTTCTCTGCTCTATTGGGAATCTGATGAGCCTGAGAGTCGGGTTAAAGTCAATCCTTGTTGACATTGAACTCAAGGGGTATAACCATAAATTTTTATGTACACCGTTAAATATTATTAAATTAATTAATAAAAATTAAAAAATTTAAAGATTTAATATATAATTATAAAAGAGTGATAAATTTTATATATAATTAATAATTATGTGTTGAGTCTTTAAAATTTTTAATCTTTATTAATTAATTTAATAATATTTAGCGGGATTCAATACTAATGATGTTTAACGTTGATCAACGTCCATTGTAAACTCATTATTTGTCTAATTATGATTTTATATGTAAAAAATTAAAATATATAAACAATAGTATTTATATTATATTAGATATATTAAAATAATAATTTTATAACAAACGATATTATAACGACTCTTTAATTATTTGATTTAATGCGAAACATCTATAAATAGAATAAGTTGAGCAACGTAATCATGCCTGTGAGAACTTGCTTTCGAAATCCTACTCGTTATGTTCCGACTTTTATGGTGTAGATATAGTACACACGTTTTAGTTTGAAATTTTAAACAAATTAAATAACTAGTATGAATTTTCAAATAATGTAAAGTAAATATTTGATGAAGTGGAGTTAAATTTTTTCAATAACTTAATTTAATAAGTTTTATTTTATAAATTAAATTTTATTTAAATTTTTATTTTTTATAAATAAAATATATTATTTTTATTTTTTATATTTATTTAGGAAAGCTCAAAATATACATACAAATAATATATAAAAACCCTTGACCCTGATTTAGTTTTTATAAATATTTTAATTTATTATAAATAATATATAAAATAGTACTATGAAAAATAAATTATTTAGTTCAACTAAACTATTTTATGAAAAATAATATTATAAATAATATTTATACATAAATAATAAAAAATATATCATTTATATATATTTATTAATATATATTAATTTTTATTTTATATATTATTTTATAAAAAATAGTATTATAAATAATATTAATACACAAATAATAAAAAAATATATTATTTATATATATATATTTATTAATATATTATTCTTAGTATAAATAAAAATATATAAAAATAGTATTTATATATTATTCTTAGTATAAATATAATATTTTTATGAAGATTTTAGGGTTAAAGTTTATGATATTTTATATGTTATTTGTAATATAAATATATTATTATCATAAATAATTTTTAATAATAAATTTATATTACATATAATATATAAAAATAATTATATTTTTTATTTATATATTGACATATATAAATAAATTATTTATAGTATTGATTATTTTATAATTGTGTTTTATTATGTTTCCAAACAAAATTACATCGTTTTGAGAAGAGTTAAGAATGAAATTTACATAAATGAGTCAGAATTTAAAATCTAGTGTTAGATTTGAATATTTTAAAAGTTTGATGATATATTTGAATCAACTGTAATAATTTAGTGACATTTGATATATTTATCCATAATTTAAGTATATATAATATATCAGCTTGATATTATTGGTATTAGTAATAGGGTTATATTTTTTGTATAACAAATTACGGTTTAAGTATAAAATTTAAAATTTAAAATTTTAATTTTTATATTTTAAATTTATTTTTATTTTTAATTATAAATCTTAAATTATATATCTTACGATTTAAATTTTTAAACTTAAATTTATAATATTTGTATAAATTTTAATTTACACTAATTTTATATAAAAATATTTTCATTAATAATATCGATTCGATTTTAAAATTATAATATATTTTAAATAATTATGATGTCACTTTATTAATATATATATATATATATATATATATATATATATACAATTTAAAACCACTCTTTAAAAATCATTTTCGCATTTAATATGATTTCCAAATAAATATTACTATTACTTAACCCGTTATAATTAAATAGTTTTTAAAATAAAATATAATGATGTGACAGAATCTAACAATAATGATGATCACAATACGACATTTTTTTTCAGTTCAAGTTTTTTCCTACCTTAAAAAACTGTAAAAATCTTAGATATATTATTATTTTAGGTAGGGGAATTATATTATTTATTTATTTTATCACGTGATCTATAATTTTAATTAATTATATTTATTAATTTTATTTTTTAAAGTAAATTATTATTTTTTTATATATAATTAATAAATAGGTAATTATCAGATAGTTTTTTGAATGTGTAGTTATTTAAAGATAAATGAATCTAATTATATGAATCACGGATGATGTAATAAATAAAATTTATGATATAATATCTCGTTATGTAGAGTATTTTCTTATATTTTTAGTATCTCAAGTGAAAACATAAAAATATGTTTTATTATTTTAAACAAATAATTTAATATTTAATCAATAAATTATAAAATAAGGTTAAAATTTGTTAAGTATATTATTTTTATTATTTTATTAAAAATTATCGTAAATATAATTAAAAAAAACAATCACTAACTTATTATATTAATTAAAAAACAATTTGTATTTTTATTTGACAAATTAAGTTTTTTTTTTTAGTTTTAAAGTTTCTTAATGAAGTTTAATGAAGTTTTAAAATTTAATATATATTACGTAAGAGGGTATCATAGTACCATATTAACAATGGCTAAGCCATATATATGATTGAGTGTATTTCTGTTTATCTTTGATTTTTTAAAATTTATATATTTAGTTATAATATTTTTAATTAACTTTTAAATTTTATAATTTATATTTATTTTAAAATTTTAAATTTTTACGACTTCTTTCGCTTTAAAAAATATTTTGATTTGTATCCTCTTTAAAAATCATTCTAAATTTCATCATTGAACATATAAAATTATCATAACGTAAAATAAATCCAGATAATGTATATCACGATTAATAAAATTCTCTCAAATATTTTTAAGATGTTATACGAAAACTCCAAATAAACTACCGCATAGATTTATTATGGGATACTTGTTTTATGTGTAGTAGATTCCTGTCGTTGTCAGGACATATTATCCACACAGATCTAAACCCAAGACCCTACAAAGTAGAAAGTGAAACTAAAAAATCTTTCCATTAGCTCAACCAAGAACACATCCTACTCCAATACTGTAAGAAATGAACCTGATGACCGAGTGTAGCGATCTAAAAAATCCACGAATAAGTGGTTCATTGAAAAATTCATTTTCTGAGTTGGAAAACATTTTTCGATGTGTCATTTTGAAATTAATGTCTTCCACGTGGGGTTTTTGGCTAAAATATAATTTTAGAAAAATTGGAGTCGCCACCGGCCGTTTAGGTAGACCGAACACCATAAAACCAGAGATTTAAAAATTAGGGTTCGGGAGTCGGTTACGGATGGGGAAGGATTAGCACCCCCACACCGCCCAAAAATTGGTACTTTATTTAATTACCGCTTCATTAATATTAAATTTTCCGGGCTAATTTGACGATCGAATTAATTTTTAATTAAATGTGCGCATTTATTTTAAAGCACCTAAACCCGAAGGTAAGCGTCCGAACCACCACCACTACACTGGAGTTGGCTTCGCTTACGACCGAATTTAGGGGCCCGCATTAATTAATTAAGATAAACATGCAATCTTAAATATGACAAATAAATTAAAAATATTACATGAAAATACATAAAAACATAAATATTAATCTAACAAATAAAAGATTAATTTAAAAACATAAATTAAAACATACATAAATATTAATCTAAAACATAAACATAAATTAATATTAATCTACAACATAAATTAAAACAACTATAAATATTAATCTAAAACATAAATTAAAATCTAATAATAAACCATTATATTTCATTAAAAATATTAAAAATACAAAGATAGAAATTATACCTAAAAATTCGAATAATAAACTCCCCACCGAGATCTACCACGACCCCTTCAAAATTTTTAACTAGATCGAATCCTAAAAATAAGACTCGATCGAACCACCCAAAATTTGGGGAGAGCTAAACTCTCAAATTAGGATCATAAGGTACTACCCTCACCCAATTGGTTCCACCTCTTCAAAAGGCCCCCATTCACCTCCTTTTATAGGCACTTGGAGAGGGGAAGGTCATGTTTCCCACCAATGTGGGATTCCAATCCCACATCATTCTTCCTTTTCTTTCTTTCTTCTTCTTCTTTCTCTTTTCATTTTTTCTCATTTTTTCTTCTATTTTTATTAATAATATTACTACTATAATAATACTACAAATGCTAAAATTTAATAAAAAATGAGTGATTACAGTTACCCATCTTTGCTTGTTCTTGTGAAACGAGAACTAAGCAAAGATTAAAAAAAAACACTCATTTTTTACTGACTTCTCAGTCGGTGGTCTTGGAATTATTTGTTTTTTTGAAACTCTTCACCTTCCTTGATCGACTCTTCAGGCTCGTAAGTTCATTCTGTATCGAACTTGCTTGCCTTCTGGTTTTGAAGCTGCAGGTCACTCCTATATATGACCATTGGCCTTGAGCAGATCTTGCAAAACAAAAGCTCTTTCTATATGGAACTTTCATCTCTAGATCCCGAGCTAAGATTTCTTCTGTATAAAACCTTCACTCTGAAGCCTCGAGTTATGTGCCCCTCCTGTATGAAGCTTTTCACTCAGACTACGACGAAGATAGGGGTTCCTCCTATATGAAACTCCTGGTTTTCCACGTTGTCGGTCTCTCCTATATAAAACCTTTTGCGCTATAACGAATCTTGTAGAATAAGGTCCCTCCTGTATAGAACTCTTACTTCTAGATCCGGAGTTAGGGTTTCTCTTATATGAAACCTTTTGCGCTATAACGAATCTTGTAGAATAAGGTCCCTCTTGTATAGAACCCTTACTTCTAGATCCAGAGTTAGGGTTTCTCCTATATAAAACCTTTCACTCTGAAGTCTCGAGTTGTTTGCCTCTCTTATATGAAGCTTCGAACTCAGAAACAAAAAGGAAGATAAGGTCCCTCCTATATAGAACCCCTCTTCTTTGATGCTGTCGGTTTCTCCTTTTGTATGAAACCTTCATCTGTCAATCTTCTTTCATTTTCGGGACTCTCGTCAAGTGTCTTTCAATCTTCTTTTTGAATCGGGACTCACGCCTTCATAGGCTGCCAATCTTCAATCTTTCAGGATTCACGCCAACAAAGGCTGCCAAAAATCTTTTTCTTCGGGACTCACGCTAGGAAGGCTACCAATCTTCTTCGAATCAGGACTCACGCCAAGCAGCTGTCAATCTTCTTTCTTAAAACATCTGGGGTTTCTGGATTGCCCCAATGTCTTTATCTTTATACTTGGTTTCTCTTTCATTTTGGAGATACATTCACTGTATGCCAAGTTTTGTCTCGAGAATATTTTTCATTTTCTTCTTCTTTCATGATGTCCCAGTTCTACCGGTCTTGTTCTGTAAATTTGAAATGTTGACCCCTCTGGCTTGATCTCTTTTTTTCTTCTTTTTTGCTGAAAGGTGCAAATGTGCACAGAATCTCTGTTACGGCCATCTTCTTGACCATTATCTGTCTTTTATTGTAAGATAATTTATAAAAAATGATGATGAATGAGCATTTTCACTATGCATGTGTTCGTGATGTATGTTCGAGATGCGCATGTGTAATTTGTGGGTATGCATTGACGCATGAAGTTTCTGTTAACCCTATTTCAAAAATTTGGTGCCCCGGTCCTCATTTCGTTTACCAGGTAATCTTCATTAGCTAAACTTTGTCAGTAATCATGACACCTCTGGTCACATCAGATTCGAGCTTTGATTCTGTCATTTTATGGACAATGATGTCCCGCTTGTATTCTTTATATTTTCTTCTGGATCAGTATAATGGTTGATCGGACGTCTTTGTATCCTGACTTCTTTTCTATACTTGTCGGAGTACCTCAATGGAGGCTGACTCTCATTTTTCTTAAAAAATGATTTTATTTGTATGTATTTCTGATGCAATAAAAATTTTGAAAATGTATGAAATTTGGAAGTTTATTGCAAAAAGCATTTAAAACATATTTGCCTTCCTGAATATCAAATGCAATGACATATTTGCCTCAATCTGGCAAAGCTCAACTCTAATGAAGAGCATATTTAGAGGATCCTCGACTATTACGGGGATATAGGAAAATGTGTAGTCTCTTCTAGACTTATCAGGCTTTCAAAAGGAATAATCATTTCCCTAGTGGCTACCCTTTTTCATGTGGCACTCATTATCTCACCTTCTCAACCTGCCCAATCCTTCCCTCATTTGGGTGTCGATCAGGCACTTCGGAGTTCGACGTTCCTTGAAGCAAGGTTAACCTTTGGGCGGAAGTGTGATTTAAAGACAATCTCATTTAGTTTGGATGTCCCTGAATGATCAGAATGATTTTACCAATTTTAGATCCATGATCGATGTATAAATGTTTCCATTACCTTTTCTGGGGAAATCAATTCATCACAGTCCTTTGTTTCGAGGATAATGATGGAGCAAACAACAATACCCCGAATTACTCGGCATAGTCATGATTTGAAAATATTACCATCACTCATCAAGTTAAAGCTTCAGCGGAGTGCCCCAGGATTACCGCACTCTTATTCGGATGTGCCTATTACCAGGATCTGAACATTGGAGTGCTTTTTTAAAAGAAAATTTTCTTATCTCGATTCATTTCATTTTAGTCTTTGTCTCCTTTCTCTCTCTCTCTCTCTTTTTTACCATGTCATGGCTTTTAGCTGTCTCTTTTAATGGTTTCTTGATATTTACACTTAATATGTTTGACCTTATCTCTTTTAAGGAATGTCATTCGTCATCTCATTCGAGGAAGTCCTGAGAAGGTCTTCAGGGGATAGAGGATTCAAGGTCGACTCCCGATTCAATGATCTTGAACAACAAGTGCCTGAGAAGGAGTTTTCCTAAAAATGGGAACTACCCATTGCTATTCGCTCATATTGTTATTCTGTTGGCCCAAGTAGACTAGTAGAGACTCTCATTTGCAATATCCCTGTAACATTCAGTCTCTTCTAAATATGCAAAACTTTATAGTCGGTCTTTGAAATTGAAGCAAAGATGTTACCGCATCTAAAATTCAAGAATTGATGTGTAATGATATGTACATATATGTTCAAAAATGTTTGATTTTGTGTACATAGAAGAGCAAAGGCAACTCCTAAAAATTAATTTTCAAAGAATTAAAGAATGTAAAACCGTTTAATTGGTAAAAACTTAATTCTTAAATGTATGCCCTTACAAATTGTCCCTACTACCTTTCGGGCTCAAAGTAGTAAATTGAACTTCATTTCACAAAATGATTAAATATTTAAACTGGAGAGTCAGAACCTTCCACCATCAAAATACATCTTGGTCAAATCTTTAAACCTCAGACTACTAACCTGGATCAGGTCCCTATTCCTTAAACTTTAAAACCCCCGTACTGATCAAATTCTGCACCAACTTCTTAAAGTAGTGACAATTTTCAATAGAATGGCCTGGAATATCTCCATGATACTCACAATGTGCAACAGCGTTGTACCATACAGGGAATGGAGGCTCGAGGGGTGTAAGGATATAAGGTCGTACCAGACCTGTCTCGTATAGTTGAGAATAGAGCTCGCTGTATGAAACTGGAAGGGGAGTGAATGTTGCTCTGTCCTGCCCCCTTCTAGAGCTTTCTTCTCCTTTTTGCATTGTCCCGATCGTAGGGTAATTGAAGGTCCCAATAGCATTCACTTCACCTTCATTCTTTTTATCGTACCCTTGGGGCTTGTCATCATTGTTGATCCTCCCACTCTTGAGGGCTATCTCTAGAGATTCACCGATTCTGATGAGATTGACAAAATTCTGAGTAGTATGATTGATGAGACGATCATACAAAACTCCTTTTAGCGAATTAATGAACATCGGTATGATCTCATTTTCGGGGATATATGGTTGAATTTGGGCAGCCACCTCCCTCCATCGTTGAGCGTATTAACGCAGGCTCGCATTGGACCCTTGCCCCAAACCTTCTAGCATGATGCGGCTGGGTACCATGTCTGTTACATGTTTATACTGTTGTAAAAAAGCTTTGGATAAGTCTTTCCAGGACCTGATGTTCTCGCGACTAAGCCGAGCGTACCATCGGATTGCAGATCCGGTCAGACTGTCCTAAAAGCAATGTATCAAAATCTTCTCATCTTTGATAAAAGCAGTCATCTTTCGACAGTACATTCTGAGGTGTGCGAAAGGGCACGATGTTCCATCATACTTATTGAATTCTGGAGTTTTGAATTTCGGGGGTAGGATCAAATCGGGTACCAGACTTAGCTCACTAGCATCGTTCCTTGTCCCCTTTTGCGTCTGAATGGTCTTGAACCTTTCTTCCATCAGGCGGAACTTTAATTCCCACTTCTCTTCAACATCATGTCTGATCTTCTCGATCAGATTCAGGTCGGGGATCTCTTCCTCACAAAGCCTTTCAACATCTATAGGCTGGCTCTCAAGAAACTGAACTGGTTGGTTAGCGGATACTCTGGCAGGGTTTGCATCATTTGGTGCGACGAATTGAACCATATGATGAGAGGTATCTTCATTTGGCTCAGAGGTCTCTTCATTTCTCACTTTTTCTTTCCCACGATTCTTGCCTAGTAGTGTCGTAAGCTTGGATAAAATGGACTCTTGAGACTGAGCAATCTGTGCACTGATACTCTGTTCAATATCCCCAAGACGATCCTCTAAGTGTTTCTGACCTCTTTCCAGATTGATCACACGGTCTTCCATTCTTTTCTTTCGATAGTATGTGAAATTATAATGCAGTGTGGCCAGTGTTTTAAAATGCGCTGTCATAATATGCACATAGTTAGATGATGTCAAAATGGTTAAATGCATGTATGATGCATATGCGGATGCCAATGATGCAAAATATATGCGGGTTAAAGGTATTGACCCCTGTTGGTAATTACCATACTGGATTACTTTTACGGGAAAGAGAGGGTCCATTACAAAATTAGGGGAAACTAATCCTATACACAAGTACTAGCCCTAATTCCTATTCCCTATGGCCCTAAGTTGCTTGCTTGACCAAGGAATCTCCGTTATGTCACGAGCTTCGGGCTTCTCAGTTGATCTGGTTATTTCTGACTACCCCTTTAAACTTTGGTCTTCGAGATTGTCTAGCAACGGTCTTAATCAAATATTACATAAGCAACCTTGCAGTGTCGGTGCTTCTAGTAACAGTTCTTTTCTGTTAATGCTTCTCCCAAAGTTCTAAATCATCTTTGATAATCCTGAATGGTGATCTTGATCCTTGTAAAATAGGTCGGTAATATACTGATCTCTTGTTCTTGTTCTTGTTCTTGCAGTCTGATAAAAATTATTTCTTCATTGATGCCCTTGAAAATTCAATTTATTACTTTATTAACCCGACGTTCGATATCTGACTCTGATTCGAACCCAAGATGGAGAATGATAATGGTACTAGTTCTACACCTTCGACCAACCTTTCCATTGTTAGACTCTTTGAGGTTTTCTATTACATCTTTCACATCTGTCTAGAATACCCGGTGGTCATTCTGTTGTAGACTCAGACGAAATGTATAGTTGTTACCTGTTCTTGGTAGACTGATGTCTGATTCTAATTCGACCTTTAGACAATGAGATGATATCGGTTTTATGTCTCTGATAAACAATTTATCAAAATTTGGTTTCTGTTACATCCTTCATGTTGGCTTGGAATCCCAGACTGACATTCTGATGTAGACCCGAATAAAGACATGATCACTACCTAGTATTGATGTTCGGTAGACTATTGTCTCAGGCTCTTCGCTCGTCCTTTAACAGGAGTAAGGGGTCTGATTGATTGTGACAGAAACTCATTCTTTAATCGGTGTATCTGATCGATTTCTAACACTAGGGTTGGGGTTTTTAGATACCTCCTTTCCATGGTGAAAGTTTCCTATGTAAGATGAACCACTCGAATCAATACCTCTTAATGCAATGCAAAATGTGATGATGCATGCAAAAACGAAAACACGAAGATACCAAGTTAGTACCGGGTAAAAACAATAAACACAAAAATAAATTAAGTGTAATTAAATGTGCGTAAAAGTAAACAGAGAAGAGCAGTCCTAGATATTCTGTCTAGTTCACTTAGGGTATCCGCATGGCTCTAGTGGGGTGGGTAATCTAATTCTCTACATGCAATGTTGGTGCTAAAAGGAGACCCGAATTGTCCGAGCTATCCTCTACTAAGAGTAGCAAGGCCCCCGATCATCACCCATTATAGGCTCATCTTGACCGAGTTCATTTCAGGGGGACCCGTTCGCTTATGCCAATACGAAGGAACGATATCCTTACGAGAGCATAAGGTAGTGGAGCCCCGAAGGTACTTCGGCTAGGGCCTACACGGGAGAACGATATCTCCACGAAAGCATTAGCCTTTTCCTCCCACTTAGAAGGACGGGTTTAGATGTCAATTTTAAATACGGAAAAATAAAAGCGTAAATTTAATTGAATATTAATTTAATCGTCACTTTAGCCCGGAATCTCTAATATTAGTAAAGCGGTAATCATTTAAAAGCTCGACTCTCTTTTTGTTTTTGAAAAACAAAATTTTGTCCCCAGCGGAGTCGTCATCTGTAGCGATCTAAAAAATCCACGAATAAGTGGTTCGCTGAAAAATTCATTTTCTGAGTTGGAAAACATTTTTTGATGTGTCATTTTGAAATTAATGTCTTCCACGTGGGGTTTTTGGCTAAAATATGATTTTAGAAAAATTGGAGTCGCCACCGGCCGTTTAGGTAGACCGGACACCATAAAATCAGAGATTTAAAAATTGGGGTTCGGGAGTCGATTACGGATGGGGAAGGATTAGCACCCCCACACCGCCCAAAAATTGGTACTTTATTTAATTACCGCTTCATTAATATTAAATTTTCCGGGCTAATTTGACGATCGAATTAATTTTTAATTAAATGTGCGCATTTATTTTAAAGCACCTAAACCCGAAGGTAAGCGTCCGAACCACCACCACTACACTGGAGTTGGCCTCGCTTACGACCGAATTTAGGGGCCCGCATTAATTAATTAAGATAAACATGCAATCTTAAATATGACAAATAAATTAAAAATATTACATGAAAATACATAAAAACATAAATATTAATCTAACAAATAAAAGATTAATTTAAAAACATAAATTAAAACATACATAAATATTAATCTAAAACATAAACATAAATTAATATTAATCTACAACATAAATTAAAACAACTATAAATATTAATCTAAAACATAAATTAAAATCTAATAATAAACCATCATATTTCATTAAAAATATTAAAAATACAAAGATAGAAATTATACCTAAAAATTCAAATAATAAACTCCCCACCGAGATCTACCACGACCCCTTCAAAATTTTTAACTAGATCGAATCCTAAAAATAAGACTCAATCGAACCACCCAAATTTTAGGGAGAGCTAAACTCTCAAATTAGGATCATAAGGTACTACCCTCACCCAATTGGTTCCACCTCTTCAAAAGGCCCCCATTCACCTCCTTTTATAGGCACTTGGAGAGGGGAAGGTCATGTTTTCCACCAATGTGGGATTCCAATCCCACATCATTCTTCCTTTTCTTTCTTTCTTCTTCTTCTTTCTCTTTTTATTTTTTCTTATTTTTTCTTCTATTTTTATTAATAATATTACTACTACAATAATATTACAAATACTAAAATTTAATAAAAAATGAATGATTACACCGAGTAAAGTTGATGTTATTGGACCAGTTCGCCTGGGAAATGTAATCTTGTGTCGGAGAAACAAACAACGTGATTCAGACAAACGAAAGGGACATGCGTTGACAATTTAAACAAACCCAGTTTACAATTTGAAACACCCAAATCTTGTAATTAGGGAAATAATTGTCCCTAAAATGTCTTAAGAATGCAATGATTTCTGCACCACCGCCGAATATTTGTACTTTGTCTTTAAGAAGTTTGGTTTCTGCCATCCACAAAAGATCGAATCAAAGCAACAGACAGACTGATGAAGTCAAAGCCAGCGCAACCGACAATAAAAGCTATCTGCCGCTAAAAACAAGTGCGTCATTTTGAACACTTAATTATTTAAATGGTGTTAATTAAGACAAGATAAAAATTAACAAAAATACTTTTTAAATGTAACTGAATTAAAAATTAGAATGGTATTGGCCAGAGGAGGTTAAAAATCGGCCCAATAAATAAGCGGTATAAAATTCGACTTGACTTGAAAAAAATTAAATTATTCGATTTGATTCGATATGAAAAAATTTGACTCATTTTATCAAGATATAATACTGAAAAGTGATATTTAATCTGACATAATTTGTTTTTTTTATTACAATTACCCTTTACTTGATTCCTACGGTTTTATTACATAACTCCAAAAACTGGAAAATGCTAACGAAATGTGGGTTTTTTATTCTATCACCACCAGCTCAGTACATCCCAACAATGGCAGGTTAAACCTCCCATTGACTACTAGATATTTTCATGCAGTAAACTGCTAACTGAACTGTACAATAACTGGAGCTAGGCATTCAATTCATGTATACAGAAATCAGCATAGCTCGATATCAAAATCTTGTTTACAGTAACACCGGAAAACATTGTACATGACTATGTGTAAACGGCATTCGCAACACCGGCAGCTATTTTTCCGCATTGTCGTGCAATTTTACTGGTTTTGTCCCAATAACTGAACCAGAGACCTGCTGTTCTAACAAGCTGCATCATTTGCAAGTAACATTTGGAAAATCCATCATTGTTTTTTATCACCATTCATAAAAGATGGGCATGTCTTTTAACTGATACCAGGAATGGGTAATTCTTCCAATGCAAATATATATTAGGAATGAAGAGAAAGTGAAAGGAATATGTACCCGGGAAGTTCGTGGCCCTGATTTCCAATCATAGGAAAGCTCTTGTAAAACTGAACAGAAATCAGGCCTTCACTTGAGCCAGCTGAAGGTGCAGGAGATCCCTCCGGCGACACACTTGCACCTTTTCTGGTACATATACCTACAAGCAAAGCAATGTCAAGCAGATCCAAGGTATTGCAGCTTCACAGAAGAAAAAAAATAGAGAGGAGTGAGAAGCAAACGATCTTCGGGGCACCAATTTGAGCTGAAAGCATGCTTCTTGGTACTACCATGAAACATTCAAAACATGAACTGCAAAAGCATATTAATGGAACTATACTTCGTCTAGGACTCAAAATTTCAAGCTAATGGCTGCAAGAATAGGTGACTATGCAAGGCTATAACTAGGAGAAGACTAGCATGAGCGGTGTTAAGTCGTTAACAGTTTCTCTCAGTCTATATTGCAAAATAATAACACTCCATTCACTGATCAAGAACTCTAAATTGAAAAGAAGACTTAATGCTTCTATAATAAACAACTTCATATGGCATTCCAGATATCCTCTTCTCATTCCAGGCAAACAAATCAATATACAGGGTTGAAGTAGCAGTCTTCGATTTTGCTTTCCTCTTTTAAGTTGAGGTTTATTCCAAATAAAAGGAAATTAGAATTTGTAATGTGCTTTATTTTACAGATATTTTGTAATACTTTGGAAATCTTGGATAAATTGAAATTGTATTACAATGTCATAAGACTAGACATGTCGCACTGTCGAAGCAGAGATAGCTCATCAACAAAGTTAAGAATCATAATCTATGTAATAACACAAATTAAGTTTATTCAGCAAGCTAAATCTTTCTGGTAATCGGAATCAATGACAGAGTTATTTGACAAAACAGGGAAATGAAATGGTAGATTATTCAAATTTGAAACAAATAAACCAAGGTATATTGTTATTTCTCATATTGGTACTGTGTAGACCATGAAATTTATACCAGCAATTAGGATAGGAGTCGAATATATATCTACGTGAGGACGAGATGAATTCTTATTTAAGGTACTTCCTCGGAACTCGAAAGATGTCAAATACCTTGAAAGAGTATGACAAAGCAAAAGAGAACTGTGATGACCAAAGCATAAAGACTAGTGCTTGATGATGAGGCCTTTTCTTCCTTCATCCTCTTCATTGTTTTAATCTGTTTGATCCTAGCACGTTTTCTCATGGCAAGATCAGCAATCTCCCTAATCAACTTCTGGTCAGCGGCATCCAACAACGGACCTTTCGGAGGTCGTGGTGGTTTGGGTGGTTTCCTAGTGTTTTTCTTGCACTTCGCTTCCCTTAAGTTCTTCTCCGCTAATGCCACGAGTTCACGATTCTCTTCTCCTTCCGAATTCTTGTCCATCAAGAACTCTACATTCTCACCATCAACCACCCCAAAACTCGAAGAACTACTACACGAATTTATGCCACTTTCACCCTTGACTATTCTATCAAAGCACAATAGATCACTCCAAACTCCACTGAGAGTTCTCTTTGTTTGTAAACTTGATGAAACATGATCTTTTGTTCTTTCATCCTCACTGGTAGTCCCTCCACTCTCGAGATCTAATTCGACATCTCTTCCGCTTGCAAGCAAGGGATCCATTCGAGATAAAGCCCCTACCACTTCCCAAGATAATTATGTTCCCCACTAATGCTAAACTTATTAGATTCAGCCCCCGTCTACATGAATACACAGGCTAAGTCTCACCAAATCAGCTAAAGTTTGAAACTCAGAGCAAATGTCTAATCCTGCATTTGACAATGAAATCTCAAATATCAGTACCAGAATATGGATGAAAACAAAGTTCCATTCAAATTTCAAAGGCTAATTCTAAGTGGGAAAAGATGGAAAATTTATGAATTTTGATTGGTTATAGTTTCATCATTTGTTACCCAAAGGAACAAACTAAAAGGTTAAAGGAACAAAACCAGTGATTATGATTTGAACTCCCCCAGAAAACCTTGAAATAAACCCAGAAATTTATACCCTTTAAGATAAAATCCCAGAAAACATGGGAAAATAAGCCACCGACAAAGGCATATGAAAAGCAGATACATAAATCAATAAGAAAACTAGAGGAGAAAATGGAATGTACCTTCTGAAGTGAAACGAAGAACAGCTTAATCCGATGTCTGCAAGAACTGTAAACTTAAAATCCTGGGTTGATTTCGTCAACCTTATCTGTAACCCCGTACGATTAACAAATTACTTTCTTTTTTAAAAAAAGAAAGTGGGGTTTATATTTCGGAAAGAAACAACCAAGTTTTTTTAAAAATATGTTAAACCACTGGCACTGACCTTGGCAACATCATAACCCAGAAACCAAAGGTAACAGTTGTTGGTTTTGTCTTGGTATGCCGATTTCCGAAAACAAGACGTATGTGTCTGAACGTGTCAGCTACTACGGGGATGTGGGTGGAATCAGTGCTTTCAATTTGACTATTCAAAACGAAGAAGAAAATGATTTAAATCAAATTATAAGAATTAAGCCCCTAAACTTCTACACCTTCGAAGTAGTGGTTCTGGCAGAAGAAAAAAGGTTATACCTTTTTATTCTACTAACCTTTTCAGACCACCCCAAACGTCAAAATCTATCCTTTGTTGCATAAAGCTTTTGTACCACCAATCAAAGAAACGCATCTAATTTCTATAGACCCTTTGAACCTATCACCTATGAGGTACAGGCTCTGCAACAGGTTGCACCCTTTGGTAACCTATGACATGAATTGCAGACCAAGAATCAGTGTACATTTGTTTTTCTTAAGGCTTTCATCTGTCACATGTTGATGATATATATACGCCTATTTTGCGTTGGTTAGGATTGGCAGGAAGAATTTTCTTCCCTAGGACTGGCCCTAGGGATCACCATACCTAACACACCCTCCAGCCTGATTTGCCCTTTTGAGTTCAAAGTTCAAACCCATTTCGCCAATGATATGAACTATTCAACTTGGCAAAACTATAAAAAGTTTGATTAGTATATGAATTAAGTACCAAAAGTTAAAACTAAATTGATATAGTCTAAAGGAATCTGGGTCCATATACAGTGAGAGACGGAGTTAGAATCAACTATCAAGCATTAGGAGGAACAAAAATCTTTTAAGCTTTCAAATCTAAAAACTAAGAGGGACAAAGGTCTAAGCTTTCAAATCTAAAAATTAAGAGGGACAAAAATCTTATTTTACTATTATTTAAACTAAAAAGGACCTCAATTACAATTATACCAAAAGTTTTTGGGATAACTTTTAGTATACATAGTTTGGTACCTGTATACAGTGCATGTCTATGGAAAATGGTTTCAACTTCTCCTCTTATACCATTCAATTAATCAAATCTATATCAGAGGAAAACTTGAGTTAATGTTCCATCTGCCGACCAAAGCATATTTAGATATACAGAACATTAATGTTACTTTAACACCCAATTCTTACCATTAGTAGGCAACGTCCGAGGATAAAATTCTCCTATCAGTTTTAGTGTGCTTTTTTTTTCGTACTAAAATATTAAATTTTAAATTTTAAATTAAAATTTTAACAAATACAACATACCATAATTAGAAATGAGTATTGGTCGGTGCGTGTTGGGTTTTTTGCCCACCCGAACTCAACCAAAAATAAAATACATTGAAGTTAACCTCGATCCAACTTATAAAATTTAATTTTAGAAAATTAATTTTAAAATATAATTTTAAGGTACTTAATAATAAAAAATATACTCCAATTTTAAGGATTAAATTATAAAAAATAATTTTAAATACTAAATTATAAAAATATAGAGATGTATTATAATAAATATCTCTAAAAAATATAGGAAAAAAACACAATTAGTCTCGAGGTGGGTGGAGATGGATATTTTTCACTCTAAAACTAGACCGACTTGACCAAACTTCATCCTTAATAAAACCCGACTCGCACTCAATTTTTTATTTAAAAAATTTGATCCAATCGAGTAAGATCAAAATCCAACCATGTCGATTAAAAGGCTCATCCTACCCATAAGTTTCTAAATCTAACCTTAAACATTGACACTAAAACCTGATTTTTTTTGTGAGGATATACAAAGATGGAACCATAATTAACACGAGGAGAGCTCAAATATTTTTAATATAATTACATTTAAAATTCTACTTAATTTAAGTAGTAATAAAATAATATTTTTATTTATCTTAATTTTTAAATTTAAAAATTTAATAAACTTTTATCTTTTTCTCGATATTTAATCTTAATTACGTCAGGTTCATACACAGGAGCAGGTAGAAGGTAGAGGATTTCTATGGGTAAAAATGGATTTCGTTGATTCCTAGACCAATACAAAGGTTTTCTATCTTCCACATTAATTGTACCCTGAGAAATCTCATCCCTCCAAATCTCGACTGCAGTAACTTCAATGGGAATCAATGCACATTCCTTCAACACCACACAACAAATATATAGGACAAAAGAATTAAAGAACAAGGAACCCAAATTTCCGTGCTGCATAATCTTCACATATCAAATTACAAAAACCCAAAGAAAAAAACTATCTTTTTTTCACATTGGGTAAAAAGGGTGAAACCAAGTTGCAGTGATGTTCATAAGGTCGGGCAAGTGCACAGGTTCCTTGTACAAGAAAACCGCCACTTGTCAGCAAGAAAACCACATATCTGATGGACTGATCTCAGTTTCATCTACACCTCCTTTTCAACCCAAATGAGTAGGGGATTTTTTTACATATGGGATGGCACAATGTCCTGAAGCAGGCCATGGTCTTTAAGCAAAGACGGCCCTTGGCTGCAAAAACTCCTCTCATGGAGAAATCTAGAGTTAAAGGACGAATCATTTTGGCCAAAGTTGAAAGGAGACAAGGCATTGGCAGGCGCAGCAGATGGCTGCTGAGAGTGTGATGGAGTCCATTGCATTCCCATACTAAAAGTACTCGCTACGGCTGCGGCGCCGGCACCAAGACTTGAACGAGGCATGACCGGGCTGGGATGAGTTTGTTGGCCTTCGTAAGTGGTAATCACAATGCTCGGATCGCTGAAAGATCTCTCCACTCGTTTCTTCACGTTACATGAGGAGGTGGTGCAACGATAATAGCTCCTGGGGGGGGACATTAACCGTGAAAATTGTTTTCTGGGATTTATCTAAATTGAGGAAAAA
Source organism: Abelmoschus esculentus (assembly GCA_035048815.1). Taxonomy (NCBI): domain Eukaryota; kingdom Viridiplantae; phylum Streptophyta; class Magnoliopsida; order Malvales; family Malvaceae; genus Abelmoschus; species Abelmoschus esculentus. Next base: position 2,622,767 of record JAUCBN010000027.1, on the reverse strand, counting down.
GAACAGAAACGAAGGGAAAGTAAAACAACTTTGAAGTTGGTACCTAGGAAAGGAACTGTTCTTCACAGCTTTTTGCCCGTACTTTCTCCATCTGTACCCATCTTCCAAATGATCAACCTCACTCTTTGTCATGAAGGCAAATCTCGGGTTTCTCTGTCTCTTCTGATTTGTCTTCTTGGGTTTCAACCTAGATCCATCATCACTAACGCCATAAAAGTAAAACACTTTCATCAGCTTCAAATCACAGACATAACAGACCCATCTTGTCTTTTACACTAAGATTCTAAGAAAGATACAAAAAAAGAGTTATACGACTTATACTTACTGTTTCTTGGTCTGTTGCTGGTCTTCTTCTTGGTCCCCAACTTTAACAGGCTCATCATTGACAGCCTCACTCGATGCCGATGAAATCGAGGAAGAGTTTGGAGTAGCAAGCTGATTTAAAACCTCTGCAGGAGACTCGATCTTCGTTGAACAAGGATTATACAGCGGCTGGGTTACAACTGGAGCTTGTTCTGTCATTTCAAATAAAGAAGGATCTAAATCTTGAACACCCAGCAACTCCATAAACCCTAATGGCGTCGTCTCTCCTTCACAGCTGAAATCAAACACACTTTGTAATGGAAAACTACCGGAAAAGTAATCAGAAAACGACGAGTTCCCCAACACCTCCTCCATCTTCAGACCCTCTTTTCTCTCCACGTATATCAATCAAAAACACCCAGAAATTTTGCTCTTCAACAAACAAACAACTTGCAGTCTCACAAGTGAAAGAAAGAAAGAATAGATTAGGGTTTGATGTGATTTATAAGGTAGGTGTGAACCGTGAACTGTAAAAGAGACTTTTAGGTTTAGAAATAAAGCGGAGGAGACAATGGAGACATAGATAAGAGTGAAGAATATATAATACCGGAACATTGACCGGCGATTTCAGGTCAACTTTATGAGTTGGCAGTCAACAGTTCCGGTTGTCAGTATGACCACTTCTTTGGTCGGATTCCGACAGTTTTAGTCAACGCTTTCAGACGTAGATTTTGACTGGTGTAAACTAGTTTACAGTGTGAACGGAGTTCCTCCCCGCGTGAGATTCTTACGGCGTTAAAACTCTCTCCGTCATTCACCGTTCATTTTAAGTATTTATAGTATTTTAGAATTAATTCATACCGACAAAAATAATTCATTAAAAATAATTCACTTGTAGCTTTCATGAATTATTAGACCCACGACATTAATTTAAGATTAAAATTTAAAATACATAGTCGAAATTATGATTATCAATACATAGTCAAACATTTTTGCAAGCAATTAACTTATAACAAATCAAGATGATTTAAAGTAATTACAGATTAAACTTGTATCTATAATTGAAATATATCTGAACAAATTTTTATGTGTATCGTCAAATTAATAATTTATATTTTAAAAGATTTAGATTCGAATAAATATGTATCATTAATATTAAATATGAAACAAAAAGAAATTGAAAATTGGATAGTGAAATCAAAAAAATCTAAAAATATTTGACCAAAACTGAAATATAGTAAAAGTTTAGTGACTAAATACTTAGTTTATCTAATACATTTGCTGATCATTCTCAAATTACTAATTAAATCTAATTTAAAATCGTTTGACCAGTCGTTCCTTCTTAGATATATTTGGAAGCTAAAAGAAAGGACAAAACAAGTTGTCGATATAAAATATTTTATTTATTATTATTAATAATATTTTAAATATATATTTTATTGCTTTGGTCAAATCTTTGGTATCAATATCGCATATAATAATTTTAATATAATATCAATATTCATTGAAAATATAAATATTTATTTTGAAAAATAATTGATATTTAATTTAAATGATAATTGATATCAATACAATTAAATTTTTAATCCAACCAATTCATTCGACCCACAGATTATCTAAGTCCATACTAGATTTGTAATGCAACAATTTATTCTACCCACAAAAGGTTTCAAGAAGCATCCATGGCCTAATGGATAAGGCGCTTGACTTCTAATCAAACCCTCTTCTTTTTCCACTGATACATCTGACTGAAAGCAAACCCTCTTATTTTATTATTTCATTTTAAAAATTCGTTTTTTTAAAACCAATAATCTCGTTTCTCGTTGTTGATATTCGAATTTTATCAAAAATACCATCGATTTTTATCTTTTGGTATTGTTTACTTTTCGATAAAATTAGACTTAAAATTTTATATTAAATGAATTAATTTACAAATTTTAAAATATAATTTTTAAAATATATACAAACTTTAAATAAAATCCTCTCGATCCATCCTTGTTCTTGACACACATCAATATTGCACAGATGGATCTGACTTCAGATGGCATCAACTTTTGACCATGACCAATAAAAATTTGGGCATGATACACAAGGAACGTTGAAACCAGCGATGCATAAGAATTTTGGATATCTAGACTCTCGAGAGCAGTTGCAATTAAGTATACTAATTAGGGGTGAGTATTCGATCGAGTCGAGTCAAAAAATTTCGAGTTATTTGAGTTGATGAGTCATATTTTACAAATCAAACTTTATTTGAAATTTTTTCGGTTCGAGTCGAGTTTAAGAAATTTGAGTCGAGTCGAGTTTTCAAGTTTCTATAAATATTTAATTGTAATTATTATATTATAGTATAATTTAATTCCAATTTAAACGACTTTCTCTAATCATATAAGATATGTGTATGTATATTTTTTCATAGGTAACAATATTTCTTTATATTTGTATATATAAATGTATATTAAAAAATTGATAGACTCGTCTCAAACTTAAAAATTAATCCTTTAATTATTAAAAATTTTGAGTTATTCGAGTTATTCAAATTTTTATTTTACAACTCAAATTTTATTTAAAATTTTTTCAAGTCGAATCGAGTTATTTTATTTTTTAAGTCAAATCTTACTCCCCTAAATTGTACGCATACAAAAATATTTGACCATAGCGATGCGAAACTTCCATGTAAAGTACAATAATAGTCAAATACGTGTAAATTTTATAGTATTTTAAATTCAAACATCATGATAACTTAAATGGACTCTTTAGATAATATGGTCAAAATGATATTATTTTAGTGTGATTATTAATATTTAAAATATTATTATTTTATGTATTGAATTTTATAGGTGTACCGATTTTTTACTAAACTTTAAAATAAATATATTTATCGCTCAATTATCATTTGTCACTAATTATAATCTAGACAAGATTAAATATTTCGCTCTTTCTTCTCATTAAATCATTTTTTTACGACATTCATTCAAAATCAAACTCATAACAAGAAATACACCCAAAATAAAAACTCTTCTCACAACTCGCTCTCATCTTGATTTCCAATAAGCAATAGAATAAATATTCGAAAGTAATTGTTCTTGAAACTTTTTAATCATTTTCACATCAAAGAAATTAAAAGTTAGTGTTAAAAGTTTACCTCAAGAAATCCGCCATAGCCGTTGACGGAATTTGCAGAGACAGCTGAAATTGTGTAAACTAGGATTAATAAGCAAAGTGAAGCATCTCTGATCTTCATTCCGATGAGTAATTTAGTTGTCGATGCCTTAGAGCCGGACAAAAATGGGAGACTGAAGAAGGATCTGATACTTGCTTGGAGTTTTGGATCTGTTTATGAATTGGGTATGGACTCGGTTCAAACCCAACCGAAAAGCCCTTTTAATATTGAAAAATAAAGGGTAAATTATACAAATGTATTCCAATTATGACAATTTTTGTTGAGTCCCTTATTATAAAAAGTTATAAATAGGTTTCAACTAATCGCGATGGACAAATCAATCTAGTTCTGTTAAAAATAAACAATTGATGACTTTGATAACTAATAAAATATGTATAGTAACGAATTTATCTCTCAGTATTTATATTTTATTTTAATTTGATCTTAAATTTAAAATTTTATCTCTCAATATTTAAATATTAAAATATTTTAATCTCTTAAATTTAGGATTAAATTTAAAAAAATATAAAATTTAAAAATTAAATTTATTATCATACATTTAAATATTCGATGTTTCTAATATTAAGATTTAAGATTTAGACATCGTGATTTTATTCGGGTTTAAGCTTTGGCTCTTTCTTTGTACCGTGAGTTGTGAATAATAAATCCACTGAAATGACAAATTCTTATCCTGTGATACAATAAAAGACAAAAACTGTAATTAAACAACAATTTCGCAGCATGTAATTTTATTTCTCAATTCGATTGTGTCCCTTCTGAATGTTCAGAAAACAGCCTCGACAAGGGCATGTGTCTTCTTGGGGTACCCCATACCAACCAAATGGCTGAGATAAACTTTCCCATCCTTCACAGTCGCCGCCGTGGCCAACCGATGGGAAGGACCCTTAAACTTGGCCACCACGGAAGCCGTCTCCCACCCATCGGAGCTCTCCACCAATCTCCCCGAAGGGTTCCCGGCGACAACCAGTTTCGTCGGAGAAATTAACTCTAGACCATCACCAAAGACTAGTGATCCCCCATCTACTTCAATCAACTTGACTTCCTCTCCCTTGTGCAGATCAATCTTATACAAATTGCCACTGAAAGTATGAATTACAATCAAGTAGCCATCGGGGTGGTAGACAATTCCGTTCAATGCAACCAAGTTTTTGTACCACTCTTTTTGAGTGAAGAGTGGGTTTCTGATGACGGACAAGAACTCGCCATTAACACCAACTTTCCAGATTTTGCTGGCTTTAGCGTCAGTCACATAAGCATTACCATCTGCGTCTACCGCAACATCATCCGCTAAGGATTTCTCATCACCTAAGGATCAAGAAAAAAACGTTTAAAGTTTATTAAATGCATATACTAAAATCGTAAGGATGTGAATATACGATAGGGACGGGCATGAGTCAGGTTTTTGGTCGATACGAACCCGATCAGAAAATAATTATCTAAATCCAAATTAAATCCAATCATATATTTTAAAAAATTCAACTCGATCCGGAAATTATATATCTAAACTCAATTAGGCGGGTGAAATACCTATCCCTAGATATGTAACGGATATGCATATAAATGTGAATCTAAACTTCATAAAGCAAATCCCGACCCTCATTATTTGGAAGGGAAGAAATGCGTTGCATCCTTTAATGTGTCATAATGTTCAGTTAATTCACCGTATACACATATGGTAAGATATCCATGGCAGAGTTATGAGTTTCTTCTGGCATTTGGCTGGAGCTTGGAACCATTCATTTCTAACTTTCGCTAGTGTCGGCGGCTAACCTGGACACTATTTATTGGCTTATTACTATTACCATGGACAAATATCTGGCAAACGGCGGTTAATCTGATTCTACCTCAAGTAAAATCCTAAAACAAAGCATAAAGCCATGAGCATTATGGAAAACAACCAACCATAAGCTCTCCGACAAAAGCAAAACGTCGATAGGTTAAAACAAGATCGGATTCCAGAAAAATTCCTTTAAAAAACGACAAACTAAGCAAAAGCTATGTTTTTTTTGGTCTGAAAACTACGCTTCTTTTAAGAAAAAACTGACCACCTACTGTTGTACATTCATCTGCCTGTCCCACCATTTCCTCCTGGTTTAGATTATTTTTATAAAATATTATATTTTTTTAAACTTTAGATGTTCGATAATTATATAAATTTATACTATGGTGAATTGGTGATACTTACTAGGGCCACTGAGCTGCGTTAAAAAGAGCCGGTTCCACGTGGACAAATCATAAGCCGCGAGAGCGCTGTATCGGTTGCGGAGCACGTCGGAGATAACCACAAGCAGCCGGTTTCTGGGTCTGTCAACAGCGATTCCGAGGGAAGAATTTCCGGCCACGTCAAAGTCTTTGACCACAGTGGTCTCCTGCAGTACAACACCGGGTGTGTAATCTTCGGGAACGAGGATTTCGCCGACGCCACCTTCCAAGAAACTGGCGAGGAATCGGTGGCCTTGACCGTCCCACTTGACGCACTCCCGTAAAAAGCCGGAGCTGTGGTAGTGGAAAACATGGTTGGTGGGTTCGGCACGTTCTTCGGAGATGATGTAAGCTATGGGTATTGCCGATACGAGGAAGACGAAAACAAGGAATCTAGGAGAGCATAACCTAAGCGCCATGTCTTTGTCTCTTGTTTTGTTGTTTGTTTGGTTGAAGAGAAACGGAAGAGTGACAATGATGTTCTTTGAGTTGTGAGAAGAAGTGATTAGGAAGGAGGATTTGGTTAGGTTTAACTACGCAAGAGTATAAATAGGAAAGTGTGTTCCTGGTGGGTTGGCTCAATTATTTTGGTGGTTCTTTGTATAGTAATTTATTTTAATTCTATAAATTTTGATGGAAAGGAAAGATGCTGAGTCTTGTCTATTAGCGTTATCTTTTAGGCTTAAATAAAAATAAATGTTTAAAATATTTTTTTTAAAAATTAAAAGCATAAAGTTTATTATATTGTGAGTTTAAGTGTTTTATTGTTAAAAATTTATTAATCAGTCAGACATGCGGTATTATTTTATTTTTTAAAAAAAATTTAAAATTAAAAAAAAATAAAATAATAAGTTTTTAAAAAAAAATAATTTTTATAAAATAATCTCAACCTAAATTTTTTTAACCCAAATCGTTGTCGATCATCGTCTTTGAGTAAAACTCTTTGATTGTCGTACATAGGGGATCATTTTTCTCAATACAACATTATCAAAAACGCGAAACGGCATAAAAATCTAACATTGATTCTGTGTTCGATTAATATGTTGTTTGACGATTTTGATGATATTATATTAGGAGAAACGATTATTTAGATCCAACGATTAAAAGAATGTACTCAGAAACGACAAGAGTGACAACTTTTTGAGAGCTAAGATTTGGAAAATTTTAAAATTTTGAAAATTGATTTATAAAAATTGAAAATATTTGGATTTTTCGATTTTTTTTCTTCTTTGTAAAATTTGTTTTAATAACTTTAAAAAACAAATATGTCATAAATCAAGTATTGATTGATTAATAATTTTTAACACCCCTTAAATAGGAGAAATTATATCATGGGTCAGTCACACCACGTTATCCATGGGACCGACCAATGACAATCATCCACTTCATTATTTTTTAATTTTTAAATTAAAGATTCACCTGGAAAAAAAAATATGACATGAAAAAATTGATGAAGTAGGTAGTTATCATTGGTCAGTCCCATAGACATGTGGTGGGATTGACCCATGATATAATTTTTCCCTTAGTAGTTAAGTTCCAAAATTTTTAATGATATAAATTTTAAACGTCTAAATTTATAATGTCATAAATCTTAAATATTTATTTTAAAAAATATTCTAAACACTTTAAATTAAAAAAAAAATATTTTGAACAATTACTTTTATTTAAATATTTTTCATATACTCTATCTTTTATTTTATTATTTTAGGAATATGATTTTTGGGTACCCAATATTACCTTGCATCGTCAAATTATCAAGATACTAGTATACCATTTTGTATAGTTTATAATCGGAAATGAGGTTTCTAGAAAATAATATTCAAAAGTAATTTTTATTTGAGTTGTTTTGATTTAGTTTAAAATTTTATAAATTCGAATAAAAAAATTAAATAAAATTTAGGTTATAAAATAAAAATTTAAATAACTTAAAAATTCTAGTAATTGAAATATTTATTTTTAATTTCAAGACTGGTATCTTAATTTTTATGATATATATATATTTATATATAAAAATATGAAGAAATATATATTATATGATTAGAGAAAATTGTTTAAATTAGAATAAAATCGTCCTATAACATGATAAATAATTATAATTAAATTTTTATAAAAAATTCAATTGACTCAAATTTTTTAAACTCGAGACTTGAATCGAAAAAATTCAAACAAAATTTGATTTATAAAATATAACTCATCAACTCGAATAACTCAAAAAATTTTAACTCGACTCGATCGAATACTCACTCCTAATTAGAGTTTGAGTTTAATTTTTTTTATTTGAAATCTTACATGACACAAAATATGAATAATTAAAAAATATAGTGATTAAATTAAATAATTTTAAACTTTAATGGTTAAATGAGGATGATCTTAATTCTCTGGGGCGTGGGGTTAGTATGATTTTAGAAGTTGGGCTCGTTTCTATTCAAACAGGCTCCAGCCCAATTAATTCAAAAGGGCAAAATAGAGAATTCAGGTTTCTCTATAACAGTCCTCAAAAGAAGTTTAGTCTCATTCTCTGCCAAGACTGTACCAATCGAATTCCATCCTTGGGTTATCGACGCAGCATCCTTCAGGTAAACCCTAATTTTTATCCTTCGATTTTCCCTTCCATTTTCTGCCGGGTTCAGCCATGATTTTAAATGTATTTATCCGTAGAAATGACGATTCATTTGTTTTAGTTCTTAATCGTGACAATTCTTGAGATTGATTTGAGTGGTTCAACAGCGTGCACGGTGGTGATTTAAGATCGTTTTTGTTTTACGATTGTTTCGTCAGTGTTTTGAAAATTCCGGTTGAAATCTTTATACACCCAACTTGGATTAGAGAATCGAAATAGCAGTTTGGAAAATATTTGCTTTTTCTTAAGTGATAGCTAAAAAAATTTCGATTTAATTCACAACAGTTTCATTTTGATTTTAGCATTAATTAGGTCTGTATTGCTTGATTGGTTGAGAAGTATTGTAAATCTTTTTCCTGTCAAGCTAAGAGCCTCAAAATCTGTCTCTATAATTTGACTGCTTAAACACAAGAGAGAGTATGAAGTATGCAATGTAAAGCTGCTATTGAATTGAGAAATGAAAACTGTTGTTTAATGCAGTGGATCTAAGAAATTTAATATTGTATGTGTTGATTTGTTACATTGGCAAATACGAAAGGTATTAAGGTGAGGCTTCATTTATAAATTTGTGGAGTAAATCATTAAACAATGAAAAAGATGAAGGAGTTGTCTGTATTGCTTAATTGATTCACAACCATGCAATTATACCCTTTTTGAGTTAAAGGAAGCAATATTCGAGAACGAATCTGATATGTTGTTCATCTTTTTCTTCCTTGTGTTGATTTGAATGGGTCAAATTGCTAGTTACATTATAAAAAATTTCATGGATTGCTCTATGTCGACACTATTAGGGTTATGAACATTTGTTGCCTCTGCTGCTTGCATATCTGGGTTATCAATTGATTTTTCTTGTTAAAATTAATTACACTTTTGGTTTTCCCTTATTCCTCCCTACGTAGTGTTGGAAAATGAAATGCTTAATTATTACTTGTATTTACTAGATTCAACTATAAAAGTGAAATGGCGGGTGGTAGGGTTGCTCACGCTACCTTGAAAGGACCAAGCGTTGTTAAGGAGATAGTTATTGGGATAACGCTTGGCCTTTGTGCTGGTGGGCTCTGGAAGATGCATCACTGGAATGAGCAGAGGAAAGTGAGAGCATTCTACGACATGCTCGAGAAAGGTGAAATCAGTGTTGTTGCGGAAGAATAAATGTCTTCATGTTTTGTGAATTTGTGGACAGCTTCAACTGCATTTTGTTATATGCATTCCCTTCATTTTGCTCTTAGGTTGATGATGAGCAAACTTGATTTGGAGTTTTATGAATAAACTCATCGCATCGAGATCTTGATTTCGATATTTGCTTGACAAATTGTGCCTTTTGGCTTTTTCTATAAAAGGTGTCTTTTGCATCTGTTTGATAAGGATATGTTTGATGTGTCAAGTCATTGTTATTTGTCACAGTTCAAGTTGAAATCAAATGTCATCATGGGGTTAAATTTTTCTTATGGTGTTTTATATGCAAAAATCTATTCTTTGTGATGTTTCCGTGGGGGTCGAGTTTGAGCAGTTTTATGTGCAAGATGTGTGCGAGTCTTATCAAGGGTTAAAAATAGAACAAATATTAATGTGAGACCATATAAAGAATTATTAGTGTAATTTAGGGACCTTCAATTATATTAATTTAACAAAACCTACAAATTATGATGTTTGTCCAAATATTAGGACTGCATAACTAAACTTGATTACATCCAAACTTAAGTTCTCTAATCATATTTTGTATTTATTTGACTATTTATATTTTTATAATATGACTATTTAGGTGAAGTCTTTTATGTCTGCTTAGCATGTCTCTGTAAGCATCTTTTTCACTTATACAAAAAATTAAATATTGATTTTGAAACTTATATCAGAAAACGTCTTTTTGTAGACAAAGTTCACGTCCTATTTCTCAAATTGCACACACAGCATCAACTGATATGGACTGGCCGACAAAAAGTGCATATCTTTCCTGCAGCCAATCAGGACTTCCGACTGAATTGAAACCCAAAGATTCTTTGTATATCACATCGTTGATGAGCTCACCGCTCAAACCAATAGTATAAAACAGCTGCTGGTATCATCGGCTGTAACTACTAGATTCCATATTCAGTCAAAATCCCAGATTTTTCATCTTAAAAAACTAGTGCACACAGGATACAGTCAGCGGCTTTCACTTGAAAACCCAGGGGACCAGATGCAACTCAAAAACAGGTCACTCGAAAACCACGGCAACCACCACCTTTAAAGTTCAACCTTCCTCTTTTCCTTTCTTATCAACATTCTGAGGCTAATAATCTCAGACCCTTAGTATATTATAGTGCTGAAATTGAAAAAAAAAAAGAAGAGAAAATAACACACACAATACAACCTAGAATCGTAGCAATGGAAGCAGTGAACCTGGAGAAAAAAGATTGCAAAATTGTGGTGGCTGTGGATGAGAGTGAAGAGAGCATGTATGCACTTTCATGGTGCCTCGGAAACTTGATTTCTCAGACCACAATCAACAACCTCGTCCTTCTTTACGTCAAGCCCCCGCCTCCCGTCTACTCATCCTTAGACGTTGCAGGTTAGCCATGGTTACTTCTCGAAATCGTTAACTCTTTCTATCAGTTGTAATACTCACAGAGCGTATAGTTTCAGGGTATATATTGTCTGGCGATGTGTTGAGAGCGTTGGAATCCTACGGCAATGATCTGGTGAAGTCGGTGATGGGAAGAGCCGAAGATATATGCGGGAAGTTCAGACTTGATGTAAAGCCTCATCTCTAGTTCTCTTGCTTTGAACTTAAAACACTGCTTGTTTTGTTGTTGCTGATGAGTTAAAGTGGTTGCAGGTGAATGTGGAGAGAATCGTTGGAAGTGGAGATGCTAAGGACGTTATATGTACTATCGTAGATCGGATCAAACCCGATACGTTGGTGATGGGAAGCCATGGTTATGGTTTCTTCAAAAGGTATAATAGCAACTATACATTAAATTCATTTTCCAGGAAAAAAGTTGATAAAATTTCCCCTTCTTTTATACTCAATTCTTGTAGGGTTCTTCTGGGAAGCGTGAGTGATCATTGCGCCAAGCATGTTAAATGTCCAGTGGTGATCGTGAAGCATCCAGAGAAGATATAAAAGACTTCCTTGTTGCTGCATTTTCTTTCTTGAATATTGTGAAATATATGTTGCCTACAAGAAGAAAAAATTATATTAATCTGATTTATCGTTTAATATTTCTTAACTAAATCGAATTGAATTATTTAATGATATCTCAATTTGACCCGCAACCTAAACCTACCTAATCAATCACATGGAAACCAAAATTTCATTATATTATAAATATCATTAAAATAAACATAAAAATATGCCAAACCTTGGACTCTCATGGTGAGCAGCAGCAGTTTGTCTGTATAGTAAATATATTTTTATTTAAAATATGTTACACATCATATTTGACTTCATGTAATACTCAAATGGTTAGATTAATTAAAGATTTGATCGATATAACACGAGTCTTCTAATATAAATTATTAAAAGAATGATTGTTCTTTCTAAAGGTTACGAGTTCGAGCACCAATACTGTCAGTAGTGTGATTGAACGATCAATGTCAAATGATAAAAATTATGATAATTTCATAATAATTTTATTTTTTTTCTCATTTTAACCCGATTCAATGTAGAAAAACAGTCCATTATATGGTTTCAAAATGAAACGACGGCGTATCTCACAAAAGAATGGCAGCTCACAGAAAAATCGAGATATAGGTTATAAAATTCCAGATTTGCACCAGATTTTAGAATAAGATCAAGAGTTATTGTTCTCCTTTTTCCAATATTACCCTTCAGTGCCTGTCTCTCGTTTACTTGATTTTGGGGTCAAAATTGATCCTTTCTTCTATGATATGAAGTGGTTGCTTGGAATTACAATCATCTCACCGTCCCTCCGCTCTCAGATCGTAAGAAAATATCGAATTTGATCCGGTTGTATTTTCCGGGTACCTGAAGTCCGAACCGGAAGAGTGAAACGATGTTTCTTGTGGATTGGTTCTACGGCGTTCTCGCTTCCCTCGGTCTATGGCAGAAAGAGGCCAAGATCTTGTTCCTCGGTCTCGATAATGCCGGTAAAACCACATTGCTTCAAATGTTGAAAGACGAGGTTCGTTTTTTCCTATATTTTCCCCTTATTTTTTAAAATGATTTTCCTATTTCGTTCCAAGTACCGGTATCTGTTTTTGAAGGTATAGTTTTGGACCTCGAATCAACTTCGATTGATCCGGAATTTTTTTTTGGGGAAGGTAATTAACCATGTTGAATATTATTTAACTGTTTCCAGAGATTGGTTCAACATCAGCCAACTCAGTATCCCACATCCGAGGAGCTTAGTATTGGGAAGATAAAGTTCAAAGCTTTTGACTTGGGTGGTCATCAGATTGCTCGCAGAGTCTGGAAAGATTACTATGCTAAGGTAAACTAAAAGCTGGATGTAATGCCTATTTTTTAAGTAAATTCCGTTGATATCAGGTCCGATTAGGGTGGTGAACAAGACAGTCGAGCTCGAGTAGTGCTTAGTTGACTCAGAATTCGTGTCGAATTTGAGCTTATTCGCTTTATTAAGAACTCAAGTCGAGTTAGAGCTTGAGTTGAGTGTTGGTCGATTCGGACTCGAATAGCCCGTAAGCTGTCTTGTCTCATTTAAAACACTATTGGGAAAAAGCTTTGACATAAAAGTGTGAATTGAAGTTTACACATGCTTGATAATTTTAGGTTTAGGGTGTTAGTTTTGGGTTTAGTTTGTCGTGTTTAGAATTTATGCTTTAGATTTTAGTGCTTAGGTCTTATGTTTTAGGATTTAGATTTTAGGGTTTAGGGCTTGTGTTTAGGGTTTTAGATTTTGAATAAAAAAATAGTATATTATATTTTCGAGTAACATGCAAGCTTTTGATTCGGGATTCTATTGTGTAACTCGATTCGGCGCGTTAAGAGTTCGAACCGAGTTCGAACTCGAGTCAAGTGTTGAACGAATCGAACTCAAGTAGCTCGCAATTTGTCTCGTGTCATTTACAACTTTAGTTCCAATGTTATTACACCGTCAACCATGTGTTTTCCTTGATTGCATCATTGCATGTTTATTAGTTTTAGTGATTCTGCATTCAATCGAATATGTTTCCTTTTAATTGATTTGCTATGGCTATTACAATCTCAATTGTCAGGCGTTTATTAGTTTTCATGACAAATTATCTGTGCTCATATGTCTCATTGATGTTTTTGCCTGAGCTATTTTAGTTCAGAGTCTCATTCAAATTTTTACTGCTGTGTGAATAAGAGTGTTTCTAATGTTATATGCCAATTTTCAAATCATTTCATGGTCATGTATTTTCAGTGAGGTTGGTGTTTTGATCACCTTAAGAACTTAATAAAACTTTTAGCTGATTGATTATTTCTCTAGTTGTCTACGTGAAATCGGAGTCTCATACAATTATCAAAGTCTCAAACTCTTGTTATTAGATCTATTGTACTTGTAGGTAGTTGCTTTTCATACTTAGTTAAAGTACATCACCATATTTCATTTTGGCAAGGTGGCCCTTGGTCGAGTATTATCTTGTCAGCTGTAGCTTTCTGCAACCTTGTAGCTAGCCCTTGATTGATTTTTGTAAAGATATTTCCCAAGCTGCATGGGTATTTTTCTTTCGCTATTCTTGTGCCAAAAACTGCAATGTATATGCTTGTATGCTCATGCTCAACCAGGTGATCCAGAATTGTCAGCTGGGTGTTAAGGTTGAATTGAAGTTGTATGTACGTTTTTAACACTATCATTGCTTTCGAACAACATACCATTTATGATGAGACTAAAGTTTAGATGAAATCTTTTACATCGTGTCGTAGTTGCAATTTTGTTGCCCTACTCTCATTTTGATTGTTTGCTGCTATACCTCTTTGTTCCTATTGTTTTTGTTCAGAAGCTACGGCTGCATGGTCTCCAGTTAATGCTGTGAATTGTATATTTTCTTGGTTCCAGGTGGATGCTGTGGTTTACCTGGTAGATGCCTATGATAAAGAGAGGTTTGCGGAATCAAAGAAGGAACTGGATGCACTCCTTTCAGACGAATCCCTTGCTAATGTCCCGTTTCTTATCCTCGGAAACAAGATCGATATACCATATGCTGCCTCTGAGGATGAGCTGCGATACCATCTCGGTCTCACAAACTTTACCACTGGCAAGGGGAAGGTAAACCTAGCCGACTCAAATGTCCGACCACTAGAGGTATTTATGTGCAGCATTGTCCGCAAAATGGGATACGGAGATGGCTTCAAGTGGATGTCTCAGTATATCAAGTAGGGTAATGGCCAGAAAGACAGCATTACGAAGATCCAAAGGCTTCCGAACCCAAGTTCCATCGATTCCCGGAAAGGAATGTATTGGCGAAACTGTTTGAAATGTCCCCTAAGTGTGTTTTAAACTGGGATCTATTTGGTTTTTGAATGTATAGAAGAGAGGTAATACTGTCACTGTCCTGTAAAATCTAGTTGTGACAGCAGCAAGTCTCTGGTATTGTAGTTTTCTCCATGAACTTCAATAGAAAGAATGTTTCTGCTATGTTAATTCAGATTAAAGGTGAAGTCAGCATGAAGGTCAAGTGACTTTGAAATGTTCTTCATGACAACACTTTTCAGACACAATCAAAAGCATCATATGTGAACACTGTTTCTGTTGCACCAGATTTCAACAATGCTAGTTTATAGATATTAAAATTCAGCCATGATTGTATATCATTCTCCAAGTGGATTACAAGGTTGTAATGAAGGGATTCAATTCTTCATTTCTTATGTAATAAAGCCAGCTATTTGCTTAAGCCTCTGCATATAAATTCATTCAATAATAATTAAGGCAATGTGATCAACACGTGTGTGTGTGTTTTCTGTCTGAAATGGTCTTTCTTGGATTCCTTATGCATATGAGGGTCTGTCTTCGGTTCATTTAAATATTGAATATACCATAAATTTGAGGAATTTGCATTAATAAACTTGGATTTGCAGTATTGTGGGACAAAATGAAGCTGTTTTCCCGTTTAATCTGCCAACAAGCTTGGCAACATGTAAAGCTGCACAACTTTTGCACACTGATCATATTATCCCACGTGAATTCCATCGAGTAGACACGTGCATCCACTGTGATCTCTTCGGTGGTTCAAACAGTGGAACAAAGAGTTCAAATGAATTAAAAAACAGAGTTGGTAATCCAAATAATAGTTTAGTATGTTTTAATAGGGTTTAAATTTAAGGTCCCGTGGGTGTAAAAAAATTATTATAAAATTTACTCACTAAAATTAAATGTATAATATAAATAAAAAAAAATTATAACGTTATTAAACATCATTAATGTTGAGCATCGTTGAACACTATTAAAAATATTAATAAAAAATAAAATTTTTAAGGGCTCAACATATAATTAATAAAAGAGTGATAGACTCAACATCTTTTATATTTATTTTTAAGTATAAAATAAAACAAAACTCTAATTTAAAAGATAATTATTCAATATATATACATTAAAAAAATATAAGTACCTTATATTTAAGGTTAAAGTTTAGGAGTTATTATAAACAAAATAAATATAAGAGTTGTTATTTGATATATCGATAGTCGAATTTTTATTTTATTATAAAGTATGTAAATATAGGAGTTATTAGTTGAAGCTTATAAAGCTATATAATTAAGTTAGACACATGCTTAGGTTATCTCATTAATTAGAGAAATATATTTCAATAACCCCTTCATTTATATCTATGGTCAAAAAAAAATATTAGGTGAATCTGTTCACCACGTTATTCATGGTCTAAATAGTCAAGATCGTTTATCTTTAAATAATTATCTGATAATTGTTCACCTACTAATTACATATAGGAAAGAAGTGATAATTCACTTTTAAATATCGAGAAGAATAATCTTAATTAATTAAAATCACGGACTACAAAGTAAATAAAATTCACTTTTCCTAAAATAGAAATTGGTGCATTGGCTATGGCTGAATTTTGTACATCTTTTTTAAGGATAAAAGTTCGATCACTATATTAAAGAAAGATGAATTGACTGCTCCAAGGTTCTGTTTTACCAAACCCAAACACACTTTAATGCAATTACCCGACAATAATTTCTTCACTTAACTTGAAAGGCAACCACCCGAAAACTGTACGAAACAGGTTCTAATTTAGTGTTTAGTTGGGGGAAGAGATGAAAGAGGCATGGAATTTAGTATAGCTGTCAGTTGTTAGAACTGTTGCATCAATGTGGCTAGGTGAGGATAAATAATCGTGAATATGTGATATAAATAAAGATATATTAGGTAGTTTCATTAAAAGATATATTGTTAGGATTAAATTGATTTTTTTATAATAATTTTATTTAATTTTTTAATTGAACCCATTTTATGATTTTTTTATTATCTAAACCATCTTAGGTACAAAACAAATAATTTAATGGGACGGGTATGACTTCTACCGGGGTGTCATTCGTGGTGCGAATGATGAATGATTATTTGGTTTCGGACGTAGTATTGGGATTTGTTCGGTTCTGTTATCTGAATTATGGACAATACATGATGGATTGGTCCATGCATGAAAGTGTAGTTTTCGTAGAGTAATTGTTGAATCTGACAATGGTCAAGCGGTGGATATTTGTCATCGAAATACCAATGCCTTACAAGGTGCAGCGATTGTGGATTTGGTGTATGATTTGCTTGATACGCGATGGGAGATGCAAGTGAGACGGGTGAGTCGACAACTAAACATGGTTGCGGATTGTCTTGCTAGGATGATGAGAGGTAAACCGATTAGATTGTGTATTTATAATACACCACCTAGTGAGGTTATTCAGCTAGTCCAGGCTGATTTGGTCCCTGATTAATGTCTTGTTTTTCTTGTAGCCGTTTGTGGCGTTGATCTTATAAGTACTCGCTTGTATACTCTTTTTCCTCCATTTAGGTTTAAAGAAGTTTTTTAACGAGGTATAAGCGTATACGTTATTTTACCCATAAAAAAAATAATTTAATCATTGTACAGTCTAATCAGAAGGTACAATATGTCCATTTCCTTGAACATAAATGGCACATGATAACTTGTTCCCTGTTTCAAAAATGAAGGGAAAAAAACGGCAATTCACATTAGGACAGCAAACATTAACAAAAAGAGTACAATAAGTTTTCTTGTCCCTTTTTCATACAAGAAAACAAAGTGTGGACTTTAAAAGATATCTACCCAAGAATTAGAAGGGAAAAAAATAATCAATTTCTATCCATTTAATGGATTATATTAGTGTAAGGGTCGGTAAGTAATAATTAGTTGACAGTATAGATATATATTCATCGAATAATAGGGTCGGGTGGTAAGACTAATGACTTAACTGAACTTGATAATTATATATCGATGAAATTATAATTTTTTCGCAGATCGTGTCATAAAAACTTTGAAGACTTTAAAGTTTGGTTTTTGGATTATTTAGAGCGAAAAATTAACAACAGAAAGAGTCATTGCGGATGATCAAATAGTGAGGGTATAACACAATTCAAAAACAAAGGATGGGATTGTTAATTGTTGAGAGAAATGACAGGTTCAGGGACAGATTCATTCATGAATTGTACATTGTGAGATGGTGCTGAGCAAAACAGGGTTAGGAAGAGAAACCTAGAAACTGGACCCTAAGTTCAGTGCAATCAGCAATTGAAGAGGGTCCCTATAGCCGTTAGTTCGACCAACTACAACCTGGAATTCCTTAGCTGTATAAGAGCTGCCGCAATGCTTATGAAAGGATCCAGCCGTTTTTAGAACCTGACTTGTCCCATGGTCCTAGAATGGTCCCCAAGATTATGGGTGACTTTGAAAAACTATACCAAACACAAAACAAAAAGGCGAATGTGTATTTATTTAGGGCAGGACTTGTGTCTCTCTGTCGGAGGATAAAAGAGCAGTCACATTTATCTCATAAACAACGATATTAAGTCGTTAAGGTATACATTATAAACTAAACTATTCAAATTCAGATCGAACGGTGTTATTTTTTTTTATCAAAACTACCTGATGAGTAAAATAAATAGATTAATCTTCGCAGAGGTAAAGTTGTGTATAGTGCGAGAGGGTTAATACTCTTAATTTTTAAATTTAAAGTCTAATAGGCTCTTATCCCTTTCAACATTGAATCCTAGCTCCGTTCCTGAATCTTTGAATTCATTTTAAAACATTATTTTAGTTTTAACCTCTCCATAATTTATAATTTGATATCGGTCTCTCATATAAAAGATTTGTTTTTGAGGTTCATGTTAGAGCAATGACTAAGCGAATCGAACAATTGTTAGTGTCATTTTCATATAGTAAATTCCAGACATGACAACTTATGATTGCGTGATGACTGAAAAAATCTGATATCGAACAATTTTAAAATCCCCTATTTATAAATTATTTTAAATTCCTTAACATTACGTAATATTCAATCTTTTAATCATCACATGATTAAAAGTTATTTTTTACGTCCCATGTCCATCGATCTATATAAGAATATTTCGCGACCTCTTTTTAAAGAAAACGTGTTTTTTAGGTGGTGAATAAATAACTTGACGATTTGTTTTTAAAAATCTGAATTTTATTAATTTTAATCTTGAAAAACCCAAATTTTTAGGAAAATATAATTTAATTTTGAAAAAGTTTGACTTGGAGTCGCCACCGGCCACTTAGGTAAGCCAGACACCATAAAAATAAATCAGAGATTCGTTTTAAAAGCATTGGGTTCGGGAGTCAGTTACGTGTAAGGACGACCCTTACAAACGCCCAAAAATTGGTACCTTGAAAAACATTACGTGGCATTGACATTTTGAAGAAAGATATTAATTTAATTTCCCATTGCTAAATGAACATTATTTGAATTTTGGATATCCTTTTGATTTAGAAGTTACACCACTTTTAAACTTGAGTTGATTGAGACGTCCTCTAGATAGGAAACCTCACCCAAATTTAAAAGAATGTAACTTCCGCCTCAAAAGGCTAAAGTAAAATGCATGATTATTTTTATCTTATTCATTTTAAGTTCTAATCCTAGAAAAGGCTTCATTACTTAAGTTTAAAACCTAAGTTACTAGCGTTTACTAGTTATTTACCTATCCATTTTTAATTCTAAACCTAAGTTTTTATCAAAATTCTAAGTTTTTAATAACACATGAATTCGATGCCAAGGTACACTCTCTAGGTCAGCATCTTAGTGCGTCAAAACACCAACCTCTTTAGTGTATCCGAGACATAAGATTCACATGTTATGTTACTAGATTTTCTCCCTAATTAAATTAATTAATTTAAGTGACTAGTCCTAGAAAAGGCACTAAATTAATTAACCTAAGTTTATTAGGTGACCTTCCTAAAATATGCCATGCAAAACATAAAATAAAGTGTACACAAGATAAAGGAACTTCATCACTTTTATTATAATCATGGGTACAAATGTTACATCAAAAATTTCTCATAAAGAGTACAAAGGGACTTGTACAAAAAAAAGATCAAAAGGGTCTCGAGAACAAACCTTGAATAAAAAGGATTAGACTTAATTAAGTGTGAAATTGAACTTTAAAGTTTTAAAAATTTTTAATTAAATTAATTAATTAAATTTTCCTTAACTTCAAATTTTAATTAAAACCTAATTAAAGTCTGACTTAGTGAATTTTAGGTTCAAAGGTTTAATGTTGGATTAAACTTAATTAAGTTGATTTTTAAATCTTAACTTAAGAAATTTTAGATTAATTAAAAGTCTTTAATTAAAATAATTTCTAACCTTTTAAGAATTTAATTTTAACTTAATTAAAGTTTAATTGGTGAAATTAGAGTTAACTAGACTTAAATTAGTTTTAAATCTTATCATTTAGAAAATTAATTAAATTAATTAATTAAAATTATTTTCTAATTTTTTAAGAATTAAAGTAAGCCTAATTAAGGTCTAACTTTTGAGTGTTTTAAGGTTTAGGGCTAAACTAGACTTAACTTAGGTGAGTTAACTTTAAAGCTTATTTTCTAGAAATTAATTAAAAGACCTTCTTGCTTCCTCACCGATTGAAATCCTTCCCCTTACTCAAGCTTGTAATTGCTCCTTTGAATTCTGATCTCAACTCCTTCTTCTCTTCCTTTTTTGCTGCCCCTTTAACCTTGAAATCCTCCTCCTTTTATAGGCTTCAAATTCAGAATTTTGATTAAAGTAAAAAACTCCAAACAAAATTCAAATCCCTAAAAACACTCCACCAACCAAAAAATCCTCAACTCCATTATCTCTTATTTTTTGAATTTTATTTTATTCATTTTTTTACTATTTTTGATTTTCTGTTATTTATTATTTTTTGATTTTTAATATTTTTATATTTTTATTATTTATATATCATTAAAAATTCGTGTTGACAGAATATTAAACTCTTAAATATAACTTATTATAAATTATCTTATCTACTACGTCAATAATATATCAATCGAATTAAACATTAAATATTTATAAACAACAAAATTATTTATTTATTATCGTGAAAAAGACTAGAGTTATTTTATGTCACACAACAACTAAAATACGTAAATTATTCTTACATAATCAGATAGAAGATTGTTCAAACGACAACTCCATTAAATACGTAAGAAAATCTACAATTAATTAGGTTGGTTAGGCATGTGAAATGTGAGTTAGGATACTCTGATTTATTTTTCTTGATTTATTAGAATTAAAGTCAATTTTATCGTTTAAAATGGATTTTATTGTATGATATTAATGACACGTAGTAGTAACAGTCATATAATCTATTAGTAAGGTGTTTATACTTTTAGTTCATAAATCAAGAATATAGTTTTTTTTTTTATTATTTTTTGTATGAAAAAAATATTCCACTCAATTTTTTACAACTAATAATCATACTATTTTACTAACCGATCTTATAGTCGTTGACATATCTTAATTATTAGATTATCTATTTTAAAAATAAAAAGATTATTGCTTTAATAAAAACCATAATTTCCATTCATTGTGATTCAAAATCTCGCAACTATACACGTGAACATTATTCTTTTATGGTTTTCCCCTTTTCTGGATTTTAATTTTATGTTTTCATGGTGGTTTTAAATTAATTTTTATTAATTATCGGTCGATAAGACGTCATTCTTTTTATATTTTTTAAAAGTATTATTAGATCTTATTTGTATTATCAATTATTTTATATTTTTAAAAATAATATTTTAAATATATATTTTATCTATTAAAAATATTTTTTACATAAATATTAAATACTTTTATTCTAAATCAAAAAATTTAAAAATATATTTAAAATTATTTTTTAAAATTATTTTCTTACTGTACTTTTTAAAAATAATAACAAACTAATCATTAGTAAGATGAAATATTAATTGATTGTCTAAATCTTAATATTATAAATAAAATAAATTAAAAAATTATTCATGCAATAAAAATATATAATACTCAATCTGAGTTATCAATTAATTATCAAATATAATTATTATACAAAATGTGAATTATTATCTCAACCATTAATTTGAGGTTGTTATTGGAAGTATATATAATTATTAATTTATTATTATTATTGGCGGTGGTGGTGGTCTCAAAAGTCAAAACAAAGGCCAAAGCCGATGTCGAAAGTACTTTCTTGCCCATCTGGAAGCCTAGTAATGTGGGCCATTCTACGACACGTGGGGCAAATGACATGACGAGGAAGAGATGCGGTACAATTACAAGGGACCAATTCACATTTTATATTGACGGATAAATCTAACCCTTAGTCCTTGAACTTAACAATTTACCCAATTTGGTCCCTGAGTACTTTTTTTAGAAGGCATCTTGAAATTTCAATTGGATGCCTCTTTAATATTTATCTATCATTTGGTATTCAAGAAATTATTAATTTGTCACTGACATGTGACATGTTCTACATGCCTTTTATATGTAAAAAAAAATCTTCATGTACTTCTTGCTGTTAGTCAGTTCTATTGTAGTGTCCTTGATTAATTTATAGCCATATTTATGTTCGATCCGATATTTTTCGGATATAAGATTTAATAAATTTATATATCTGAAATTTTAGTTTGATAAAAAAGTGATTTTTAATTGAATTAAAAAATTATTTAAATATTTTATTATCTAAATATATAATTCGATAAGTATTATTTTTGAATTTAATAGTTGAATTTGTAAAAATTACGAAACTTTTAATATAAAAATATTAAAATTATATAGTAAATAAAATAAAAATAAACACAAAATAGATTAATAAAGATGAGAGACAAAAAAAGAGAGACTTGTATTATATTCTCAAAATAAGATTGTACAATATTTTCTCTGAAAGTTTATATTTATAAATATAAGACGTAAGTATTTATTTCAATTAAAATTAAACTTTAAAATTAAAATATCAACAGTAAATACAGATATTCATAATAAATCTATTAAATATAATAAAACAGAACGAAGAGATTAAATAGACGATAGTTTTAGTAAAACTTAAAATTTTTATATAGTTTTAAAAATTAATTTCTTTTATATATTTTATTAAAAAATATTTTTATTTTCTTAAAATTTTATAAATTTTTATATAAAATTTGTGTTCGTATGTAATCACCGTCACTGTAGTCTCTCACGAATCCCAACCATACCCCCCCCCCCAAATGAAGGTTACCCGAATATGTACAATATTACCGTTTTAATGACAGCTCGTGGGGGTTGGAAAAAGAAAAACCACTCAGAACAAAGTCAAAACCGAAAGGACATTTTCGTCATTTCATACACACCGGGAACTCAAGAGTAACTGCAACTCTTAGACTCTCTGGGGACTGGGGCAACATGCTTGCTGCAGGGTTGACCCGTCGTATCTTATCTTTTTCTCCACGCTCCGGTAGTTGAACCCGTGGATCCGTGATGGTTCACCGGTTTTATCCGGTCAGACACACGCAATGAACTGGACAAATCAGATGATAAAGGTCAAATTGTATAAAAGATCCTTTGTGTTAGGCATTTTAGTGGATTTAATTCATATATTTATAATTTTATCCCTTATAGTCCTCTATGGTTTGGTATGCATATTTTTAGTCACGATGTCAATTTTTTTTAAAAAGTTTTTAATAGCTAAAAGCTTTTTGAGAAAAATATATTTAATTGATTAATTAAATTATTTATTTTTATTTTTTTATATATAGTTTAAATCATAAATTTTAAATATATAAAAATATTTTTTATTCAAGTTATCTTATTTATAAATTTAGTAGTTTTATTTATTTTATGTACTAAACTGAGAAAAAAATAATTCAAATATTTAACCTATTTTCTATCGAATTCCAATATTCCATTCCCTTCCCTTCTTTGTCCCATTAAGTTCCTCTATCTCCCGCTATATATACAAATTCTTCTCATCCTTATTTATTAGGGGACGTGAAACAAGAAGAAAAGGTCCAAGCTTCGAGAGCAAGAGAGAGGTTATGGTCGATTGATTTTGATTCTTCCCCAACAAGCTTTATTCCAAAGAAAAGCAACCATGGGTGTTTCTCCATGCTCGACCGGAACCGATCAGAAGAAACACTGGTGGATCACAAAGAGAAAGGTAAGGTCACTTTCACTTTCGATCTTCTTCTTCATTTTTGGTTTCTTTTTTTGTTCTGAATTTGGGGTTTCATTCCTTTTTGATCTATATGCAGCTTGTAGATAGGTACATTAAGGATGCGAGGTGTCTTCTCTCGACACGAGAACCAAACGACATCGCTTCTGCCATCGTTCTTCTCGATGCGGCGTTGGCTCTGTCGCCTTGTTTCGAGCTCGCGCTGGAACTCAAAGCCAGATCTCTGCTCTATCTCAGACGATTCAGGGACGTTGCTGATATGCTTCAAGATTACATTCCCATTCTAAAAGTCTCAAGCGAGGACTCTGGCTCGGCTTCATCGGATAACTCGTCTCAGCAATTCTCTAGGGAGCGAGTCAAGCTTCTCCATTCTAGTAACTCGTTCTCGGACTCAATGGGTCGTGCCCCATCTTTCAAGTGTTTCTCTATCTCGGACTTGAAGAAGAAAGTCATGGCCGGGTTGTGTAAAAATTGCGAGAAAGAAGGGCAATGGAGGTAAAAAAGAAAACCAAATATTTTGTGTTTATGTGGTTTTGTTCTAATTTTCCTTTGGGGTTTGATGAAATAGTTTATTCATGATTTTGGTATCAGGTACTTGGTTCTAGGTCAAGCATGTTGCCACCTAGGCCTACTCGAGGACGCCATGGTTTTGCTCCAAACCGGCAAACGCCTCGCCTCGGCCGCGTTCCGTCGCGAAAGCATTTGCTGGTCTGATGACAATTTCTCCCTCCCCGCGATAATCACTACATCGGATATCTCATGTACTGCCACAACACCTCCACGCAATGTCACCTCTGTTTCCCAGTCCGAAAACATTTCCCACATTCTATCCCACATCAAGCTCCTCGTTCGCCGTAGAACCGCTGCCATTGCCGCTTTGGATGCTGGTCTATACTCCGAAGCCATTCGCCATTTGTCTAAAATCGTCGATGGTCGTCGCCTTGCTCCTCAAGGCTTCCTTGCAGAGTGTTACATGAATCGAGCCACGGCCTACAAGGCCTCGGGTCGCATGGCCGAGTCAATCTCGGATTGTAACAAGACCCTTGCTCTGGACCCTACCTCCATTCAAGCACTTGAGACTAGGGCCTCACTTTTAGAAACCATACAGTGTTTACCAGACTGTTTACATGACCTGGAACACTTGAAACTCCTCTACAATACCATATTGCGAGATAGGAAGCTCCCAGGTCCAGCATGGAAGCGTCACAACGTTAGGTACAGGGAGATTCCGGGGAAGCTTTGCACGTTAACGGCTAAAATTCAACGATTGAAGCAAAGGGTTGCATCTGGGGAGATCGCAAATGTTGATTACTATGCTCTAATTGGTTTGAAACGTGGTTGCTCAAGGTCTGAATTAGAGAGGGCACATTTGCTGCTATGTTTAAGACACAAGCCGGATAAAGCTATTAACTTTATCGATCGATGTGAGCTGGCCGACGACCGTGATCTCGATTCAATTAAAGACAGAGCCAAGATGTCGACTTCACTTCTTTATAGATTGCTTCAGAAGGGCTATTCAAATGTGATGGCTACTATTATGGATGAAGAAGCGGCTGAGAAGCAAAGGAAGAAAGCTGCAGTTGCTTTACAAGCAGCACATGCTGCATTTCAAGAGAAGCAATCCCAGTATTCAAACTCTAAATCAGAACCTGAAAAAAGTCACGTTTCTTCGACGATTTCGACAGATTTTTCTGGGTGCAACGACAGGGTTAATTCGAGTGAAAACATAGCAGCAGCAACAACTTCTTCCAATGCAAATGTGTTTCAAGGTGTATTTTGCAGGGATCTTGCTGCAGTTGGGAATCTGCTATCACAAGTCGGGTTTAATCGTCCAATTCCGGTGAAATATGAGGCCCTAAGCTGCTGAATTTTGCCTGGAAATAAATTTCAGGCCATTTAAAATAGTTTCTCCTGATGTTTCCCGGCAGAGTTCATTTTCTCTGTAAAGAATCCATTTTTTTTCTCTGCCGGGAAATTGTCACCCGTACTACAATCCACATGTACAGTATTTTCATCATTGAACTTCTACCTTCATTTACATTTCCTTCATCTGCTTATCATCATTTCATTTGATTGGCATATAATTACCGTTATAAAACCATAATTCCGAAGAAAAAAAAATCATTCTTCATGTTGTCCGATCATCGATCGTAAATTAATTAAATTATCATGTTCAACTTTATACTAAAAGAAAGCTTCTCATTCCTTTTCTTGCAAGTGATTCACGCTCTCTTTCTCCATAAAATTCGCCTCTGCACTTCCACTCTACTCAAACACTTTACTTTGCTTCATTTCTTCTACGACCCTTTTTCTTTATCGTTTATATCAATTCAGACACTATAGGACCAACCCATTTTTTATTACATAATATATCAAACTCGAGATTAAAACAAACCCGGAGTTAGAACAACCCAATTAGCCATACCAGACCAACATGTTCTCATCATGACAAAACACAGCTCAGTTTAACTCAAAAATTTCCCCTTTTTTTTAGTTTTTCGGCCATGAAATCTGTGACACTCGGCAAACCACATGACACAGCAATAGCTGGAACGCCTTCCATAATTAGCTTCGCGTGACAGCACATGCATCAACTACTCTTTAGACAAACAAATACCTTCCATATTACTATAGTAGAAATAAATAAACCCAGATTAAAAAAAATAAGATAAAAATAGTAGAAATCAGAATCTGATTCGGGTGCAAGAAAGTGGGGAACAAAAGAAGAAGATGCCTTCCACGTTACAACTTATCTTTTTTCTCTAAAATTTGAAAACCAGGTAAAAGTATGTATTTAAAATTATACTAATATTGTTTACTTTATTATACAGTATTTGTATTATTCTAAAGCAATTTTCTTTTTCTATATTCTTGTGGGTGAAGAAAAGGGAACATTTTTCATCTATTCTCGTAGATCTAACAAATTTGACCGAGACTTAAAAATCAAACTGATTTATTCGAATCAAGACCCAAACTTGACCCGAATGATCTAAACTTGACCTAAAATTTAAACTAAAACCGATACGAATCTTAGTTGAACCAAAAATAGATTTGAATTGGTTTTCAATTGAACCGAATGACCCGAACTGATTTTCACTCGAACCGAAGGTAATCCGAAATAAAGAAAATATATTAAAAATAAATAAAGATAGATAAGACGCGAATGATCGTACAATTCATCAAAATAAATATACATAGGATGTAAAAACTAACTCGAGAACTCGACTGAAACCTATTGATCTCTTGTAACCCAATATTAGTCTGATTCGAAATCAATCGACCCAAAATAACTAAACTGATATTAATCGAATCGAAACTCAACCAAACTGAAAATTCAACTGTCTCGACTTGATACCCGAATCGAAATTAAATAGACTTATACTAAAATTAAAAATTTAAACCAAACTCGTATTAATCCGAATTAACTTTAAATTAATTATAATCAAAACTAAAATAAACAAAATTAAAATAAAACAAATCGAATTTAAACTAAATAACCTGTTCATCGCTCTAAATTCTCGTAAGGGTATAATTATAACATTTTTAATGACTCTATAAAGTTTAGTATAGAATTGGTAGTGTAGCGTAGCATATGAATCTGTACACTTCATTTATATCCACATATTTTGAGGTTAAAGGAATGAGAGGCTTAAGCAATGGAACACGTGAGTTGATGTTTGAATGTTGGGGACATTGGAAAGAGGGGAAGTGGAGTCCAGATACGATGATGTCAGTGACAGACAAGCTAATCTAACTCTAACTTCTAACCTTAACCTACGCTACCATGTGCTGCTGCTGATTTCAAGAATTCCATAGCCTTGTACTTTAGCTATAAGCTATCATTGCCTGAATAATAATTCTTCATATTCTGTGTACATCCAGGAAAACTACAAAAGAATGTTTTGGTCATTTTTCTTTTGAGCTTTCAGTATCCAGTAGCAGCTGGAATGGGATTTACTTTGTCAAAGCATATGCAGGAGTAGTAGTAGTATTGAGATCCGAGTCTGGATTTGTTTATTAATTATTCATGTTTTAAAAATATTATAATTTACTTATTTCACCTAATCGCCTGAGTACTTCACGTTAACCATTTCAAACGGATACTTTTTTAAGAAAAGAAAATTAAATCATTAACCACTTAAATTTGTGTTAGTAGTGTAAATAAATATATCGTTTAACGAACGATTATAATTATTTAACAGCTCATACAAATAAAGGTGTTCAATTCATTTATATATACGAACAAATTTATTTTAGACTCATTTATTCGTTTTTTTTATATTTTAAATATCAGTAATTGTATGAACTAAATTTAACATTAGCTTAGGAGAAACTAGATAATCCAACAAGTTAACGCCAACAAAACTGGGACACACAGCATCCATTGTTGTTTTTGCAATGTTTTCAACCTCAGTGGAACTGTCATGTAATCTGTCACAGACAGACAGACTTCAGATTTTTTAACAGGAAAGTTGGAAGAGAATTCATCACCTGAACATTCATTTCTTTCCACCAAAGAATCTGAATAAGCTTTCAGATTACCAGTATTTTCAGATGCTTTATCATCATCTGCAGGTTTATTTTCTCCATCAGTCACTGCTTTGTTGTTGGCACCAGTGGCAGTGACTGCTACTGTAGGAATTAGGATCAGGCAATAACAGAGAATGCAGGCGTTCAACATGAATTAGAAGCACAATAGCTTAAATAAATACTGCATCAAAAATAAAATCAATTGAAGTAGTGAGTTGAATTTTGAACTACATGGCAGAGCAACAGTTCTTGTATAATTGTTAAAATATGTAGTTACTTTAGTCTTTGATCAATTTTCCTTCGATTATAATTAAACAATAGGACCAAATTGAAAGAAAGTATAAATAATAGGGTCAAATTTAATAATTTTTTTAATTAAGACTAAATTAATTGAATTTATAAATAAAAAATTAGATATACTATTATACAAAGTTTTATAAATGTCACACTACTAAATTAATGACTGAGTTATCGTTCTGTAACAAAACATAAAATTTAATTATCATTTTATAACTTTTAAATTTTAATCATCGTTGTATAGTAAGGGAAGAAATACTATTGATGAATCTTAAACTCGAGACCTAAAAAAGAAATACGAACAAATGAATAGTTTTAACCAATCGGTCAATTTGATTTAATTAACAATGTCCCACTTTCGATCTTTCTTCGTTCATTTAATCTGTCTGCGTAGCAGATAGCGATGGAACTCCGCACGTAAACGCTAGTGCCACCCATAAACAAGCCAAGCCGACTTTTTGCGGTGTCAGTCATCTTCTTGGTGGGGTGGGGCTCCATTTTTGTCTGGACCTGGAGCTTTTCTCTGGCTTGCAGCACCAAGCAAACGGAAAATTGTCGACTTCTAGGAATCTCTAATGTAGGTCAATACCCATTACATCAATTCGGGTCGAATTCCCAGACCAAGAAGACAAGTAAGAGAATCTGAAAGGGAGACCAGGATCTTCCTTTCACGTTTCAATTACGCTTGACCGTGATATCCCCAGGCCATTATTGAAGAAAAATACAAGATAATATTAACTGTTAATACGGATTCAACATTTCCACTGTTCTAATTGTAATTCAATGTGTAACATTTTTCTTCGCTTTCTTTTCATGTGCTATCATTAACATGAAAGAAAAAGCATGGACCAATTATGTTCATGTTTCCTTTTTTTCTAAATAAAACAATGAATTAAAGAATCACCTGTGTAATACTTCCTCCGGCCGATAAAATATACGATGGCTCAGCGAAATCTGATCGCATGGACATGGTATGCACCCAAGAGTAACAGTTTGGCTGGGAACAAAAGGATCACTAGCAAATGCATGTGCAGAGATGTGACTAGCTTGCCAAACCGTTTCAAGGATATCCTCCCGGTTTGTAAAACTCCAGCCAGGTTGAATTGTTCTTGTCCCGAGGATGAACCGATTGTTACGATGGGGTTCCTGAGAATGATATTCACATTAATGCCGTGTTGAAACAACAGGGACCACCAGTCCTTGCGACGTTGCTCTCTCTTGGTTTTCCTGATGCGGTTTTGCTCTTGACGGATCACATCTCGAATAGATTTCAAATAAGATTTCATGTCATGATCTCTTAGGATTGTTCCTTCAGAACCGTATGCGGTAAGGTCACTTAAGATGTCTAGCGGGTGTGGCGAGTTAAAGAAAACTCTCAGTGCAGCCCGGATCAACTTCTCGTCCCCGTCTTTACTTGACAATGGACAGCTTAGGAAATATAGACCAGTTCCTGAAGGAAGGAGATGATGATGTGGAGATAATTTCTCATTTGGTTGTAAAATCAGAAATTGCCCCATTGGTGCATACAATAGCTTCTGTAGTAAAGACAAAGATTTAGTCCATGTTCTAATTTAGTTGCATATCTAACCTTTGGAAATGTAGAAACATTACCTGATTAGTGAGACAAGGATGGTGGCGAAGTTTTCCATTAATAGCCTTTAAAAGCTCGACAACATGGTCGGGAAAATTACAAGAGAAGGCTCGTGGAACAATGTCTCTGTGCATCGTAATTGCTTGAACATGATTTCGTGGTAACCCAAGTTGCCGAAGAAGACGGTCACCCCCCCACATGATGTTTGGAGATCCAAACATTATAACTGGAAGTAAAGAAGAAGCCGGCACTTCACCTCTTATCAGCAACATGAGATTTACCAGTAGTGATAAGCTGCCACCAAGAGAGTGCCCGGTGAAGCGGAAAGTTGCACGATAGCCATGGCATTTTAAGTGGGAACGGACTTCGGGCAGCATTTGCTCATAAATGCCTTTAGCAGCCTCATATATACCCCTATGCACGAGAACATCCAGTCCCTTAACCAAAACAGATTATATTGCACTTTCAACAGAGGAAATAAATACATTTATCTAAAGAAGTTATATGTAAATAGATATCTGATGCAGGTTCAATGAGCATCTTATACATTTACAAATCCGAAGAAAAGTAGGATAAAAGATTAACAAGCAACAAATAAAGAGATTACCTCAAATTGAATAGGCTCAAAAAGTAGATTGGCTTGCCAAGATGCCAATGACTCGGATCCCTACATATACACATGATAACTAGTTCAAAATGTAAGGACACATCAAAATGCAAATTGAATCAATCAATCTAATAAGTCTAAATAAATTTGCAACTTTTGTAAAGAGAGCATGCACTATTCCCCTGTTTGAATGGAATTAAAATATGGATGGTGTTAGCTACCTGAATTACAAACCATCTTGTAGCAGTCTGATCATCATCACATATAAACCACTCACAAGGCGATGAATGTGTCGAGTTCAAACCATCAGCAACAGCTTGCTTCACTTCTTCCTTAGCAGCCACCACCGCAGTAACAGAATCCGTAGTTGCCATTAAAGAAGCCACATCAGGGTCTATCGTAACAGAACCGCTGTCACTTCCATTGTCATCGTTGGATGAACAACCCTTAATGCTTTCGGGATTCGCCGACTTGAATGGAAGTATGATCCTTGTATGGGACTGCAAATAAGAAGCAGCCGAAGCAGCAATCTGATATGCAGCAGAGGCACTGATCCGGTTGCCCATATTTCTCTGCTCATGGCCTTCTGCATCACCCTTAGTCCCTTTTGCCTCCTGATTTTTAGAATATGCACTGATTTGGTCACGGTTTTTCTCGGCTTTAGCTGTCGATTCTCGCCTCTGTATCGATGAAGTTACCAAACGCAAACCATGACGTCTTAGGAGACTTTCAGGCTGATTTTTTATCCGAAATGTGAACAAGGGGACAAGACCATGTTATTCTTCATAGATAAAAAAATAAGAAATGCTAATGTCTTAAACAAATTTCTGGATAATTTTACCTTAATCTTTGGAATCCTGTAGGCCAAACATCCAAGGTAAGACATTTGAGCATACAACTTAGCGTCAGCTAACGACACCCTTTTTAGCATCTTGGAAAACGTATGCTTATTGATTTCAATTTCCTTTATTTCATTTTCATCTTCATCGTCTTCGTCCTCACAAACACTGCAGAATTCACAGATTTCATCCTCTTCGTTAACGATGTCGTTTTCGTTGTTTCTTTCTTTGGGTTCCCCTTCTTTTTCTCTCCACAACGACTTCACGTCCAAAATCTTCATGACCCAATTCCTATTTTGCCCTTCCGGCGTCCCGTTGGTTTCCCCGCCATTCAAATTCCCTTCGTTTACTTTTTCCTCCCCTCCGTTATCATCCTCCAACAAAACCGTATCGTCAACAGTCATCTCGTTGTACCTCGTGCCATTTCCAGTTCCGGCCCATAAAGCTTTCAAACGGTACCGACACGACAACCTGGAAAACGCCGTCTTCCGCGACGGTACAACCGTCGCTGGTGGCGTGGATTTTTTCTTATCCAACAAAGAACGACCCACCGGACTCACTTGCGTGGCGTTGGTCCTATTTTCCAATGGCCTACTGACCGAAATCGCAGGCGGAATCCCCATTTTCAAACAAAACCCGTCCATTTCCCCTTTCCTCTCAAAAAACAAATTTTCCAATCGCAACTTCTTTTTTAAGCTTCTATCCAAATATTAGTAAAAAAAACACAGAAATCTGAAGCGGCGGCAATGGCGGGAAGCAAGGCGTTAAGGCCGTTATAACATAAATCAAACAAATAGCTTTTCTTTCATCTCTTTGTTTGATTGTTCAACCCTTTAAGATCTGTGTTTGATCGAAATTCTCTATGAATCCGAGAGAAAAAGAGGGAAGAAATGTTACAAATTCCTGTAAACAGCTACAGGTTGATCACCTACCTGCCTATATCCATTCAAAACAGAAAAACGTACAATGGAGAATTAAATTGGAAACGGCGCCGTTGAATGGGACTTTTCAAGTAGCCCATGCTATTTTTTAAGGGTAAACTGTAACAAAGGTCACTTAATTATGAGTATAGTTATATTTGAGTTATTTAATTATTGAAAGTTATATTTGGATCACTTATTTATGGATAAGGTTATATTTGGGTCACCTAATTATTAAATATTATATTTGGGTCATTCAATTATAAGTAAGGTTACATTTAGGTCACTCTTTATATTTGAAAAAAAGTTTATCAATTTTTGTATTAGATTAATTAATGATTTCAAATGAAGTATTTTAATGTTATCAAGGATATACAAGTGATTTCGAAGAAAAAACAACTAAATTGATATATTTTTTTCAAATATGAAGAGTGATCCAAATATAACCTTACCTATAATTGAGTGATCTAAATGCAACTTTTGACAATTGAGTGACCAAAATATAACTTGACCCATAATGAGTGATCCAAATATAACTTTCAATAATTAGGCGATACAAGTGTAACTATACCTATAATTTAGTCGCCTTCATTGCAGTTTATCCTTTATAAATCAGCTACACAATAGATATAAGTAATATTGTTCTAAAATATATTTTTAATAATTAAATAATAATTTTTTAATTATTATAACTTTCAATAATAATTTCTTTAACCATTAAAATAAGATACTTTGTGTTTATAATAAGTTTTTAGAGTTTTTAATTTGAAGTAATCTATTAATTGATAAGATGTTAATTATAAAAATAAATTATTTAAATGATCACTTAATTATAAGGTTAATCATAATTTGATCATTAAGAGATACTTATATATTTGATATTTTTTTCTTTATCCATTTTTTGTTTTACTATTTTACCTATAGTTTTTATAAAACAATACTTGATATTATGTTTTATTTTAATTTTGATATCTCGTCATTAAAAAATTAATTGTAAACACATGATACTGAGTTTTTTTAAAATAAATCAAAATTTTTAAAATATCTTAAAATTTTAAAATAATCCCAAAATAATTCTCAAATCCCTAAATCACCTAAATTTGGTATCTATTACAAATATTGATCATATTTCCGACGATAAAATAAAATGTCTTTTCCTTACTTTACGACATATATATTAATCATCGTTCGTTATATTGTCGTTCATTATAAATTATTTAAATAAGTAATTCAACGATTTTAATATTTCATATAACATCAAATAATTTATAATGATAAAATAATAAAATAAATAATTATTATAATTTGATAACAAATATGATAAATAATAGTGTGATAATTAATAACGAAATTAAATTATCTTAAACCATCAACTCTTTTACTACACCAGCGATATTTATTAAATCAATTGATATCAAATGAAGATTTATTTAAAAAAATATAACATAAAAAAATTGATAAGATGAACGATTTTTAATAGTTGATTTTATAAATAATGTAATAATACTTACCCATAATATAATTTTTTCATTAACCATACATCTATAGATTTTGATACAAATAGAGGTTAGTATTAATTACCGTCTAATTAGCACCCACCAAAATAAAGTTATGGTTAGGAATATTCAAATCAGAAACCTAACGGTAGAGTAGATGGAGGGCGGGGAGTATGGGGTAAGATTTTTATTTAAAGATAAATACTCTTTGACTCCTATCAGTTTGGAAGGTGAACAAATTTGTTATTTTTTAATATGTTAATGGAATTAGCATGTAATATCTATTTAAATTTTTTAATTTTTTAATAATACATATATATTGTGTATATATATATAGTTTTCGAATCTAAATTATTTAGATAAAATACATTATTCTTTATTATTGAGATCACTTCATGAGTTTAAATGCTTAAAAAATATAAAATTGTTAAAATTTAAAGGTATCAAAAAAGATTTTTGTAATTTCAAATATTAAAAAAACAATATACTTTTTCTAAAACAATCTACAAAGTATGAAATTAAAAAATTATGTAATACTAGAAATTACAAATTATTGTAAAAGTTTTTTTTTTTGGATTAAATAATATTGTAAAAGTTTCTAAAATGGTTAAACTATGAAAATTTCACAAATTCTGCAAATCAATATAATCAGTCATTCTCAAGCAATTGAGTAACTACTATACTCTCGTGTTTTTGTTTTTTAAGTAGTTTTTAAATGTAAATATATTTAGATTTATGCTACGAAAATTATGTCTTGACCATGTTCGATTTTATTTCTACACTTTTTTCATGTCCCCACATGTTCGACGCATATTCAATCCTGTTGGAACTTAGAACCGTACTGTCCGATACTTAGACACTAAATGCCGCATTTATTTTTATTTTCACTGCATACAAAGGCCTCTACTATTTGCTAGAAAAATTAACGTATTAGAGCGCAGACATTTTTGTTAAGATGGGAGGAAATAGATAATAAAAAAGGCAAGAGGGAAGAAAAATCAGAAACCCTCCAGTTTTTCCTACTTTCTATGTGGAAGGAAATCTGGTATGCTCTATTCCTAGCCAAGAAGTTCTTTGATCTTAGACTTCTGGTCTTCGGTCAGTGAAGTAGGGAATAAAACGTCATAGGTAACATAGAGAATACCTTTCTTTTTGCTAGAATGAAATGGCATTCCTTCTCCTTTGAATTTCCTCACCTCCTTGGGATTAGTAATACCCTGTATATGAAAATAAAAATTTATTTTATCCAATAAATATAACATTGTTGTTCTACAAGTGGGAACTGGTAGTTTTGCCTCCAGGCGGTTCAACTAGTGTGGGTGGAAAGCCGATGGTTAGTTGTTCGATTGAGACAAACATAGGATATGCCATGCTTACCTTATAGCCGATGTCCACTGAATGGTCATCCAAATGTTTAATGGTCTTTTCGAAACCGACAAGAGCTTGAACCTGGTGAGAGTAAAGTTCAAATGAAAAGATACCACAAAATTTCCATTTCAAAAGAAGGTGAAGATGAAAGGTTGATACATCATATACCGATACCATAAGAAATGACTTACAAGTGTTATAGTGGCAGTGGTGTGCAAGTCATTGCCTTCCCTTCTGAATCGGTCATGGGGTGCAGTGCGAATGAGGAACTGCAGAAAATGTAAGTCTTGCTCTTATGTGGGTATGTGAGCAAGAATAACAAATTCCGATATACTAACTATAAACCGCATAGGATTATGGACTGGAAAAGAATCTATTGACCTAGCTCAACGGGCAACAGCCAACAGTATGTAGAACTGTAAATGGAAGAGGGTTTAGAGTTTTTTTTTAATCATCATTTTCAGACTAACCTTCAAATCTCCAGGTTCTCCATCTATTATAGGCTCGCCATCTTCATAAAATAACACCTCCTATATAATTCAAACAGAAAATTATTCCAAATCCAGCAACAAGAATGATTAGCTTACTATCCCACTCCTACTGTGCAGTGTAAAAATAAGGACTGAAAATCATGACATCCCATAGATGCTTAGGATAAGAATTTTTGACAAAATCGATAAAACACAAGTCTGCACACCAAGATTTATAAAGTGCAATTCTACATTTTTGTTTTTTAGTGTAATATCAAAATAAGTCGTCACACCAAGATTCATGTAAACCATTCCTTTTGATTGCTTATCAATGTGTTTAAGAAATCATGAAAGCACCCAGTCAGCAGATTAGCAGAAATAGGTAAGGAGCATCCTAAAGTCCAATTTAAAAACACACACACAAAAGAGTGATGGTGCAATTAAGTACCAATTTTTTTCTGCAACCTAAAATTGGCATAAAACAAACTTTTTTAATCTCACATAATGGTTTACACTCTCTCACTTTCCTTAGATTCTAAGCATGACTACAAATTTGAACATTATTTAGGAAAACAACAATAAAAAAATTCTAATTCAACATACTTGTCCATCTTGCATTCCTTTTTCAATATCAACTGTGAGATTATACCCCTCTCGTTCATATTTGACATTTTGACACTGCTCACAAACCTGAGAACAGAAAATTGCAGAATAAGAAGAAGAAGCTCTGCTATAGCAACAAAATACATGACAATTTTGACATTGTAAAAGGCTCAGGAAACAAGATAAAGGAAAGAACCGCAGTATGAAACTTAATATCAAAAAAAGAGCCATAAAACCTGTTGAGTCATCTGTTGGAACATCCCTGGGCCAATTTGCCTATGGTGGACCTCATTTCTGCAGTTGCAGCGTCGCTTACCAGGAGCTGGCTTTAAGATGTTTTTCTCCCTCCAAACCTGGTGATTTCTAGATCAATGCTACTTCTCTATACATGCATTCAGGATAAAGATCACATATAGGGGAATAGAGAGTCAAGCACCTAGCTACTGGATCCTTCAAATTTCTCCATGACAGATAGAATTCAGGACAACAAGGAAAATAATATATCATGAGCCCATCATTATCATCATTTTGTTAAAATGTATATATAATTTATTGATCCACTAGATTCTTAGGAAACCACAAAACGGTTAAACAAAATGCAAATTTACCAAGTAAAAAATCACTATTCAAATGATACCCTAACAGTTCTTTTGCACTTCAAAGAACAACTTTAACAAGGCTGACGAGGAGAATTCTACCTAATCTAGGACTGAGAAGTGAGCATAACATGGCTTGCTATGCATCATGCCATATTATAACCGATAGATAATTGGCTTTGAGGAAGAGAATCTTAACTTTGTCATTTTCAATCACACGAAAACACACAAGCCAAGTGAAGTTCCTATGCGCAAAAAAATTGTTACCATAACAATATGATGTTTAAACTGATATATAGAGAAAGCACAAGTATAACCGTAAATGTGATTTTTGGCTTACAAACCTGTTGCCTAAATCCCAAGTAATAAGGCTAAATAACATGCATACATTCACATTGAGGTACAAAGAATAACCACTAGTCAACTTATCGAAGACTTTAATTCATTAAATAAGGTATAGCCCATAAAGCACCAAAATAATGGAGTCCACACTACTTAATATGACCAAAAGCATATCAGTAACTAGATTTGCTTTAAGGATAAAAAATTTCCAAAAGACACGACTTCTTACCTTTACAGTGCCTCCCATGTATAGATCTTCCAGTGTCGCCTCCAATTCAACAATTACATCATCACCCTTCACAATTTTCTCTTCTTCTTCTTCCATCGTGCCTCCACCAAAAAACCTGAAGGAAAGCTTTGTCTTGTCATCGATAAGGAGGTTGAATAAAGTAACATTGATAAAAAAGTGAACAATTACTAAAAAACTAGCTACACATAAACTAAGTGAATGTAGGATCAAGTAGTTTGTTCTTAAAGGTAGAATGATTAATAATGCACGCTATATCCCACATATAAGTCAATAACTAACACTTTTTTTATAATTTCATACATTAACACCAATAAAATAGAGGTTATCTTTCGGTATGGAGAACCTAAAGTTTTGTCACACCGAAGATGCATATATATGCTGAGTAAAATTAACTTAGCATAGCATTTCAATTACCAGTTTATTGCTATCAACAAGATAACGCATTGCGATAGAAAAAGAACAAGGAAATTTACAAAAATCTTACGAGCTAAAAATGTCGTGCATATTAACCCCCATCCCTCCTCCGCCTCCACTGGCAGCATGTTGCTTCAGGCCTTCCTCTCCATACCTATCATATATGCCCCTCTTTTCGCTATCCGACAATACTTCATAAGCTAATCATTCATAATTCAAATTAATTCCATTAATCAAATTTCAAAACAATTTCCCAAAAAAATCTTAAATAGAGAAGGAGAATTTTCACCATTGCTGATATCCGCAAATCGCTTATTGGCCTCTTCATTTCCGGGATTCTTATCAGGATGATACTTCAATGCCAACTTCCTATACGCTCTTTTGATCTGCTCATCCGATGCTCCTTTCGGAACTTGCAATATGTCATAATAACTCTTCCTGCATCAAACAAATACAGTACTGATCAGTGATCACCACGTTCTCTCACGCTCACAATAAAAAGGCCGTTTTGGAAAAGTAGAGACAGAGAGAGAAGGGCATACCCTGCAATGGCGACGATCGCGTAAGACAAAGCGAACAACAGAAAGAGTCGCTTCGTTCCTGGAAGTGCCATGGATTTGAGATCAGTAGAGAAACCGGATCTCTGCGAAACTTAACGAATGTTTAAAAATGCTTATCAGATCTTCGGTTCCAAATATAGAACGCTTAATTTGTGCGTGAGAGAATGAGATATGGATCGAGGCAGCTTTATTTTTTGTTTGTTTAAATGGGTCGATTTTTCGGTTAGATGTTTCCAAACTGGGCTTCGGGAGTTAAACTTTGGCAGACGTGTTCATGAGAAAACTGTCTTATGTTGGAGAAATTATATCACACGTCAATCTCATCATGTGTCTATAGGATTAATCACTAAAAATTACTCACATAATTAATTTTAATGTCATATTTTTTAAGGAAAATCTTTATTTAAAAAAATATTCTTTTAAAAAATTAACAGTAAATATAAGTGAAGATTTACTTAAAAAAATATGACATGAAAAAAATAATGATGTAGGTAATTTTTAGTGATTGTCTTATAGATAATATGGTGAGATTTACTTATGATATAATTTTTTCTATAAACGACACTTCTCGTTGTTTCTTCCAATATTTCATTGCCACGTGATTATTTCCTCTTTTTCCACGTGGTTATTTGTATTTGCATGGACATGGTTAGGAGTTATGACCGAGCAATGAAAACCGGGGGTTTTGCTTGGATATGAGGATTGAGAAATAGATTTATACTTCGTTTTTTTCTAATGTTTTTAAAATGTATTTTTTGGATAAAAAGTATTGTAGGATCTAAAATATTATAAAATAAAAAATAGATTAAAATTATTTTTTAGTTTATTCGGAAAATATTATTTAAAAAATTATTTTTATTTTTTCTAAATTATTTTTAAAAAATATATATTTTTATTTATATCATTAATTTACTTATATTTTTAAAAAATGTTTAAAATAAATATTTTATTTATTTTAAACAAATAATTTAAAAATTGGGATGAAAGGAAAGAAAATTATTTCACCGCACAATACAATAAAATTCACATATTTAAAAAAATATATTAACTCAACATTTCGTTACGCTTAAATATAATTAATTTTGTATAAAAAAAAATACTGTAAAAACAATAAATTAAATTGAAATAGTCAATAGATTAGATATATTATATAATAAAAAATCAGTTATCCAAATATATTTTAATATTATATAGTGTAAAAGCCTGGGAAAGTAATAAATATCGAACGCCGGAGAGGGAGAGAACGCTAGAAACAAAAAGGAAATGGAGAAATCTCAGATCTGGTTGGTCTTTGGGACCTTGGCCTTGTTATTGGTATCAGCGTTGGCGAATGAAGTCGTTGTGCTAACCGGAGAAAACTTCGACAAGGAAGTCGGTCAAGATCGAGGAGCTCTCGTCGAGTTCTATGCTCCTTGGTAATCGTTTCACTATCGCCGATTTGTATTGTTTGTTTTGTTTTATTGGTTAGTTTAGGTTTGGATACTTTATGTTGTTGTTTCACATTAATTCCTAATTAATCGATCGTTGGATCTATCTTCGGCTATTCTCTTATCGTTTTTGACTTGTTTTCCCCCTGTTTGGTTGTTTTTTGACGTTTTTTTTTACTAGGATCAAATTATCTAGATTACTCTGTTGTTGCTAAAGATGTTCCTTTTAAGGCGATTTTGTTCACAAGGATCTGAGTTCGGTTATTTCTTCATTTATTCGCAAGACGTTTGAGCTAAATGGTCTCACTTCTCGATATTAATGGGATTAGTATTTAGTCGATTTGTCTGTTTTGGCATGAAATTAGGTTTCAGCTAGCTGTATTCTCATCATAATCGAGTTTTGTTTTTTCAACCACAGGTGTGGTCACTGTAAAAAGCTAGCTCCCGAGTACGAGAAGCTTGGGGCAAGTTTTAAGAAGGCTAAGTCTGTCTTGATTGGAAAGGTTCGGATTTATAATTACCCAAGATTTGTTTGTTGGTATTTGAGTTATTAATAATCAGGATACTTGGCCAGCGCGTTGTTATTCCTTTGTATTCTATTTTGATTTGTGAAAAGTTTCGTATAATTAAGTTTTTTCTTGCTATTGCTAATTTTCTATGGGTTTTACTCGAAATTATTTTGTTAACGTGGATGTAGGTGGATTGTGATGAGCATAAGAGTGTGTGCAGCAAATATGGTGTTCAGGGCTACCCAACTATTCAGTGGTTTCCTAAAGGCTCTTTGGAACCTAAAAAGTGAGACTAATTTAACTTGTAAAAATAAAACCTGAAAGAACTTTTGATATTGGTTTGGGTTGGATTTTATTATTGTTATCACCATCTTATTAAAATCATGTGCTTATTAGATTGTTACTGTTTTATTTAGATATGAAGGACCACGAACTGCAGAGGCCCTTGCTGAGTTTGTCAATACTGAAGGAGGTAATTTGTCTCTCCCTTTTTTCTTTGCACATGTGTTAGTTGTGATTGCTTTTTCTAAGAATTCTGTCTCAAGCTATTACTTTTGTGTTTCAGAAGTTGAACTTGCTGAGTGTAGATTGATGTCCAATGGCCACCCAAAAGATTTACTAAGGTCGTGTGTTGTTTTACAGGGACCAATGTTAAGATAGCCACTTTGCCATCCAGTGTTGTAGTGCTAAATGCTGATAATTTTGATCAGATTGTCCTTGATGAGACCAAAGATGTGTTGGTTGAGTTTTATGCACCTTGGTAAGCATGCTATTTCTTTTCAAATACTACTTTGCAAAAAAAAAAAAACGTGAAGGTTTAAGGTTTTTTCTAGTTCAGCTATTCCACCTCATGATATGTGCATCAAGTTTTGCTGTTGATATTCTTTTGCGTCTATCTTTTCTACTTAACGTGTTTTGACTGAGTCCTGTGTTGGTTTTCTGCCAGGTGTGGCCACTGCAAAAGCCTTGCTCCTGTAAGCAACTATATCATTGCTGAATGAAACAGGTATGTGATTATTTTGACTGAAACGATCTCCTTTTTAACCCTTTGGTCTTGTCTCTGCAGACCTATGAAAAGGTAGCAACAGCTTTCAAAATGGATGAAGATGTTGTGATAGCTAATCTAGATGCTGACAAACACAAGAATCTAGCTGAAAAGTATGTAAACTTAACCAGTTAGCTCAGTGTTCCTTAATAAACGGTTTCTAAATGATTATGGGAAGTAGCAATAGATGTTAAAGGCCTTTAATTGCAGATACGGAGTAAGTGGGTATCCAACATTGAAATTCTTTCCAAAGAGCAACAAAGCTGGTGAGGACTACAATGGTGGCAGAGATCTAGATGACTTTGTTTCTTTCATCAATGAGAAGTGTGGCACCAGTCGTGATGGAAAAGGGCAGCTGACTTCAAAGGTTAACAGTCATAATTAGTACATCATGTTCTTCCTTGTCCATACTTGTATGTGAAATTAACTGTTCTTCCCTTCTTTTTGCTTAGGCTGGTATTTTGTCTAGTTTAGATGCACTGGTGAAGGATTTTGTGGCTGCCAGCGGTGATGAGAAGAGAGCAGTGTTCTTGAAGATTGAAGGGGAAGTTGAGAAGCTTAAGGGTTCCACTGAGAGGTAACTTCTCTCTCAATAGTCTTCTCTGGTTAACTTGTCAATTCCTGGTTTCCTGTTTAAATTTTTTGTATCAAAGAACTGTTCCATGTCTTAGTTTTTCTGTTGCTGGTTGCCAGGCATGGAAAGATATACTTGAAAGCTGCTAAAAGCTGTTTGGAGAAAGGTGCTGATTATCCAAAGAAGGAAATCGAGCGGCTGCAGCGCATGCTTGAGAAGGTAAGGATTACTGTTGAAGTTTGAAGTAATATTTTTTTGTGGTTCGATGATTACTATTAACTACTAAGATGATCCCCTGAAATTACCGTGCCCATTCCTATGACTTTTGCTGTTATAAACAAAATGAAATTACTATTAACTGCTAAGATGATGCCCTGAAATTACCGTGCCCCTATGACTTTTGCTGTAATAAACAAAATGAAATTCCTTAGTCTCCATGGTCCTAAGTCCTAACCAGTAGGTGCGTTTAAAATGTAATTATGATCATCTGACATGTTACAACCATGAGTTATTCTTTGTTTCTTATGCAGTCTATCAGCCCAGCTAAAGCAGATGAATTCACTGTCAAGAAGAATATCCTATCGACATTTATATAAACTTCTGAGATCAGTATATGCACTGGCGGGCAGCCCAAGTTTCAGCCATGTTTCCCAGGACTGATTTTGCATCCCAGTGCCGGAATCTAGTCATGTTTTTCGTTCCAAGTTTGATCTTTTCGCAGAACGACTAGGTGCAGATATGAATTAAGCACATGCGTGCAATAGTAGTAAACGACTTTATTGTGAGACAGGCTAGCTAGAGCAGTCCTTTTAATTCAGCATTTCTTCTTTATATGTGCCCCTTTACTCAATGATGAGAATTTTCTATTTTTGGTTAACCTCAGCGAAACTAAAAAAAACTTCAATCACAGCAAATTATAACTTGATCCATTTCTTCTCAAAATTCTTCTTCTGATGAACGTCATTTTTAAATTAACAAAATTTAAAAATTTAATTTAACTTCGTCTCATCTTATACTTAATATATTTTTTTTATTTCAATCTACATAGTAAAAATATAATCCGATCTAATCTTTAAATTAAAAAAAAATACGATTAAACTTATCCATAAAAAAATAAAAAATACTAAATATTACATATGTAATAAAAAATTATTCTACGTGTGGTGAAAAAAAATCTCTACAAACCTTTAGTTAAGAGTTTAAGATTTAAAGTTTAAGATTTATTATTAAAATAACCTTTAGTTAAGAGTTTAAGATTTAAAGTTTAAGATTTATTATTAAATTTTAAGATTTGAGAATATAATTTATAGTTTAGAGTTTTTAGTTCAAAATTTATGACTTAATAATATAAGTATTTTCTACAAATATCTAGTTTTATGGATTTTTTTAGATATAAGTGTTTAATGTTGTTAAAAAATATTTTTTAAGAAACAAATAATTATTTTAGATTTGAGGCTATAAGTTAAAAAATATTTAAAAAATATTTAATTTTTTAAAGTCGCAATATCAATTATTTTCGTTTGTTATCAATTTAAATTACTATAATTTTACTAATGACTAAGTGATTAAAACGATAACAAATAAAAATATAAATAACACAATAATATAATTTTAATTTTAATAACCTAAATAGAATACGACAAAAAAATCACTGATAAAATTTATACTAATTTTAAAACGTGAA
The DNA here is from genome assembly GCA_035048815.1 of Abelmoschus esculentus. Lineage (NCBI taxonomy): Eukaryota > Viridiplantae > Streptophyta > Magnoliopsida > Malvales > Malvaceae > Abelmoschus > Abelmoschus esculentus. The sequence continues at coordinate 2,578,746 of JAUCBN010000027.1, read as the reverse complement.
GATAAGATTTTATGATCTATAATTTGATATTTACAGAAATTCTTTTATCTAAATTTTAAAAAATACGATTTATTGATTTCCAGATGGATTTGAAAAAGTTTCCTTTTGTATTTTATTTTTCTAAAAGAAAATATTAATGTATCTAAATGAGCTGGATTCCATAACAGCATGGTACGTTAGGGTTCCCCAACTTTCAAATTCAAAATCAGTGGCATTATCGTTATTAAAACGAAATCAAAGCCCGAATAGCATCACACAAATAATAAATAATTTCAAGAAGAAAAAAAGAAATCCTCTATAAACAAACATCACTCTCCCGTCCCGTTCAAATAACGTTCCAAAAGCTCTCTCACTATCTTCCAAAAGCCGCGGCCACTCGCTTCCAAACAACCGATCGTCGGTTCCTGAGATCGTCCATCGTGTTTCCACCAGGCAATCAATCTGCGATTCATCGGATTGTAAGAGGGAATAAGAAGCAACGATGTCTCTAAGACCGAACGCCAGGGCGGAGGTCCGTAGGAACAGGTACAAGGTGGCGGTCGATGCGGAGGAAGGCCGGCGGAGGAGAGAAGACAATATGGTCGAGATCCGAAAGAATAAGAGAGAAGAGAACCTTCTTAAAAAGCGTCGCGAAGGACTTTCGGCTCAACAACCGCAGCAACAGCTCTCTTCCACCGCCGGCTCCGAGAAAAGGGTATGTTCTACTCATTAATCGAGTTGATCCATTAGATCTTGAATATAGATAAGGTTAACTTATTGTTGTGCATGAATCTCTACATTGAGCTTCGATTGGTTAATTTCTATATTAATAGAGTTAATGTTGTTATAGACTGCAGATTAGTAGGGAAAAAAACTGTAAATGAATCACAATACCTGTTTAGACTATTGATTTTACTATTTAATTTAACATGAGTTTGACGTGTTTATAATATAATTGTAGTTAGAAAGTCTTCCCTCCATGGTTGCCGGTGTCTGGACAGATGACAGGAACGTGCAGCTTGAGGCAACAACTCAATTCAGAAAGCTTCTATCAATAGGTTGATTTCTTTTTCTTGCTTGATATTCATTTTAGCTCTGCAAAGTTTGAGGTTATTTCTCAATTCTCACTTTTATTTTATCTGCAGAACGTAGTCCTCCGATCAACGAAGTTGTACAGTCTGGTGTTATTCCTCGCTTTGTTGAGTTCCTTGCAAGGGATGACTTCCCACAGCTTCAGGTTATTAAGATTTTCTTTTTCCTCAAAAAAATTTCGTATTGTTTTGCTAGTATTGTCTTTTTAACTTTGTTTTTTTTATTATTATTCTTTTGAGTTGTAGTTTGAGGCAGCTTGGGCTCTCACAAATATTGCTTCCGGGACATCAGAAAACACCAGAGTTGTAATTGATCATGGAGCTGTCCCTATATTTGTTAAGCTCCTAGGTTCTCCAGCTGATGATGTTCGCGAACAGGTATATATTATCGAGTGCAAGTAATTTTGTTCAGTGGTACTGTGTACTCACATTGCTCATGAAGGTCATTGTTATTTTGGGATTTTAGGCTGTTTGGGCATTAGGAAATGTTGCTGGTGATTCTCCTAAATGCCGTGACTTGGTCCTTGCCCATGGGGCCTTGATGCCATTGTTGGCACAATTTAATGAACACGCAAAGCTCTCTATGTTGCGAAATGCTACTTGGACTTTGTCTAACTTTTGCCGGGGAAAGCCACAGCCTTCATTTGAGCAGGTGCGACTTTCTTTTAACACAATGTTGGAGTTATGATTCTTTTGCTAATACATTGTTCCTTTGAAATTTAATAAGCAGACAAAACCAGCTTTGCCAACTCTTGAGCGTCTTATCCATTCAAATGATGAGGAAGTCCTTACAGATGCATGCTGGGCGTTATCGTATCTCTCAGATGGTACTAATGACAAAATCCAAGCTGTTATCAATGCAGGTGTCTGCCCCAGACTTGTTGAGCTTTTGACGTATGTGCTTGATTTCTTTCCTTTATCATATTTAATTTGGATTTAATATATTTATTTTTCTTATTTTTGTCTTTCCCCATGGTTTTTCTAATATCTGGATTTTTGAAATATTGTTAGCCATCCATCCCCAACTGTCCTAATTCCCGCTCTTCGCACAGTGGGAAATATTGTTACAGGGGATGATATGCAGACTCAGGTATGAATTATTTGATGTCAAATTTGTTACTTCTTTACTGTTGTTTCATTATCAATGTAGAGTCCATTGGTGCATTGCTCAGCTAGATATTTATTGATATTAATGCAGAATCCGTTATTGTGTTTCTCAGCTTGACTAGCTAGATATTTTTGACATCACAACTCTGGCTTAAGTGTTATATGTTCATCTGATTTGATTATCTCAATGATTTTTCTTGAAACTTAAAACTGGTAAATTGCTACTGAAGATTTATTGGGGTTTTATTATGAAAAGTAGCAATCTTGGTTTCCAATTTATGTTTAATTTGCGTATAGAAAATTGTCATAGTAATGCATTAAACTTTAAGTAAGTACTGCTGGGGAGCATTTAGAACTGAAAAGATGTTATGTATGTAAGGATTGTAGGTCACAAAATAAATTGCATGTCTTCCTTGATTCTATCATATTTTGTGTTCTGCTTCTTGATCGATATATGAATAATGTGCTCCTGGTCACGATTAATTAGGCGCATTATGAGGTGAATTAATTTATGCCTTAAATTACGTTTGGATCAGAAATACATGTTGATTGTTCAGGCAATTTCTTGTGCTTTTCTTCGGGTTGCAATTTTTGTGTTCATGTCACTGCCTTAGGTTGCCTCTGCTTTCAGTACTCTGATGCTTCATTTTTTCCCTCTCAGTGTATTATAAACCACCAAGCTCTCCCATGCCTTCTGAACCTGCTGACAAACAACTATAAAAAGAGTATCAAGAAGGAAGCTTGCTGGACCATCTCAAACATCACTGCAGGAAATGTAGATCAAATTCAGGTAAGCTAATTTTTATAGTACAACACGTTGACGGTTTTTTAGTTTTTTATTGTAGGTTTTTTTTTTTCATTCAGTTAGTTTGAATTTCAGTGGTGAATGAATTTTGAAAACTCTTTGCAGGCTGTTATTGGTGCTGGCATTATTGCCCCTCTAGTCCAGCTAATTCAAGAGGCAGAGTTTGAGATCAAGAAAGAAGCCGCATGGGCAATTTCAAATGCTACCTCTGGTGGTTCCCATGAACAAATAAAGTATATTTTGTCTTAATATTCTCTGATTCTGATTGATGCAAGTTTCCATAAATAATTAATTTCTTTGTTGTTTGCCAGGTTCCTTGTGAGCCAAGGTTGCATTAAGCCACTGTGTGATCTTCTAAACTGTCCTGACCCAAGAATTGTCACGGTTTGTTTAGAAGGACTTGAAAACATTCTGAAGGTCGGGGAAGCAGAGAAAAATCTGGGTCACACCGGAGAGGTCAATCTCTATGCCCAGTTAATTGATGATGCTGAGGGGTTGGAAAAGATTGAGAACCTCCAAAGTCATGACAACAATGAAATCTATGAGAAGGCAGTGAAGATTCTTGAAACATATTGGGTGGAAGAAGATGATGAACCCTCTGGTGATGCTTCGCAATCTGGGTTCCAATTTGGAGGCAATCAACTTCCTGCTCCTTCTGGTGGATTCAATTTCAGTTAAAGGTATGCATTTGAAAGCCTGATTTCCTTTTCCAAAGAAATTACCCGAGTTTGTTCTGTTAAATTGCTGGTTGCTCTCATAAACCTAACTCTAGGCTGCAACATGTGGGGATTATATGGCTGTGCTCGTTAATCGTTACACTAATCACTCTGGTCTGACCTGAATCCTCTAATCACTGTTCCTATAATAATTTAGTGAACTGTAAATACAACTTTACTTCTTTTAAGTCATCGGTAGATTGCATTATATTGTGCTTTTGATCTGAAGCATGTCAGTGTCGGTGTCACATCTTGCTTATGGCCCATAATGTGTAAAGCAATTCGACGATGCCGTTGCAAAGCCTGATTGCTTAGTTGTACTTTGACAATTATCATGCGTTTAGTCCCGCAACTTGGATGTCCTAACATGATTAGGATTAACAGGATGCATATTGGAGTAGAACGGAAGCTTGGTGTGGGGTTTCCTTTGTGTCTTTCTGAAGTCATCTCAATAAAGACAGGGTGAACGAGTCGGGTGTCATACTTTGCCTCGTGCGGTAGTTAAATTCTTTTACTGCATCCCAGTAACGGGATGCAAGTACGAGGGCATGCAGCAGCGGCCACCCCATATTCCGGCCTTGTAGTTTTGTTTTATCATTTTTTTAAAAAAAATTGTCAGTCCCAACTTAAAGCTCTTGCTTAAGTGAAAAGGGATAATCTGCTTCCTTCATGAATGTTATCTTATTATATTATTAGTTTTTTTGATATTTCACTTTAGTAGTAGTTGTGGATATTGTTGGCTTTTTCTTTCTGATCAGAAAGACCAACAAATATCATTCAGTTTTGAGGAGGAAAATTTTTATTTTCGATAAATGTTTTATTTTGTCACATTTGAGTTTAAATTTTAGTATTATTTTCATTACCAACTTAAAAGTTCTTTTAACAAGTTAATAATTTTAGAGCAAGTGGTTATGGTTAGCTATTGGTTGATACCTACTTTCTTTTATGTTGTGGATTTAATATTTATTATATATAAAATTCATTTTTTTTTTTGGATAAGTTGTATAATTTATTTATCTAAGAAAAATAGGAAAAAACATGTAATAATACCAAAACATGTGTCCTGTGCAACTATCTCTTAGGGAATTCCCCAAGCGAGACAAAGTGTTCTATTTATCGTATCTATGTGAATATCTCTACTGCTAATCTTGATACTAACAATATCTCGTTTACATCGAAACAAGTTGCAGCAGTCTCTGTTAATAGTCCTATATTTCCTTCGGTTCTGTTCTTCCCAAATAAAATACACAAAGGAATTTCAAACAAGCCGAAGGATGAAAACAATCAGCGATCTCCCCTACAGGTTGGAACATAGCCAATCTAGTTCTCCATCCCAATCCAGCATACATCTAGTTATGCCACAATGAGTAAGAACAATCTCCCATACCTGCCTAGAATAAGAACATTCAGCAAAAAGATGATTTCGTGACTCATGCTCCCTGCCAGAAAGGATGCAACAATTCACTAGATTAATTCTCATGTACTGCAATCTATTAAGAGTAGGCAAACGATCAAAAATAGCCATCCAAGTGATGATGGAGTGTTTAGGAATACACATCCAAAACCATACAAGTCTATGCCAATGAACTCCAGGACTGATGTTTCTAATTTCCTTCCAAATGCGACCAACTTTATTGATAACGTTGAGGGAAAAGATTGTAAAGTGGGCCGGAGCTTCAACATTTTCTTCAGATACCAACTGTAATATTGTTTGCAATCAACACTCCAGAGATCTTTACCTTTAAAGACATATGCCTGAGTCTAAGCGACCCCATAATGATCCCTCCTCGGAGAACAATTCTTTTACTAAATGAAGAAGGCATGCTTTGTTCCATGTAGCAAGATCTTTCACCCTTAATCTACCTTCACTCTTAAGAGTATATATGGTCTTTCATCCTATACAAGTTCCTTTGACAGATTCATCTTTACTCTTCCAGAAGAAACACATACGGAGTTTTTTTTCTCCTTAGGTAGTAACCGTTTAAAACATGTTTTTTAAACATAATTTGTATTATGAAAATGTTGTAAATAAAAAATTATCTCAAATATAATTTTATACAAAATAAAACTGATTTAATATTTTGTTACCTTATTTGTTATCTTAGGTAATTTTTTTATTGTTGAGTGTGCGTTCTCAAAAAAATATTTTTAAATTATTATTTAAATAATTAATAATTATAGTATTTTTTAATTTTAGAAAAAATAAATGATCAAATTATTTTATTTTTAAACTTTTTTAAATAAACTTTTATTTTTAAAATGTTTTTACGATGTTATATATATATATATATATATATGATGATTTTTTTAATTTTCAATTGAAGAAATAATTTGAAAACAATAATTACCTTAATTAACAGGTTTGAGTACTACAAATATTCCAAATTTTAATAAAAATAAGAAAAATATGATGTGTGACTCACTACTCTATCCATCTATATCTATGTGACCCGATGTCACTTTCCGGTGGATGTTGGATATACGACGGATTTCTTTAAAAAAAATTACAGTGTGTCACTACCCCTAATATTTAACATGCATTTAATAATTTGTTTTTTATTAACACTATATTTATGTGTACAAAAGTTATAATTTGGTAGAATAAAATAGGTAATCTTGCATATTGATAGTAAATATGGACCTAAAGTTTTCTATGAATGAGTAGTATATTAAAAATGAAATAGGTATAAAATTATAAGAATTTAAAAAGTGTAAATTTAGATTATTAATAAAAAATATTAAATATATAGAAAAATTTAAAATTTTTAGGGTGTGTGACTGCACTTCAATACCTTTTAAGTCTATTCCTGAATAAATTAGTACTTTGGCATTGTGCTTATTAAAAATCTCTTCTGTCATCTTTATCTCTATCTCTATCTTAAAGTCGAGTAGAAATCTTTTGACCTTAAATATTCATCCTTCCATGTCTATTGCTTAAAATTCTAAAATATTAAATTTTGAATTTTAATTCTAATTTTTTACATCCTAAACTATACATAAAAATATATTTTACCTTTAATTTTTTAAACTTTAATTATAATTTTTAATTTTAAAATAAAAAAATATTAATAAAAATACGATTAGAGAAAGATAATTTGCGTGGGCTTTATTTGACAACTCAGTAGCCTTGTAGAATCTCGAGTCGAGTGGGATCCCATCCCAGTTTGTACCTTTCTTGGCATGTTTTTTATAAGGGAATTCGTTCCTTGGATCTGGCGAGCAATTATTTTCTACGAAACATAAATATTTTAATCTAAAATCATTATGTACTTATATATATCTCTTTGTACTCAAAACATATTGAGGATGACTTAAGTATTTATAATTATTTTTTCTATTCTCTTATTTTTTTATTTTTTAAAATTATTTATTTAAATAAATCAACTATACATATAATAGCATGTGTGATGCTATGTTCACATTTTTTATGACTTTCTACTTTTATATTTTTCTAAAATTTAAAATTTATTTTATATTTATTATAGTCGTATATTTAATTTTTAATAATTATTGTTTTTATGCTTATTTATTTATATATTACACTCATATTTATATTTGTATCGGTATAAAATAGAATTATCTTAAACACGAAGAATTAATAAGTGAACCATGTTCATCACATTGTCCGTGGTCCCAAGCAACCATGATCGTTGATCTTAATTTTTTTTCAAGTGAATCATCATCTCTTTCTTACATGTACTTAACGGGTGGATAGTTATTAGGTGGTTATTTAAAGATCAATGATCTTGATTGCTTGGACCATGGATGACGTGGTGAACAAAGTTCACCTGATAATCTCTCCTCAAATACCCATAATATCAAAATATATCGTAAAGTATTTTATTGTTGAGTTATCATTTTTTAAAATTATTAAAAATTATTTATATTAATTTTTTAAATAATTTTTATTTGTAAAAAGTATATTTATTTAAAATAAACATTAAAATTAAATTATTTAAAAATTATAAAGATTAAAATTATTTTTTAATTTTATGCCTGATATTTAGTGATCCCAAATTTTTTTTATAGAAGATTAATATGCACTCCATTGTCCAACCTACAACCATATAATTACTTGATGTGACACTATTACTAAGAGGATGCCAAAACCAAGATTACAATGACCAACACGTGGACTCTAATCTTGTCAATAGGTCCACTGCTAGTACCGGGGTACATCTCTCTGTTTGGTTCTTTGTATCGAACTTTAAGATATCATTAATTCCCATCTTTTGTTTCTTACTTCAGACAATCCAGATTTCACTGTCCTAAGCCCTAAAAACATATTGTAACATATCATATTATAAGATACAAACGGATTTTATTTAAGAAAATATAATTTTTAAAATCAGGTCTTAAGTTATAGTATAGATAGAAAAACGTCTCTTAAAAATAACAATTAAAAAAGAGTTACTTGTAGGCGGTGTTTTTTATTTTTAAATATATATATTAAAATTTTAGGGACAACATCACGTGCACATGATGTTCTGAAATATACATTATAAAAATTAACTTAGAATTCAAAAAACAACTAAAAATACTTTATAATCTAAAATTCAATTTTAAATTAGATTATTCTAAAAATTTTCCCTTAACAATATTATAGAACTACTTCCATTTCTAATATTTTAAATTGTAAATAATATCATCGATCATTGTATTATTCTTATTTTTTTATTTTGATTTTTGAATTATTGTTTTTAGTAAAATCTTTACTAACGTTATCTTTATGTAGATCACCCGTCATTAAAAAATTCATAAAAAAAAATTTATGACCAAATAGTTTGGGAACCAAGACATGGAAAAGCAATATTATTTAGTGACCAAAACAGAAAAAAATAACATTAATGACCAAAATATAAAAAATAAAAAATAACAATTTAGTAAACAAAACAAGAACAAGAATAATTCAGTGATCATAGTGTTATTTACCCACTCTTAAACAACTATTTCAAAATGTTTAATAATGAGCCTGCACCAACAAGGCGATGCCCGCATTAAATTTATATTTCATTAATATAATCATGGGTTTAGTTGGCATTATCGCCATAATTGCGGTTCACGTAACGTGTGGATGTCTCAAATATTAACGGTAAAGCACCAGTTTAGCTTATTTATCGAACTAGACTGGTAATTATTGTTTACAGATTAAGATAAAACTTTTGGTTTATGCATCATTAGGACTGAGTCACCAGTTTGGTTGGAAATCATTAGAATAATGTATTACTTTGAGATTAAATTTTTTAATAATTTTTAAATTATTATTAAATATCTAAAGGATTAAACATATAATTAAAATTATTTTAAAATAAAAATAAAATTTTTATTTAACAAATCATTCATATAATTAAAATGCACTATAATGATTTTAGGAGAAATTTATGATTAACCTATTCTTGTTTTATAATTTTTTTTGTAATTTAAATTTTTTTATTTAATAAATTAGTAATTATTAACTGTAAAAAATAATGATTATTGGTTGTCCATCATTTTAGGAATATATTAGATATTAAAAATATAATATTATAATAACAATTATTATTTAAGAAAACAATTAATTAATTTATAAAATAATATGTGATTTACAGGTAAGATAAATAATTTAAACGATTAAGATTTTATCCTCTTTTCCGTAGTATATAAGGTAAATCATGTAAATTTGTCATTAAACAATATTTTTTAAATTTATTTTAGTTATTAAAGTTTTAAAATATTTAATTTATTATTTATAATATTAATTATTTTTTTATTTTTATTAAATATCAAATATGATTAAATATATTTTTTATTTGAATTTTAATGATTTCGATTATTTTTTATATCATCGATTCAAATCATTATAATTCTTGGTTATTCCCTACTTCACCCCTAATCGCAAAACTGCTATATGGTCGCGTGTGCTACACGGTGGCATCTGATTCGCCTGTCTTTCATAGAATGCCAAGATCCTGGTCGTTTTAAGCAGGACCCGAGCCTTGAAAATAAATGTTTGCCGAATGACCCGTGAAGTGGGACCCATGAGGCCGTTCCGGACTTCCGGTTCGTATCCAAATCTATTCGGTTTGGTACCAAACCAAGGATTTGAATTTAATGTAGTATTGTATGTTGGAAAATTTTTATTTTACTGTTTATTTTTAATTTTTACATTATTTTTTTTAATATTACATGTTATCCGCCGACCGAATTAATACTTAATTAATTAAGTTATGTGATTATTTCTTAAAACTTAATTAATATTAATAAAAAGTATAAATATATTTTTTATAATTTTTGATATTTAATTTATTAAAAGATTACATATCGAGTATTCATAAGAAATATGAATCTTAATCTATAGTATATTATGTCCATATTTATTGAAACGAGCAGTAAAAGGTTTTATATTTTCAATTAAAATTTTAAATATTGTATATTTGATTCATAGAATGTATTATTAGAGTACTTTATTTAGTTTATTTGATTAAAATATAAGATTATGATATTTGATTGATAAAATATGAGATTATTTAAAAATATGTTTTATCAAATTATCTTTGTGGTAATTTTTTTAAAATAAGATTAACCTTCGATATTAATTTAGAAGATATTGATGTGAAAAATTATAGAGCTCTTTTTATTATATTTTATTAAAGGCTTAATGTTAAAATAAGTGTCCAAATTATCATGTTTTATTAAGTGTTTAACTCATTTTTTTTACTCTTTTAGGTGTTTAAATTATCATGTTTGTTCTTTTTAGATGCCTAAGTTATTTTTTATTCCTTTCAGGTGCCCAAACTATTATTTTTGTGATAGTTAAACACCAAAAAAAAAATATTTTAAATTCTTTTAAACCAGATAGGTTGATACAAGAATCGTGTTATAAGAGGTGATAATCTCAAATTAAAAACTAACATCATGATCTATGTACGAGCATCAAACGATCACAGAGATAAACATAAAACGTGTCATAAGGTAAAGATGTATCATAAAACAAAAACAAAAATCATAATAAAATGTCTGGCCAACAAAAAAACAAAATAAAATTATTATTATTAAAATATAAAAAAAATAAAATATAAAAATATAAATCGCCGCCGATAACTCCATCTCATCTAATAAAATATATAAATCTATAAGTCTAAATAAACCCAAAATTAACTATTAGACCTTTTCTTTTATCTCAAAATAACGATTAACAATAACTAAAAACAATAATACACCATATTTTTTTTTAATTAGTCTATTAACCTAAATGATACATGATTTTTCTATAATATTTTAAGTTAAAAATATCCCACTTAAGGGTTTACTTACTCCTCAAGATCAACCTATAAAGTGGGATTTGGTTCATTCTATCTTGCTTTCATTACATCCCACTCCTCGGCTAACCAACTCCAACTCTGTCTTAAGATGACACAAAGCTATACTATTGGTTAACCGTTTCCATATTCCAACAACCGTTTCTCCATCACAGAAAGCTGCCCAGCACCTACTAATCCAAATCACATGCACCATCTTTGCTCCTTAAGTACTTGATTTTTTAGGGAAAAAACCAAATTTTTTAACCACATTATTGGTAAGCTAAAGAATTATTATTTTATTAGTGGCTTTAAAACTCAGTAAGACTAGGAAATACCTTTTTTTTATTATTTTAGTAAGCTAAAGAATTATTATTTTTATTGGCAAACTTGAACTAAAACAGAAAACAGAGCATCCATTCATTTTTCGTGAATATGTCTGAACGAAGCAAATGATTTTTTTTTTAATTTTTTATATATATATATTAAAAATAAATTTATAATCTAAGATTAATATTTAAATTTTAAATTTTAAATTTTTAAAAAATAATGATTAGCGTGTATTTTTAGGGTTCGTAAGAATTTATAATTTATAATTTAAAGTTAAAGTTAAAATTTAATATTTAATTTTTTTTATATTAAATATAAAAGAATATCGAGAATGAGTAAATAAATTTTGTCCGAAAAAGTTAACCCAATTTTTTTTGAATGTGTAGTTTTCAAATTATTATATAAATAGATATGTTAATCGAATTAAACTAACACTAAATTTAATATTAAACAAATTAATTTATAACAATATTATTATTTTTATATACAGAGACGTTGCTATGTTGAAGATAAGAACAATTTTTGTCTCTTCAAAATTTTTTTAGTATAATTGTCTTCAAGATTCTTCTTAGTTTATATAATAGTAAAATAAGGTTTTTAACCCTTTTAAAGTTTACATTTAAAGACTTAATAAACAATTATCCCTCCCGATGTTTAATTCTAACTCCGTCCTTAATTATATAAAAAGTTTGAATTTAAAAGGACATAGATCACATTTTAGTAATGAAATCACATTTTTTTCTTATTTTTTTTTAACAATTTCTATTTAAAGAGAAAAGGAGGAATTTTACTCATAATAATTCTAAAAACCATAATTAATAATTTAAGGAAAAAATATCAACATAGCATTTTTAATCATTTATTTTAAAGATTATCGGTTATTTTTATTAATCAGTTGAATTATTCAATATTTTTTATTAATAAAAAAATCATGTAAAAAAAAGTTTAATACAAAGAAATTCGGTCGACACAGTCACTCTTAGAAGCAAATGTAATTACCACCTTAATCCTCCTCGTAATCAAGCTTTCAGGTTTTAACTCCACGCGCCAAGGGAGCACCTGAAACTCCGCCCCCTTGGGCAAAAAACCCGTTGGATTCAAAAATGCAGAGAGAAGACTTCGCTCCTAACGACTTTAGGTCCGGAGAGAGGTCCGGAGAGAGGCTTGGAGTAACAGTATTTTTTTTTTTTGAAAGATTTGGAGTAACAGTAGATTTGGTAGACGGAGGATAGATTCAAAGCAGCGTAAATATATAGTATAATATAACTATAAACCATAAAGCAGAATTAGCTTTCGTTTCTACTTTGAAAAGAGAAAGCTAAAGAAAAGAAAAAGAAAAGGGTAATGGAGAATGTGATTGTGTTGTAGAAGTTCAGTGTTAATATCACAAAAAGGAAACTTCAACTCCCACTTCCCCACATACAAAAAATCCACCAAACTTTGCTTTTTTATCTCATTTTCTATCTGTTTCTGATCTCTCATTTTAAGCTTCATTTCCTGTCATTTGGGAGATTTTTTTTTCAGTATCATCTGGTTTCCTTTGGGGGATTTTCGGTTTTGATTTTCTGGATGGTGGAGTTGTGAGAATTTTATTTTCTGGGAAAATCTTGTGGAGACTGGAGTGAAAATGGCGGCAGACGGAACGTTGTCGTTTTCAGTTGCTTCAGTTGTGGAAAATGTGTTGCAACAGCACGGCAATCGCTCCAAAGATCTTGATTTGGAATCTAGAAAAGCTGAGTTAGCTGGTATTTTGATTTATCTGTTTCTCTTTAACGTCTGCATCTGGATTTTGTTAAATGATGATTGATTCTCTATTGAAGACTTGCATTTTTTGTTTCTAGATCATTGTTCGTTTACATTTTATATTTTTCTTTAAAACAAAATAGATTAATTATGCCTTGTAGTGAGTAAAATTTGAATTCATAGTAATTTACCAATGAAATTCAAAAACAAAAAGAAAAAAGATGAATGTGATGATCTCTTGAATGGCAGCTTCAAGGAGGTATGAAGCGGCTGGATGGCTGAGACAGATGGTTGGAATGGTTGCGGCGAAAGATTTGCCGGCAGAGCCGTCGGAGGAAGAATTCAGGCTTGGTTTGAGGAGTGGAATAGTCCTCTGCAATGTTCTTAATAAAGTTCAACCTGGAGCTGTGCCTAAGGTGAAACATCTTTTTCTTCTTTCTTTAAATTGATTTTTATCTTTAATTGCCATTAATTTCAGTGTGGTTGGTTGATTTTTAGGTGGTGGAACGTCCATGTGATGCAGCTCCCGTACCTGATGGAGCTGCACTGTCAGCATATCAATACTTTGAAAATGTGAGGAATTTCTTGGTAGCTGGCCAAGAATTGGGACTTCCTACATTTGAGGCATCTGATCTAGAACAAGTTCGTTTTCCAAGAATTTGTGCTTTTCATATATATATATTTTAACTATTCTTTTGTTCCCAAAGGAACAGGTTTCGTTGAATTGGTTATATATTCATAATTTGGTTGAAATTCTTCAGGGAGGCAAATCTGCAAAAGTGGTGAATTGTGTTCTAGCGCTCAAGTCCTATAACGAATGGAAGCTTTCTGGTGGAAATGGAGTGTGGAAATTTGGTGGAAATGCAAAACCTTCAACCACCACATTGGCCAAGCCATTTGTGAGAAAAACTTCAGAGCCTTTCATGAACTCCTTCCAAAGGACTTCATCGATGCACGAAAAACCATCCAATGGTCATGCCAATGAGATTGATACTAATAAAATGGTTGGTAAGCTTTAGCTGTTTTAAATTACCCCAAAATTTTTATATTCTATTTGGTCAATGTGAATGAAGTTGTTCTTACTGTACAAGCAGGCTGGTTCTGGTTCGTTAAGTATGCTGGTTCAGGCCATTTTAACAGATAAAAAACCTGAAGAAGTTCCAATGGTAAGTTTTTGCTGGCTGTTACTGCAAATAAACATATCAAACTCAAGTTGGTACTTCATTGCTTATCTTAGCTAGAAGGTTAAAGGGTTATTTATCTTGTACTAGCAGTAGTTCTGTGTTACCTTTATCTTATTCCTATGAGTGCAAAGACTGGGTTGTCTAATTAACTTATAGGCGCTGATATTCCTTGTTGTGTTGAATAATGAGATCTTGCATTCATTCGTGTCTTCCTGATATTTGCTTCTCTTTTTCATTGTGATGTCATAAATATTGATTATCCTTTTGCCATAACCGCTACGTACTTTGTCATATTTGATTGCTGATAGCTGGTTGAATCTTTGCTCAGTAAAGTTGTAGAGGAGTTTGAGCATCGAATTGGCAGCCAATATGAAGAGGTATGTTAGTCCTCAGAATTGCAAAATTTTTGCTTAAAAATTGGAGTATGAAAAGTTACTATGTAACTACAGACTAATCTTTACTAACCACATGTTTATTGTTTTCTCCAAATTGTAAGACGAAAACAATTTCAAATGACATCACTGCTTCTGATTTCAGTAAGCCTCTACTGAAACCAATTCTTGGGGACAGAAAGGTATTTAATAATCCTTATCTATTACATATGTTCACTGGGTGTCTTTTCTTGAATGTGTTACTGATGTAGCTTGAGTTTCTCTAACCTTTTCCCCATATTTATGATGATTTAGATTGAGGCAAAGAACATCAAAGTGATGAAGAAAAACAATTGCTTTCATAACATCACCGATGACGAACTAAAAGGTCAATCTCTGAAATTGCAAATGATCTTTGATCAACAACAGAGAGATATTCAGGTGGGAGCTAATTGTGTAGTATATTCGTTTTTCTTGTCGACTTTGTGCTTCAGCAAAGCACTTATGAGAATTATAAACTTTGCAGGAGCTAAAGCATAATATTAATGCCGCAAAAGCAGGCATGCAACACATGCAAATGAAATTTCATGAAGAGTTCAACAATCTCGGTATTCTTACTTTGCTCTAAACACTACTTTTTTGCATTTTCTTGCCATTTATGGAAATACAACGCATGGTATTAATCTCTAAATTTAATGTATTTGTTTACAGGTATGAATATCCATGGCTTAGCTGAGGCTGCTTCTGGTTACCATAGGGTTCTAGAAGAAAATCGCAAGTTATACAATCAAGTGCAGGACCTTAAAGGCAAGTGACCTTTTGCTTAAGTTCTAACAATGATTAATGCATGTATTAAGTCCTCTTGTTGATTAGAATGGTTATCTAATTTGTCGGACCAGGAAGTATCCGTGTTTATTGCCGTGTCAGACCATTTTTGTCTGGTAAATCTAGCTATCTAAGCATTGTGGATCATATAGAAGACGGAAACCTCACTATCAACATCCCATCAAAGAATGCTAAAGGATGCAAGTCCTTCACCTTCAACAAAGTCTTCGGGCAATCTGCGACTCAAGGTTGTTAACACAAGTGTTGATTTATTTATTTATTTATTTTGCAATTTTATCATTCAATATTTAATTATGTCTTATTATCTCGCAGCGGAGGTATTTTCTGATATGCAGCCACTTATTCGATCAGTTCTTGACGGATACAATGTTTGCATATTTGCATATGGTCAGACAGGATCAGGAAAAACTTACACTATGGTAAGGCATCTAGTGGTTGAATTATTCGCTTAAAGTATGATAAATCATGCACTAAGTGACATTTGATGGTATACATGTCCAGGCTGGACCCAGAGAACTAACAGAGAAAAATCAAGGAGTTAATTATAGGGCATTAGGCGATTTGTTCATGCTAGCTGAACAGAGAAAGGATACCTTCTGCTACGATGTTGCTGTTCAAATGATTGAAATTTATAATGAGCAAGTCAGGGATCTCCTTGTAACTGATGGAAGTAACAAAAGATATCCTTTTTCTCATTTCGTTTGGTTTTGTTTCTTACAAGGTTATAAATTTAGATAATGTTATCAGTTAGAGCATACATTAAAATTATATTTACAGATTGGTGACATGTAAAAATCTATCATAGCATTCTTATTTCACCTAGAACTTCTTCAGAAGTTGCTTGATGATCAAAAGTTACTGTCCAGTTATCCTTAATCTAGTAATACATTAGAAATTCGCAACAGTTCTCAGACAGGTCTCAATGTACCGGATGCAAGCCTCCTGCCTGTGGCATCAACATCTGATGTTATTGATCTGATGAACCTAGGACAAAGGAATAGGGCAGTTGGTGCGACAGCTCTAAATGATCGTAGTAGCCGATCTCATAGGTAGCTTTTGTTTCTTTATACTGCTTTATCCTGAAATACTTCTTTGTTCTGAAAATAAATTTTGTTTTATCACTTTGCAGTTGCTTGACCGTCCATGTTCAAGGAAGAGATTTAACAACTGGAACTGTTCTCCGAGGCTGCATGCATCTTGTTGACCTTGCAGGAAGTGAGAGGGTAAACAAGTCCGAGGTGACGGGGGATAGACTAAAAGAGGCACAACACATCAACAAATCTCTATCAGCTTTAGGAGATGTTATTTCTTCCCTTGCCCAAAAGAATCCACATGTTCCTTACAGAAACAGCAAACTCACTCAACTTCTTCAAGATTCACTTGGTAGGTTTATACTGTCAAAACTTCTTAGGAGCAAATGAACTGCATTCTATCTTTATTTTCAGAAGTTTCAATTGTATTGGAACTGGAAATGTATTTTCAGGAGGGCAGGCAAAGACACTAATGTTTGTTCACATAAGCCCGGAGCCTGATGCCCTGTCTGAAACAATAAGTACTCTCAAATTTGCAGAGCGTGTGGCTACTGTTGAACTCGGTGCTGCCCGAGTGAACAAAGACACCACAGATGTTAAAGAGCTCAAAGAACAGGTTATTTTGTCAACAAAGTTATCTCCATAGTTGGCTAACGTTATACTCTTTGTCTTCGACATCCTTTTGGTGACTTGTCTGAATTCTGTTTCAGATAGCAAGCCTTAAGGCAGCATTGGCAAGGAAAGAGGGAGAAACGGAGCAAAGTCAGCAATCTATATCCAGCACTGGCAGCTCTGAAAAATACATAACAAAGGCTACTAGTGACTTGTTGCCGTTTAGTCCTGATCACCGGGTTGCAAATATGTTGGGGGGCAGGCAACCCATGGGTGATGTGGGTAACATCAAGGTACCTATTGTTTTCCACATTTGATTGGATGAAATTTCTTGCCAGAGTTACTGAATAACACAACAATTCGGTTCAAGAAGATCGCTAAAGATGCTATATAAGGCTTGCTTGTTTAGATCATCTCATGCATTCTCTGCTCAAGTACACATAGTGTATGTGTATATTTTAGTAGACCTAGAGGTTAAATTTAATCACTAGTTCTGCATTTTGCAGGTGCCCACCAACACTACATTAAGGCAAGAAAATCAAATCTTTGCTCTTGATGAGTTACTAGCAAATTCACCTCCCTGGCCTCCTGTTACAAGTCCTACGCAAAACTTCCGGGATGACGAGAAAGAACCGGTCTCGGGTGAGTGGGTGGATAAGGTCATGGTGAACAAGCATGATGCCATTCCCTTAGGATGTTGGGAAGTAGAAAATGGGAAGTTGTCAGATGTCTTTTTCCAGAAATATCTCCAAGATTCTTCAAAGATTTCCCCAGATCAATCACCATATAATATGTTCATGGGAGGTAATAGGCTCAACATGGCCGCGACCGATGACATAGATGATCTTGATGCTGCTACCAGCGACTCGTCCGAACCTGATTTGCTTTGGCAATTCAATCAGTCCAAACTTAGCACCATGACCAATGGGATTGGGATTGGATCAAAGATTAAGAAACCTACTCCAAAGTCTGCAAGTACCCCAGAGCACAGGTAAGGCAAATGTGTATAGATCTATATCTATATATAAACATGTCGAACATTGCGTACCATCGACTTATCTTCTCAGGCATGTTACTAAAGGCTTATAAATCTTTGCAGCAAAAATTCATATCCACTGGCAGGTCCATCACCATCCAGGAAACAAGGAAATGGAGTTGGCCAGCCTCTGCATCGCAATGGTAGGCAGCCAGCTCCTGCTGCTGGGAAACGCAAAACTGGAAGTAGAAAATAACATGTTCGTATAACCATTAAAACCACGTTGGAGTGATTTCTGATTCTTTGTTATATTATTTTTTCTTTGTTGTGTGTTTGTTTTGGAATGAGATGGTTTTTACATGTACATACAACAATATTTTTCGGTCATGAGGTTTCTTACATCGTCACCATTATAATATATTTGGAATTGTCACAATTTAAAGAGTGATTATTTTTATATTTTTAAAAAAGATTGATTGTTTTAGATATGATTTTTTTATGTTTTTATTTGTTTGTGTAT
Organism: Abelmoschus esculentus; assembly: GCA_035048815.1. Taxonomy (NCBI): domain Eukaryota; kingdom Viridiplantae; phylum Streptophyta; class Magnoliopsida; order Malvales; family Malvaceae; genus Abelmoschus; species Abelmoschus esculentus. Next base: position 2,560,158 of record JAUCBN010000027.1, on the reverse strand, counting down.
TAAAATAATTTAAATGTAATTTCGAATTTCGATTATGTCTTAAACGATTATAGTTTTAGTAATAATTTTTTACATCAGATTATGGTTTACATGTTTATTTTATGATTTATCTTTAGATTATATTGTTCTTTCTTCTAATAGAAAACTGGGAGTTTCGATTCGATAGTTTAATATTTCTAATACAAAAGCTACGAGTTTGTTTTTTATATTATAATTTTAGTTTTTAATTTATGTGTGTTTTTCTTCGAATTTTGATAATTTAATCTACCTATTATGTGTATATATATGGTAGATTTAGTTATTTTTCTCCTATTTATTTACTTTTAATGTATTATGTATTTTTATGCAGTTTAGATTAAAGATGAAATTTTAAAATATAAATATTAAAATTTACCAACTTTAAGCACTTAAGTTAAATCCGTAAATTATACCTAATATAAAAAATAATAGAATATATTTTATTTTATGTTGTTTGACGAATTGCTACATTTATTTGAATATTTTAGTATATCGATGCAATTATACAATAATATATTTATGTTTTATTTTAATTTTTTGACAACGTATATAACATTGTATACAAATATTTAAATTTAAGTACTTTAAGATAATTATCATTATCTTTTTTTTTATCATAATTAATTTTTTAATTTCAAAATATCATATTTACATTTACTAATTAAATATTAATTCAATTAATACACATGCTCTTAAAGATTATCCTGATTTGAATGGATTTAATATAAGGATAGTTTGAAAGTTTATAGTATATTTTTTCTTGCTAATATATTTATAAGTACTGATAGGTAGACCAAAATCATACGACACTCAATCTATGGGCGACGACCAAACTGTGAGTCTCAACTTGAAATTTGCAATGGAACTTGTACGGTCCAATTAAATATTTATTACTCTACAAATATTATTTTATTAATTATTTATCAAAATGACATAAATTTTTTTATAAAGAATATTTTAAATATTGTTTTTATTTTTTAAATTTTTTTTTAATTAAATGCGCTTTCACCTTAAAAGATACTATGATTAAGCGATCCGAGTAAAACAATGCTTATACAGTTGTGCTTATTTTCTACAAAACATTAAAATAATATTATTTTTGTTAAATAATTATTTTTTAAAATAATAAAAATTATTATTTTAATTTAAAAAAATCATGATCATCGTTTCGGACAGAAATTTGTACCGTAACCGCGAAAACCACCGGCGCCGCCGTTTGATTACATGAAATGTTACCTATCGGCAATCGCTTTCCTCTCTATCTTGGGAAATTCTAGGATGCGAGCATTAAATATATAATATTTTGAAATCACTACAATCTTTGGAAATATTTTTGGAACTATTCATAATTATCCAATCCAACTATGTTTTGTGTTAATATTTTAAAAGATAGATTAAATTGAAAATTTATGAAAATTATAAAAGTTAATATTTTAGAATTATAATTTGAAAGTTAATTATATTATTATATTAATTATCGATATTTTTTTTTAATAATATCGTAAAAAATAATTGAAAGATTATTTATGTATTTCGTCCTAAATCTAATCCTACATTTTTATAAACAAAGTACGAACGGAACTAATGACCGAAAATCACCCATTCCCACCCAATTCACAACCAAATCATCCAAAATGTAATCGAATTCAATCACATAGCCGTTGATGTCACCGGAACAGCAACGCCGTCATCATCAAAGCTCCAAAGCTCACCGACAACACTCTCCTGCGGAGCTGCGCCGTTTTGGGTGGGCGATTCCCCGTCCAGATAAGGTATTTGATAGAATTTCATGTAGTTCTCGTATGCCATCAGCTCATCGGACAGTTTCTGTACCTCGTTATTTACTTCTTGACACTTGTTCGTCGCCTCTAGGCGTTTCTCAGCTTCGTCTTCTAATTCTTCACCCTTTGCTGGTGCGTAACACAGATTCACATTCTCATTACAGGAGGACCCTTTATTCTCGTTTCCAGATATAACAATCGGGTCGGTCGCGTACCCGCCGATTTCATTCAAATCGTAATTAAATCCGTAATGACTGAGATTAGCGTTCATCGGCTGTTGATAAATGGAAGCGTTTAAATTGAATCTGGGGTTGTTGAGATCATAGTGGGTGGTGGAGAAAACGTCACCTTCGTTGGGGAAATTAACCTTGGCTTTCTTTCCCCTGATTTTGCGAGCTTCTCTGTCGTATGCGCGTGCCGCTTCCTCGGCGGTGTTGAAAGTGCCGAGCCATACACGAACCCCTTTCCGAGGATCACGAATCTCGGCAGCCCATTTGCCCCAGGGCCGTTGCCTTATTCCCCTGTATAGATTTTTTCTTGGTCTTTTCGTTTTCTTTCCCGCTTGTTCAGCACCTGTTTCAATAATTTCAAAACAAACAATAAGGAACCCAAAGTATAAAAAAAAAAAAAAAGTAGGGAAGGAAATAGTGTATACCAGACGATAAGGGCGGTTCGGGTTGTGATCTTTTGAACTGGGAGACTTTGTTAGAGGTAAAGCCATCGGTTTTAGCGAAAGGAGAGTTAGGCCAGAGATAAGAGGCGGTGACGCAGCGGCCACGGTTCCGAGGGATGAGATCGGCTATGATAGCACCGCCACACATATTTGAAAACAAATTTAAGCAAGGGACGAGGCAGAAGTAGTTTTGGGCTTACTATTTAGTTTGAAATGAAGGCTTTAAGGGAATTTGAGACGGGGAAACTTTGTATATAAATTTGGAAATCAAGTTATGAATGATGAACAGCGAGGAAAACCTGGGGGTTTAAGTAGTGGATGGAAAAGGTTAAAAGGTGCAGGACAGTGAAGACACGTTAGAGGCTGGGATTGGGAACTTTCCTTCCTTTGTATTTGACAATTGACTGAATTTTATTAAAAATTAAAATAGAAATATAATTTAAAAAATGTAAGTGTAACTGAAAAATATATATGCAGCATATTTCAATTCAATCGCATCTAATTTCGATGTCACTAATTTTAACAGTTATCTTTTGTTAATAAAGTGATTTAAATCGTTTAAATTACATTTGACCAGATTAATTTAATTATTAAAAACAAACCGGATGTAACAACTTCTGACTTCATATCCGCAGCGCTAGCCTTTGGTTTCTACAAAATCTATGGGTTTTGTTTTTCTCTTTATGAGGGTTAGGTTAAAAAATATTATTATTAAGGATATTATTTTTTAATTTTAATTTTTATGTTTATTTTTTTAGTCCTATTATTTAAAAAAAAAATACTATCGGTAATATTATTTTTTGTCAATATTTTAAGAATATTATTCTCATTCATTCCTAAACCCATTTTTTTTAGTGCGAGGCCTAAATAACACTTCCATTCCATAATGATAGGGGGATATAAAGTGATTATAGGTATGGATTGGAGAGTGATATTAAGGCAAGACCTTCATGATACTTGAAAATGTCACATTTATCCTTAACAGACATGGGACTGAAAATCAATTACTTTTTCTATGGGGGAGATGAGCCACCCGTTCTGGGGAAAAAAAGGAGCGAATGCCATGCGAATGGGAAATTCCAAATCTTCAAGATGGATATGGATATAGAGTTATGAGTGTGTGTGTGTGTGTATAACTTAGAAAAACACACATTTGTATATTTAGGAATCATCTTAAATTCTGGATAAGTGGATGGTAAAAGAAGGAACAATGTAGCTTTGAGTAATCATACTAACAAGGTACCCAGTATACTGATGAACACAATCTCCGAAGCAAAAACCAATCGAGTATTATAGATGTGAAAAAAGTGCGATCTTTTTTCCGATGACATGACGACAATTTCAAAGCATGCTTTACAGGTTAAAGTATAACACACCCGCATGAATTCAGCTTCTGCAGTTCCTTCTTGCTCTTTTCTGCAATGCACCAAAAACACAAGGACTAAATGTTGTAGATCATTACACCATAAGAACACAAGCAACAAAAAACACAAACATAAAGAATTGTGAGCGCCCTTGAAACGAAAGACTTAAGTATGAGATTCATTGTCAGATGCCTTGATCTCCAGGAGAAACTTATGGAGTAAGATCACTGACAATTATACTGTGTTCCTTTTCAAAAGCATGTACACAACAACTAAAAGTTAAAGATCAATAATGCATCTTTAAACCCCATCTTCGTTTGGGGTAAAATGAATGACCATATAGACAAGAGAGCGAAATAGGATGAGGCAAAGTAAGCCTTAGGGGCCTTGTCACTGAAGCTGGAAAGAAAAGAAAATCTTTCTCCTGTTCTGTTTCTGGCTTCTCTGCTGGCCTAACAACTACTTTGTTTCTTCTATTTTTATTTCTTTTTCTGAGTAATATGTAGCACTGCAGGAATCAGGTTGGGGGATTCGTACACAGATCTATATGTCATGGATTCAGCTAGGATCTACATGCAAGATGCAACTCTTGTATGTGATGAAGAAAACAAACTAAATAAAGACACCTTAATTCCAAGCATACTTAAATACCAAGAAGATTTAATGAAATACATCCTTCCAGACATGTTTTTTTTTTTTTCTAGAAAGAGAACTATACGAACCTGTCTTATTTTTTCCTGTGGTTGGCTGCACTACCACGTGCATTATAACGAAACCAACACAATGGTCACCGATTGTTATCCTGGAATCAGCGAGAGTTTTGTTGTTGTCCAGAACTTTACCAGCATGTATAAGTTTCAAATCTTTTACCGACTTTGGTGCTATTGTTTTGTCTGAAATTACACGAAGTCTCCATTAACTCAGACAACTGTTGCCGAGAAGGAAGAGGAGGAGCATCCAAGACATTTAAATTCCAATTCTATCATTCTACATTTCATAGACATGACACTTGCATACATGAGTTCATATACATTGGCCAACATCAGCACTTTTCTTCAAACTGAATGGTATCATCAAAATGAAAATTGAGCCTTATTCTGTTTACAATATAAACATAGTGGCTAAATTAATGCCATTCAAATGAGCATAGGGAAATACTGAAATTTTAAATATACCATGCAGGCAATGTTCATCATGATTCCTCAATTGATACTTATCAATGACAGGGCCATCAACAGAACATAGAAAATCAACTGAAAGCAGAGACCTGAAATACTGAACTGATACTTGTAAACTTAACAAAAACAACCAAACCGAGCACCTAAGGTGTTAATCCAATTATACAATTCAGCAGGGAATAGTTTAAGAGGAGGAAACAGGAGAAGAGAAATAGATTAATAACCTCGGGGCCACTCAGCAACAATCTTTTGCTTAAGATTTGCAACAGTCATAGATGACGCGTATGTACTGTGTGCTATATCTGTCCCATCATAAATGCGGAATTTAAGCTCAACAAGCTCCTCACCCATCCTTTTTCTCCGCCTCTCTGCTTTCAAGTCGAATGTAATAAAGAGCAACGAGCAATAAATTCCCCATATCTAAAACTCAAACCTAAAACATACACATTGCTGGAAAGCTACACTTGCAATCTTGAATAATCAATTCAATTTACTATCATAGTTAAATTAGGGAGGCGCACAAAGAATTTGTAGTAATTTTCAATCATACCAGCTAGAAAGAATAAAACGCCTAACTTGTTTCCAACTTCTTTTACTACTATTCTCCATATTCCTTTAGAGAAAGGTGAACTCTAATAAGAATTGCATTACATCAAACCAACCTAAGTAAATCCTCTAAGAAATTTGTTTGGTAAGAGTGCATGCAAATCAACCGCCTGAGAATCTCGCCAAAAGAGTGAGCACTTCATATGATCTGGCTGGTAACCGGTAAGGTTCCTTGTTACTAGCTCTCCACCAGTGTTCCTTCAACAAAATACAGAACTCAAATTCAAGAACCAAACATAAAAAAGAGATAAGAAAAAACCATAATTAATAATAATAATGTTAAAGATCTCGATAGTTCATTCTGGTCGGTGAAGAAAATTAAAATCAAACAACAATATTTCCATTAAATGCCTAATTAACCAACATAAAAAGGAATCAGAGAAGAAATGTAATTAAAACCTAAGATTTCAGATTTCCGGTTCCTCTTTTTCCTCCTTTCCTTCTCCGTTTCATCAGTTCATAAAACGAATTAACGAAATCACAACAAACATCGTTTCTTCTCCAATTCTTTTCGTTCTCTTGTTAATCTATTTTTCTCACCAACCAAACGGATCAAGGAAAACACCAGAAAACAGTAAAAAGATCAAACAAAAATGAAAAAAATCGAGAGAGGAAATAGAGAAAATACCTAACCAAGAAGCCATCGACGGAAAGAGTCAGTGTGTGTGACAGATAGAGTCGAATGAAGCAAAAGAAAGAGAAGATTTCGTTCTTATTTGGAATCTTAAAAACCTCTGTGATAAATCGAAATTGATAAAAATGGTGGATCCAATCCAATACAGAGCCAAATTTATACTCGTACTGCGATTTTACAGCCTCGATTACACTTAGGAGAGACAGTACACTATAGTTACGGAATATCACATTCTTTGCTTGCCACGTCAAAACAATGATTTGCCGTTATGACTAAATTAGCCTTACTCTTTACGTGGCGCTCCATGATTGGCTGCTCCTATAATCAAAGGTCGTTACGAACAAGTAGAGAAAAAGGTGGTCGTTACGTTACTGATAGTCCCCGCGAATACCTGAAACTCTTTCAACTGCCTTTTCTTTCTTTCCTTTTTATAGTTCATTAAGCTGTTTCAGTTTAACTTGTGACATCTAATTGTAAATTAATATATTTTTACTGCTGGTAACAAAATATAATTTTTTAAAATTATAAATATTAATACACTAAGGATTATTCAACTTTATTGAAAAAAAATATTCATAATATCGAAAATATATCTGATATTTAAAAAGACGAGTTAACTATAAATCGAAGTGTTTGTGTTTGGTGAGATTAAAAACTCAAGCCTTAAAACTAAATTAAACTCTTTTGTTTTTTTGGAGTGTTTGTCTTTTCCGTCATCCGTAGAAGTTTTAACATAATAAATTAATATTTTAATTAAAATAATATCAATTAATTGATAAAGATTATATGTTTATATGAGATTAAATTTTAATATTTAATTTTAAACTATAATTCTTTTTTACTTCTCGTGAATTCATCTCATGTTTTTTTTATTTATAAATTTATCTTTTAAGATTTTGGTATGTAAATGCTCAATGGAGAAGTTGTTCGGCCTTTTGTGCCGAAAGAAGTTCCAAACTAGCATTGTTATTATTTACTCATACAATTATATTAAATTTTAAAATATTATATTCATTTTTATATTCGAGTATGTGTTTAATACATATATAATGTTCGGTGAGAATAAAGAGTAGACGAGTCTACTGTAAATCAATTTAATTGAAGACTAAACACGAATCATCTAATCTCAGTGGTTAAGAAAATGGCTACTATTTTTAAAGGTTACGGATTTGAATACCAGTAATGATATTACAATATTTGAAATAAGTTTGAAACTTTGTTCAAACAACCTAAATTATTATTTAAGATGGTATTATAAAAAATACACTATTTAAATTAATTAAATAAAATTTAAAATTTATCAATTTTTAACCGTAAAATATATTTCGTACCTGGATAAAGAGTAAACTAGTCCAACCTCTGTTATTGATGATAAAAAAGAATAAGAAACATTTGAGGAGTCAGAGAGCATGATTAAGACTGAAAAGATTGATTGTTAGATAGCTTAATTGATGAGTTCTTAATATTGTTTGATTCCCTTTGTGGGACCCCACCTTCCATTGACTCTGCTTTAGTGCTTTTAGCCTTCCCTTTAGTAGAATCCATATGCTTGTCTCCATATTAACAATGGCGGAATCTACACAAAACACTACTTTATAGCTTGCTTGCTTTATCTAAGATAAAGTAAAAGAAGAAGAACCAATGGTGGCAAACAAGAGATAAAGTTCAGAATTCTCCCTTTTAAAACCTGTTCTTTTTTATGTGGCGCATGTGCTACTTGTACTCTAAGAAAAAGTATTCGACTATCTGATACGTGTCATTTTCTCTACGTTATTCGTGTTCATGTTCGTATACGTACATACTGTCATACATATATATATTTATATTGCAGAAAGTGAAGCATCCGAATAACATACAGTAATCAACTAATAATTCTCAAAACAAGAAAAGTATCTGCTATTGCTGGAGAGCTAATCCATAGCTATAGTGCACATGCACCTTACTAGAGAGTAGAGACTGTTGATTTGAGTCTATTTTATTGATTGTACAGTACTTAATTTAACACCAAGTCTGATAGGGCTTCAGCAAAGGTAGTAGTCCTCCACTTAGATGCAGGGACATGACTTCGTTCATCGAGCCTATGAGTCTTCCACCGATGAAGATGGTCGGAACTGGCGCATTACATCCCAATCTCATAAGTGATTTCTCCATTTCCATGCCGTCAGGGTCTTGGTCGATCTCGTAAATCGTTGGGGTTACCCCAAGCTCTTGAAATAGAATTGTGATTGCATAACACAGGCAGCATGAGCTCTTGCTGAATAGCACTACCCCTTTCTCTGAGGCCAATGTCGTCACCTTGTCCATGTTAAAGTCTGGATCGACAATGCCTGCTTAATACATGCAAAGTTCTTTAGTGTCGATCGGGAGAAGGTGAAGTGGGAAAAGGGAGAAAAGAGTTCAAACTTCAAAGCTTAGGTTGCTGGAACTCAAGTCCCATGCTAGAGAGTATTTATAGGGACAACATATAGAAGAGGACTCGGCTTGAAGAACATTAAAAAGAAAATGTGCCTTTACCTGGATGCTAATACCAACAAAACTACTTTATGAGATAGGGACTATTGTGTTTTCATGGTTTCAACAAGTTGGCAAACAAATTTTGCTGCTAAATACTAAAACCATCGAAGTTATAGGATGTAAAGCCTATATAGACATCAGATATAACCAACAATTTCGAAACAAGATGGTTCTCATAAGGATCAAGTGGTGTTTTAGCTTGCCAGTTTACAACAATAGAACATTCTGATGATGCTTAATTTTAAACCAGATACTCTTAATTTCCTCCTTTGAAACCTTATGCAGAAAGACAACGAATAGAGTATTGCAAATGTGACGGCTTTCGGTGGCTGTAATTCATTCTGTTGCGCCCACCAATTTGTATGATTCTTCCTACATGTGAGCACACAGATATGCTCACTTTACTTCCTGCATACAGTTGCTACTGCTCTTTTCGGTAGTGCCTTAACATGTTCGAGTGAGCCTGTGAATGGCGAATGATCAAACGTACGCAATGGCATCGAGAGCAGGACAGATTCTCCATCATGAGTAATTTAAGAAATCATATGTTCATACATATCCATAACCACATAAATGTTTATGTATGTGGATGAGTATCCATGCATCTAGGAACTTCCAAGCATGATAAAAAAAACACCTTTTTTTGCCTTCTAAGTTTTGGATGGGGAGGAATAAGATTGGAGGCATAAAAGGTTCCAGCATCACCTTTCTGTCTCTCAGACAAGGCCATACACACATCAATAGGTATAAAATCATCAACAAAACTTGCAAAGGAACCATCCAATTTGATCCCTCTTTAAAATTTAATCAACACCATGAAAAGAATAAAGCACAGAAAAACCTGTAATATCCTAGACAATTCGTAAGCTCAGATGCCGCTTCTGCAATAGTCTGCTCATGACACAGGATTGACATTATGTAAGTGGACAAGTTTTTGATCGGAACAATATCACCGATCACCTGGATAACATACAGTCATAAACATCGTAACCAAAAAAACTTTGTTCTTCAATAGAGAAGTTTTGAACAACAGATGATCCTAAAGTTGATTAAAACCATGCAATTATGTCTGTTTCTTCAATGGTCTCTGCAATTTTTCTTGATGTGTTTTCGTATGCCATGGAAATGGAAAAAAGCACAACAAACATTTAAGATAACATGTATGTATCCATTAAACATATTTTCAAAGGTGTCATAATTTTTCATACAAAAAGTACTCAAGGAACTCTAGAAAAAGCAAAGCCCCTAATACAACATTTTGCCCCTGTCAACAAGGTAGTAGGTTTATTACTGTTGCAGTAGAGTATTATGTTTGCCAATTTTGATATCATTGTCAGAACCAGATGGCCTTGGCATCTATGAGCATTTGTTTCAGTGATCCATCAACATGAAGCGATATGATATCTTTCGACGAGCCAACGAATCTCCCACCGATGAACACAGCCGGTACCGAGGGATCACACCCCAACCCTCGAAGAGCCCTCTCCATTTCTCTCCCATAAGGATCGCGGTCGAGCTCGTGAATCGCAGGGTTAGCACCGAGCTCATAAAAAAGTGTCTTGATGCTATAGCACATGCAACACGAGCTCTTGGTGAAAATCACGGCGGCCTTCTTCGATGCCAGGTCTCGTACTCTATCCATTACATACAAGATAACAATGCAGCTCAACAGAAAATGGTGTAGGAAAAGCTTATATGTGCTAAGGCTTAGCTCTTATGGACTCTGAGATTTTCACATACTCATATTTATAAGACCAAAGGAGAGAATTGGGTTTCATTTGTTTAATGCAAGAACAAAAATATCAAAAGAACATAACAAAAAAATGCAATCTAAAAGGATAAAAGGAAGGAAGTTCCTTGAGATGCTTGTGCTGGGAATATAATCAGTAAGTTTATATTAAAATACAAGACAGGAGACAAAGAATACTCAGACTTTAATAATATCAAATATTAAAATAAAACTACATGGTCAGTGGTCATAGAATCAGTTTCATTGAGCTTGAAGATTGTTTACAGATTTAGATAAACAAGATGGAAAAGGAAATACTTGTGAATATGGGATAGGTTTGAGTTGTCATACCACTGGGGAAGGAATATAATGGAGCTTATCTTCCATCCCTGTGAATTGAATGGAATAAATTGAATTGTCTTTGCAGAGAATGCATAGGCCAGCACACTATAGCCATAGTTCATGAAAAAAAGCAGAAGAGAACCAAATAAAAAGGGACGATTTATTTGGCTCTCTCGTTGCCATCCGACTCTCCATCTGCATCTTCTTCTTTCTTCTGCATCCAACTTTATGTTATTCGGTTTTTGATGCAACTGTCGCATTCGAGTATACTGTATTCGTCGGATATATACATGCTTATTTTCATGAAGAAACTAAAATGAAAGAAGAAAGAATTTTAAGGTTTCAAATCTACACATAACGTAGGATGAAGGCTTGCCAACCTTAAGGTTTCAAAATTCAGTCTTTTATCTTTGATTTTTAACTTTAATAAATTAATTTTTAAAATTATACGATATTTACGATTTGTGTTTATTTTAAATTTTTATGTGTTTGTTCTTAAATACATTTTTGGATCCTTCACGAGGATGAAGACTTAGGTCCCTTAAACAAGAATAAAGATGAAAAGGTCATCCCTATATTAAGTTAATCGAATTAATCGATCAATGATTCAGATATTAATAAATAAAAATAATAATTTAAAATTAGTTATTTATATATAATATATTATTAGATAAAAATATTTATATTTACATTTAAACTCATACAAGATGCAGTTGTTTAACTACTCAATGGGTATAATTTGTTAAGAGGTTTTGGTTGTATGTTATGAATAAAAATCCCTTACTTCTTTTATATGTCTCCTTCCGTGCCTCATTTGTTTTTTTTTTAAAAAATTAATTTTAAACTATAAACCCTTATTTTTTATATTCTAAATCATAAACCCTACACCCTAAAAAATACACCTACCCTTAATTCCTAAAACCCTAACCACAACCCCTAACCTATAACCCTCAACCCTCTAATTAAAAGTTGGGGCATAAATAGAGGCATGAGAAAGGAACAAATAATTTACACTCATATGTTATGGCTGGTGGGACTAATTGGTGGAGACGAAACTAAAATTTAAAAATAAGAGAGACAAAATATAAATTTTAAAAGGAGTGAGAAAAATCATAGTTATTCTATTTTTTAAAAAAAGTTATTATAAAAAAAAAATTCTGTTGAGATAAGAACCTCTCCATCATCAATATAATTTTGTCACTGTTAGGTCATTCAGTAGGTTACGTTTTTAATTTTTTAATATTTTTTATAAAATTTAAAGAATATATAGCATTCTTTTATTGATATTATAAAAACTAATTTAAAATCTAAAATCTAATTAATAATTAATAATTCTGTATATTCCAAAATAAAAATTTTTGTATGGATTATTCCCAAGATTTCTCTCTCCCAACAATTTCCAATTTAAGCCTCTAAAATGGAATTTAGCAGGCCATTTGATCCAGCACATTAGACATTTAGCATAATATTGGCCCACTTGAGCCCCATAAAGCGATTTTCTTTTCTTTTTAATCTTTTTTCCACTTTCCACCGAAGATCGCATAAAACAAATAAATAAAAGATAGTAATAATTAACGCGAGTAAACCCTAGCTAACTTCAGCAAATTTCGTGTTCCTTCCAAAGGTTTGCTCTTTCTCACTATATTTCGTTTATTGTTAGTTCATGCTAAAAAGATTTGAAGGATACAGAAGAAAATTAGCAAAGGAATGTCAATTGCATCTTATAGTTGCTTTGTTTTTTATTTTGTAGAAATAAGCTCCAATTTAGATCTGGATTTTGACTTTTTCTTTAATATATTTTTCACTCTTTGAGTTTCTGATCTGCCATTGTTGCTAGGATTGGTTTCAACTTATATAAATTCGAAGCGAGATTTGTATTACTAGTTGTTTGATTTTTAGTTTAATTCTTGTTTTGAAAGGAGTAAATTGTGGGTTCGTTTTGTTCAATCCTTGCTTTGTCGATTGGAATTTGAATTTAGGCTGCTGTTTAATTGATTACTTAACTGACGTCAGAAAATTCAGCAATCTCACCATCGGAAATTTCAAGTGAATTGAAATTGTTTTAGCTAATTCATGGATCTAGAGTTCCAAAAAAGGAAGTTACACGGCTAAGCATTGTTTTTTTAACTTGGTTAAATGAAAGAGTTATGTTTTTAGTTACAAAAGCATCTACAAATAAGGGTTGTTCTCTTGTCGATGTATGGATAATCTATTTGTTGCAAAATTGACCATATGTGCATTTGGAAAGCTAAATTTAAAGAAGCTTTTTCAAATGTTTAGCTGCATACTTGTGGCTTAGACTATCATAGATTCGATTTGATTGTTGAATATTAGCTGCATCTAGTTTGGATGTCCTTTTCTTATTCCCAAGTTCAAAGTTACCATTTCCTCTATGTTATCATTGACCGACAACTGTGATTTAAGGTACTCTCAGATGGCAGGCATTCAAGGCGTAGATGACAAATCATGTGAAGAAAGTTTGCCCTGCACATCTCAAAAGCAGGAAACTCGTAATGAAATGCTTTCTAGGCATAGGTAATACGATGGTATTTAATATGCATTTCTTACTATAGCTGTGGTTTTATTCCTGGTTTCAGATAGTTGACTGATGCGTTCCTTGCTTTCACATTTAATGATTTAATCTAGTTTAAATAATCTGGTTTGTTTCCTAGCACAATGTAGATAATTTAATAAAGTTAGTTGCTATTATGATATAAGGCTCATATAGTCATATGTAAATATTAATATTCCCTGATTTAACAATTTTAATTCTTAAACCCTTATAAACTGCATATTGATATTGATTGCTGGTGTTTAGCCCATTGCAAGTTTAGTTGGGCCTTTTTTATCAACTTAAATAATATAATTTTTCTCCTATTCTGCAGGAAAGAGATATCGGAGCTACAACACAAGGAAATTAACCTGAAAAAGGCAGCAGCAAAGGGTAGCAAGGCTGAACAGAAAGCTAAAAAGAAGCAGGTGGAGGAAGAGATCTCTCAGCTTTCTGCTAAGCTCAAGGAAAAACAAGCTCAAGAGCTTGCTTCGCTAGGCTACAGTAATGGAAATGATAAAAGCAATATCGACAATTTAGTGAATGCCATAGCTGGGGTGTCTGTAACTCCTCAGCAGGATCATCCAAAGCCTAGCAAAGGTGCCAAGAGAAGAGAGAAAAGAGCTCAGCAAGAGGCCGCTAGAGAACAACGGATTCAAGAAGAGCAGAGCAACATTGTGAGTGATAGAATGATTGAAGATGAGAAATTAGAGAGAAAACTCAAACCCCTGGGATTCACAGTCAATGAAATAAAGCCGGATGGACATTGCCTCTACCGAGCTGTTGAAGATCAGCTGGCTCTTCTGTCTGGAGGTTCTTCTCCGTATACATATCAACAGCTACGGGAAATGGCGGCTGCTTACATGAGGAAACACGTATCCGATTTTCTTCCTTTTTTCCTGTCAGAGAATATGGTAGATGGAGATTCAGATGATTCATTAGCAGAGCGATTCGAGAACTACTGTAAAGAGGTGGAGTCAACAGCTGCATGGGGAGGGCAGTTAGAGCTTGGAGCTTTAACTCACTGCCTCAGAAAACACATCATGATATTTTCGGGATCTTTTCCTGATGTAGAGATGGGAAAGGAGTACAGATCTGATGGAGGGTGTTCTTCATCTGAAGGGACTCTCAGGTTATCATACCATAAGCATGCCTTTGGGCTTGGAGAGCACTATAATTCTGTCATCCCTAATTTGATCAGATAGGTATAATATAGTAATCCGTGGAATGTTCCTTTCCATGTGCATGTTTACTACAATTTGATGTTTTGATGGAGCAAAGCAAACTTTGGCTCTAAACTATACTCTGAAACTTGTTTTTGATTGAATTGATGATGCATCATTTATCTATATTATTCTCGCATATGATTTGGTAATGAGAAAAATGTGAGACATGATGGAAATGTGAATATATTCTAACTTGATAAATTAAATGCTAAAATTTATGCAGGGATGATGAAAATAAGCTTACATCAGATAGATGATCATGAGATGAAACTAAATAGGAATTAGGAAAATACCCCATTCTTGAAACATGTAGGTCCTAGAAGATCTGTGATAAGGAAGGTCAAATGACTTTAAGAAAAGTAAGTAATTCACTAGCAGACCATGTGGTGAATCTTGTAGAGTATCAAATGTCAACTAGATATTTTACTTTCAAGAAAGTTCTAAATTTACACCCTGCACTTTAATTGCATTTATTATTGAGTATTGTTGAATGCTGTGTATGTTAAGGATAGTGAAGTCATTTTAAATGTATTTATTGTCACATGTTATGTATTTGCACACTGTTATGCAAAATCATCAATGTGGCAATTTATAGGAATGATAATCTATTGGGTTATTTTATTCCTTTTCAATACCTGTTTATGGACAGTATAAATAAGGTCTCCAGGGTGATTAGGTTCCTTATCAGGGCTATAAGCAGTTTAAACTTCAGAAGTCTTCCAATAAGGTCCATTGAGCTTCCATTTTCAGTAGTCAGTACCCTTTCTCTGCTAGATAACAATGGAAGTGATTACAAGGATGGTTGCCGACAGGCCGGTGGTGATCTTTAGCCGGACCACTTGTTGCATGAGCCACACCATCAAGACTCTGATAAGTGGTTTTGGGGCTAATCCTACGGTCTACGAGCTTGACGAAGTTCAGAATGGGGGACAGATTGAAAGAGCACTGCAGCAGATGGGGTGCAAGCTCGGTGTACCGATTGTGTTCATAGGGCAGCAGCTCATTGGGGGTCCTAACCAAGTCATGTCCCTCCAAGTGAGGAACCAGCTTGTCCCATTGCTCATCAGGGCGGGCGCTATATGGCTGTGAAACCTCAAGAGTTATTTAGTCTACTCAAGTTTCGACACCATGCTACTAAGAACACTCTAGTTGGTACTGATCAAGTAATTTTTTCTACTTTCTAGCAAAACTATATAAATGTAAATGTTTGGACCATGTTTTATGGCAAGGAGCAGCCACTCAGAGTGGAATCCTACAAGTGCTCTACATATTTAAGTATAAATAAAAGAATGGTGGTCTTTGTTTACCCTTCGCCGATCTGTATCAGCCAGAAACATTGGAGAATAGCTTCGACTTTGGTACTAAAGTTACGGGCAAAAAGTTAAAATTATAATTCAGATTTTAAATCGGTTTATCTTAGTCTAATTCGAAAATTAGATAAAATATACATTAACGATCTATATTGATTAAATCTAGATTATTTTGTAAAAATAACACGATTCTTTACCATTGGGATTACTCAATAAATTCAGAAAAATTATATATTTGAATATATATATATATATAATCACATATGTGTATCTTCCTTAATCATTTTGTTTCATATTCTAATTTATATATTAAACACTTTGATACTTGTATCCTAAAAAAGTTACGAATTTAGTTTACATTAATTTATGAGAAAAATTTTGATACGTTACGATTAGAATTTAAGATTTTGAGTTTATGATTTAGAATTTATTATAATAAAATATGTCAGGAAAAAATAGTTAATTAGTCTTATTTCCACACGTGTGATGTTTGGTAAAAGCACGGAACGCTATCAGTTGGGGCCTGAGTGAGTGAGTTTCCGCTGAAGGCTACCTCTTCTTTCTCTTCATATTGTATCCGCCACAACCGTTGTTATTCAAACCTCGGATTTATCTGTAAAAGATACCTTAGCAGCCATGAACTGCGTTGCAATGAGCTCTACACCTCGAATTTTCACTGCTACTTTCAATCACTTCCCTGTTCGACGCCGTTTTACTCCTCGGTTCAGATGTTTGAGGCTGGCCAGACCTTGGCCTACTCTCAGAGCTTCGAGAATCGTTTGTATGGCGGTGCGTTTGACAAAAAACTTCGTCGTTTTAATTTGAGGAAACCAGAACTTAGATTTCCCTAAAGATGAACTTCTGTTGATTTCGTTTCTCTTTTTGATTATTTTTTTTTGTAGGAGCCGTATCTGATAACGAAACTGGAATCTGCGGAGAAGACGTGGAAGGAGTTATCGGTAGAGTTCTTAATTTCTCTTCTTTTTTTTTTGTCTTGTCATATAAGATTCGATTTTTGAGAAATGGGAGTGTTTTAGTTGCGTGTTAGTCAAATTGATCGGCCTGGTGATTATTTAGTTTTTGGAATCAAAATTAGGCATGGTTTCTGTAGGTTTGCTCTGCAGAAAATAAAATTTGCTCCGAGAAAGTCTGTCCAGTATTAGAAACAAACACTTCGCCCAACAAAAAAAGTAAAAAAATGGAAATCCAAATTGGCCAGACTATGTATTTTCATAAACGAAAAATTGTTCAGATTCTGATAGCTTAACTGACACTTACACTAGGGGATTTTTCGTTTTCAGCATCAACTGTTTGAAAGTATTGTTCTCTATGCCTTTTATAGTCTCTCAATTCAACTGTTTATTAGGTCTCTGTTTCTCCAAACAATGAAACTGTAGGTTAGGCTTGCTGATCCAGATATTGTCTCAACTCTCAAATCCCACGGAATACCAAAAACTGGCTCAATCTGTTTCAGCACTTGATGAGGTACTGGATTTCTCCTTGCTTCCTCTTAGCTGGCTACAACATTTATCTCTTTCATTGCTAATAGAGTTTCCATTGACATGAATTTTGTGTTCTATTTTGTTTTTGATGGATAAGGTTGTATCAACTTTCAGGAGATTTAAAGATTGTGAGAAGCAGTTAGAGGAGGCCAAAGGTAATTTTGACAATCATCTTATTTAAAATGTTTTTGCTATAAGTCTTCTTTTGAAGTTGTTTTTACTATAAAATAAAAGGTACTCAATCCTTTTTCTTATTTTTTTAATAATTCGTTTTTCAGCTTCATCAGAAGAGGATGACACTGATGAAGATATGGCTGAGATGATAGCATCTGAAATCAGCTCTTTATCTGGTCAACTGAAAGAGCTAGAGGAGAAGCTTAAGGTTTTCGCTCAACACTATCTCACTACCACTATAATTTTTTTCCATATATAGGAGCCACTCTCCGACTGAATAACCTGTGTCTATTGTCTACTTAGTCAAGTGCAAGATATAAGTTATGATTACTTCTCTTTACATTACAAAATATATCTATTGACTGGGTTCCAACTATTTTGAATGAGATTGATACTGACTGCATATTTTATATTCCATAACATTATTCTTTGATGAGCATTAACCAATATTAAGCCTTATAGTGGAATATGCCCTATTATTGCTGATTATGTTATTTTTTCTTTTGATCTCTCGAACTACTATATTGCTTCTATGTCTACAGGTGCTGCTGCTTCCAAGTGATCCTCTTGATGCAAGAGATATAATTCTTGAAGGTAACTATATCACCTTTCCTAATCTTGTTGAGAAGATTATTAATCGACGAAATTTCTAGGTCAGACAGGATTCAGGCTGTACTTTGCTGTAATTCGCAGTGTACTGCAGTTTGAGCAATGATATATGTTAGAAATTCATTCCTCTTGTTTGGGTATTTCTATGCACTTAAGCGTTGGTCTTCATACAAGTTGTACATTCCATGTGATATGGATGATAGTTTTGGATGCTTCTTCTAATGGAAGTTTCCTTCACATTCTCACTTTAATGAGCTATGCTGGTCTTTGTTCCAGTGAGGGCGGGTACTGGTGGTGATGAGGCTGGAATATGGGCCGGTGATCTTGTAGGTACATGTTTCTTTTATCCTTTCAGATTTATGGATTGGAATCATTTTTATATCATTGAATATTTAAGGCAATTTAAAAGAAACTATTATCTTTATGATATAGAAGTAGAAAGGAAATATTTTTAAATAAAGCTGGGGTTGATTCAGGAAACCATTTAATTTCTGCTTCTACTTATTTTCAGTGTCACCAGCTTAATGGAACTAGGCAAATGATACATTTCGATTCTTGTTTTTACCTTTACTTTTTCAAACACATCTTAATGGACCTTCAATATCCTTTGTATCAATATCTAGGTCTGAATGTATCAAAAGTACAGTGAGCGGAACTCTTGGAAATCCACCCTAATTTCATGCTCTGAGGTATGTCTTACTGCCGTGATATTAAATGTACATTCATTTAGAATCTTGCTAAAATACATGGGTTCCATATTCAATCCAACCAACCATAAGGTCCATAACCGATAGTTAATATGACTTTTAGTGTTTATTGCCAGGAAGGTTTAGTTAAAATTGTGTACAAGTATTTCTAGCATTGTACTTTCTGTTTTTCAAGAGCAGCAAAATATCCATGCTATTGTTCTTGATATGACTGTCAAATTTCTGGTACTTTCAAGGCTGAAAAAGGAGGATTCAAAACTTGTGTGATAGAGGTCAAAGGGAGTCGTGTCTACAGCAAATTGAAATATGAATCAGGTGTTCATAGGGTTCAACGTGTTCCTCAAACAGAAACACAGGGACGTGTGCACACTTCAACAGCAACTGTAGCCATCATGCCTGAGGTAGATTACATTACATTTACAAACCTGAAATCTGAATAATATTTGACTTGAGACATTTTGTGTGTGAAAGATGTCATCGCAATTTTCAATTTTGTTTTGAGTCTAGGAATTAGTATCAATTAATTTAGCCTTTCGAATGCTTATTACAAGCCTTTGTTTAACAAAACATTAGATTGCATTTTACCTCCTTCATTCAATATATTTGATCATAGGCTCTTTTTTATTATTTTTCATTTGAGCTCATTTGTGATTGAGATGAATTTTGGCTTAGGCTGATGAAGTTGAGGTGGAAATTGATCCAAAAGACATTGAACTCACCACTGCAAGATCTGGTGGTGCTGGAGGTATAAATGCATAGAATATGAATTGAACAATGATCAAGTGAATACGCAGTTCTTCACATCTCATTTCCCCAGTTTTTTTAGAGGTTATTTATGCTTCATTATTGTGCAGGCCAGAATGTCAACTAGGTGGAGACAGCGGTTGATCTCTTCCACAAGCCAACTGGGATCCGCATCTTCTGTACGGAAGAAAGGACCCAACTTCAGAACAAGAATCGTGCTATGCAGCTGCTACGAGCAAAACTGTGAGGCACAACTCAACCATATACTGCTTTCGTGGTCTTTGTTTTTGTTGGTTTACGGAGATATTTATTTTAATCTGTAATTATAAATTATCATCTGAGATAAGTAATCAGTATCCTTTCTTTCATATTTTCTCAAAAATCGTTTATATCTTCCATTTTGGTCCATTCCTTATGATCTATGTCATCCTTACAGGTATGAATTAAAAGTAAGGGAGCAGCAAGAGTTGATAAGGAATCAACGAAAATCACAAGTATAATGACGGTGACTTTTCATCTCCACCTTCAACCTTCCACTCCCATACCTCCAAATTTAAGTACAAATTAATAACTATCTACGGTGTGTCCAATGGTAGTATGGTAAATTTTGGGTGATCATCATCATCATTATTAAATTGAGTAGTTAGCAGCAGCTAAGACACACCATTAACTAAACATTGCAATAATTGTTAAGAGAATCTATGGGAATCTTTTGCAAGTCTCCCATGTATCATGCTCACTTACATGACAAAGTGGCATCCTTTTCAGGTCATTGTTTTCCCTTTTTCTTGTTTGTTGTTTCATATTCTCTCCAAATGTCAGTATATTTGTAGTGGAAGGTTGCAGTTGTGTATTTGCTTTCTAAACGGAATTTCCTCTTCTGTGATTGTTTCCTAATGGTATTAAACATTTGGGAGTGGATTGAAATGCCTTATGTTTGCGTCACATATGTCTTGATAAGCAGGTTGGTACCGGTGCTCGTGCTGCAAAGATTCGAACCTACAATTATAAGGTCCCAGCTACTTCTGAGTTGCTTTTAGTTAACACGATATAACTTATTCTCCCGCTTATAAAAAACATACAAGGATATTTGACCTAAAAATTTACACAATTCATAAGATTTAAGATATGCTGAATATATATTTTGTTTATGGAATTACTGGTTACTTATGTTGCCTTAGTTAGAAACTCTAATCATCTAATGGCTTATAGCAGACTGCAAATCACTTGTGGAATATGACAAGTATCCTGTTGCTACCGTTTATCAGGACAATAGGGTTACCGACCACCGGCTAAAGATGAACTTTGAGCTTACATCTTTTTTTGAAGGTGATATCGAGAATGCAGTTCAGGTAATATTTTGTATGAATGTGTGTCTAGTCTATCTCGATATCGAACTAGAAAAAAAGAATCGAATAGGATTCCATACATGAATTTGGTCGAACTTGTAATGCAAATTCTTGCCTCTTTCAGGCTTGTGCATCTATGGAACAGAAGGAGCTCCTGGAAGAGCTTGCCGAGTCTGTGGCTACAGCTGCCGGCTAAACAGTAACACTGTGATTTGCACAATCGGAGTGTCTGTGATGTCAGGCGAGAATGCAGTAAACTTTGAAGAGGTTAAAAAGAAACTACTCGGTCAACGAATCAAGAAAGCACCGTCTCTTGCACTCCTACCCCGTCCCGTCACCATGACAATGCTTTTCGCTTTTGGGGGGCTGTGAAAATGCAATGCATGACGTATAACTACAAATGATTTTATTGGTAATATTGCTTATTTCATTCAATTTTTTGTGTGCAACAAACTTTCTGCATTAAGATCTTTAAATTTGCTTGCCATTTTTAAAAAATAATATTTTTGTACAAATTATCTTCGACAAATTTGGGTTTATACATGAAATTACACATTACAGTTAATTACCAGTTACAAATATAGGAAATTTGAAATTAAAAATTTATATATGAGGATTAAGGACTATATTTTGATATAGAAGGATTTTAATTTTAAGGTTTATGGTTTTAGTATAGGGTTTAAAGTCTAAAGACTAAGTATGTAAGTATAGAATTTAGATTCATATTAGAATTTAAAGTTTAGAAATTAATGTTTAAACTTTACAAGTTAGAATTAGAAATTTGGGTTTTATAGTTTAAATATGAAGTACAATTTTATACTCTAATTTTAAAGGTTTAAGATATTAAATTAAAAGTTTAGAATCTTAATTTTATAATTTAAAATATAAAAAATTGAATAGATATATCCATATATATCCTTGTTGGATTTTATTTCAATGTTATAGTTTGGTTCAAACTTTTGAAAAAGGACAGACATTTCATTGTCCAAAGTCGAACCCACTGTGCAGTGGAAGCGAGTTTCCACAATGTCTTACTTTCTTTCTATAATCTTCGAAAGAAATAAACCAACCGTTATCTTTATCATTTTCGTCATCAGTCATTCATCATCCACTCAAAATCTGCAACAATGGCAGTGAACCAAAATTTCCAAACCCTAAGGCTGGACTCTCTATCAATCTCTTCCGCGACGTTCCTTTCAAGAAAACCAGCTCAACTCAAAGGCACCCTCACCGAGCTAAAGCCCACACTCGTCTCTCTACAAAACGAGACTCCTCTCAAACCCATCACCCCAAAAACCACATCCAAGCAACGCCCTTTCACCGTCACTTACCTTATAAACTCATGCGGTTTTTCCCTAGAGTCCGCCATTGCAGTTTCCGAGAAGATACAGTTCCAGTCCCCCGAGAAACCCGATTTGGTCTTAGCTCTTTTGAGAAACTACGGGTTCTCAAAAACCCAGATCTCAAATCTCATCAGGAAACGCCCCTTGCTTCTTTTATCCCATCCCCAAAACATCCTTGTGCCAAAGCTCGAATTTTTCCAGTCTATCGGGTTGTCAAGCACTGAACTTGCTCGGACTCTTTCATCAGACCCGACCCTTTTGACCCGAAGCTTAGAGAACCAAATCACCCCCACTTACGAGTTTCTCAAGAGTGTCTTACTCTCCGATGAGAAAATCGTCGCTGCTTTGAAACGCACGACATGGATTTTCCTAGAAGATCCCTCAAAGAGTCTTATCCCCAACATATCTTATTTGAAAGAATCAGGTGTCCCCCAGAATTGTGTCTCCCTTTTATTAACCCATTTCCCCGAAGCCGTGATGCAGAAGCACGAATCCTTTTGTGAAACCGTGACCGAGGTTAGAGAAATGGGGTTCGAGCCAAGGAAATCCACGTTCGTGTTAGCAGTTCACGCCCTCTCTGGGAAAGGCAACAGGTCGATATGGGACAAATGTTCCGAGGTTTACAGACGATGGGGTTGGTCTAAAGATGATATTCTCTCGGCATTTAGGAAACACCCTCACTCCATGATGTTATCGGAGAAGAAAATCACGAAGAGTATGGATTATTTTGTTAACGAAATGGGGTGGCCATCGAGAGCCATAGCCGAATGTCCCGTCGTCTTGTTCTTCAGCTTGGAGAAGAGAATCATCCCCAGGTGTTCTGTTTTCCAGATTTTATCGTCCAAGGGATTGATAAAACAAGATTTCAGCTTAACCACCGTGTTGCTGCCGGTGGAGAAACGGTTCTTGGAGAGGTTTGTGAGCAGATATCAGGAGCAAGTGCCTGAACTGTTGAGTGTGTATCAAGGGAAGGTAAAATCTGGGGGATTATGATATATTTTTTTTCTTATCAATTGCTAGTAAATATCAATTTATGCTTTAATTTTTGTCATATTGTTTTTATTCATATATGTTGTATAATCTATTACAATTATTTGCTTAATTTTGAATTTATTTACTTAAATATGAAAAGATAAAATATCTAAATAATAATCAATTAACATAACTTTTTATTATTTATCTAAATCTCCATGCGAAAGTGGACCTATTTTTATAGTACATTTATTTATTTTTATATTCCGGATGTTGGATATGAATAATATCAATTTAGTTTAATTCAGATGATATTATAAACAACCGAAAAAGTTTAAAAAACTAAAGACTAATATTTAAAAATTAAAAAAAATGATAAAAATATACTTGAGATTTGTTGCAAACATAGTAACACTATAAAATAAATGTGATAGTTGATCATTAAAAAAAACTAATATAAACACTATGATTTATTATTAAATTAAAAAAATGAAATTATTTTTATCTTATTTTAATCAACTATAACAGTAGTAATAAAAATAATAATAATGATCTAAGAATCTAACATTGCTACTATAGTTTTATAGAAAAAGAAAAACCTCTTTTGGCAAAAAGGAAATTTTAAAATATCAATAAAAACATTAACCGAATAAAATTTGAATATAAAATCAAAACTTTCATAGTATAATATTATAAAAATATTTGTGTCAGGGGTGTAAGGGAACTGTTCCCATATACGAATCAAAAGACTCAATTTCTAGGCCAAGTACCTAAACATGGTCGGCTGGTCAGGGTCTCTCTCCATGTATTCTCGCGTGATCAGATCTTGTATCCGTTTCTTGATGGCTTTAATATCAGGCTGCAATTTCAGACCACAGGTGAATGTTAGGCTTTTTTTTTGAAAGGTTGAAATGAATGTTAGGCTTTGCATGACTTAATAAGGGTGATTATCGAGCAAGTCAATTACGAGTTGAGTATTATTAGATTCGTACTTGTTAAAAATATATTATTTGATTTGACTCATTGTTCGTTAAACTTATTAAAATTATGCTCGACTCGTGCTCGTTAAAATATTTTGTTACTCAACTCAACTCGTTGCTCGTTAAGCTCATTAAAAAACTTAATATTAACTTAATATTAAAACTAGTAATACCACATGAGGCTTAATATTAACTTAAATTAACAAATTTAATCAAAAATATCAAAAGAATGTATAAAATATTTTTAAAGTCTAAATTCAAAAGTAACATTTCATAAATAAACTAAACTAGTATATTAAAATTAAAGTAATAATTCACATTAATTATTATTTAAATTTATTTTTTAATGAAATTATTTTAAGTAATTATTAAAAAGTATTTTAAAAATTTAACGAGCTGTTCACGAACTTATCGAGTCGAGTTAGACTTTTCTCGATTCAACTCATTAAAGTATCGAGTCGAGTTCGAGTCAAACTAATCCGAGTCGAGTATTTATCAAGTTTTAACCAAATCGAATTCGAGAAACTCACGAGCACCCTTATGACGTGTATGTTTTCTTATATCAGTTGGCGAACCAGAAATCTTTCTCTCATGAACAACACAAAGGATTTGAAGTAAATAAAATGATATCTTGAACATGCAACTCAACAGCTCAACGGTCTCTGACATCAATTGTTGGTGGGACAAAACTTTCCGACTCTTCATTACACGCACAACTGCGGCATCGATAGTATAACGTCGATCATTATCAACATCTTGAAAAACTTTCTTCCTGTCATCCACTGGTGGGAGAGGAACCTACATTGGATGATTCAAAAGTTTGGTTTTAGTTCCTATCATCCACTAAGTGCAACAATAATGTGAAAAAGAGAGTTGCAGAACTGGTCCAGACCTTAATCCTCCTCAACTTGTCGGTAAACTTAGAGTTGAACTCAAAGGTATCACTCTGGGAGATTCTT
The DNA here is from genome assembly GCA_035048815.1 of Abelmoschus esculentus. Classification (NCBI taxonomy): domain Eukaryota; kingdom Viridiplantae; phylum Streptophyta; class Magnoliopsida; order Malvales; family Malvaceae; genus Abelmoschus; species Abelmoschus esculentus. The sequence goes on along the minus strand of JAUCBN010000027.1, from coordinate 2,534,893 downwards.
TTTGAGCTTGGTTCTTTATTTAGAATCTTATATTTCGCACATGACAGTGAATGCAGTAGCCTGACCGTGTCTTCATGAGTCAAGTTCAACTGAGCCACGATATCCGAATAGCTTAACCGAGCAGAATAGTTAAAAAGCAGGACAGCAGCCTGATTATATGGGAGACTGGAACTATTAGATTTCAAGATCAAAGTTGAAACACATTTACAAATATCAAATCCAGAACCTGTAAAAATGTGAGGTTCACCTGATAAATTGAAACAATCAGTTCTATTTGTTTCGGTTCGAACTTGCCATTGATGTGGCAAGTTCCCAGGGAGTGTATCCATGTAAGCTTTCTGTGTTTAGTTTTTGTTTCATAAAATCCTTTGAAAACTTCCTCACACTTGACCTGAAACATTAATATTCCTCTATATAAGAAAGAAAGAAAGAATTTCTAAAACATGCCAGATTAAAGAAAAAATTGATACTTTAATGCTTCCATCATTAATTACCAGCTCAGTAGGGAGAATGATATCTAGAGATTTGTAACTCGGCCAGAATCCTGTGGTAAGAACAGTTGCTGTAAAATCAAACCCAGGGTGTACATCTGGGTTATTCCTAAGATATTCATTAAAACTGGTCTGGTTTTCCTTTGCCAGTACCACATCTGTGACCTATTAAAGGTAGAAGACAAGCTTCATCACAATTAAAAAACCATAATCAATGTAGTCAAATAAAAGAGAAAAATCAGGCCAAGTACCATGCCCTCCATCTTTGAGGTAAACGGTGCACCGCACTTCTGCTTTAGCTTACTCAGAATACTCCTTTCATGATCATCATTAGTAATGCGATCATAAAGCAACCGGCGAGCAAGCTTTTTCCTATTAATGATTGCACACCATAAATAATCTTAATGTACCATATAAATTCATGCCATTTCATATTTTTAACATTCACATATAAAACTAGTCAACAAAAAAATAGCCTCACCTGTAGAATTCAGCAAAGATATCTTTGTCAATGATATAATCCAGCAGCTCTACTATCTGCAGGAACCAAACAGAGTTTAGAATCAATTTCAGATCACTATAAATTTAGAATCAAAAGGGTGAGAAAGTTACCTTTTCAAGTGTTTCTTCAATAGTCTCGTCACCTAATTTCTCAGTCCCGCCCTTCCTGAGGATATGATCAGCGAAAGATGCCAACATCTCTGCACTTGTGCTGCCATTAACAGTTTTGTTGCAAAATACCTCAAAAGCCTCTTTTAAGGCCTATTGAACACTCCAACAAAGCTTGTGTTAGATGAGATGATTGAACATGATTCATATAAAGGTTTAGGTATTCCAAAGCAAACCTTGTGGAACAGATTATGACTTTGAAAGCAGCTGTTCAGATATACCATATACTTATCATGCAGCTCTATTATTTTCGGTATAAGGACCTGGTGATAATAAAAATATCATTTTTCAACATCTAAAAAGTGCAAGAGAATCCATACCTGTAAAAGTTGGAAATTTTACCTGTTCATTCCCACCAGGAGCATTTGAGGCCTGTGAAAATGATTGACTATCAGCAACAAGAGATGTACATAGTTGAGTAGTCAAAACAATAAATTATGTACCATACGTTTTCTCCCACCCCTATTAGTGTTTTTCCTTTTCTTTCTTTTTTCATTGTTGTAAAGTGAAATAGCAAGGTAAAAGTTCTCAAACTTAACAGATAAAAAAAGTTCACAGACAAAATAATAAAAGAAAAAACAGCATGCCAGATGCATGCTTAGACATTGCTAATGATGCCTTTCACCCATTCTGTTAGTTAAAAAAATATTTTATACCCTCAAAAGCACACAAATCTTCAGTTATCTTTAGTACAAAACAAAATCAGTAAACATAACTAGCAATTATAGTTGTTACTACGGCACCAACAAATTAACCTGTTTACTTGCAGCATCTTCTGCCTGATCAACAAGGACTGTACCCTCAGCAGTAACATGCTGCCAAAGGAAAAAAGGAAAGAAACTCAGAAAGAGCCAACATGAGAGAGATTGTCATTTAGCTTGCAGAACAAGTAAACAGAAATTCAGACCTTCTTGAATACATCAGCAACAAGCTCCAGGCCTTCAGGTATTTTATTATAGAGAAGGTATATCCTAGAGAGATCATCTACCTACAGATCATAAAAGACCATATAATTATCTGATGTATGCAGTTACTAAAAAAACAGAAAGAAGAATAAGCATTGCTAGCAAAGCGACAAGGTTGAGCAATATGCCTTTCCGTCTCTAAACAAAATCTTGACTCCTGAATGCTCCTTTTCAAGTAGCTGGGTTACGTATACAACCAACAACTCATGTTGCACTTTCTACACAAAGAACAAACAGATATAAATAGAAAAATACAAGAATTATAGAGCTGTGTCCATAGAAACTTTAGGTTGACTTATCACATTATTACACCATAAGACTTCACAGAACTTTCATTCTAATATCTTACTGAAAATTTTCACACATCAAACAATATCCATTTATGTCTCCTCTTATGGCAGATCACTTTATCTCTTCCAAGGAGAAGAAAAAGAGCACAATTAAGCTGAACTTAAACCACAGAAAATCTCTTCATAAACTTATTCCAAACATTCAACTGACCTCTATCAATTTTGTCTCGGTGGTTAAATATAGGTAATTGTGCACTCTGTCCGCTTCTTTCTTTAAGCATTCTTCAGACTGCAGTTATCGTTCAAATAAAACGATTAGAACCATCCTCGTATTCCTGGGTGAAAAACTTTGAAACCTATAAAAACAAACGTTGAACAGTTAGGCTCTTGCCTTCAACAAGTAATCTGGGCAAGTATCTTCCTCAATCCATTTTGCTGCCTTTCGTGAATAGTAAGTAGTAGTTCCCTGAAGCAAGTATACTTCAAAATCATTTTGATAACGATCCATTTCTCCCATGCCAATCTCAACAAAAATGGATAAAACATTCTTCAATAATGCTCGGTCTATTTGCTCTCCGTCCCGTTCTTTGTCAATCTGATATAAAGAAACCTTCACTCTTAGTTTTTATTCAAAATGATAACAAAAGTAGAATTAACCATGGAAAAGATGATGCAAACTTACAAGGACAAGTACAATGTCTTTGACATTGGCATGCACTTCCTCATACACCTGAAATTAAAAAAAAAAACAGATGGTACACAATGAGTTAAGAGTATATTTAAATCATAGGCAGACAATCTTTGAAAATTCAAGTCATTACAGCATATTCAGTATTGGATGGGGAGATTAGAAAATTCCAAAAACCAACCAGATCACGGAAATAGGTAAGCCCAACTACATTAAGCGTAGGCAGTGATCTTCGTCTAATGAAGTAGCGATCGAGGTAATGGAAGAACCGTATAAGCCACTTGACCATTACTTTATGATTCATCCATCTTTGATCTAGTTCCCTTAACATGGACTTATCATTCTTCTCTCTTAAAGATGGCAAAACCTGATTTTCAAAGAGGAGGAAACTTGAGATTAATAGGCATATTTACCAAAGTAGATTATTGATAAATAAATTTAAGAGGTTTTCATTTGAGTAGAAAACTATTAAAATATATGAAAAGCAATTTACAAAGAACCATAGCCCACCAAAAAGCAATTTACAAAGCAAACTATAAATTAAAATGTTTTACAGCAATGTAACCAGTAAAACATCAAACAAATGCAACAAAACTTGAAGGAATATAGATGCTTAAACAGAGTAAATGTAACATGACATCCCTTTCAGTCCCCAGAATATGTATTGTCAAAGACGTTGTGCAACCCTTTTGTCATGCAGTAAAAAACATACAAGAGTACATGAGTAAAACATTACAAAGTAAGGATCAATAACATTTTCATCCTTTACATTCTAGCAATAAAACAGTAACTCCAAATTAAACTGAATTTTATAGAAAACACCAATCTATATACTCTGGCTAGTTGCGAGCTACCAAATAAGACTGATATAACACCAAATTCCTTACTGTTGAAGTAAGATATTCATCGAGTGTCTCTTTGTACTTGTTATAAAGCTGTTCAGAATAATCGTGAGCCCCCTTTTGAATACACATGCTGTAGATGGTACTGTAATAGTTGCAAATTAAGGAAGATGGTAAAAATAAATAATAAGTAAGTAGCTAAAAGAAATTCATTAAAACGGAAAAGAAGTAAATGGGGGATACGTGTAAAGCATTATATATTCGCTTGGGGAAAATGGAGTTTCTTCCTCCCCTGCCAAAAGTCTTTTCAGCTTTGAGATCCCTTTCTGCATATCTGCCCATCCTTGATCGAATTCGATCAACTTTATCTCCTGGTCCATTGTGAAAATTTGGAAGCTAAGAGTTCTTCAAATTCAAATCTATACAAAAACACATAACACGAGGGAAAAAACGTCAAACAATCAAAACACAAGAAATAAACAAAACCGTTCGCATGCATACAAGCAAACGAAATAACAGGAGATGCAGCGCCAGCATTGACCGAAAATTACAACATGAAAAAAAACAGTATAATTAATATCTAAGCATTCTCACATCATACGCCATTGGAAAAATATTCATTCACGCAAAGAGATCCAAAAAGAAAACTAGAATTCGTTAAGGAGTTCAAAGCAAACGTGAAAATAAATAAAATCACTGATGAGAAAATAAACATGCAAGGATCAATGCAATTGTTGAATGATAAGCAATAATAATCAACCGCGAATGATCTAAAACGGAAGAAAAAGGAAGACAATAAGCAGGAAACACGTACACAACTAGAAACGCAGCCGGAATCGAGAGAGCTTTCAATGCTATTGGTAGAAAAAAGTATAATCGGATAAGAAAATGGCGAGAGGAACAGCAGAAAAGAACGAGAGAAAGAAAGAAAACAGAGAAAAACAGGAGAGGGAGAAAGCGGGGGCGGATTTTGTGGCTCGCCAGAGGTTTCTTGCGGTGTTTTAAAGGAGGTGGAAATCGTATAATTTTTTTTCTTCCGACTTCTTTTATATTTTCGTTTTAAATTAAAGGTTTTAAAATAAAGATATAAAAAATTGATAAATTAAAATCAATTCTAAAATCTAAAAAAATTAAACTAAAAAATAATTAATCAAACTAAAAAATTCGATTTAAGGCTGAATTTTTATTTTTTTATAAAATTTAGTTCGATTACGATTTATGATTTAAAAAAAATCGATTAACCGAATCGACTGGTTATATAATATATATTATTATATTATATATTATTTTAATATTTTATATTAAAAAATTTATTTTAATTTATTTTCTAATTTTAAAAAAATAAAATTATAATTTTATTTTATAAAATTTAAGTGTTTAACTTGCTAATATTAAAAATATATTAATATTGTATATTAATTTTTAAAATTATATATTTTTTTAACATATTATTAAAATTTATATTGTTAGTAAATAAAATAAAAAAATCGTTACCCAAACTGATCAGAGTCGAAGTTTTCGCTTAACCGGTTATCCGGTTAATCGGTTGAATGATTACGGTTTATGGTTAAAAATTGGATGATCCGAATTTAACGATTAACCGAAATAATTTGTTAATAGTTAACGGAACTCGGTTTTACACACCCTAGTTTAGAGAGATTTAAGGTTAAAGATTATTGTCAGGGTTTAAAGAATTAAGAGTAAGATATATTTTTTTAAGATATAAATAATAAGGAGTACGATTAAAAATTTATTTATTTTTCTAAAAAATCGCATAAAAATATCACGACAAAAAAGGCAAGAAATTTTCTTTAAATGAACAGGGAAATTAATGTGTTGAGTGGATTAGGATTTTGGTTTCCATATTAGTTTATTTTGTTTAACTTTTTGTTTAACTTTTTTCCCATAAAATCAAAAAGTCATAAAGATAATTTTAACCTTTAACGTTTATAATTTTTATCGTTTTGACCTTTATTCTTTTTTTTGATAAATTTATCCCTTAACCTATATCTTTTTGACAAATAGTTTATTTTTTAACTACTATGATAATTGGATCGTTAAAAATCTAACAATGATGACATGTCATATGGATATGATAATATATTTCAAATGACATGACATCTAACCTATCAAATATATATATGTGTGAAATATAAAATAATTAAAATTCAAATAAAATTTTAAAAATTAATTAATTCTAAAATAAAAGGCTATTAAACATTCACAACCCTAACTATGATAAAATCAAAGTCCTATCTTAAAAAATATGAACACAGTTCAGAATTAATTAATTTTTTTAGGTAAGATTTTAATTCTATCGTAGTTAGAGTTAAAAATGTTTAATAGTATTTTATTTTAGATTAATTAATTTTTTAATATTTTATTTAAATTTTAATTATTTTATATTTTATATTAGAATAAAATTATATTATATATATATGTGTATTTGATAGGTTAGATATCATGTCATTTAAAATATATTATCATATTCATATGACATGACATCATTATTAGATTTTTGACGATCTAGTTACCATGGTATTAGATTTTAATTCTCTTTGATTTATTTGTTTCTCTTGAAACCCAAATGACTAGTTGTTCCATAATCAAAGTTTGACTAGTTTTTATACATACAGGTCTATTTGTCCCATATTTTTATGACTATTTATACTTTATTCCCTACGTTTATTTTTGATCAAAAAATCTCTTGTAACTTGTAAGAGTTATTACTTAGACTTGAATTGTTAAATTTACTTAGTATAGGGACCTGTATCTAAAATGTTGTAAGAGTATAGGGATTAAGATTCGAATTATCCCCTACTCCCTGAACCTAATTCCCACGTGAAGGTGTTAGGCATTGAGATGAGTAGCGTGCCTTCGCGATGGCTGCCGAACAGTCAAATAAAACCAAAAGGATGGTGGGCGGGAATCCATTTCCAAACACAAAGACAAATAGCATACAAAACAGACTGATTTTATATGTACGGATGAGGAGCCGTTTTCTATTGTTGTAATGGACCTGCACTAACTAGGGACGGAGTCTTGGCGGACGAAATTTAATTTAACTTAAAAAATAATTAATAGATTTAAGATGAAAAATGAATTTATTTTAATTTTATCTAAAAAATTTTAAATAAAGTTTGAGTTATGAAATAAAATCTTAAACAATTTATAAATTTTAATAATTAATTTTATATTTAAATTAAGTTTTTAATTTTATATAATACCGACAATGAAACAATATCGTTTAAAGAAGTCAAATTAAGATAAAAGGATATTATTTTGGATCTTTGTAAAATCTTTTTAAAGAATCTTTAATTTTCTCTTGTAAAAACTTTAACAAATCAAATAAAAATCTCAATTTTTTATAATGAAAAATAAGTTTGAATAACATACATCCTAATTAGAAATTCAAAGATTTATCTAAAAAAAAAAACTTAAAAGACCAAAATATTATTTACAAATACTAATTTATTTTATAAATGAAATAAAGAAAAAGTTTACTTATTTGGATTTAATTAAGTTTTTGAGAAATTATGTTATGAGTTATTCTCGTTACATCATTCATGAGACTAATCAATCAAATGTATCAATTTTATTAATTTTTATCTTATTTTTTACCAAATGAATCTTCAGTAATATTATGAGTCATTTCAGTCACGACATCCCTATAACCAATCAATCAAATGCACCAATTTCATTAATTTTTTATTTAATTTTTTATCAAACATTTTTTCATTAATATTTACCGTAAATTAAATTTTAAAATAATTTTTTTCAAATATATCTTTACTTTTATTAGTTGATCTTTAAAAATGATTATGATATAATTTTTTTATAATCCTATTTGAAATTGGAACAAAAAGGAAATAAGAGTCCAAATCAATGGGCCCACTTTAACCATTCCTATAAAGGCCCATGTTTCTCATCACTTGATTTTGTATGCTTCATTAATCAGCCTATCTTATAGTTACCCTTACGGGTGGATAAAATTAGTTACCCGACTAATTTAATTAGCATTAGTTTTGATATCGGTTCTTAAAAATTAAATTTAGTTTTAGTCTTGATTATATCGAATCTTAAATTCTAAGATTCAGTCTCGTTATTAGTGAGAAATGATACCAATATCAAGTACCCATTCAATTGGTTTATTATTAAGAAAATATGAGAAATAAAATATTTTTTTTAACCATTCAATCGGTTAGGCTTAAAAATCAAAGTTTTAAAATGAATCATACTCATAATATTCATACAAAAAAAATTTATAAAAAAAATAAACAAAACAATATTATCTATTACAAGCAAGAAAACTAGTACTAGGTACTTGGCATTAGTCTCGATCCTGCCGAATACCCGGGTACCCACCGGATACCGAATCCAACAAATCAAGATTTAATCTCAGTTCCGATTATGATCATGACTTAAATTTTAAATCTAATTTCAATTCTATCAGAACTAATACCAGATAAATATATACCGAATATAATCAAATCTAAAATTATAATCGAATAATCGAATTTTTTATTCACCCCTAGTTACAATTACACATATATCTTCAGAAATATTGTAAATATATCTTCAGAAAAGTCAGGTTTCATTAATAAAAATAGTCCTTATATAAAAAATTAAACGTCAGGTTTCATTAATCATTTTCACTAAAATGTTTTGTAAAAATGTCCAACACATTTTTTTTAACTTAACGAAATTACTTAGATTCAAATCCAAGTAAATAAAAGATATTTTAAAAATATTTTTTTTATATATTAACAGTGTTGAATCTATGTTGGTTCTAAAAGGCCTCGGAATCTGTTAAAATTTTTATGTATTAGATAAATTCTGATCTAATAATATTTTAGTCCTAAAAAATAATATTTTAATTTAAAATATAATAATTTATTAAATATTTAATCAATTAGGATTAAATAAAAAATGGATATATATATTCTTTAATTTTTTAGTCTAATAATAATTTGGATTTTTATCAAACCTACCCAGTGAAAATTAAAAAATTAACCACCTTATAAACTAAAATATATCGTATTATTTCGAATAATTAATTTAAGGTATAAAGATAATTTTAACCCTTAACGTTTACAGTTTTTGTCGTTTTGGCCCTTATTCTTTTTTTTTGGATAAATTTAGCCCTTAACCTATATTTTTTTGACAAATATCTTATTTTTTAACTAGATTGATAATTGGACCGTTAAAATTTAACAATTATGTATATATGGAATATAATTTTAAATGATATGTAATGTAACCTATCAAATACATATATATATATATATATGAAATATAATTTTAAATGATATGGAATGTAACCTATCAAATATATATATATATATATGGAATATAATTTTATTCTAATATAAAATATAAAATAATTAAAATTCAAATAAAATATTAAAAATTAATTAATTCTAAAATATAAGATTATTAAACATTCTTAACCCTAACTACGATAAAATCAAAATCTTGATTTTATCGTAGTTAGGGTTAAGAATGTTTAATAATCTTATATTTTAGAATTAATTAATTTTTAATATTTTATTTGAATTTTAATTATTTTATATTTTATATTAGAATAAAATTATATTCCATATATATATTTATATGTATTTGATAGGTTACATGTCATATCACTTAAAATTATATTCCATATATATATATATGTATCATTGTTAAATTTTTAACGGTTCAGTCATCAATCTAGTTAAAAAAATAAGATATTTATCAAAAAAATATAGGTTAAAGATTAAATCTATCCAAAAAAAGAATAAAAACCAAAACGATAAAAACTATAAACATTAAAGGTTAAAATCTTCTTTATGCCTTAATTTAATATTCAGAGTTCCTTTAAAAATTTCGGATCTTTATATTTAAATAATTTTTTAATACTCGTTAATAAAGTAAAACTCTCTTTAAGTTTATTATATTTTAAAGTGTCACATAATTGCAAGATAAAAGTAATCTGAGTTTAGGTAGTAACATAAACAAATTAAGGTTTTTATATTGATTAATAATTTTTACTTTCAAATTTTTTAACCATTAGATATGTATTATCTTCTGTCAATATCTTGTTAAAATAATCAAATTTAAAGAAAAAAATTATTAGGTGAACTTATTTATCACGTTATTCATAATCACATAATCAGGATCGTTCATTTTAATTTTTTTAAAGTGAATCTTTAACTCTTTCTTACATCTAAAGTGAGTGAATAATTATTAAGTAGTTATTTAAAGATGAACGATCTTAATTGTTTGAACTATAAATAATATAATAAATAAGTTTCATCCAATAAAGGTTAAAATCAATCAATGTCGTATCAGCTTTTTTTGATCTTCTTACCAAAATTCATTCCTAACAGCTAAAACAAGACATTAAGTTTGATTTTGGTGGGTCTCTTTATTTGTCCATAGTGGGAATGATGATTCTCGTAGGGGTAAGAATGAAAAAGAAAGAAAAGGATGGGTACCTGAAAATAATTTAATATCTGTAACTGATAGCTGAGTCGGGTTTATTTATTCTCTTTGATTTACTTTGCGTTAAAAACAGATGATATTCATTTAAAAAGATTTAAGTTTAATTATTTTATTTATAGTTATGTATTTATCGTTAAAAAATTAAAATATATAACTATTTTTATCTTGATTTAAATTTTAAAAAATAATTTATTTATAAATTTATTATTTATTTTTAAATATTTATATTTTATCTTTTAATCCCAAATTTCTGAATAACAAAGCAAAAGAACCTTAAATGAAAGTGCAAATACTCTAAGATGCCCACTATATCATATACAAAAAGAACCTTAAATGAAAGTGGGAAGGGTTGGCAATGAGACGACATTTGTTTATAATTTTAAGTAAAATCTTTCCTATTAAGTCTCTAAACCACATATTTTTTGTTTATCTTTTTCGTTTTTTTATCGCGTATACTCTCATTAAAAAATAAACAATTAATCATAAAATATATTTTATTTTTATAGATAATAATCGAACTTTTAACTTCATAATTAAAGAAAATTTATATTACGTATAAATTAATTAATATTTAATATGGATATCGATTGGAAAGATCTAGAATATTAAAAAATGAATCTTAAATTTATAAATATACTAGTAGCATTTTTTAGGGAACAAATATACTGTATTCGGAAAGGGTTATAAACTCATATTTACATGTACTTTGTCACACAACAATTAATTTAAAAATATACAGATTATTATACAGTCAATCGATAAGTGTTTGATATAATAATAAAATATATTAATTTTTTAGAAAAACACAAATTCAATATTAAAGATAATATTATTAAAAAAAATGTGATTCGTGAATATAAATAATAAAATAAACAGGTACCATGCATGTCATAAAAATATAATCTTATTATTTTTGAATATATACATATAATTGGTGAAATATTATTATATTGTTAAAAGTATCAATCATAAACTCCGAATTTTTTTATATGTTGTTTTTTCTTGTGAAAGTTATCAACTTAGCCAAATATAAGGGCGATCACTTTTCGTTGCAAGATTAAAATTTGGATAATTATTCCGTACGCAAATATTATAAGAATTTTATTTTCGTTTTAATTTTAGGAATTAAATATTTTATTTAAAATTTAATATTTAGAGATTTAAGTATGGAAGTTTTAAATTTATGAAGAGTTTTAGAGTCTATGATTAAAATTTTGGGTTATAAGTTAAAATCTAAATCTTTAACTATATTACCCTAAGACTAAATCCTAACCTCTAACTATAACCCCTAAATCATAAATCTCGTACTTGAACTTCTAAACCCTAAAATTAAAACGCTTATTTATGAAATTTTTTGTTTCTATAATCGGTGCGTGAGGTATTTTTCATTTTTTTAAAAAAATAAAATTTATTTATTTATTTATTCGTAAAAATCTCCTCATTTCTTATATCAATCTCAATATTTTATTTTCACTCATTCAATGGTAAAAAAATTGTAAAACTTTTAAATTTTAAACCGTGTTGATGAATATTAACTCATAATATATATATTGTGTATATGTAAGTGTGAAAATTTTGATACATATATTGTGTAAACACAAATCTTTTAATTTTAGAAAGATTTAGGGTTTAGTCTTTGAAATGTATGATATATGGTTAGAGTTTTTTAGGGTTTTGAGTTTAGAATTTGAGTTTTATAATGTATATATGCGTTACATGATATAAAACTCATTTAATTTTACACTAATCTATAACCATTAGACGAGTATAATAGATAAATGAAATTATAAATTAGTATAAAATTAAACGAGTTTCAAAGTAAACTAAAGTTTAAAAATGAAAAGTAAGTTTAAGACAACGATGAGTATGTCTTCTGTCTTGTTTTGGTTTGCTTCTTTTCTTCAACCCTGTCATAACAAAGAAGCAAAAGCATGCGTTTGTTTAGTGAAACTGGAGTGTGGACCACAAAATCATGTTCTTCCAACAGTGTTTTCACGCAGGCATTGAACTCATCTGGAAATTACATGCACCAAGATATAAATTCTGGTAATATTAAACTCTGGGTCGGATTCGGGTCGGATATATTCTCTTTGATCTATTACATTCATTAATGAGACAGTTGAAGGAATCTATACAAAGTTGTGCACATGATTTTGATTCTTTTCCAAACTGTTCCTTCACATTCTTGTCCACTGTATTTTTATATTCTTTCTTTCCCAGATTTTAATCTGATTTTATATTCGACCAATCTTTGGTTATGTACTTGGGTTAATAGAAGACTTAAATTAGACACCACTCATCCAGTGTATTTGATTCTGTCAACCAGAGTTTTCAAGAAAAAGATGATACTTTCGCCTTTGATGAGAACGAAAGGTAGGACTTTAGCTGTTATTTAGTACATTTTACTTAGAAAAATGGATAGTTGGACTTGGATTTACATTTATTTCGAAGCGTAAGGGTGGAAAACGTCTGTTTTTTATTGAGTTTAATTTAACGTTTTAACTTAAAAGTAGTAGATTTAAGATTTAGGGTTAGATTTTAAGGAATTAAAGGAAGAATGTATTTTGTAGGGTGTATAATTTAAGGTTTAAGATATAAAAATTAAGGTTATGGTTTATAATTTAATTTTTAAGTATTATTTATGATAGGGCGTAGAAGAAGACATAGTTAAAAGGCCAAAAGATTTTATTCAAAATGTGATGAACATCGTGGATATAAATCCTTAACACAGTACAGTGTTAAAAAACTAAACCTTAAATTTTAAATTTTAAAAATATATTCTAAATCATAAATTTAAAATTTTAATATAAAATTAAAAAGAGTTTGAAGATTTTTATTTCTTACTTGTGTTGGGCACTAGTGATCTACATAAGTACTTGTCAATTTAATTATTTTTATTTCTCACTCGTAATAAAAATTTATTAGAACCTAAAAGATACCACAAGATTAATAAAAATATTAAATAAAAATCTCTTTTTGCTACTCCTATTTATAAGCTTATATACTAAAAATTAAATTTAAAGTTTAGGATTAGATAAAAATAAATAAAGAATTTTTATTCAAATTTACTTCTATAAATATGAATAAAAATTATATACTTTTTTAGTATCTTTATTTAGACTCGTACTAAAATAATTTATTTATTATTTTAAAATTAAAATTTAAGACTAAAGTTTCATCACTCGAATGTGCATTCAATGATAAGCTCACTAACGGATACACGTATATTTTTTAAAGTTCATACATTTAGATTTGAATTTAAATTTTTTTATAAATTAGTCTTTAAATTTTTTTGATTTGTGCCCACCCTGAATTTTTAAAATTTTATGATTTGTGCCTACCCTAAAAATATTTTAATTTGTGTCCACCCTCACAAATATTTCTAGATCCACCACTGGATAAGTCGGTATCGGTTAACTTGTTTCTCTAAATTCAGATAAATTACATTATTTTAAAATACCACTAAATATCAAAAAAAAAATATTTGATTTTTTGTACTAAAATACAAATCATCCAAAATCTTTTTCTAATCCATTTTCCACGAATATTCGGTTTTGTGAGACCACAATGATTGATTCCAAGAGAACAAAACTGGAGATAATTATAATTAGTTTACATAAGCGAACAATTTCCATCAGCAAGCAAATAAATAATTAACAAGTTAAATCTAACGGTTAGTACTATAAATAGTATGCAGCTAGAATAGAATAAGGGAACAAGAGTCCTATTCATAGTGTTGGGTTCGATGGTTTAAAATAAAAAAATAAAACATATATAATAATGATCATCAAGATTAAGGATCTTAATAATTTATATGGAGTATTTTAACCTTTAATCGGTCATTTTCGGTGGTGTAGGTAGGGACGGAGCTGTATGGTATTGGGGAGGGGCAATCGTCCCTAGTACCCTCGAAGATTTTTTTATTTTTGTTCCTCTATTTAAATTCTTTTAAAATTTATTTTTTATGAATTTGTCCTCCTACTTCTAAAAATTTATGTTTTGCTTTCCTCTACTCCAAATTCTAACTCCGTCCCTGGGTAGAGTTAGTATTTAAATTTAGGAGTCAATTGATTGCATTTGATTCATTGGATATGAATAGAAATGGAGATAAATGGGGTGGAAAGGTATAATCGATTTATCCCATCTTAAAGATTTTTTTTCATATTTATCTTTTTATTTAATTAAAAAAATATTTATGTATAAATTTATTTTTCATTTTAAATATTTATATTTCGTCCTTCAACTCTAAATCTTGACTTTATCCTTGGGTATGAGATTTTAAAGAATTAATATAATTTTTAAAAAATATTAGAATTAACCTCACTTGATTTGTTGGTTATGAGATTTTCAAAGTGATAAATATAATTTTTAAAGAACTAATACAAATTTTTCCATAAAAAAATATTAAAATTAACCTATTTTTTGATAATATAAAATCAATAATACTTATTATAATATATAAAGATCTTTATATCTTATATTCTATTTTAATCCTATTATATAAAAATTTTAAATCCGTCACCGGTCATTATAAGATATACGTGGCATTACATACCATGTCCAGAGTTTCAGGATCATGTACCCGACCACATGACTTCACAAGACATAACAATTAGAAAATAGATCATTTCTTGTCGTATATTGTGACATGATCTAATGTAAACACCTAAATAGTAGGTAATCTAACTTTAGTAGTGTCTTAATTTTTTAATAACCTTTGGTCTCTTTTTTAGGTTTTAGAGTTTGGTTGCATAGCACACGTGCATATCTTTAAGTCCACAGATCTCAAATTTGCAGTATTTTTTTAAGGTTTTCTCGTTCCAACTTATTGAGAGCACTAAGTGTCGAGGAGTCTAAGGGGACCAGTGTCTATAAATCTATGTTTCATGTCTTTTTTCTGTGTCCCTTTTAAGGTTTAGATTTCTCCCACAAACCCCATAACCAGCAGCAATAAGCCAGGACTTCAATATATATAATATTGAAAGGAAAACCCTAACTTATACCAACAATCACAAATTACATGACATAGTGGTTTGGATTGGTTGACCTGACACGTCAAGAAGAATAAACTTTTACCATTTTGTTATGAATTAATTACAAGTTAAGATGGGATGGGAATTATATCCGTCTTCGATAGGTATTGACTCGATCTGAACTATTTGGGCGAGTTTTCTAGTACTAAAGTTGGATTTCGGGAGGGACAAGTGAATGTTTAAAATTTTTAGAGTTAAATTTAGAGTTTAAAATATTTAATTTGGCTCGATATATGTAATATATTTTATATATTATATTTAATATTACTATCGAATATAGTTGGTTTTAGTCAATTTTTTATTAAAATATCAAGGAATATGTCAGGAATGGATTATGTTTTTTTTATTAAATCGAGTCAGATTAAATCAGAACAAGATATATTAAAAATTAAAATGAAACTAGTTCAAACATACTGAAATATTTTTTAGGTCGAGATCGGGTGACAAAAAGTCTGTCCCACCCTGTATTGTTAGGGGGTTTGAAAAAATAGGGTTTTAGATGTTTTGCTTGAGATTAGGGTTTCATATTTTTTACAGATATTAAAAGCTTTTTATTTAAATATATTATAAATTAAAATTAAAAAAAAAACAGATCATGTGTTAAACAATGATTATATGACATATTTTTTAACATTCATTTATAAATTAATCTTAAATATTTTGGAAAAAAAACTTTAAATACGTAATATAAATAAAAAAGTATAATTTAAGCCATTATTACATACATATATATGTATACATACACACGTGTCAAGACGCATGTATATGTCACTAAGTACGCATCTAATATCTATATAATCTCAAGTTAGCGATTAGAGGAGACGTGTCTGAGTTTAAGAGGATATTAGATTTCCCCCTTTCTTTTAATACAGAGATGTCTGATAACATAGACATTAATTTAGATTGGGAAGGCCTGAAGCACAATTTCGCTGCTGCAGGCGCTGCAGCTGGTGGTAGTGTCGTCTCAGGTGACGATGGTGCCATCAAAGAACAGGACCGGCTGCTTCCGATAGCGAACGTCGGCCGAATCATGAAGCAGATTCTACCTCCGAATGCAAAGATCTCTAAAGAAGCTAAAGAAACCATGCAGGAATGTGTGTCGGAGTTCATCAGCTTCGTCACCGGGGAGGCATCCGATAAGTGCCGCAAGGAAAAGAGAAAGACGGTGAACGGGGACGATATTTGTTGGGCGCTGGCGAGTCTAGGGTTCGATAACTACGCTGAACAACTGAAAAGGTATTTGTATAGGTATAGGGAACAAGAAGGAGAAAGGGTCAGCTTGAATAGGGCTGCTGGGAACCATGGAGAAAATGAAGAAACGACGAATTACAGATCTGTGGTTCAAGCAACACTGGTGGAATCCAGTCGAGAAGGGCGATAAATATAAAACCATGGTATATTGTTTCCCCTCCATGCCTGAATTTATACATTAAAGTACTTTTAATGTTTCTGATGTCTCAAGTCTAGTTCTTGTATGTTTCTGTCTTAGAATTATCCATTGTTGAAAATATTCTGTTAAATCATCATCGGTCTGTGATATCTGAGTTCATAATTGGGATTTCGTGAGTTGAAAATTTAGGGTTTAGTTCATGCTTTTTGTTCTTACTTAAAACTTGGATTAAGCTCACTTCTTCATCTGTTCTTCACCTGAACCAGAGAGTAAAGACTATTATTTTCAAATTTATACCGTACGTCTAGATCTATTCTCTCCAATCAGAAATGAACTTATTAAAGAGTTTAAAAAAAAAATCTTTTTCTTTTTCTATTGTTAATTTTCTCACCACTCACCAGTTGCTTGAAAGAAGGTGAAAGTGGAAAAATATAAGAAATTTTGTAAGTGTACTTAATAAGAAAGACAAGGGTAGAGAGAAAATAGAGAGATATTGTTTAACAAAAAAAATATTCATTTTATGGGATCTTAATATTAAAATATTAAATTATAAATTTATTTTAAATATTAGACTCTAAATTATATTCTTTAAGAATATTTTTATATTTAATACTTTAATCTCTAACAATGAACTCTAATTTTAATTTTTTAATAATAAAGCATAAATAAAAATATAATTTTCTATTTTCTAATTTTGTTTATCTTTTTAATTTCCTTCCTTCTACTTCTCTTTCTACTTTACGAAACAAAGTCAGAAAGCCGATCTAATGTCTATATAAACCTCATTCAAGTGAACAATTAGTTTAAGAACAGTTCGTACAAATTTCAAGTCTCGCTTTCCAAATTTAATAGCAATGAACACTTTTAGTTGCAGGGTAAGAAATCATTATATACATAAATGTATAAGGTAAGGGTTATTTAAAAATTTAGATTAAATATAAGATTTTATTAAATAAAATTCCATAATTCAATGTAATCCAAACTTTTAAATGATCCCATTAGAAAAACTTTGGTGTATTATTAAATTATAAACTCTAAATTTATATTCTTAAAATTTTAATATATTAAGTGATTATTTTAATTGAATAATAAAGTTTTTTTAAATGAAATGTTATATTTAATAAAGATGTAAATCGTTAGTCTCTTAATCATACCCCATTTATACTCTCATTTTAAATCAATGTGTTTAGGGTTTAAGGTTAGGGGTTGTCGTTAGGGTTTATGAAATTAGAGGTATATTGTATTTTCAGGGTTTAAGAAATATAAGATTAGAATTAGAGTTTAGAATTTAATTTTTTAAAAAAATTAATAAAGGGAATGGAAGGAGGCGCGATTAGGTGACAAAGGATTTTTACTCATTTAATCCAAACTTTTAAATGAGTTTTAACATATGCATATTAAAATTTAAACTCTAACTTTAGATTTTAAACTCTAAACAATAAACCCTAAATACTAAAAAATATTTCTTGCCCCTCATTCTTAAACACTAACTTTAAAGTTATTTTTTTAGCACAAGCCATTTAACCTCAATGGTTAAAGGAACGGTTGTTATTCTTTGAGTTCACTGGTTCGAACATTAATAATGTCAACACAATGTTTGAGTAATCAATGTCTAATAGTTAAGATACTATTGTAACATTGTAGCTGATTAATTTTTTTTTAATGTAAATATAAACAACACTAAATTACCGAAAAGGAACAAATAATTTCTATACATATCCAAAGTGTGGTAATTACTTCCTTTACCCTTTCAAGATATGACTACTTATCCAAGTTTAGGGTTTCACCCCCAAAGCTGTAGATCTTGGGACCAACTCACTTAGAATTTGGACATTTCTTTGTTTTGTCGTGAAACCCCGCATCAGGTCTCGATCACGCTGCTATTAATATATAATGTTATGAAACATCGAGATGGATTGAATGTATAGTTTTCCAGCAAGTGAGGATGACTCGAAGTCAAGTTTTTGTCTGCTGTGCTAATTTATAGATCATCTGCAGACAGTGACTTGGAGAAATCAAGAGAGTAAACAATTAGGCATTTTCATTTGGAATTATTTGTTTAGCTAACCGTCTGAAAAGATACAGTCCGAGAGAGAAAACCGAAGTAAAAGATGCTGTTTGATTCCCTTTTTCTGTTAAAAAAAAGATGCAATTGGATTTCAGACAGGCAACAAATTAGTTGTCAAAACCTAGAGAACATCCCCTTTGAACCCAACACCAACTTCATCTGTTTGGTTTTGTAGTGAGATCAATTTCTTAATTAATTGTCAACTTGCTTTGTCTTCTTCATGAAGTCCAAATTCAAATATAGAAATTCAGTATTGAGTAACTTGACGTATCCAAAGATTATTCTATGAACCGATTCTACCACATAATCCATGGTTTCGGTCTATAGATAACAAAAAAGATTAATTTGTGATTAGGAATCATAGATGACGTGGTGAAACCGAGCCATAAAATTCTCTGCAATGAAGACGATGAAAATTAGATAAAAAAAAAATTAATTATAGCTAACTTCGGGTCGTAACACCAAGTCTAATTCAATTTGTTATATTCACCACATTAATATTAAAACTTTTGGTCTTAAAAAATCAATATTTTATTCCACTAAACTAACCGGTTATTAATGATTTTATGAATCCTTTAACTACTCTCAATAGAATTTAAGAAATGAAACCTTAATTTAAAATAATACTAACCATTAAAGACTTTTTTTTGGACACACATTTCATAAACTTTCTTAAAAAATTGACAAATTCCTCCACAAATATAAATTTTAGTCCTACCTCCAAGAAGACTCGATAAGATCTTAGGTAAGGAATAACGAGTTTTTGTTTTTGTGATTGGTATTTTATCACGGTTATTCATTTTGTCTTTCTTTTTATAGGAGCGCTTGGCATAAAATCAAATAATTAAAGGTCACTCTGATACTATTTGTCACATAACTATTATCCTCTTTCTAAAAGTCATATTTGATAGGATGTACATAACCACCGTTTATAATTATATTCTAATTTTTTTCTTTTTCTTTTCGATATAAAATTAATATTTTTTTTATCTCTTATCGGACAAAACAATGTGTATATAAGCATAGTTTATAAAGTTTCTTACTTCATAATGTACATAAGTTATTTCCTTTTGTTTTTGTAATCCTTGATTAAGGTTGTTGTTAAAATTTACTTTTGAACCATAATAATTAGTTAAGTATGATTAAAGTTCTATTTTCTTTACTTAAATGAAATATATTATGATCATAAAAATACAATTTATGAGGAAGGTAGTTTCTAATTAGCAAAGGATTTTATCCAATGACGGATTTACTTGCATTGTGGGAGGGGCAATTACCCTTCCCAAATTTTATGGGATAATTTTATTTTAGGCCCTATAATTTTAAAATTATTATAATTAAGTTTTTTTTTCTTGTCCCTCCTAAAATTTTTATAGTTTATTATATTTTAAGATCATGTAATCTAAAATTAATAAAATTAAACTTCGACCCTCTTTTTTTTTGGTTTAATTATTTTTAAGACCTTTTAATTTAATTTTTTTAATTAAACCTAAATTTTTTATTTTTTATAATTTAATTACTTTTTAAGATTTTAAAATTTTAAAATTAATCGATTTATCCCCTCATAGTTTAATCCTGGCTCCGTCTCTGATTTTATCCCTACTTCTTTGAGTTGTTGGACCTATAAACCTGAGTCGGGCTATGAGCTTACCGTACGTTTAGGCCTACTGGCTAATTTGGTCATAAGTCATAACCTTCTTTGTGATCAAAGCTTATTTGGTCATAACAATAATAGAACTCTACGAACCGTAATTATTAATTTTATTATATGCGGAATAATTAATAAGATTCAAAATATAGCTTTAATTTTGTTTTTTCTTAAATACGTGTCTATTTTATTTTTTAAAATATTATTGTTATTATAATATTTTAAAAATTATATTCAACTTAATCTGATTATATACAATATTTATTTATTTTTGTCTTTAAAAAATATTATCGATTTTTACCAATCTTTAATTTTTTAAATAATTAATTTTATTGTTTAAAGTTAAATTTAATCAAATTCAACTTTTAAATTATTATAACAAATATAATATTCTAAAAATAAAATAAAAATAACTACATTTAAAAAACAAAAAAATTAAAACAATATTTATAATTTTCCTCATATAATAGGATAAAGAGCATCCGACGTTGGTGACGTGAGGAGTCATGTAATGGGAAAAAGTTAGTTGTCAGTAGTTGTGTTTATTATCAGATATTGGATTAGATCCGATTTAATTTTTTGAATATTTGGATTTTGGATTGATGATATAGTGAATCATATTTGATCTAGAAAAAGTGGATATGCGCATATTCGGGTATCAGATACTCGGATTGGATATTCGAATATTCAATTATCCAAAAATATAATTTGATTAAATTAATTTTTCGAATTTAAAAGTTGTATTTATAAAAAAAAATAAACTTTTGAAATATAATAAATAATAAATTATTAAATACAACAAAAATTACATTTATAAAAGTTTCGATTTTTAAATTTTTTGAAAATAACAATCACTAAATTGTTAAATATAATAATATTAATAAAAATATAAATTTTTGGATAATCTGAAACTTGAAATATTATGATCCGTATCTGATCCAAAAATTTAAAATTAGATCGGATATCAGATTTAAAAATAAAAATTAAATCGAATATCCGTATTTTCAGATCAAATAAATAGATAATTAAATCGGATCAATCAGATCAAATATTTTTAAACACTAATCCACAGTAGTGACGTGAGGAGTGACGATGACAAATACTCAATAGCTAAAAGTACCGCGTTTACATTTTTCTAAATTTAGTTATTTTTTTCTGAACTTTCAATTCAAATATTGCTATTTTTGCAATGACATGTGATTGGTTCATGAGTTTTCAATGGAGATTATCATTAGGTCCAAATAATTATAAAATTATAATTTAAACATTTAATTAACAAAAATATTTTTGTGTTTAACTCAAAAAGGTGTAAAAATTTAAAGCAGATTTTTTTGGAAGTATTATAAAAATATGAGTAAATGCCTGTGATTAGAATTTTAATGGTTTCGATTAAATTTTATTAAATATATATTATATTCTCAAAATAAATATCATAATTCGAGTTTATATAAAATGATATAATATAAATCTCGCTAATTATTTAATCAATTAGTAAATATAAGAATCTCCTAATAGAAATATTATAGAATTATATAAGAAAACTTAAATATAAGAATCTCCTAATAGAAATATTATAGAATTATCAAACACTACAAACAACTTTTTTTAAATCATTTCTTATCCTGTCTGTCTGTTCGTTTATCATACATCAACTTTTTGGAACAAATCTAAGCCATAAAATAAGGCGTTAGGACCCATACGCCACAAGAAACAACGGCCTTAGATTTCTCCCGTTCCAATTCCTGTTCCTGTTCCTGCTCCTGTTCCTGTTCCTTCACATTGAATTCTTTACTAAATTGCTTATCCAAATCAATGAGAACAAGTTGGAACGATGCAAAGGGGTTCCACCCATGGAAGTGTGAACAGAATAAAAGGATGTTTTCCAAACGTGTAAACCATGTCACTGCTACTGTTTTAAATCAGACTATTCCAGAAACAGAATGATGAAAACTCCAGAGTCCATCCTTACGGTTCCACTTATATATAGACATTGCTTCTTTCCCAGGAAAAATGAACCCAGAAAACATTTCTCATATTTAGCAGTTTTTGAACAGAGTTACAGTCGAACCAACACCTATGGCAGACATGAAACTTCATGGAAACTATTTGTCAACAGCCACTCAGAGGGTTCTTGCTTGTCTCTACGAGAAAGATGTTGAGTTTCAGTTTGTTGATGTAGACATGGGAGCTGGTGAACATAAATCCCAAAAATTCCTTTCCCTCAATGTAAAGTTTCCATTTTTTTCCATTACAGATCTCTTGTTTTCACGAAACCCATTTCTGATCTAACGTTTCTCATCTGGTTTGTCGATGCAGCCATTTGGTCAAGTTCCAGCTTTTGAAGATGGGGAGTTGAAGCTATTCGGTAATGTTTTATAACCAGCAAAAAAGAAGATAAAAATCCCTTAAAATCCTTTGTTAATTCTACTAGATTAGCTACCTGCTAAGTGCTAAGTGCTAAGTGCTAACCCCATTTTGAACTTGTGTAAAATCCAGAATCAAGGGCCACCACTCAATACATCTCCCAGGAATTCTCTGATCAAGGCACCCAACTGTTGTTGCCTGGCTCGAACAAGACTATGGCAGTTCTTCAATTGTGGAAGGAAGTCGAAGCTCACCAATTCGATCCTCCGGCTGCGAAACTGGTCCATGAGCTGCGTTACAAGCCCTTTTTTGGGATGACAACCGACACTGCAGTCGCGGAGGAGAATGAACCTAAACTTGCCAAAGTTTTAGATGTGTACGAGACTCGATTGGCTCAATCGAAGTACTTGGCTTGTGACCACTTCACATTGGCTGATTTGCATCACCTGCCTACTGTTCAGTACCTGATGGGGAGCTCTGCCAAGAATCTGTTTGATTCACGCCCGCATGTTAGTGCTTGGGTGGCTGATATCACTGGGAGGCCATCTTGGACCAAGATACAAGATATGGTGAAACAGAAGGTTTAAACACACGAGTTGCAATCTAAAAGCTGCTAGTCTTCGACCAATAACGTGGGGTTTGTACTTTGTACTCTTGGTTTCATCGTTGTGTGCTTGTGTCTCTTCACTTGGCTTCTGGTCTTAATTTGATCTGCAATATGTTTGGAGTTTTGAATGTTTTTGTTGCTGTCATCTGTTCTTGGAGACATGATTTGAACCGTTCAACTATGATCCTTTTTACATTAGTAATAGTTTAACCTCATATTACATGTTTGATTAGAATGGATTCAATCTTGATAAGTCTAATTTGATTGAAAAAGTTCACAAATAATTTGTTAATTTATTTTATGTTTTTTTTATGATTTTTAGTGGGTCTTAAAATATTATGATATGAGAAGTTTGAATGCCAGTTAAAACTCTAGAAAAGTTCAGTAGTTTACTATGTAATTTACATAAAATATTTTGAGTTCTAGTTTTTGAATTTTTTATAACCAATAACGAATCGAGTTACGAGTTTTTTAACAAGCACGAATCAAATAAAATTTTATAGATATTGAATCAAAACAAATACGAATCAAAATAATTTTTAAATCAATTTGAATAAATAGGTAGTGCTATTTATATATATATATATATATATATATATATATATATAGCTATTGGTATTTTTTATTTGTGGATAAATAGGTATTGATATTTTTTTTAGAGTTTGACCTTGAAGCATATCGATTTTCTTAGGTTAATACCTAAATAATTTTTTATTACACTTTACTACTCCAACTATTATTCTATTACACTTTTAGTCAACTACAATAAAAAACCTATCACGTGGTGCCTTTAGAAGGTGATACATGCCTTTTTTATTTTTAAAAATAATATACAATTTAAAAATATTAAAATTTTAAAAACAATAAAAATTCAAAATAAAACTTTAAAATAAATTATTGTTAGGTAAACTACATAAATAACCACTCAACTATAAAGTCGATATCAATATAATCATTATATTTTTATTTTTGATAAATATACCACGTAACTATTAAAATGGTTCTAATACAATCACATGACGTTAAAAATAATAAAAGAGTGACATAACGGTTAAAAATAAAATAATATAATTATATATTTACTCATCATATTTATACATTTTATTGATATAACTCTGTTTTAATTTAATAAAATAGATATAAAAAATAATATAGAACAAAGAAATGAAAGAAATAAAAACGGTTCAACCATTGGTCTGTTATCTCCTCTTATTTATACCATGGCCTTTGTTCAGTAGCCTATCTCTGTTAGTGCTCTATCAATAAATAATTATAATAATACAATTAAAAATACAATAATATATCAAAATTATCCCATAATTAAATAATTATAATAATACAATTAAAAATACAAACCCATAATTAAATCATTATTTATGTAGTTATCTTTTTTAATAAAGTAAATTATGGAAATATCACTTCAAAGAAAAAATTATATCATGGGTCAGTCCTATCACGTGACCATGAGATTAATCACTAAAAACATCTATATCACTAATTTTTACATGTTACATTTTTTCTGAGTGAATTTTCAATTAAAGAATTATTTTTTTAAAAAATTAACAGTGAATATTCACTTTAAAAATATGACATAAAAAAATAATAATATAGATAATTTTTAATAATTGATCTTATAAATAACGTAAAAGTACTGATTCGTAATATAATTTCTCCTTCAAAGTATTTGTCCCAGCTGCTGTGTTATCCTCTTACCCTCCAATCGCTTGCCTTGGATTGAATCCTACCGTACGCACTGTTATCATCATATTTCCTTCTTTTGTTTCTCTAATTGGTTGATTAAATATATTAAATTAAAATAATAATTAATTTGATAAAAATTATAAATCGGTTAAAATAAACCAGATTTATAATTGATCATGGATATAGTTTAATTAAAAATTAAATACCAAATTGAGACAAGAAATTATTTAATATCAAAATGAATAAAAAAATACAATTGTGGGTAAACTGCATTAAATGAAGTGGGAGACCTGCCGGTCATAGCTCACATATATTGTTCTTTAGTGCCAGTCTGCCAGCTAAATGGATGAACGAATGAACGTAGACACTCCAGTCTCCATTGTCGAGACAATAGAGTCTCGAATAACTGGAAGGTTGGGATCTTGAGGCACATGCATAATCTTTCTCAACCCTTTTTATTACATTTGAATTCAATACAAGGAATATAATATTTATACCTTCCCCATTGGTCACCCATTTTTTCCCTACTGGGTGCCAACAAGTTTGTCTTAAAACAACTTGAGCAGACACAAGACAGGGGAAAACGAAAGAAAGAAATGGCTAATGCCTCTGGTTTTCACTTGGTCATTTCGCTGGTCATCACAACACTGGTCGTCGCATCGGCGACCGTTGAATCAAGCGGTGAGCGTTACTTGAGCTGGGTTCCCACCGAGGCTGGCTGCCAGGGTTCAGTGGCTGAGTGCATGGCTAATGATGAGTTGCATATGGACTTCGAGATCAGCAGGCGTGTATTACAAAACACACAGTACATAAGCTATGGGGCTATGCAAAGGGACACCGTGCCATGTTCGCGAAGGGGGGCATCCTACTATAACTGTCAGCCAGGAGCGGAAGTTAATCCATACAATCGAGGATGCAGCGCCATTACTCGTTGTCGTAGTTGAGGTTATTATTTCTTCCCCCTTTGTTTCCTGTCATTGTTTCTCATTTGTAAGATAGAAACATTGCAATAAAGTGGGGTTTATAGTTAGAACAATGAAGTGGGGTTTATGGTTAGAACATCAAGCTCAGGTCCATATTTGGGGTGCAAGATTAGTTTTTCTAATAATATCGTCTTCAAAGTTTAAATTCGTGTTTTCTTTGGGAGTGCAATGTGCCTTATCAATGCACCCAACACTTACTGGTTGAGTGTTTTACCTTTTGTCTTTGAACTCTAATTTTGATGCTTCAGAGTTTTATCTTTCAGGATTCAGTTTCTCCAGTTATAAAGACCTATACTAAACCAAATGTTCTGACTTAGAAAAGTTCTATCCTTAAACCAAAATGATTTCAAACTCGAAACTAACCCAAATCGAAATGACCCTAAATTTATAGAACTCGTATCAACACGATTCAAATTTACCCCGCATGTACTCTAACTAAGATCCATGATAACCACTATAATCATAGACAATTAGAAAGATTAAATATAAATGGAAAACATAAATTGCACCTGGTATTGCACAGGAACCACTTCACATTCATTAATTCCCTAAATTATTGCCACACAACACTGCACAGAAGAGCTTGGTACATGTAAAAAACTGGAAAAGAAGGGATACATAGTAATGTCCCTGCTCTCTCTTGATAAAGTAGTCTCAACCGAAACAAGATATCACCAAATTAAAATCACAATCAAACTGCTAAACACAATCTTCGGCCAAGTTTTATGCCGAGCCACCCTCTTGCTTTGCTGAGCCTGACTTTCGCTTTGATGGGGCTAAAGGGGAAGGAGAGCCATCCACTCCCATCTCTGTTTTTAAGTCATTGATGCTGCTCTCCAGCTCATTTATACGATCTCCCATTTCATCAAGTGCTTTGAAGTTAAGTAAACGATAGATGTCACACAATTCAGGCTAAAACAAAAGGAACTAATGAACTATTTCCATTGCAAATTAATCTTATAGCACTGCAAAACAGAACAAAGTTTCAAACTTCTTCATATCTGGCCTGCAAAACAGACGTTACATAAAGGTTCGAAACAGTCTCGGCTTAGCCTCAGTCCAAGATTCCCCAATAACTGGACTAATATGATAGTAAAGTATAGATTACTTTAGCCAATTTGACATACTCGTATAACAATACAATGAAAAAGAACATGTTCAAATGAAATTTAAAAAAATATGAAAAAGGATATTCTTTGCAATAATGGAATCAGACATTGTTTGAAACCTGGTTTGCTGTAAACAAAACATGTCAATAACTGAGATATTTCAAACAACTAAGGGTCTGATCATAACTCACCATTTGTTGAAGAAGATTTTGCACCTACAAAAAACAGTCAAACATATCGTAAAATAAATACCTGTGACTGTAAGAAAAAGAGATACACATTGACAATCACAGCAAATAATTGCCAATTTTCTCATTGAGTATGATTTATAGACAACTTCGAAACCTATAAATCGAAACTATAGGGATATTAGCAATGGTTATGGCTTCATGATACTAGCAAAACATCATACATTAAAACCAACTATTACATCTTATGAAGCAGGCTTGAGGAACTCACAAAAATAGACATATCAGTAGTGCTTTGCTTCGACCCATCTGGATTGTGCGCGTCCTGCGAAAATGTGAACTGATCAGTCCATTCCACACAGTACTTGCATATGACATGCTACACAAAGCTAACTACTAATTCAGATTTTCATCAAATCATTGAATACACCTCGAAACTGAATCGAACTTAAAACAATTCCTTTTCCTTTTTTGAGATTTAACTGGAACTATGAAGAATTGCAATTGTATTTTGAATAAAAAAAAGTTTTCGATCTCAAAACAAGTAAAACCTTAATAAAGTCAAAAGAACTGCACCAACATTCGTAAATAAGCCCAGAAAGCACAACCTTAACCCCAACACTGCAAGCAAAACCGATTCTAATACAAAAATTTCCAATAATTTGTTTTAGAAATGAAGCAGAAGAGCATAATATTAATTGTAAACACCAATTAAAGATTGACGAAGTTAATAGAGACAGAAGATCTAAAACAAGTCAAATGTAACGCTGTTTTGCAGCAAATACATTGTGAAATGGTGATACGACTTCAGATCATATTACCGTTTCCTGGGAAAATAAGGAATCGGAGAAAATGATAGGCGGGAAGATTATCAGCTGTAAAATTCACAGTAGAAGAAAAACAAAGAAAGAATGTAAAGCATACCATTGTCCGTTCCCGCTGTGCTCCTCAATTCGAAAACTTGGAAGCGTTGAGGTTGAAGGAAATGAGAAATGATCGACGCTTATTCTTGGATTAAATAGAGACAGGTGCTAAGTGTTGGGATTCAAATAATTTAAATTAAGATAAGATGTTACCACTTAAGTAATTAATAGATTTTATTGGTATTAATAGATTAATATCACACCCGCTATAATCAACCTTTATTTATCGTAGATACAAATAATCTCTTCTTGTAACCCTTTAAAACCTTTTTTAATTTAAAAAATAATATTAATATCGTTTAAATAAATTTAAAATTTTACATATATAAAAAAATATCGTCGAAAGACCGAGAGGAAGGGTGGCATTCCTTTTTCTTTCTGGAATAGGGGATAGGTATATTGAATGATACTTGAAAATCATATCAGAATAATGATTGAATCGGATTTATTTCACTTTTAAATATTTATATTTTATTATTAATCTCAAATTTTGATTTGATCTCTAAATTGAACCTCCGATATTTATTTTTATTTTTTTATTTTTTTATTTTACTTCAAGATAACTTATTCAATACATGTAGGAACATTTAAAGAAAAATAAAAAGGTTCATGAACTATCTATGAATTGTATGAAAGGAAAATAAATTTAATTTTTATTTATTTTTATTTTTTAAACCCGCATTCTATAAAAATAATTTTTATATTAAAAGATGTACAAAATTAATTTTTCATTTGATCACACTAAATCACGTCCTATAAAAAGTTATTTATGAAGTTGTGTCCTATAAAAGAAGATTTTTTTAAACAAATTTAATAGGGTATAATTTCTAAAATTTATTAACAAAGAGTATGGATATATAATAAAACGGGAATATTGATATAATATTGCCTATAAAAAGAGACTATAGTTTTTTCATATTTCCTTTTTAATGTATAAATGAGATTAGATTTATTGTATTAAGATTTAATTTATATTTTTTCTAATAAAATCCGTGGTAGATTATGTCCTCCTTCGTACCGAAAAAGAACAGAATATTTAAAAGGACTTAACGTGTGAATACATTATTTGTACTACTCCTAGTATTTTTCTTTTTTTGTCCCACGACTACCCCTGGTATAGGCTATCCAAGTGTAGGAATTATTAGTTGGAGCCCGGAGGGGTAGAAAAGGAAAGACGTAAGAATGCAAACGCCAAACTGCATTCAATGTTTCCAAAACGTGGACCATTACGGATTTACCAAACTCCAGGATTCTTAAGACGTTGCAACGGTCGCATTTAAATCAGCTAATTTAGAGATTCTTAGATGAAATTTATTCACTATAATATTTATAATTTAATTAATTAAAATTATGTATTTTTAAATAATTAATAATTATTTATACATTAATTATATTAAAAATAATTTAATTTTAAAAAATAAAATGAACGATTCTGATTATTTAGGATTATAAAAAATTTGATGAGAAATATTCCCCTAATATTTTTTATCTAACAGGATAAGTACTATGTACAGTAACAGACAAAATATGATACAGGTAAGATTAAAACAGCGTTTTATGGATTTATTTCGGAAGTGTAATTAAAAAAATACGTGATAATTTTATTCGATGAGGTATTTTATAATCATTATTATTTGATTTATTAATTTTATCAAAAAAATTATTATTGGTATCTGTTTGATTAGCTGACCTAAAAATTAGGATAAATATAAGATTATTAATTGGTTTAGAAATTAAAGATATTTATATTGTTATATTATATGATTTGTAATATCCACGTTTATTTTATTTATTAAAAATTTAAAATGAATAAAACTCAATTCGAAAATAATAAATTTTATAATTTTATTAAAATTTTTCTATAGAGTTTAAATGATAAAATAGAGTAGAGATAACTATAATAATTATATCTTTGATTCTCTTTTAAAAATATTTTTTTTATTTTTTTTACAATTTAATCTCTCAATTTGATATTTTATTTAATTTAATTACTTGATTGTAACTCTTTGTAGATTTTTATTTTTTAATAATTTCTCGATTCTTTTATGCTCTCGTCAATGTTGTTTCTCTTAAAATATATTCTTTAAAAAAAATAAAACAATAAATACCTAATTTTAAATGATATTTGATTCATTAAATAATAATATAGATCATACTCATATTTATGGAAAATGTGAAAAAATATATAATTATAAAAAATTATTTAAAAAATAATAAAAATAATAATATTATAAATATTTATAATTAAATATAAAAAATATAATAATTTAACTCGACACAAATTTATAAATTTAATATGATTAAAATAAATAAATAAACAAACAAATAAAGTTTAAATAAAAAATAAAACCTTTTAAATTAATTAACTTAATTTTTTTATTCGATTTTATCTAATACTTTTTTCACTATAGATATTTCATCCTTTCAATCTTGTAAATAGAGACTTAACCGTATCGTTTCTCACCGTCGAAATTTTTTTTTTACTTTTATTTATTTATTTAATTTTTTAAAATTATCAATTAACTTAATTCGAGGCCTAATTGATTTTGTTTGCTGATACTGATACAGGGGATCAATTGAATGTAAAAGTTTTATGAAGATTCAATTATTTTTTATATTTTAATGCCGACCTTGTACCATTATTTTAGTAATTTTTGGGCCTTGGGATCGGGCCCATTCTTTCATGTAATTTTCTTCATGGTTCAATCAATATTCCTCATTTTATTTTATTTTTTAAAAGAAAAGACAAATTTACGGATAATAATAAAATTTAAATTCAATTTGAAGAAAAAAAAATCAAATTTGATTAAAAAATCTAAATTTGAATTTAAAAGAATTTAATTCCTAATAAAAGGTGGATTGGATATGAATATTTTTATAATTCGATCCGAATTCAATCTAAATCCACATCTAATATGAGTTAGATCTATATATAAATTCGAATAAAAATATTCCCTCTGTTCCACTTAAAATATCCAGTATTGGCTTTTTAAAAGTTAAAATTTTAAAATTTTGACCACAATTGTTTTAAATATTTTAATTTATTAAATTTTATAAAATATATACTTTTGAACTACTTGATTAAACATTTCTAAAATATATTTTTTTTATATTTTTATCAATAATAGATTTAAAATTATAATGAGTCAAAGTTAAAAAATTTAACTAAAAAGAGTGATGAATAAAGTGAGACGGAGAGAGTATTTAAAATTCTTTAATTTAAATATATATATATATATATTAAAATCTTAATTAAGCTTATATATGAATAATATTTTAGATGATTAATATCTTTTATAATTTTATTTATGTTTTCCTTTAATTTTATAAACTTTTGTTGAGCTTTAGTGAAAAAATGAAAGCTCGATAGTTAGAAATTTTTTCTCAATGTTAAATGTTAATAGTTAAATATTTTGATTATATTTTTAATTTATTTCATTCGATTATAATATTTATTAGATATTTTATAACTGTGATTTAAAAAGTAGTTATATTAGTAGATTAGTAAGACAATAGTAGCTTTTTAATTACAGTTTGAGTTATTATTTTAATTTATTTTATATTAGATTAAAATTTTTTGTTGAGATTTGTTTATTGCTATTAATTTAAATATATTTGTTTAATAAAAATTATTTATTATTTTAAAATATTTTTTTAAGTTGTTATTATAAAAATAATAATTGAATTTTGATTTTTAGATTTAGATATTTTATTAAATTAGAGTTGGATTTATGTAACTGAATCTAATTTTGTTTTAAAAATCTAATTATTAATGGGTAAAATGCAACAAAGATCATTTAATTATGGGTATAGTTATATTTAGGTCACTTAATTATTGAAAGTTACATTTGGGTCATTCATTTATTGGTAAGGTTATATTTGGGTCACCCAATTATTAAAGGTTACATTTGGCTCACTTAATTATAAGTAAGGTTACATTTGAATCACCCTTCATATTTGAAAAAGTATATCAATTTGATCATTTTTTCTTCTAAATTACTTGTATAACTTTGCTAACATTAGAGTACCTCATTTAAAACCATTAATTAATCTAATACACGAATTGATAAACTTTATTTTAAATATGAAGAATGACCCAAATATAACCTTACCTATAATTAAATGATCTAAATATAACCTTTAATAATTGGATGACCCAAATATAACATTACCCATAAATAAGTAACACAAATATAACTTTTAATAATTAGATGACCCAAATGTAATCTTATCATAATTAAATGATCTCTATTACAATTTACCTATTATTAATTAAATTATAGTTAAACTTTATAAAATCATATTTAAATTCAATCTGTTATCCTCAATAAAATCCATTAAAAGCCAAGAGTCCGTATAAAACTGTTGAAAGTCCTATCCAAGTAATCTGACAGGTCGGACACCGAAACATCGGATAGATGTCTCCGCATCCAAACCAAGCACACAGCACATAGACAAATCCCCAAAACCCAGAAACAAAGAAAGAAAGCAAAAGGAAATTTGGAACACAAACTTGATCGGTGGAACAAGGATATGGTGGGATCCAAACCCTCTGATCTTGATCTTGATCTTGATCTTGATCATCATCATCAATTGATGGACGGTCGTGATGAGGATGTTGCTGTTCCGACATCTTCTGAGGTCTCGTGCTCCATTTGCCTCGATTTGGTCTCTGAAACCGGAGGGAGATCCTGGGCTAAGCTTCATTGTGGTCATCAATTCCATCTAGGTGGTTTCTTGTTCCTTAATTATGCTGATTTTTTTATTATTTTGAAAAGAGAAATCAAGCTTTTCTGGGTCTAAAGTTGTTTTATAAGTTATGTTGTTGCCTGTTGACATCTTATCGGTTTTGAATTTCGTTGTAAGGCAGAATTAGGGTAATCTACATGGATAATTTATGTGAAATTTGTGTTATTATCAGTGAAATTGTTATGATTAGAAATCTAGCTGAATAATCTTAGTCATGTTGATATACGGATTCAATGATCATTTCATTGCCATTCGAATGGATCGGTAATGTTTAGGCGTGTATCTTAAGGTTGTCTGATAATCCTAGAGTAGAGAGGAAGGGCAACTCTGTTATTAATGGCTTGGATAATTTCCTGCTTGTGTCTCATACTTGCAGATTGCATTGGTTCAGCATTTAATATGAAGGGGGCTATGCAATGCCCGAATTGCCGGAAGGTTGAAAAAGGTCAGTGGCTGTATGCAAATGGCTCCTCCCGATCACATCCTGAGCTAACCATGGAGCACTGGAGTCTAGAAGAGGAGTATTATGAACCAGTTTATTCTGAAACGGTATGTTTTCTATCTGTTGGTATTGCTATTTCTTGTTGTGTTAAGACGCACATTGTTCAATTTATGCAATTAGCTATGTTCTTAACTTGACGTGATGTTATGTTTGCAAAATCTTGTCATGTATTGAATGGAGGTCCCAAATTACAGTCATCTCTATGCTACAGTGTTTGCGGAAAGAAAAGTTTAAAAATCGATGTGTTTGTTTTTCTTCTTTCTGTTTATTTACTTAGAAGATCTTGTTATATAGGCGTGACATGTTTTTCTCCTTTAAATCCTCTTCTTTTCAGCTATTAATATTGTAGGCAATTCATGCTTGCAATGTGTTCTTTATGTGATATCCTTTTGATCACACTTAGTACCGTTTTTTAGCAGCACTTTAGAGCTCAATGGTGTCCATTTGGCGAATTCACAAGAGTTGGCTCATCATCTGAGTAAGCAATACCTCTTTGTTCGCAGTGTTGATTTCGTTTTGACTGTTTTTGGTACTTTGATTATGGAAATATTAAAACTATCTCTCGAATTTTAGTTGTTAAACGTTGGGTGCTGAAATAATATATTAACATAACTGCTCACAACAATTTAGCTGCTTGGTTGGTATACTTTTCTCTGATATTGACTTCTACTTTATGTAGTTTATCATTTTCATGGGCCAATTTCTTTAGTATTCAAGCATCGATATGGCCAAAATAATAACAGGTTCCTCTCACTTAGAGTAGGTTTCATGTTGAAGCTTTCTCTCTAACTATGAGGAATTAGATTAAACAGGTCAAAGCGATTCCTTCTTTTCTTGAACTGTGTAAGTTGCAGAAAATAGCTTATTGCTTTATTGCCTCCCATTCTTCGAAACATGTTACATTTTTAAAGTCCCCGTCTTAAAAGCAGGGGATTTATACCCGCATTCTTTGAGAATACATTTTCTTGAAACAGAAAGTCATTTAAAGGAAAAATTCTGTTATACCTTGTGGAGTACAAGGTTTTAAAATCATAATGGAATGATTATAGGTAGTGCTGAATGTTGTGCAGGTGTTGAACTTTCTTATTAGTTTTTACGAATTGTTTGAACTTCGCCAGTTGGTTTCTTATAGTGTCAATCTCTCGTTTCTCGTTCACCGTGATAGAACTATAAGACAGGAGGAAAAAACAGTTTGATAAGAACCTTGTTGGTTGTTTACTGAAAAATGTTTGGGAGTTCCTTTGATGAACACTTTGCTTCCTTCTGACCTGATGCTTTAACATATCTTTCAGGGAAGTTGAATCTCCGTCAACTACATGTAAGTTTTTCTATGATTATTGTTACCTTTTGCATCCCTATCCTCTGGTGACTCAAATGAAATCCTTCTCCACGTAAATCACAAAATATATAGACACCACGCTATATTTGTTGAACACACTCCTCTATATCCAATAGCCATATGAGCAATACTGATCCAGCTTCTCTTCCAGCTGCAGCTCCGAGACCGTCTAATGTTGAACTTGATGCTATGACCAGACCCAGCTCGTTCCGACATACTCCGCCTTTTGAGCATGGGTAAGGTGCCATGCTAGCTGGGATACGTTTGTTTATATACCTGATCTTATTGTCAGTTATTATTGAAACATGACAATCAAATGTCATTGTTAAAATACCCAACATCGGAACACTAAATGGTTGTTTACTCTTCATAGGTCCAGTTCTAGAGGCGGGAGTTCGTTTGTCTCTTCCGTTTTTCATCGTCATCCAGGCAGTGGTGCTCATAGCAATGAAAGAATCTGGCCATCCCTTGCCTATAGACAACAACACCGTTCCCAACCACAGCACTTCAACCGGCCTGGTGTGCCTGCTCCCGTAGTTCCTGGTATAAGAGGTATGGCCCCAATGACCCCAGCAGTCCCACAACCTGATCAGACCGGTGGCGTCTATGTCTATCCTCGATCAAGTTCAACGGGACAGAACCTACCGGAAGCAGAAAGAGAGCGTTCATCTCATTTCCGAACTGTTGCAAGAGTCGCAGGTTGGGGAGGATATCATCCTACATCTAGCTTTGGTCCTGGCAACCGGTCTGGGACCGACCTTTAAATTGTCTGCAAATGCTCCTCGGTTGGTTTGTCTAGTGTTTGTTTCAAACGATTGCATCCGAATTTACGACTGGCATGGAACGTAAACTACAAGAATCGTTAAACTTAGCTCGTATTTGTAAATTATGGTAGAAATTTGGCCGAGAGGCCGACCTCGAATTTGGAATAGTGGCGGGATCCCCTTACAGTTCCGCCACACCTTCCACGCGGTACCGCAACTAAAGTATTAATTCACTTTCTCTTTTGGTACAATAAATTTGGTTTTCTAATATTTTAAACAAGCAGTGAGCATCAATTCAAGTTCCATGTTTTTCTGATATTTTAACTGGCAATGTATGAAATCATTGTTCTTACCATGCATGACGAAGGTTGCCTTTTTTTAAAAAAATTTAAATTCAAGTTAAATTTTTAAGTTATATATTTTTAATTATAATTATTTATTAATATAATTTAATTTAAATTTAAATATTTTTGTAATATAAAATACATATTTCTTTTTCTTGTATGCCATTATATATATATAGATATTAAATTAACTAATAGTGATTACAATAGTATTGTTTTAAAATATAATCTTCATCGATTTGCCATTGATTTCGCAACTTCTAAGAATAACCGTTCATTTATTTATTAAAGAAATTATGTTATTCAAAATTTTGTTTTACAATATAATTTTTTCCGATTCGAATTTATAAAATTTTAATTGAATCTTACTCACCCCTAATAAAATAAACTGCAAATTCAAAGTATAGACACCGACTGGGTTCTCTCATGTCAAAAACTTTGTATCGTTTACAACAAATTTAAGGGAAAACTTCAGTAGTAAAACACAATGCTAATTATAATTTCCATATCATTTTAATCAGAATCTGGGAGTTGTACCCTTCCACTTTTCAAAAGCAGTATTAATTTAATCATCTTCCTCATCCTCTCCTTCGTCATCTTCATCACTATCTTCCATTCCGTCATCGATATCACCATCTTCCTTTTCATCACCATCTTCACTGTCTGCTTTTTTCTTATTGCCACCATCTCCTGATATAAAATACAGAATGGTTTATTAAAATGGTAGTTGAAGGTAGACTTTCTATTTCCTTTTCCGGTGAACAGATTTTTCCTGGCATGATGATAAGATTTGCTAAAGATATATGAACATACCATATTCACTGAACATAACTTCACCAGAACATAATCCACCCTCGATTTTAATGAGTTGTAGAGTCATTCTAGGTCCAATTTCTTGAAGCTTGACAGCACTTTTTGTAGAAGCACGGTTAACTCGACTAAGATCACTAGTCAGAGTAACTGTTGCAGCTTCCTCATCTGCTTCACTTTCTGATCCGTAACCAGCTCTTTGTATAACAAATCAAAAGTGTGAGAGTAACTAAACAAATCACAAAGAGTATATTTGTGTATAGCTCGTAACAATACTCACTTGGTGACGAAGTCGCTCACATCTTGAAGATTTCTAAGATCAGGTACTTGATGGTTCTGCACGAATTTACGAATTCTACGGGAGACACCAACAGGCTGCAGTCTGATAGAATAATGTCGGAAATCTATAAGCTTTGTGTCTTTATTGTAATTAAGCAGTACAATCCTCTGGCATGAAGAAAGTTTAACCTGAAACATTCATGTCGAGACAATGTTAAAAAGGGAAGAATTAAACAAGTGAAGTCAATTAGGATACTAAAATTTAACTGTCCATGCACTCACAGTGTTAATATCAATATCCGGAAAGATGTTCTTAAACATTGTAGTCGTGAGCTTTAAATGTTCAGCTCCAGCTGCAAAGCCAGAAAGAACAATCTGCCCAAATATATATACAAAATTAATGCTTGAGACAAAAACTAGAACGATTCGAGCAAAGATTTTACAGTAAAAACTAAGGTTTCCATTTCTCCATCCTTATGCTTCAATGCAACAAACACATAAGCATTTGGCTTGTAATAAAACACACATATTTCTTACATAAAATAGGTTCCACAATCAGCTAAGAATTACAACACAAGTACCATTGGCGAGATGATAAGAGGCGAAGAACTTACCAAAGGGGGATTTTTGAAAAGATCCTGGGGACATCGCGGGCGCAACTGAGACTGGGCGATATCGACGGCCAATGAATACTCATGTATTTTAAATGTGAGAGTAGGGCCTTGAGGAGTCTTTGCAACCCTAAGGACAGGCAAGGTTTGAGTTTTGGAGAGAATGAGGAAATGGGTTACACCCATTGGCCCTGCAACATTCAAAAAGTCTTTCAGATTGTTCCTTTTCTTCTCCTGCAGCCATTAAATAACAACAAAACAAAAACTTCAATTAAAAAGAAAACTTATGAAACCAAAAATTTCCAGTTTCTATACATAAAAAGGAAACAAAAAGAGAAAGAAAGAAAGAATTACCTTGAGATTGAGAGCAGTATAAGGAAGCATCAATTTTCTCAGGTCCAATTGAAGTTGCCTGATTGGACCAGGAAGCTTCCCTCTGGAGAAGACGAAACTCTTTGGGATTTTACTCCCTGTGATATGGTCCACATTTGATTGCTGTTGCTGGTTCTTTTTAACAACAGGCTTCACGAAAACCTTATTCTTTCTCTGTTTTTATAATTCAGATATCAGAACATGATTAAACAAAACAAAACCAGACCAAAAACAAGAACAGGAACAAAAAACATGCCGGAAATCATAGCTCAGAAGAACAGTTTTGGAGTTCAGAAGAATCGAACACTGTTAAAATCACAAGAGCAAGCTATTACTTACATTACGGAAACGAGCCATGGGTATGATAGAGAGACCTCGATTTGGAAGAGAAGCAGGGTTTAATCGGCGGCGGCGGTGGTTTAGAAAACTAGTTTTTCAGCAGCAGAACAAAATCAAATGCTACCTTCAAGAAAAAGAAAAATCGAATGCTATTTAACTTATTGGTCTTGGGCCGAGTTTAACTGAATACTAAGATTTCAGCCCAATTTTTCTATTTATTTTAGGCCCAAATATAGATTTTACCTTTAATATGTTTCTTAATGGTATTTTTTTAAAAAAGCTCATCGTCATATTTAGACTTCTATTGTAACTTTTTTAAAAATTAATAATAAACATTGTATTATATTAGTGATATAGAATAATAATTTTTTTGTTACAGGATCATTATTATCCTCCTAAAATATACATCTGATAGAATTTATAACGTTATTGTTTATATATCTTAAAGTTTATTTTTGCGATATGAGATTAATATTCATTATCTCTTTTGAAGTGTGACATTCTCTTCAATTCACCTTCGTGATGCCTTCGTCATGAGTATATGCTTTCGTGATTGATCAATTATCACGGTTATTTACTTTGTTTACCCTTCATAAGTGTTTCACATGAAATTAAACAGTTAAAAAAACATTTTAATACCATTTATCGATATTAGTATTTTTGGATAAT
Source organism: Abelmoschus esculentus (assembly GCA_035048815.1). Classification (NCBI taxonomy): domain Eukaryota; kingdom Viridiplantae; phylum Streptophyta; class Magnoliopsida; order Malvales; family Malvaceae; genus Abelmoschus; species Abelmoschus esculentus. Next base: position 2,495,673 of record JAUCBN010000027.1, on the reverse strand, counting down.
TTTAAAAAAAAAATTGTTTTATAGTATGTTTAATATCATTCTCAAGATCTCTCCTTTTCTGTATAAGATTAATATTTTTTTTAGACGTGACATTAATCATTCTTAAACCCATTCTTAACTTTTACCCGAATTTACCGGCAACTAACGGTCATTCACTGGCTTGTTGTAGTCTCGTACCATCCTAAATATTGATCGGTTTCAAAACTAAATATGAAGAATTACTATATTAATGAACCAAAAATAAACAATGAGTAAAAACCGGGTGGCAGCAGCAGCTGATCCGTTAAATGAGTGTTGACGGGTTCCTTTGTGGACGCCTAGCCTCATCGAAACGTTCCTAAGAAGCCTAGCATTGGTTATAAACCGCAGGAGCCTACCACACAACCCATCTTGTCGTAATAGAGAAAAGCCTTCTTCTTCTCTGCTGCTAAAATTTCTTACATTTTCCCACCAAGACAAAACACACAGTTCCTCAGCAGCAGCATTCAAGAAGGTTGACAAAAAAGAAGAAAATGGTTCCTTCTTTCTCAAACGCTAAGCTTTTCTCTACTTTCGTTGTCCATGGATTCTCTAAAGCTATCTCAAGGTATCCACACACACATGCCTCTATTTATTTATTTATGAATAATGATGTTTGGTGTTTTTGGTTTAGACGAGGTTACACGGCGGCATCACCAGGAGTAGCTGCGAGAAATGCAGAGGCGTTGAAGAAAACAGGGGAAGATACGGCAGATGCTGCAGTAACCAAAGAGAACGTGAACTGGGTTCCCGACCCCAAAACAGGAATCTACAGGCCAGAGGACTCTGTCACCGAGATTTGCCCGGCAGAGCTCAGAGCCACGCTCTTGAGGAGGAACTAAATAAAACATACACTCGTGTCGTATAGATATGTCTGCATTGCCACAGCAATGTCAGATTATAACTGCTGCCTCGGGAGATTTCTCAAGCGAACATTTTTTTTTGAATTCTCCCAACTGCTTGTTTCTTTGTCCTTGGCGAGGGAAGAAAATAATATGATGATAGTAATTAGTAAAGTTTGATTCCTGATTTCTGTTTTGAAAATCAAGGAATATATTGAATATACTATTAAATATTATAAAATAATCACTTAATTTTAAAAATATTTGGTATTTTTTTTTTAAGATCTCGACATTTCAAATTGATTATCATTTGTCATATATACATCAAATTGCCGATGGCGTTACTCATTATTCTCAATAAATTTTTGATGAGCCTCCAAAAACAGAGAAAACAAATGTTAAAATTAAATAAAAATATTCTGTCTCCTTTGATAATTTTTTTTAAAAAAATAAATTTTAAACTCTAACCCTTATTTTTATATCTTAAATTTTAAATTTTATACCTTAAAAATACACCTTATACCCTAAAAAATACACTATACCTCCAATTCCCTAAACCCTAACCAAAACCCCTAACCTAAAACTCTAAACCTAAACCCTTTAATTTGAAGCAGAGGCATAAATGGAGGCATAGGAAGAATAGATGACTTGCACCCTTAAAATTGTGTTATAGAAGAAGCAAATGTGCGATGAATAGTCTTTGTCGGACTAAAAAAACACGAATAAAAATTATTTGTCCTTTTATTATATTTTTTTTATCTTTTATATTAAAAATATTTAAAAATTAAATTTTAAAATTTAACTTTAATTTTATATTCTAACCTCAATAATATATCCTAAAAATTTAATTTTAATTTTTATATTCTAACCTCAAAAACTAACCACAACCCTTAATCTTAAACTCTAAATCTTAAACCTATTATTTTAAAATAAATATAATAAAAATACGATAAAAATTGTATAATGAGAAGACACTTTGTTTGTCTAGACATCACACTAAATATGGGGAAAACAATTCTTTCCCACTAATTAGGCTTTCTATCATCTTCATGTCTCACCTTAATAATTTCTTTAAAATTAGATTTTAAACTTTAACTATAATTTTTATATCATCCCTATACTTTATAATATATTTAATTTTTAAACCCTAACCTTATTTTAAAATCTTAAATCTCAAAAAATAAACCCTAAACTCATTATTTTAAAATAAGACATTAAAAAAAATAATTTACGCTCACCGAATAATATACCAAATATAATATGTTCATACTAGACTTGGAACCATTGCGCAACGAGGAATAAACATATGATGATTTAGATTAGAAGCTATGAACAAGATTATGAATCTTATTACATGATTGATTTATAAATTATACTATCGTTTGTTGACATTGAGGAACTCAATTTCATCACAAGTTAGTTATCCAATAATCCAAAACAATGCTTTAATCCAGCTATTTGTTAAGCCACAATAATCTAAAATTCCAAGTATGGTTTTTCAAACATACAACAATCAACTCGAATAACTCGAGTTCGGATAATATGAGTGCAATATTCTTACATCTCTCAAAGGCACCGTTAGCTTAAGCAGGTTTCTAGGGGAATCCAAGCCTAAGCAGTACAGTTACAACAGTCATCACCCATGACTTTATTTCCAACATCAAATTGAAAAGCTCCATAGCAGTAGCAGGAGACATCATATTTATTCATCCTTAGATATAACTACAGTACCGTGCCGTGTAATTATTGCGTGGGTTTACCTGGTTTGAGCAACCAGGGTTTATGCTTTAATCATCACTGGCCAACGGAACAGATTTTGCCTGAAAAGACGACATGCATGCTTTAGTTCTACATGCAACAACGTGTACTGAAATTTCTAACATGAGAGTAACACTCCATTGATAACTCTAATGAGAGATCGAAGCTCGCTTACCAACTCACGGAACTTGAGGATGTAGAACATTTCGAGATATCGTCGGGTCTCGCGCCTCTCGAGCTTTGAGGCGTACTTCCAGAAACCATATACCCCAGCCAATGTCATCAACCTTTCTGAATAAATTTGCCATGTATACCTAATATGTATATAAACTTTGCTTAAGCTCCACATTGGTGGTAGAGACAATGGAAGTATAAATGTAAATTAGAAGGAACAGACCTTTCATAAATCCTCTTAAGCCCTCCCTCAGATATTTTAGTCCAGTAGCTTGGGTCTTCCTTGCAACGTTGAAAGAAAGTTGCTAGGAGTTCAGAAGTCTGGTCAGGGTGATATGGATCAATATGGAACCCTGATATACCAGGTTCGATAATCTCTGCAGGACCACCAAGGCATGTGGCAAATGTTGGAAGGCCACATGTCATGGCTTCCACCACTGTAAGTCCAAAGGCTTCATAGAAGGCAGGCTGAAAAATGAGACAGGGTTATAGTTGTTAGAAATCTCAAGATGTTGTAACACAATAGGAGCATATTGCTAAAAGGCACATACCTGAACAAATATACCCTTTGAGTCGGCTATGTAGCGATAGAGCTCGCCATTGCGTGCTCGATTTGTTTGGGCTGCAATCCAACGAAATTGACCATCCAACTTATACTCTTTTATAAGGCCATGCATCTTCTCAATTTCAGCCATCTCTTCTCTGTCTTTGGAGTTCTTTACATCAATGTAACCAGCAACAATAACAATGTTTGCTAATTCCCTCAGCTTGGTATTCTTAGCATAGCACTCCACCAATCCAGTCATGTTTTTAACTCGATCCAGCCTTGCCATGGAAAAGATCAAAGGCTTTGACCGATCGCTCAAAGTACCACTACATATTGAAGATGAAATTTGCATCACAAACTTGGCAAAGAAAATTTTTCATGTGCAGAAATTTTTTGAAACAGGGAAATTCTCGACTTCGTATGCATTAGAAAATCTCAGAGTTGCGTTATAATTTTTTACTGCAGAAGCCTAGTATTCAATTTAATGTAAACTACTAAGATTCCTTAAGATGAGAGATGAAAAAAGAAAATTTGGAAGTGCCTCAGCAAATAGAACAATGCAGTAGAACATACAGATCAAAATGTTCAAAGATTATGCTCTATCAGACCTTAATATATAAGGTGCAACAACCAGACAATTGAGAAACTCACATGTGTTCGTCATTCTGCTGAGGATCAAACAGCAATTCTTCTATTGAACCATGCAGTGCTGTAAGTCTCTTTTCCTTCTCGGAGTATGGAAAATAAATGCACATATCCGCCCCAGGAGATACAATATTGAACTTTGGATCAAAAACATCAATGCCATGAACCACTCGATACAGCCCTGGAAGAGTAAAAGCAGTGTGGCTCTCGTACTGACCAACAGTATTCTTCCTGAGACAAACATTGTGACAAGCAATTGATATAATGAGAAAGGTATCACCTTTGTTTGTAACACATAAAAAACTCCAGAAATTTCAGTTCAAAATAGTTAAATGTTTTAGCTGGGGGATCCACCTATCACTACCGGAAAGCGGCTGGCTTGAAGTTCATTAAGATAAACAACGTTCTTAAACTTATTAAGATAAAAATAATGACAACGGCATGTCCATGCCAAAATGAATGGTGCTACAGTAAAAGGGGAAAACTTACGTTCCTGCAATCTCTTGGTATGTGCTGGTGATAATAAAATCCGCATTATTCATAGCTATTAAATCAGCAGTAAACTGACAAGAGAAGTGATATTTCTCGTCAAACTTTTTCCAATATATATCTGAATCTGGATATTTTGTTTTCTCCAAAGCATGGGCAATGGTACACTGCAAAAAGTCTAATTTAGACATTGAAGATTCGGTAACAAATATTTCAGCAGAAGTTAAAACATAGACTGGAGGTGAAAGAGCCGTGGGAGAGCAGAGAGACAAACCTGTGTAACACCCATTTTGTAAGCCAACAAAGATGCAACAAGGTTCCCATCGCTGTAGTTTCCTATAATAAAATCTGGGATACCCTGCAACTCTGCTGCAATTTCACTTGCTACATCCTGATTAGACATACAAATAGGAAAGCAAGTATGAAAGAAGATTATAGGAAAGAAGACAGAACCTACTAGAGAAGTACAAAGAAAACATCCTCCTCAAATATGTTGTGATTATTGGAAAATATTCAACGTCTTTAGAGATTTAAAAAAATCAAAGCCTTTGACAAGATGAAAGTCAATGATTTACCTCAGCATAAGTCTCCAGATAGGGCCATACATCAAACCTTGATATCCATTTACGAAGAACCCCATGTTCTGACCTAAAAGGAACTCGCAGAATATGTGTATGCTCTGTCCCAGTTACTCTTTCCAGCCTTTGATTGCAAGTGGTTCCCTTTGCATCAGGTATTAACCTGGTCACCTTGAACAACAAGGAAAAATGTCAAATTTACTTGAGCAAAATCTAAGTTAAGAAAACAATTTGAAGCAATCTGGGCATCTAGTCATATACTTACAATAAGAATTCTGGGAGTAATATCAAGTCCCTGCCTCTTTATCCTCATAAGCATTTCATTCTCTATGGCACGTACTTGGTCCAATATATAAACAACCTGCACATTACATAGGAAAAATGGTGATCTCAACGTGTTAACCAATAAGAAGTCATGCGATTGGAAGATAAGAACAAAGATTCAACCCCTTAATGAACAAAAATCTGGAGACATTTCCATGATTTCAGATTTACTACTAACCTGCCCACCAGTGTCGGGCAACCCTAAAACATTTGCTTGCCCGAAGTATCCATGTGGAGACAGAATGACAACATTAAACACCATTGGCACTCTCCCCAGGAAGGTCTCCAATGTAGATGGATCAGGAGCCTGAAGGATGTCCAAGAGAAGATGCATCATCTCCAGAACATGAGCTGCAGTATCTCCCCACCCTCTCTCAAATCCCATTCCCTGTAAGCTGCATTTATATAAGAAGGAAAAACAGACAGATATCAACAACTTCATTGCACTACACGTATGCTGATAGACTCCATGAAACAAATGTATGTGCATGTGTATGAATCCACATACAAACAGAACACATAAATAAACACTCACTCGTATTCAAACTCAGAATATGGTGTATCACGTGGAAGCTTAGAGAGGCGATCTTCTGCCTTAGCCAGAGAAGCTTGAAGTCGGGATACACTTTGTATCCGATCATTCAACATCAATGCCTACATAGGTCATAGAAACCTTGTTAGTTTATCTTGTTACAAAATGTTCATCAGAAAATGGGTACTCCAACATATTCCTTTCTGAGTCTTAATGCATCACCATACAAATCACAAGGTGAAATTTCTTTTCCTAAACCTAACATGACACATGACTAGTGAAGTTACAACAAAGGTAAATGCTAGGGGTAACAGATAAGAACAATAGATGTATAAGCAGGTAAACCAAATTCGTAAGGGTGGAAATGGATATAAAGAAAACCCCTCCGATGAATACTTACATGTCCTTTATATTTGTGAACTCTCAGAAAATTCAGTAAAGGCTCCAAACAATCCTTGTTACGGAACATGCTCGAAGAAAGGTGACGGTTGAGGAATTGAACTCCATTGCCAATGGATGAAGAACGGTTGGGCCGAGGAAAGGATGCATTGAATGGCTCAAAATCAAGTTCAAGCACAAAATGGCCGTTATCCCTATGCAATGAGTAAAAAAAATCAACAATCAACAAATAAATTCGCAATTAGTTATGTGATAGAACACATACAATAACCATACAATGACTTCAAAGAAACAATAAGCACAAATTACAAAGAACATAAAATAAGCTTACCCTGCATCCGCAAGTGCTTCCTTGAAGCGAAGATATTCGGAAACATCGAGCTGTTCCACGCTGAGCTCGTGAATGTTGACTCGTACGTATTCCCAAACACCAGGTCTTGGACGAAAAGCTATAGCCACATATGGAGGAAGAACTATGGCCTCCTGTAGTTATATTTTTTAAAATATATATTATTATTAAATATAATAACATAAGCAAGACCGTATGTACTCCATTTGACAGAGACCAAGAGCTGTACAATAACATAAGCAAGACCGTATAAACGAAGGTAAGCAGAGAACATAAGACACCACCAGATTAATTGTAAATAGAATTAGAGTAATTTTAGGAAAAAGAGAATTAAAAAAAATGCTTCAACTGCAACTAAATTGCATAAATTAAAAATAATTTACCCCCCCCCCCAAAAAAAAAAAAAATAAATAAGAATTAGAAAAATATTTTCTATTTTCTACTATTTATTTACCGAATCATTAATTGCGGAGGAAAAAATATATAATAAATAGAGTATTAACAATATATTAAAAATTAAAATAATTGATTGAGAACACAAAAATGGGAGAGAGAGAGAGAGAGGGGTGGGGGAATGACCTGTGCAGTTCCAAGGACTTCGCTAAATGGACCATCACTGAGCCTCTCCCGAGCTTTCTCGTCGCCTACAACATTTTCTAGTTCATCGATCAATGTATGCGGTTGCAATATTCCTTTTCCCTGCGCCACGTACCTTCAAATTCCACAACCCTAAACTTCAGTGACGTTAACTTAATTTCATTTCTTTTTTTTTCTTTCATCGTTTTCTTAGAAACCAAACAGATTCTGCTAAAATTAAAAAACGGCAAGGAAACAAAAAAAAAAAACTGATGAAACTAGAAATTCGTGGAAGCGAGAACCTGGATAGAAGAGCGACGAGCTCGTTACGATGAGCGGAAAGCGTGTCCTCCACGCACTCCCTCATGCTAGGAATCCGATCGAACTTAGAATTCGCCATCATCAAACTTTGGATATCCTGTTTTACTGGTGTTAAAGTGAAGTAATTGTTGAAAATTTAGAAAAAAAGAGGAAGAGAAGAAGAAATTTGCTAAGTTAAGTGAGTTCTGAAGAAGTCGACACGGTTGTATTAGTATATATAGCTAAGCAGAGAGGCAACTGACAGAAGAAGCAGATGGTTTTGGCCTTGCTCACTGGATCTGCGACACGTTGAAAAGAATTGTAATAGGAGAGAATCCAAGTTGACGCATCAGCATGTTGAAATGTGATAACTCTATACGATAATATATACTTTTAAATTAATATTATATAATAAATATGTTATTTTATAGAATACCATATTAATAAAAATATTATAAAATTATATAAAATATAAAATTATTTTTATGATAAATTATTATATTAAATAATTTTAAATTATTTATCGTTAATTAATTGATAATTTTTAACATATAAAAGAATTTTAAATTAAAAAATAAATAATTTAAAAAATATAAAATAAAATAATTATTCAATTAAATACTAAAACGTTTTTAATATTATATCAAATTAAATTTTATAACATAAATAAAACTAAAGATTTGATTTGAAAAATAAAGTATATAATATATTTTTATAAATAATAAAGCTATATATTAATTTTAGTTAAACGTGTGATATGATATATAAATTTAATTTAATTTTTACAATCTTTGTAACATTATTTTACATTTATATATTGTATTGACAAATGATTTTATTTATCCATTTTGAGTTAAATTAATATTTTTTTTAAAGCTGTACATTAAATCAGAATTAAAATTATATATTATACCAAAATCAAAATCTTTACATAGAATTATACAAAATCAAAACTCAGAAAATGTTATGACAAGTCTTGAAAAAAACATTTTTTAGGGACATTAAGGTTCCAAGTCTTTTAATAATATAAGAGTTTACAGAATTAAGAATATATATTATTTTAATTATTATTTTAAAAATGATAAAATGTAAAAGTTTGAGGAAATAATTTAAACTTTTTAAAAAATAAAGATTTAAAAATTTTTAAAATTTTAAGGGTTTGATTAAAATTTTTAAAATTTTAAAAGATTTAACAAAAAGTTTTAAAATATAATTTAAAATTTAAAATTTTAATATAAACTCTTAAAAATCTTGAGATCACTAAATTAAAAGATCTAAAAATTCCAGAGATAAAATTTAATTTTTTTTAAAATTTATAAGAATTATGATCTTATCGGTCCTTTCAATAACCTCCTTAACCTTAAAACTTTTAAAAACAATATAAATGCCATAAAATATCTATTCTAATCTTTGTCTGAACAAAAAAAACATATCCAATTTTATAATATTATAATATAAAAAATTTTACGTGTATCAAATAGCATTGAATTTTTTAAAATTAATTAATAAATAATAAAATTCTTAAAAACTCAACGTACAATTATAAATTCTTAAAAATAAAATTTTAATAAATTAATTATATTAAGTGTTTCAATTTAATTTTTATTTAATATTATTTATTAATGTTAGACATACATGATAGATTATTTTTATATTGTTCATCAAATGGTACAGATGTCAATCATGGATAGGTAGGTCCTACCATAAGAAACCATTACAAGCGAACTAATTTCAAACTTTGCAAAACCAGTGTCCTTCTTTGGAATTTTCCCTTCCATTAATCATGAACATGAAAATAAAGTGGTCCCGTGTGATCTTTTTATGGAGTTTTTGCTTTTACTATTTGTCGCACGAGATCCTTATCGTTAATTAATTTAATCGTTATACTTTATAGATTAATTAATTAAATTAATAAAAATAAACAGTTTTTGATTAATTAAATTATTAAAAACAATGATTAATAATTATTATTAAAGTTACAGATTTTAAAAAATAATTAACCTGTAGACTAATTGTTATTATTTATATATATTTTAAATATAAAACACTTCACTTAAAAGTTCAGTCCACATAACCTTTTTCTAATTCCTCAATATTATTTTATATTTTAATCTATAATTTTGTTTATATTATATTATATTATATTATATTATATTGTGGTAAAACTTTAAATTTTAAATAAAGTATGGAATTATGTATTTTGTGTTATGTTAAAATTTTGTAGTATGCATATATTTTTAATTAAATATAAATTTAGTGTTGGGATCTCTACTTACGTATTTTTACGGACATTTTAATATACTATTTATCAAAAATATAATTTTATTGTTCTAAAAAACAATAAATATATAAAAATATTTTTATAATAGTTTATAAATGAACATGTAACTAAATCATCATTTAACTTATTGTTAATAGTTAGATTATAATTAACTAAATTCAATAATTATTATAATAATTAATCAATAATTAGAATAAATAATACGATCAATTGATCATGAATATCCCTCATTATCATAATACATATTCCTAATTAGAAAAGATCGGGGATTTTATATGATTAATTTTTTTTGTAAATGTTTATGAATAATTTCAGAACTAGTAGTTAAACATCTGTAAAAATAATTTTATGTATTTTTATGTAAGATTCTTTTATAAACCTAACCATCATTTTTTTTATATTTTTAAATATTTCTTGTACATTTATTTATCTTAATAGAATCTGATTTCTATAAACATAAATTAACAACTTCAAGAATTATTTATTGTTAATCGTTGTAGGACACGACATGATGATTCTGTTCTGTAATATTAATTTTGAATTTTATTGTCCCTCTTTCCACCTAAAGTATTCTGTTGGTCTTGGGTTATCAGGAATCATATTTCGGTAAAAAACTACAATCTTACGTTTATTTTATACCAATATTGGACAAGGTGTCAGCCTCTGGGTTTATTTGAAATTATATATTATTTTGGATTTTTATCTATTTTAATTTTATTATATTTTTTATATGTATAATATTACCTGTATTTTTTAATTTATAATATTATCCATCACCATGGAAAATATTATGAATTTTTTACATTTATATTTTTCAAATCTTAGATTAAATTCTTTAAGAAGGATAGAGAAATATATATATTATTTAATTTTGTCTTGCGATAATGTTTAATTTTATTTTAAATAAATTTACTATTGAGATTATTCTTTAAATTTATGTAAATTTATTATTACTGAATAAATTTTCACCTAACCCAATATGATTAAATAATGGTAATATGGAAAAAGGTTGCATAATATCACTTTATTGGTATGAACTAACGTCATCTTTACTTCAAATTCATTGATAAAATAATTAAATAATACAAACACGTGTTAACGTGTATTTAGATTTGAATTTTTTAATACAATATTTTTTAATTTAATTATTGGTTTTTGATTTATTGATCGATTAATTTAGATCGTGTTTTATAAAGACTTATCATAAAAATATTTTTAATCTATTTTTTTATTTATAATATCATTGTTCAAACCTTTAATTTTATTTAACGGAACGATCTATTAGAAGAAAAGAAATATTTTATATTTTATAAAATATTTAAAAATTATATCTACTCATGTATCTTTCTGTAAAATCAAAATATTTATTTATACAACACTATTATTATGGTGTACATTATCATATAATTTATAACGTTATTTTAAGTTATTTATTATCAATTAAATAAAAATAAGTTTTATTTATAATAAAATTATTTTAACTAAAAATAAAATATTTATATCTAATTATTTATTCTTGCCTAATTGAGTCCGAAGTGGGACGGGTCTCTCGAAGCCTACCCCTACTGATTCTTGGTGTAGTCGTAAGTAGTGCCCTTCAAATCCATGGCGTCTATTTTGTTATCCTTACTGTATTTTAGTAGATACGGGGTTTCTATTCCTTAGCCTATGTCGGGTCTAAACTGAAACTAAGGAAAGGAAAAGAAAGTAAACTCTTTAGCTTTATCTGGAAAGCTAGTAAAGCATTAATTTAAATAGTAAATAATTTAATATTATTTAAATAGATTTTAATTTTAAAATATTTTATATATAAAAAAAATGTTAAGAGATTTGTCTAATATAACTAAATATTTAATATAGTAAAGATTAATCAGGATAAAATGTTTATATTATAAACAGAAAAATAAAAAAAGTTTGAATTTTAAACTTCAAAATTTATACAATTAAATCATTTGATTATAGGAATCTGTCTCGGACTGTTACCATATTTAAACATTAAAGTTAATGAGATGGTAGTGGATGATAATGGAATGTTGGATTGATTTTAAAGAAGTAATTTTATAAAAAATATTAAACTTTTAAATTTATAAAACAAATCAAAAACTATTAATATTTCAAAATTATTAAAAAGAAACTAAAATTTGCTAAAAATAAAATAAAAATACTAAAATTATAAAATATTCAAAAATTAAATTAATAAAAATTAAAAGGTATAAACAATTATAAAAGAGATTTTATGAAAACTAAAAACGTTTTCCCAGCAATCGTCTTTCAATTTCAATCAATCATTTTCTCCAAGAAAAAAAAACATATTAATTAAAAAAATTACATTTTATTAATAGGATCGAAAGTTCTTAAAATTTAGAATTTAAGGTTTAAATTTAGAATTTAAATAGATAGCCATTAAAGATTAAAAAAAATGGATTTGTTTAAATGGTGACTAAATATAAGAATCTAAAAATCACTTTTTTAAGGGAAATAAATATAATATTCTAATAATGGGAGAACTTTTAAGGGAACTGAACCCATCATCATAAGTATTGATGTCCTGTCCTGGAGACACTGTAACGTCAGAAATGTTGACCCAATAATTGTAAGATAATGACGATGATGATGATATGACCACAGTTGAAAAATATATGTATGTATGTATGTATATAAATGACCATTGAACACCATAGAGATGAAATCAGCTGAGAGCAGCTACAATCATGAGTGACAGAGAATATTAATGATGAGTAATGATCCAGCATAAATACCAAAAACGTGTGCACATCATCATCTATTCCTCAACTATTACATTTTAACATTACTGTTTCTTAAATTTATGTTCTTTGTCTGAAAAGATATTTTATTATTATATGAGGTTTCAAATAAATAAAAAAAAGAGTATACAAATGGCATAAACATCAAACAACCTGCATCTGCATGGTAACTATGAGGATACTGATGAAAACTCTGGTTAATAGGAGTTTCCATCTCTCTATTGATCTTTTACTATGTTTTCCCGATGGCTCGGCTGCCGCGACTAAAACGAATGGCGTCGAGCTTCGAGCAGATCTGCAATTATAGATTAAGGTAGGGGAAGAATCAGTAAACATATGGAGCTTGTACTTCATACATTGAGTTTTGAGAGAAACTGAATTGTACCATGTCTGCCTATTTCACATAAGGTGTCTCTCAAGAAAGCTCTGATGTGAAATCTTCATCCATTGTCCAAACAAATGGAGGCGTGTCGAGCCTTGGCCCGGAGACTGATCTATATATGTAGAGCTTAGCGACTGGATGGCTTTCTGGTCTTGAATCCGTAGGTCCCTTCTCATCCATGACTTCAACGTTCAACCTGGGCATCTTCTGGCCTAGGATCTTACATGCTCCGAGGCTCACCAAGCAAGAAGACATCCAAAGGGATCGCATTGTCTCCAGCTTCGCAGCATTCGCCAATAGAGCCTTGTCTCCAAAGGGGCAATCCATGATCTCTAGTTTCTGGAGACTTTCACACCCACAAAGTACATGATGGAGTCCCATATCAGTTTCCCCTGCAAAAGCCAGAGACAGCATCTCTAGCTTTTTGGCATATCTCCCAATAAATTCGAACACACGATCTGTGAGGAGACCAGAGAGGGAAAGACGTCTTAGATCCTTGCAGTGCTCAACAATGGCTCCAAAACCAACATCAAGTGGCATGAGGGTCTGGTAATCAGCCATTTTTGGATCAAGAATACAAAGACAAAAACGTGTCAAGTTCGGACGGTTCTGAGCTATGGTGACTAAAGCTGCATTAGACATTTGGCGACAGAAGTACAAAACAGAGTGTAGCCTAGGACAACCCAAAGAAACAGCAACAAGGCCTTGTTCCGTCAATGATACATTTGGCTCTGCACCAAATGGATCGGATGGAAACACCCGTAATTCCTGTAGGTACTTGCAGCTAGATGCGAGTGCTTCAAGGCCATTATCTTCGATGTAATCAAGTACCTGTGTGCATAACCTTCCTAACTTAAAAAATGTAACATACACAAGCGAAGAACCAATTGAATGACAGAACATGTTAATGGTAGTGCTACACCTTTTACTATAGATAAAAGCCAAATGCACAATGATACGATAACGAACTTACCAGCAAGCGTTGCAAACTAGGACAGTGGCTTACAAGCTTGGTAAGATCGGGATTCTGGATAGTAGTAGCATAGCTTAAGTTCAATGATGTTAAGCCAGAGCACACAGAGTAAATAGCTGGAATGTAAGTAGGGACTGCGTCCCAAAACCCAGACAAGCTCCTTAGTTCCTTGCAACTAGAAAAAGCTCCGGCCAGGTTTGAGAACACATCAGGGTGTAGCTCAGCTGCATAGATGCCAGTGCCAAATTCAACCAGCTGCGGTGCACGGCGTAGAATGTTGGCAATCTTATCAAGGGGCACTTCACGGTTGAGCAAAAGAGTCCTCAAATTGGGACATCTACCCACTAGGCACTCCAAGGCCGAGAAACTAATTTCATCCGATCCTAAGCAAGAAATGTTAAGGGACACAAGAGATGTGTATGTCTCTGGAAAATGATTGAGCCAATGCCCGCTCAAATCATCCACTTCACTGTCTCTCAAGTCCAGCTCTCTCAGATTCCTGCATCCAGAAACCAGAGCGATTCGTATAAGCAACACGGTGTCGAAAACCGCCAAATCAAACGAAATTCAAAGCTCACCACCATCATTGAAAACAACCATTACCACCTGGCTAATCTAATGTTTCTTTTTTACAATTGAACTTACAAGAGCATATTCTTTACGCATCTGATTTCTCAGCCAACCATAACTATACAAGAAAATAAAGTTCCATCTAAGAATATGAAATCCAAATACGGAATTAAAATAACACCATTCATAGCTTTCCAGCATACGAAGAATCAAATAAAACATCAGAATCTTCAGTACCAACATGGAAAATTATTGTCGCCATCATTAATTCTAAAAAAATAGAGTTTAAATCAAACTCACTTGCAGCTACCGGCAATGGCGGCGAGTCCATCAGTTGAGAACCCTTCACAAGAAAAAAGCACCAACACTTCCAAATTCATAAACGACTTAGCAACAAGCTCCAAGCTTTCGTCGGTAACGACCATTCGTTTAAGCCGAATCTCTTCGAGCCAAGGATAGGCTTTGGCCATTTCAACGACCCATGGAAGAACGTAGCCGCCCCAGCCGTCGGGTACCAGATTGAAGTCCGCAAAGTGCGGTTTCCCTTTCAGCTCAATGGATCTGATTTCCGGGAACCGTTTGATCACCATCCGAGGACTAATAGCGTAACAGTTCCCGACAAATACCTTCCTCCGACACCACCGTTCGATCTCGTACCACGATTTACACACCACCGATACCGAGTTCCGGTCTTTGTCTGATTGTATGAACGAGCAGACGTGCTCCAGCACCTCATCGGGGAATGAATACGCCGCTTTTTTCTGCATTAATAATAATCGAAAAGACGAAAAAAGGAACACACACGCAAAGAGGAATTAAGCTTTTTGTTAAAAGAGGGAACCGAAGTTCTCTTTTTTCTGCCTTTGGGTATGGCGGAGACTCTGGTTTTCTTTAACTTTGGGGTTCGTTTTCAGATCTGAAGCGCCATTAATGAAGCTTTTACAGGTAGCAGAGGTTAAGGAGCTATAAAGAGAGACAGTGAAGTGAATAGACAGATACAAGATAGGATAACGATTTATTGACGCGTTGAGAAGATGGATTAGATTTTAACCATGGTTAAATATGGGTCAAATTCTTCCAAATTTGATTTTGATTTTATTAACCATATAAATAATTATCGAGATTTGCACTATATATAATAAAATAATATATTAACCTCAAAATATTATTAACAGAGGATTTAATAATTTTTTAATATTTATTATTAATACAAATTATCTTATCTTGATGATTAAATGTAATTGTTATTTCTAGAGATTATAAATTCGAACACTAATATTATATTATAGTGACTGAACGATCAGTGTCTAATAATTAAAAATAGATTTTATAATATATATTATTATAACCACTTTAATTAATTTAAAAATAATATTTATTAATAAATTTAAAGTATTAAAAAATATATATGTAATTTATATACAAAATGCTATGACATATACTTGTGGATTTTTGCAATTGAACAATTTTGTACGCATTACTAGAAGACGAAAGAAAGAACAAGATGAATGTGTTCGTGTCAAAGTATACATACTACATCATTCATATTTTAAATCATATTTATTATAAAAGTAATTATAATGGATTATTAAGTGAAATTAATAACGTTAATATTTACGGACGCTTTAGTTCAAATGGTTAAAAGAACAGTTATTCTCTTTAAAGATTATAAATTTGAGCACCAATTATGTTAACAGAGTGATTAAGCGATCAATATAAATAGAGAAGATTATGTTTTAAAATAGATATTAATCTAATCACTATTAAATAATTCAAAAAAGATTAACATATTTTTTAATGTGTCATTTTGTCAAGTCATTATAAATTATTTATCGTTAGTTAATTAATCGTTTTTATTTATAGATAAATTGTTTTGACCCATATAAAATATTAAATGCTAAATTATTTCAAAAATTTATATACCAAATTGACTACTCAATCAAACGTTAAAAAACATTTTTTGGTATTATATTTTTTATTTTTCAAGTTTTAATCAAAACTATTTTATTTTATTTTTCTATTTTCCTCCCATCATGTTATACTTTTTTGTCTTTATAATATATTTTATCAATTTTATAATATATTCTTACTTTATAATATAATCTATTTTATTTTTGTGATCGTTTGGTATTTGTCCAGAATACAATGATCCTTTGAATGCTATTTTTTTATTTAGGATTATAGATAATCAAAATAATTTGATCAACTTTAATAATTATTTATCGATATAATAAAACTATATAATATAACAATCTATAAAATTATTTATTTCGCTCACTATCCTTATTTTATCTCTTATGCACTTAGTTGAATAAAAACAATAAATTTTATAACGTTTATTGGATTTCTATGTTCTCAAAAGAATATTTCAATTTTTTTTATATTCTTGTTTATTTGTATTAATTTTTTATATTATCTCAAATTTTTTTCGTTATATTTAAATACGATGTATTTATTGGATATTTCATTGTTTAGAAAATAAAAATTATTTTTTTACATTGTAAATAATTCACTCTGTTTATTTTTATGAAAATAATAATCCACGAATAATTGTTACCGAGGCGAGAAAGTTATCCATGCAAATTAAACTTTTCTACCAATGGACGTTTAGGGTGATGACACGTGGTGGGTAGAGATGGAGCCACATGGTGGACGGTGGGAATGAAGATCTTATCCGTCGGCAACAAACAGGAGCCGCAGAAAACGGGTGTATGTAAGAATGCGGACCTGCGGGTAGGGACGGATAAAACTCATGCTGGCTTGAAAAAAAAAAATTGAATTACTCGTTTTAATTTGAGGTAAAAAATAATTTATTTTAATTTAATTTATAATTTTATAAAATTGATTTAAAAATTAAAATAAAATAAATTTTTAAATAATTCAAATAATTTATTTTTTAATAATTAATTTATTAATTTTTATATTTTAGTTAATTTTATCAATGCCACATGATGTTATATATCCATCTTATGTAAAAATATAATTTTATCGGTTGATTCAGTTCCGTATGATATTAAATAAAATTTAAATAATAAAATGTAATATATGAATTAAAATAATTTAAATTTTAAACTCAATTCGATTAAATATCCAACTTTACTTATGAAATAGATATTTGGTAAGATTTTTAAAAATATATCGATAAGAAAATGGATAAAATTTTAAGTGTCGAAGTATATCCGATTTTATATTTTTCATCTTATAAAAATATCATGCTAACCAAAGTATATACTATCAATAATTTAACATTTAATCATCATTTATATATTGACCGTTAGTGTCATAAATTAACTAAAAAGCCATTGAATATTTAAAATATTATTAATATAATTGGTCCAAATAATAAATAAATTAATATTTTTAAGTAAATTTTCTCGCCGCAGGTACTCTCATTATATTTTTATTGGTAGGAATTATACTCTTAATCTCATATTCTTCAAGGTTTAGTCTTAATTATTTTAGATCGATCCGCGTCACACTTAATTTTGATAGATAATTTTTTCGACAAAGATTTTATACACATAAAATCTCGAACTTAAAAAGTACTTAAATGATACCAAACTACTTATTACTTAGATCAACTTCGTTAATTTTAAAAACTATATTTAATTAAATCATTAAATTTCTATGTTTTATTAAATATCTCAAAATTCATGTAAAATTTCAATTAACCCCCTCCAACTATTTTTTTTTTCACACACACCCGACTGTCTCTACCCAAGGGCATAATGAGAAGATGGATAATATATAATATACATTCCTTCATGAATAGGAAATTAGAGCTGCATGAAGATAATGATATGATGATTATTCTCTCAAAATCATTAAAGGGGAAATAAATATTATATATATTTGGGTGGCACGGTCAATGATTGTAACTTTTCTATAATATTTTTAGTGAAATTATAAAGATCGTATAAAATAAAACTAATAAGTATTACTTTTTTTTACATAAAATAATATATCGCTGAAAATACCTTCTTTTTTTTTTTTTCATTTTCAAAACCACTATTTGCATGATCTGCGACTAGCCAGTCAAGTCAATCTTTATAATTTTTATTAAGGGTGTTAAAAAATACTCGATTTAATTAGTTCGGTTCATCAATTTATAGACTAAAATCATAAAAAATAAAGTAATTAAAAAAAATAATTGGGTAGAGTACTTGATCTGAGATTTTTTTAGGTAATTAGGTAGAATTTGAGTTGAATAAGTATGTATTATCAAAAAAAAATAAAATTATATATAAAAATAAATATTGTACGATAACCATTATTTAAAAAGGATAAAGACAATTTACATAAAAATACATTACTTTTCTGTTTATGGGAAATTATTTTTATTAATTAAATCATTTTTATAAAAACAAATACATAAAAATATGAAAATAATTTTTCCCTTTGTTTGGTAGTGCTTGATGTTGATTGTATTGGACTAACCATCTCAATTACTTTATGTTATCATTGTTTAAGTTTCACACTCCATTTCTTCCTTATCCCATACCACTTGTACGTGGATACATGGAACGGGGTAAGTGGTTTGCAAGGTTGGAGCGTTACCAAATTCTGAACAGTGGAATTGAAGTGAGGATGTACGTAAAATTCGACTCGAAAAAATATTTTTTAAATTTAATATAAAAAAATAATTTAAATTAAAATTTTCTAAATTCGATTAAATTTTAAAAAAGTTAAATAAAGTTTGAGTTATAAAATTATATACTTCGAATAATTCGAATTATTTTTATAATGGCATAAAGATAATTTCAACCCCTAACGTTTATAATTTTTGTCGTTTTGGCCCTTATTCTTTTTTTGGATAAATTTAGCCCTTAATCTATAGCTTTTTGAAAAATAGCTTATTTTTAACACCATGGTAACTGGACCGTTAAAAATCTAACGATGATGACATGTTATATGCATATGATAATATATTTTAAATAACATGACATCTAGCATATCAAATACATATATATAATATAATTTTATTCTAATATAAAATATAAAACAATTAAATTCAAATAAAATATTAAAAAATTAATTAATTCTAAAATAAAATACTATTAAACATTCTTAACCTAACTACGATAGAATTAATTAATTTTTAAAATTTTATTTGAATTTGAATTTTTAATTATTTTATTATATATATGATAGGTTAGATGCCATGTCATTTAAAATATATTATCATATCCATATGACATGTCATCATTGTTAGATTTTTAACGGTCCAATTATCATAGTAGTTAAAAAATAAGCTATTTGTTAAAAAGATATAGGTTAAGGGATAAATTTATCCCAAAAAAAGAATAAAGACCAAAATGACAAAAATTATAAACGTTAAGGGTTAAAATTATCTTTATGTCTTTTATAATTAACTGATCAGTTTTCGAGGTCCTTAATTGTCTTATATATGTATATCATGTATAATTATAAAAAATAATTTAAGTTATAAAATAGTTGAATTATAAACTCAAACAACTTAACTCGACTTAAATATTTTAAATAAAATTTAAATTATAAAATAAAATTCGTTAATTAAATTAATTTAATCCATTTTTCTCCCTATATAAGTATTTTATTACATTTTAATTTACTATTTTTGTACAAGTTTTGAATCTTATTATAATAATATATTTTTAAAAAATGTCTTCAAAGTTGGGCGGTATAGTTGTTTTTTTGAATTAGTCTTATGGTTCGGTGGTTGGGTTTTCCAAAAAGCAAATATTATTCAAGATTTCACCACTGATTCAGCTTTGACTCTAATGATGTGGATTCCATTGCAACACCTAAAATATTGTACATCAAATTTAGGTGAAAAAAAAATACAGTTAATGGCTGTGGACATGTACATATATGTTGAAATTGTTTTTTTAATTATCGGTATTAATTTATTAATTAATTAATTTAGATCGAATTATATAGAGATTTATTATAGGGATTTTATCAATCTAAACTTCAATCGTTCAATTCACAATAGCAAGATTTAAGTTCAGGCCCGTTTTTGAGATTTTGGTGACTTTAGGACTAATCTAAAAAGTAAGCTTTTATTAATAGGGTGCAAATCCTTTACCTCTTTCTCACTTCTCTATTTGTGTCTTCGTTTTAAGTTAGAGGGTTTGAGGTTTAGGGTTGTTGTTAGGGTTTAGCGAATCAAGGTATGGTGTATTTTTTAGGGTTTAGGGTTTAAAATTTAATTTTTTTAAAGTTTTTAACGGGAGACAGGATGTAGGTTTGATAAAGAGGTAAAAAAGAGGTAAAAGATTTATACTCTTGTTAATAAATATTGAAAAAAATTAAAATATACCTCTAATAACAAATATTAAAATTTAAATTTTAAGAATATATTTATAATAATAAATGTTGGGAAAACTAGGCTATAAGAACAAATATTTAAAAATTAAATTTTAGAAGTAAAACTCTATTAACAAATATTATAAAAAAATTATGTCTCTAATATTAAAAATATATTTTTAATAATAAATATTAAAAAATAATTAATCACTAATAATAAATATTAAAATTTAAATTTTATTTAAAAATTGATAAATCGTAAATATTGTCTGTTAGACGCAGGGTAGTCAAAGTTTGATGGAAAAGTTGGGAAGAAGGATCTGTCGTATCCAATTGAATTGAAAGTGGAAATATTAATATATGACTTTTTTATCTAATTATTAATCAATTCATTACGAATTATTATTTAAGTTTTGAATTTTACAAGCTTAACTGTTAAATAAATATTTAAATATTTATGATAAAATATTTAAAGAGTTAATATTTAATGATTAGGAGTATATTTATAATAGATATTACTTATATCTACTGTAATTAAAAAATGTTTATAATTTACCGTTAATGTCCGTCAATTATATTGAAAAATAAAAGGATATATTGATTTACTTTATCTGTATAATGATTTTATTTTGAATCATAAGATAAACGTTTATTAATTAACAGCTCTTATCCCATAATCTATATAGTGTCCCTTAATAATTTAGATTAGAGTTTCAAACATTTACTTTCAAATTATAAATTATTTTTTTGACAAATGCTACTGAATTTTTATTAGATTCATAAAAATTATAATTACATCGTCTTTAAGAATTAAAAAATTGGATTAAACAATCCAAACATTTTACAACCAAAAAAGCAAAGCAAAGAAAATTCTTATAGAATTAAGCATACCAATAAAATTCAGAAGCTTCCCGAATCTCCTTGTCTCTGTCCAAACGAGACGCATAAAGAAGGAAGAAAGAGTTGTAGACGATCCAAACTGTCATGTGAAAAGTATCGTTACTCAGGACTGATTTCATTGACAAACAACCATCAACCGAGTGAGGATATGACTTTTTAAAAAAACACCGACAAAAAACATAAATCAGAAACTAGCGCAGAATCAAACCACCGGCAAACAACAATCGATCGCTAGGGTATGCTGAAACATGCCACAAGAGAAGATGAATCAAGCCACAAAACGAAAACATGTCACAAAGACAGAAGAAAACGTGTCACATGGACAGAAAAAGCGTGTTATAAAAACAAAGATTCTTATTAAAAACGAAAATAAAAATAATAAATTTATAGATTCGGTGACCTACAATCAATACTAAGATTAATTACCGATCACCGATCAAAGGAATAAATCAAAGTAGAGAACGATTAAGAACGAAAAAATTTTAAAGAAAAGAGAGAACGGTTATAATTTTCTATTAATTGAGATAATATTAAAACACAAAAAATCAAAAATTAGATGACACAAAAAAAAAAAATAAATTACAAATTATTTTAAAGAAGAAAAAAAATCTCATCTTAATTATATATATTTTTTACTAAACATGTCCTAGAATAATTATATTTTGTCATAAATTCTGAATTGGTCACTTCTATGGGACCATCAGTTGTTGAACCTTCACACTCCCATGTTAGCTGTGTTCTTTTAGTTATCTATTCCATCGTTATAAAGACACGTTAAAAAGAACAGATATATCTGACAGATGAAATTAATTAAAAAAATATTTGAAATAAATAGTAATTAAAATTTTCCACCTGTTTGCAACATGAAAAAGAAAAAACCATAACCACTCTTATCTCATAAATAATATCTTTGAATTTGCGATTTCTGTCAAACCTTCCATCAAAGCATTCACCTTTCTATCATTATCATCATCATTATCTTGATTAGGGAAAATTACATGTTTAGTCACGTAACTTTAGGGGCATGTTTGATTATAAAATTTTGAAAATTATCATTTTATTTTTTTTATTTAGTTCACTTGATTATTAAGTTTTTAACATTGATTTTTTTAATTTTTTTAACAAGTTAATAGTGATTGCAGTAGTATCTATTCTAGAATATAATCTCTACCATTTGACATTGATCGCTCAATCACTATCCTGCTTTTTTTTTAATTTTGTTTGATTGGATTTTAAAAGATGATAGTATATTAGTTCAGGTCGAAATGAATAAATTAATATTTATTTATGGATCGAGATCAAATTTAAAAAATTTATAGGTTAAAACAGATTTAAGATGATAAAAGTTTACTCAACCCGTCATCGTTTCTAATGATAAAATATAAAAAAATCAAAAGTTGGATGAGTTAAACATATAATTTATCCAATTGATTATTATATTTATTATAAAAAAATTACATATTTAATATATTTTTCAATAAAGTGGTCAATCACAATGCCTTTTTAACATATATCAAAATTATTGAACATATACCGGAAAATCAACCCAAAAAATATTTAAGCCTACAACATTAATAACACACTGGGCCGTATGTCAACGATGCTGCTTTTATTGCCAAAAGTTTTCGACCGTTATCGAAATTATTTTTAGTTATAAGCCCGCGTGCATCCGCTCCACGTAGACTGGTTCGTCGAGTCCCGACTCAGTGAAAAACAGCTGCTAAGAGACAAAAGAGGAACGCTACCGCCCATTTTCTGCCTGAATTTCTTTCCTTAGTTTCCCACGATGGTTTTTTTGTGTTCGGCAATTTTGAATGTTTGAACTTTTCCCTCTACAAGTACAGCACACTTCTGTTTCTTATATCCTTACATTAACATTGGGATCCTCATTTTCTTCCATTAAGTATATCTCAGATGAAACCTATGATAGCTGCTCCGATAGTTTGGATTCCGAATGCTACGCTGAATCCGAACTCGATGACCGCGAACACAAACATTATACAAAACGAATTAACAGAACGCAACATTAGAAATGATATGGAACCTTACTTGACGAAGAAGTAACAGAAAATATACCAAGTGAGGCCGGCGTCAATGAAGCCATGAAGTTGAGGGAAGAAATAGGGAGATAGAGAGAAGAAGAGGAGACTTTGAAGGCTCAATTGTAGAACAAGGATGATGACAAGAGAGATGTGATTCGGCAACTCGGTTTCGCCATCGAAATGCTAAAGGATGAGAATGTGGAGCTAAAGAAGAGATTTATGAAAGAATCCATAAGGAAATTGAATCCCCTTGGATTCAGAAGATTAAAGGGGCGACCTTTTGGGGATGTTACTACATGGATCCTAAGTCTTATTTACTGTTGCTGATGTATAGTTTTCTGCTTTGATTCTTAAAGTTTTTTTTTTCAAATTTGATTCCTAAAGTATCAATATGTTATCAATTTGGGTTCCTACATCTAAGGTCGTTAAAAATGATGTGGTCCTTCCAATCAAATACAACTTTCTCTAAAAAAATACACTCTTAGAGAGTCCATGCTAACATAAAGGTGCGATCCGCCTGTAGCGACAACTACATCAACTAGGGTAAATCTGTTTTTCAGACAATGATTCTATCCACAACACAATGCGAGTTTTATTTTTCAGTTACATATTTCATTCCCAGACAGTGCTAACAATCTGATTTTGCAATATCTATTCTAACGAAGTTTAAGAGTTTACAAACCTGTAAAGATTGTCCAAAGGAATCCATTAAATTCAAAGCCATCTCCAAATTTGAAACCGGGTTACCTATAAATGTCCTGCCCTGTTGCCTGGTTGACCCCAAGCAAATCAAGATATAGTTCATTTGTAAGACTTGGTGCTTGTCCTACAACATGTTAAAAAGGGGCTACCATGAAAACCTGTTAACAAAATTAAAAAAAAAAAAAAGTATATCCATATTCTAGAACTCAACTGAGTCCAGCAAACATCAAGAGATAGCTAATAATATTTTATTTCCTTACTACCTTTTCTATGAAGAAAAAGAAATATATATTTTAGTTCCTTGCAAATAACACACGGGAGAACAAGAGAAGCTCTAGAGTCTAGACCTATGGGTGTAGAAGCAACTTTCAACTGCATTACAATCAAAATGCAACAAAAGTTCTGTTTAACATAAATAGGTAATGGCAGTACAAAACTATTATTCATTCAACACCAAACAACACGATGTAATTTACGGTCACCAACAAAAATATGAATAAAAAATCATCATCAGAATCAGAGGGATTTAAGTTGGCTGCTCGGGTTGCCTGTACAAAACATATGGTCGAGATAAAAAAAACTACCAATGACCTATGGAATCCTCCATTCGTTATGTCTAGTTTCAAAAATATGTGGTAGGATCCCTCGTTATATGAGAATAGTGCAATAATAAAATAACATTAAAAAAACAAGAATGATACAAAATAAGTCATAATATTATTCTTTTATCACATTTTCCATATGCTACAAGTCTAACAGACAAGCTCACCTTCTAAAAAAAGACATTATCATACAATCCTAATCATCAAAAAGCTTCATATTCAGTACCTTAAACTCTTACTTTAGATAGTAGGCAAGCAGAGCATGTGAGTTTAACTAGATTAATGATTAGTTTCAGAAGGTTGTAGATTGGCATTGACACTGTCAAATCCTCCACTTGTTGGGGGTGCAGGACCAGTTGCATATTGTGCAGGAACAGCCATGGAGGGTTCTCCGTCAGAAGAAGCAGGTGCCATTGCAGTTCCGGGATTTGTTGGCGGTGGAGCCAGTGTAGGCGGCCGCGGAAGGACATTTACTTGACCAGGAAAAGGAGCACCAGGTGGTGCCATCATTGGTGGCATGCCTGGAACAGGAGCATAACCTGACAATGTCACCAATGAATAAAATAAATTCAATTCCATCTTGCATGCACAATTGAGATCTGGAATTGAAATCCAATGGTTTGATTGAAAAGAAGATAGTATAAATGAAGTAAGTTACATGCTATATGGGAACAACATAAATATGCAAAAGAAGAGTTCACTATCACGGTAACACCAAATAAATTCATGACCGAATTATGTTATTAACCGAACATCCAAACTTCAAACTAGCAACAATGATAATGATGCAGATATGGGTTGGATCTTACCGGGAGCACCTGGAGGTGGTCTTGGCAGAACAGGGGACCTCATCCCTGGGATCAATGGTTGCATAACAGGTGCTGGAAGAACGGGAAGACGAGGCCTCTGAGCCATTAGATGTTGATTAAAAGCAGCTCCAACCTGCTGGAAAGCTGCAGTTTGGCCAAGATGTTCTTTGATCCTCTGGTCAATTAGGCTCTGGGTCTGTTGCTCTTCAAATTGCTGATAGTAAATTCTAACATTTGCCTAAAATTACACAAAGAATGAAGAAAAAAAATATAACTATCAATCATAAGTAACTATATGAAATACAAAGAGAAAATTCTCTACAATTACCTTGTGTTTGTAACCTGCATTATGTTGTTTTCTAACCGATGGCTGGAATTTAAACCCAAACAAAATTGTAAGCAATTGTTCTAAACTCCACAACCAAACTAATAAACCTTAATTTAAGAAGTTCTTTTAATTGTTTATAGACTAAAATATGAAGGGATTACAGTAAACACACACAGATTATATATATATCACAGAACTCACAGAGTCGTGCGTCAAATAAGTATCGCAATAATCACAATAGTACCTGCAAAATTAAATCCAAATAAACATATCAATCAATGTTAATGAAAAAACCCTACTGATGATGCTAATTTCTTTTAGAATTGAATAAATTAGTAAGATCCTTACCGAGGCATGATTGTGATAAACTCTGAATCTAGGCGCGTCGAAGATAGTGAAACCCTAGAGAGAGAGATACCGCTGTGTAGAGCCAGTGAAAAACCCTAGCTCAAAGACGAGGGAAAGGAGGGGGAAATGGAATTTAGACTGTTTTGATCTACATTTTCAGGGGTCGAATTATAATTTTTTTTATAAATATATTAAAATATATATATTTTTTAAAATTGACAAGACTAAAAAATAATTTTATTAATTTTTTAACTTTATGTAGTATATAGAAACAATAATCGGCGGTGATAGACCGCCGAAATCCCCTAATATTTTTCCCCTGCTACATTTGATATAAAAATTTATTATATCGACTCAAATTTAACTGATTCAAAATTTAATGATACGTTATTTGATCTGAATTCAAAACTTAGATCATGTTTATATTAATAATTTTATTTAAAATAAATTATAAAATAATAAATTTGTTTTACGAGTAATACAATAAGAATAAATTATAAATAAAATAATTTGAGATTAACACGTGTCCTTGACCAAGTCATTGCTTCCTTTGAGAAAAATATTTTGGACAGACCCACAGCTTAATTCCCATATAAGTTTTTGCGTTTAAAGTTTTTTTTTAATATTTTAAAAAGAAACAAGAATCAACGAGATTTATTTTAAAACTATAATTAACTTTTATAGT
The DNA here is from genome assembly GCA_035048815.1 of Abelmoschus esculentus. Lineage (NCBI taxonomy): Eukaryota > Viridiplantae > Streptophyta > Magnoliopsida > Malvales > Malvaceae > Abelmoschus > Abelmoschus esculentus. Next base: position 2,468,467 of record JAUCBN010000027.1, on the reverse strand, counting down.
AAATGTGAAAATTTTTCACCTACACATGATGCCTTAAAAAAAGTTTTCCGTAAGTAATATTTTTATTTGTATTATAAATAATAATCTAAATTTTTAAAATAAAAATTAAATTTGTTTATTTTCGTAAAATTACTTCTAAAGGACAATATTTGCAAATGGATAAAAATATTATCAAAAAAAATCATTTTCGATAATATTACATTTATAAAATTATTTTTAAAGTATTATAAAAATATTTTTATTTGTATTATACTTTGAATAGTATCAATTAAATCGGATTCATTAAAGTCCGATTATGAATTATGATCGGATTGAAAAAATAAAAACATCATTTAAAGTCAAAGTCTCTTGCCACTGACTTTAGTTTTTTTTTATTATTATTCAAAGTAGGAGTCTTCTGCTCTTAACTTTTAATTTTTTAATCTAAAAAATAAATCGCTATTCAAAGTTGAATTCTAAGGGATTCGACTTTATTTTTATAATAAAAAAATCAATAATTAAAAAATAATTTAAAAAATACAATATATTGAAAAATATTTTTTTCATAATATTTATGTTACTTGACCGACAATATTCCCCTAATTTGGGTTAATAGTATATTATTATTACTATGTTAGAGCTATTTTACAATCGTTAGGTGTGTTTAATCGGTTTAATGGATAGTCAACGACTTAATAAATTTAATATTAATATTATGTTATTATTATAGTTTAATATTATTTTTTATTTTTTAATTACGTTATACGTTTATTTTGCTAATGAGTACTCATTGAACCGATTTTAAATACCTCTAACTATTGTAGTTGTATTCCATGGTTCTTAATGTGCCAAGTGTCTGTAGAATGATTACTGAGAGCCTCACATCACATGGAGAAATTATATCATGGGTCAGTCTCACCACGTCATGTATGGGATCGACCAATGATAATCATCTACCTCATTATATTTTAATTTTTAAAATGAAGAATCACTTGAAAAAAATATATGACATGAAAAAATTAATGAAGTGGTAGTTATCATTGATCGGTCCCATGAACATGTGGTGAGACTGATCCATGATATAATTTTTCCATCACATGGGACATAAGGTCTCACGCGAAATGACATCATGAATGTGAGTTTGACACGTGTCCTTGACTAAGTCATTGCTTCCTTTGAGAAAAATATTTTGGACAGATCCACAGCTTAATTCCCATATAAGTTTTTATGTTTAAAGTTTTTTACTTCTTAAAAAGACATTTGATTAATAGAAATAAGATTTTTTAATAAAATATTAATATTAACAATATTATTATAATAACATATAAATATGATAAAATAAATTAAAGTTTTATAATTGTCATTAAAAAGATTTGAATTAAACTATTTTTTCAGTTTTTTTTTTAAAAAACAGTTTTCATGAAAAATTGTGAAATATATTTTACATTTTACATTTTTAATATTTTTATTTTTTAAAATAATATTTTTAAATTTTACAATCAAATACGATTTTCTTAACCTTTTACATATTTTTTAAGAAAATATTATCCTTTATTATCCTTAATCCTTCCTGATTCAGTAAAACCTACACGACTCCTTTATTTAATGCTCTTTGACAAGCTTATAGTCAAGTATAAATGTTGAAGGAATCACTTTGCTTCATTCTAAAGTCAGGTTTAAGAAAGGCGGTTTAAAATATTGATTTAATTTTTAATTTGTTGACTCAATTAAAAAATATTAGATATTTATAATAAAATATATTTTTTATCAAATATCCGACCTATGACTTTTCACAAATAGTCATATTAGGTTTAAATTATTTTTTTTATAATTAGGTATTTGACCCCGATATTTTTAACATTTTTAATTTTTTTTAATATTTATATTTAAAAATATTTTCTTAATTCTTTATATACTTATATTATATATGTTTCATTTTAAAAAATTTCAAAAATATTTTATATTAATTTATCGATATTTAATCACCCTTATTAAAGAGTGGTTTCACCCATGCCCACGAACCAACAAATAATTATAATCTCACTTCTCTAAAAATTTAGGGTAGTTTAAGATATACAAGTCTAATTAAAAATTAAAAATAATAAATTTTAAAATTTGTTTAAATAATTTAAAATATTATATAATTTTAACCTTTAACCTTTATAATTTTTATTGTTTTGGTCCTTATTTTTTTTATAAATTTAATCATTAACCTATATCTTTTTGACAAATAAACTTATTTTTAACTAACGTGATAACCAGACTGTTAAAAATCTAACAATGATGACATATCACATACATATGATAATATATCTTAAATAATACGACATTTAACTTATCAAATATATATATATAAAATATAATTTTATTCTAATATAAAATATAACAATTAAAATTCAAACAAAATATTAAAAAAAAGTATCTCTAAAATAAAATACTATTAAACATTCTCAACCATAATTACGATAGAATCAAAATTCTATCTTAAAAAAATAATTAATTTTGAACTGTGTTTATATTTTTTAAGATAGGACTTTGATTCTACCGTAATTAAGGTTGAGAATGTTTAGTAGCCTTTTATTTTATAATTAATTAAATTTAATTTTTTTGAATTTTAATTGTTTTATATATTATATTAGAATAAAATTACATTATATATATATGTATTTGATAAGTTAGATGTCATGTCATTTAAAATATATTATCATATGTATATGACATGTCATCATTGTTAAACTTTTAACGGTCTAATCATCATAGTAGTTAAAAAATAAGTTATTTGTCAAAAAAATATAGGTTAAGAGATAAATTTATCAAAAAAAATAATGACCAAAACGATAAAAATTATAAACGTTAATTTTATTATATAACAAGTTCCGAAGATAGTTAAACGACTTAAAATATTATACTTTTGTCGAATGAGAAATTTAAATTAAGTATTATGGAGCTTTAACGTAATTTTTTTATTTACGATATTAAAAATATGAATCAATAATATTATTTTAAAGAATTAATGTATTATTCTAGTAGATTGAATATCGGTTCAATAGCAACTTTAGTTAGAAGATAAATTTTGCTAAAAATGGTAATTTCCAAAATAATTAATACAATCAATATAAAATAATATTAGAAAGTAAGAAAATTATAATTTTTTATTCTAATTTTATTATACGTAAATATTGTACATATAAAATTTTTAGTTTAACAGTTAAATTTTAAGTGAGGCTAAGATGCAGTAAGATAATTCAAGGAAAAAAAGAAAGTAACGTTTATCATTGATGTGATGTTAAAAAATATTTTTAAAAAGATAAAATGTTTATTTTAGACATAATGTTGTAAGGTATAAATAAACTTAGATGATGTTTAAATTAATAATTTTATTTAAAATAAATTATAAATAAATATTTTTTTTATTATATAAATATTGTAAAATATATTATTTTATAATTATATATGCATAAATATTATTTTAACAATATAATATAAGAATAAAAAATAAATTTACTTTATAAACTAGCTTTTCTATCCCAAAATAATAATTTTTAATTTTTTTTGTTTGAATGAAAAAACTAATTAAAAAATAGAAAAACAATTAAAATTAGGCAAAATCATTTTTTAGGTGCTAAAAAAAGACCTTATATTGTGTTGGGTAATTGGTTGTGTGTATTGACAAGTATACCCCACGTTTTGTAAGTTAATAACATTTCGGGAAAACATGACTAAATTTTGTTTGTTTGAATCCTCTGGAAGCTGGAAAAATATTCAACCAATTGTAGTCAGTTTTGTTGAACCGAAGACAAGGCCGGTTTATTTTCGTTTTCTTTGGTCGGTGCCACACATTTTGTATACAATAAGGTTGAAAATTCTGGCTGAGGTAGAATTGTTTACATTAATGAAGTAAAAGAAAATGGGGATAGTTATCAAATAATTATTTCACTATAAAAAATTATAAAAAAATTATTAAATTAATTAAAACTTGTAAAATAATCATCTTTCGTTATTTTTTAAACAGAAAAGTAACGTGACATTTATTAAAACTCACGTAATAATAAATTTAATTCTTAGCATTTATATATTATTTTAATATGATTATAATTTAAATATTAATATCAATGTTTAAATTTGAAGTATTGTATAATTTCAACCGTCTATTTTAAATTTGAATTTATGTTGAATTATTATACCACTCGATTTTTTTAATACGAAAACAACAACGTTTTAAGAGAGATACCAATCTATCAATTTTTATTTTTCTTCATCTTTTTCTTTTTCCATTTTCTCTGTAACATATATTTTCAATGTTTTCTCTCTTAAATAAAAATTTATCGTATCGTTCGTTGCTCATTATCATCGTATGTCATAATAATTTAAAGATTATATATAATTTATCCTAGAATTTAAGTATGGCAATTTTAAAAAAATTTAAAGAGGCCAAAATTATGATTTGGTCATTTTATTATTTTAAATTTAAAATTTAATCCTTATTTATTGACACAGGTTTGGGGTGACATCACGCCACAAAATTCAAACTATAATATAATAATAGACTAATCAACTGATACCAAATTAAAATAGATTAAAACTCGAATTTGAGGACCAAAATCATAATTTTACCAGAATATAATATTGAACATGGGCATCAATAGTTGCTTCTAGAAGATTTTTGATATTATATTTTTGTTGTCCTTCTAGATTGTTCAAAATATATATATTTGCTTCTAGAAACTTAAAAAAGGCAGATGTCATTTTTTTATTTAATAATAAATTATATTTTATTTTTCTTCTCATTTTAAAATAAAATAAATTAAAAAAAGTTTTCCGGTGCGTCAAATACGGCAGCAACGGCAGCCTTTCACTCTTTCTTTTTTATATTTTATTTTCTTCTAATTATTGCTTATGAAAAATATTTCCATGTATTTAGCAAAGATTTAAATGCGAAGTCGGTAGGAGTAGCATTTTCCTTTTGGATTTGTTGTAGATATGGGTATTAGGAGAAGTGATGTTGTTGATATCTCGTCATTCTTGCTCTTCGAGGCCACCGGAGATTCGGAATCCGGTTGTAATTCCGATCCCGCCATCGCTGATAACATCGGTGAACACGACGGCGGTGGCGGTGGTGAACGTGATTATAATGATGATGCGGAGTCATGTAGCTGCGATACCGTATCCGGTTCCGGTTCTCTGTCTGGGGTTAGAGAGAATGTTAGCTTAGAAAATAAATTTGTGAATGTCGGTGGTGATGTCGATGATGACGGCGACGGCGATGATGAAGACGGTGTGGTGGAGCAAAGGGATGTTCAATTGTATAAGAAATGCTGCAGGGATGATGAACGCGTTAATGGAGCTTTTGGGGCCAAGGAAAACAAGCCGTCATCAAGTCTTTCCGTTGACAACTCAAAGGAAACCATGAATGAGATGGAAAAGAACAAGCTGTTTTGGGAAGCTTGTTTGGCTTCTTAGAAAATCTGTTTTTTTTTTTTTCTTTCCTGTTCTTGCTTTTTTCTTACTAGCCAAACGGCATCCATCTTCGCCACTCTCTTTAATAATCAGTTGTTCTCCATGTCCTTCGATTTCTCCGTATTTTTTAGTTCTTTAGTTTGAAATTTGTGCTAATTGTATATATATGAATCCATGGATCTTCGTTTCTATAATTCTTTTTGCAGTTCATAGTCTCAGATTGTAGAGGGAGAAGCCATGAATGCTTTCAAATCAAGAAATTTAGATGCACATGACTCTTTGTCAGAGGAAGTTTCAAGCATAAAGAGAATTTTATTTAAAATACGATTAAATTCTTGGATATATATAAAATTAAATGTATTATTATTTAAATTTTTATAACTATAATATTATTTTATTAATGTTTTTAACAATTGAATTATTATTTTATTGAAAATATATTTTTTAAGATTTTAAGCAATATTTAAAATATCTAACTCCCTAATTTTTAGTAAATAATTAACATATAAGAGATTATAAGACAATCACATAGTCAACTTAGCTAGTGTACAACTAAGTCTAAATGACTTAAATTGGTACCTTAACACTGCAAATCAACCACACCTAAAATTACAGCTGCCTATAAAGCTGATTCTAACTCCCTAATTTTGCACATCTGCCTACATGAATCAAACACACTTGACATTTTAACATCAGACCCCGATTTTTTTTCTCGATCTTTAAACGAATCGATGTTGGAACTTCGGGACACGAAAGAACACATGCCGAAAACAACACACACACAAGTTCAGCCCTTGCTGAACCAGTGATTCAAACAAACAATCCAACGCTCACCTATCTGAATTTCAACCAAACTCCAACTTTATATACCGGCATTGTTCTAAGCAATGCCGAGTCAGCTTGTGGTGCTCATTGGTGTGTTGTGGAGTCCACTACGTCTGCCATCTCCATATCTCCATCATTTACACTTGAGCTCGATTTCTCGTTCTTGCTACTCGTACACGGAATGCTGGATTCAACATTGCAGCTTGACCAACTTCCCAGAGGGGTACTCGTATGAAATCCATCAACAACATCCTTGTTATTCTCGTCATTCAGTTGCCTCAAGATGCATTCCGCTATTTCACCTAATTGCTTAACTTCATCTTCATCTTCATATTCAATGTCGTCTCTGCTAGAGATATCGTAAAGGGAATTACCATAATCTGACATAGGCCCTTCGCAGCTTGTATCTGTCCCTTGCAGACTATGACAATCAAACTCCTCGTCTGTAGGACCATCGAATGCATATGATGAACTTGCAGTCTCTTCACGTTCCCTTAGTGTTTTCACGATCAAGGTCTGGAGTAAGTTCATAACTTGAACAGCATGTATCAGAGCCGTCAATGGATCAGACATCTGTTACCAGAGAACAAAAATCAACATACAATGAACTTTCTTTGTTTTCCAAACATTTGAAGTACATCTTTGATCTAACAATCTCCCGGATATTTACCTGAGTCATATTTGGGGCAAAGACCATGGCAATGTTCCTTGCATTCATCTTGTTCGATTCCTCTTCTTCAACGACATCTGCCATAAGATCAACTGCCCAATTGAGCAGTCCGGCTTCCATCGGCTCTAGCTGCTTCACAAGTTCGACACATTTGTCTTCGTTATCACAACCAAGAACCTGTTCCGGGGAAAGTCCATCCAACACCCCCGAAGGAAGCTCCCTAAACCAGGCTTTTATAAGGCCTGCAAGGCAGTGGACATCGATGTTATCCGGCACTACACCCCGGTTCAGCTGATCTCTTACAAGCTCCTCTTGGCTATTCTCAGGATTTATCCTGAAAATCCCTTCTGCCTGCAAAACAAGAACAAACAAAATAGTATTAAAATCATAACCAGATAAAACTCATATAGACGTGACTACTAAATTTGAATGTAAAATGAATATGAAATGGAAAACCTTAAGGCCTCCTTGTGAATAAAGCCGCTCCTGCATCAGCACCAGTATAGTGGGGACGCTGTTTCCTTTGGAATCCAATGAACATTGCATTGATTCAGCCGAGACCCCAAATACATTGGCACTGCAGGGAATTTCAATAAATCATATTTATTCTAACTAAAACGTATAATTTACTTAAAAATTGCAGATGCTTTCGTTATAATTACTAAAAATTAGCATGAAATCAACCCTTTCAGATCTAAACAGCACAGAAACAGTAACATTCCAACATCAAAGTTCAAACAACTAAGGAAAATAAAAATCCAGCTGAAATCTTGTTTAAGCAAAATTATATGGGGGAAACATTGAGAATTTACCTTGCACTGGGGACCCGACCGGGTACCTCAACTTGGAATTCAACGGGAAGGCCAAGGAACCCATTGAACCGATCAAAGGTCACATGGCTTACGTGTCGTACGTTGGTTGGCCACCCGATTTCCATTTGATGAACGGCGGAGGACACCGCCTCATCTTCGCTATTGATACGACACGAAACCATCGATTTCCTCAAAGCGGCTAAGAGCAACGCCGCGACGGAAATCTGGTTCTGCCGCTCCTCTTCCTCGCTCCTCCTGACTCCTCCTTTAGCTCCTCGCTTTCTTCCACCGCCACCACAGCCTCCTCCTTTGGTCACCATTACCGGAGCAGTCATTCTCTGTGGTGGATTTGGATTTAGTCTCTCTGAAAGAATCACGAGTTTTTTGTTGTGTTGCATTCAAAGTGCCATTGAGTTGGGTTTTTGCAAGTTTTGTAGTATTTGTTTCTTTTTTTACTTCCGACTTTATTATTTATTTATTACTAACGGCCACTTGTTTTTCAAAATTTACCTTTTTCAAAAAACTTTATGTACAGCGAAGTTTGGCATTTGGGCTTGTAGTTGACGTAATATTTCGAAACTGCCACGTATGCAAATGACAAATAAGTAAGGATAAGTGCTATGAACCGTAAAAAATGCATTAAAATATGGGGCAGTAAATAAGATATAACAACTTAAATTTGAGTAGATATCAGATTGAATTAAAATTAAAATTTTAATTGATTAAATTCGTTAATTTAAATATTTATTAAATAATAAATTAAATTAAATCTTTAATTTTTGAAGACCGCTGATATGAGTTTCTTAAAACTATAAATTTTAACATTAGAGAGAATATTTTTTTAACGATTATCAAAATTTTTTAAATAATTTAAATTTAATATATATTTTTTTATTTTAACTCTTCACCGTCATGTATTTGCGTTATGACATTCGTGAATTAATATATTTTCTTTTTTTTCTTTTACTTATACTTAAATTAAATATTTAATAAATTATATTAAAAATAATAAATTAACATATGATATTCAAATATGCTTAATAATATTATATTAAAAAATTGTTCGTATAATTTAATTAATAAATTATTTGACATTAATCGCTCAATCACTCTGCTAATATCACTGGTGCTCAAAAGCGTAACCTCTAAAAACATCAACCATTTTTTAACCACTTGAACTAGAATGCTCATGCTATACGAGACATTGAAATTACTTATAGATGAGTATTTGTCATATTTGGTCAAATATTTGTCCTAACAAGACACCTTGAACATAACATACACATGATAACCTTACTTGAACCATCACAAGCATCGAGAGTTATATTTTGATCCCCTAGACTTCATTATGTGCCTTTATGGGACATATAAAATTAGTTTATTAATATTTTGGTCCCCTAGAATCACCATGGATTATAATATAATTATATTTCTTATTTTTAAATACTAAATGAAAGTGAATAGAGCCGTTGAGGAAAACAATAGTTGAGATTGGGCAAGAATAAAAGGACACGCTTTGATTTGATCGTCGTTGTTTCAAACAAGGTGTACTGCCTTTTGGATGGGGAGGCATCATGTCCTAGCCGTGATTCAAGGAAGTCTTGAAAAACTATAAGAATCTAACAAAAATCTATTCCTCAATTCATGTCATCATTAAATTGATTCCATTGGTTTCGAAATTTACAAATTTAAAATATTGGAATTATTTAATATGTTTTCAATGTTTAATTTATATATAAATATTCATACTTAATTTTTGATTAGTAGAAAATATAACAGACCTATATATATAAATGATATTTAATTTAAAATAGTAAATATAATTTTTTAAATCAAAACTTTTATCGTTACATTAATTTTTGAAAAAAAGATAATTGAAATTAATTTAAAAATCACCGAAAGATCAAACAATCATCAACAATAAGCATATTAAAATATAAAAATCGTTAAAAATAAAAAAATAAAACAAAATTTAATAATTTTTAAATTTAAAAAATAAATATTTAATGACACTTAAAATTTTTATTTTCATTCTATAATTAACTCCCTTAAAAGTTAATATCTGGATTTTCCCGTCTTTATCCCTTGATTTTGTTTTTACCCTAACAAACGTAGCTTAACTTTTACAATCATGTCTTTTTCAGGCCCCCCTTCCAACTACTGTAATGATTTCCCTCTTTAGCAAAGCAATGAGCAAAATAAGTAATGTTTTGATTAAGGCTCACCACTCAGCTTTATAAATGAAATTCATGATTAAGGTAGACACGGACGACGGAAATAAAGAAGAAAACAGTATATTTATAGAGACCCAAAGATCTCTTTCGCACATTAAATTTATCAATCAATTATTATAATCAGTACAAAGTCAAAATCAAATATCAATAAAGATTAAATTATTAAATTTAAAATATATAAAAAATATTAAATGTTTAAATTTAAAATTATATAATAATGTCTAATTTATTTAATGCTTAAATTTATAAACACTTAAATTATCGTTAGAAAAAAAATAAAGGGGTAAACTAAATTTTTAGAGGATTTGTAAAAAATAAAGGACTTATTAATTCCAGGGGAATAAATTTAAATTTCAAAAAATAAAGAATTTATTATTTTTTAAAATTGTTGGACAGAGACCAAAATACCTTGGGCCCTCATGTACTCTGTCCATGATTACAATCTTTAAACTTTTATTCTATTCTTTTTAGTCTTTAAATTTTATTTTTATATCAAATTGATCCAAACTTGACGAAATGATAATGTTTTATCTTTCTCTACTATACATCAAAAATAATTTTAAAATGTTCATATCGCCATTTTAGCATTGACAGATTTATTAAATTTATTTTTTATGATACGGAGAAAAATAATAAGATAATTGATTTTAATTTAAAGACGTCATTAATGGTCCGTCATATTCAGATTAATTTGATAAAACTAAATGAAAGTTTTAGAGCCGAAGAGAACACATTTGTCATAATAAAAGTTGTTAGCTAAAAATATTTATTGAGATCACTGGACTCTTAGTCTGATTTTATTTTAGTTATTTTTGTTAATTTTCGTTAAAAAACACTATGACACGACATGTTGACGGTAGGAAAAACTTTTTTTTTAATGTTCTCGAACGCATTTCTTTAGATATCATTGATGATACGATCTTTTATTAATGGAAAGCTAGTTTTTTTTAATTCAAAAAAAAATGTTGCTTCTCAAGCCTGTTCCTTCTCAGGCTGAACAATACAACTACTGCGGTAACAACTGTGATTCTTGTAACAATCAGATTTCAAAGCAAAACCCATCTCCATACGTTTGAGGCTCTTCAAATTAGCTTTCGTACCATGACCGATCAACAACAAAGCAACCTCGACATGCCCCGCCTCCACCGCACAATGCAACGGCGTGTACCCGTTATCATCCACAACGTTAACCTCGCCACCGTAGCATAGCAAAGTTCGAACACTATCGAGTTTACCTTTGAATGCCGCTCTATGTAAAGGAGTCCACCCATTCTGGTCCTTTCCATTCACGTTCGCCCCTTGGCCTAAGCAACTTTTAATCCCATTCACGTCTCCGATCCTCGCTGCACGGCTCAGAGCGTCGCCTAAATGCAACGTGTCGTATAGATTCGAGTGACTGTTTTCGAGGGCGAGCGTGAATGCGGTCTTCCCGTGTTTGTTCAATGCGTATTTGGAGTAATTTGATGCCTCTAACAAGCATTCCACGGCGTCTAAATGGCCTCCCTTGGCAGCTAAATGAAGTGGGGTGCATTTGTTGATGTCTAAAGCTTCGGGATCAGCACCTATTGATAGACAGAACCGAATCACTTGGGTGCAGCCGTGGATCGCAGATACGTGAATCGGAGTTCTACCGCGAGAGTCGATCGAATCGGATTCCGATTCGGTCAACACTGTTTTCTTATAAGCTTGAAACAATGCATCCATCAAATCTACTCTGTTTATAGCCGCTGCGTAGTGGAAAACCTGGTCAACTGAGTCATCAATTTCACAACCAGAGGAAATCAAAACATTGAGAACATCAAGATTTCCATCTTCAACAGCTAAGGAGATCAAGGACCTTCCATTCGAGTCCTTATGATTTACATCCCCACCATGATTGATCAACGTACGGACCAGACTGGCTCTCCCCGAAACGGCAGCCGATTTGAGTAACACCGTGAGTTGATTTCGGGAACACCCGGAAATTGCTTTATTCAAGAACAGATCCGAATCTGAAATTTGGGTATTTCTGGAAATGAGATGCTCGACCACCATGGGACCCAGAAAGGAGATAGGCAAAGTAGCGTCCTTGAATATGTGGGGTCCTGGCTTGGACAACCGTCGGCGGAGATCGTCGTGATTGGCTTTCCCCAAAGGAACCATGATGGTTTTGACGGTGACGGCATCGGGAGGGTTGGTCAACGGAGGTTGATCGGACGGCTGGGAGATGAGAGTATATTTAGAAGATGAAAGAGGAGGGATTATGGAGAAAGACTTGTTGAAAGAGAAAAAGGAAGGGTTTTTCGTGGATAAAGAAACCGCAACAGACATGGTGTGCATAAGATTGGTTAAGGTAAAAGTTGTGGAGCTCTTTTGACCTTTAATGAACACTAATTCCACTTCTTTAACATCTGCTTTCACTAACCTGTCCATGGAAAAGTTTGGAGATTGAAGAAGGTTTGTTTGGTTGCCAAGAAAAACAAAAAGAAAGTTTTAATTTTAATCGATCCAAGCAGGACAAATATACACTTTTTACTGAAAGATCAACCGCTTTCAACTATAAATCTGTCCCATTTGTCGTATTCAACGAATTAGATTAAGCATCTGCGTGATATGCTTTGGATTTGCTTGTAAAATATGCCTTGGAAAAAATCTTAATCAAGGATTAATCAATTGTTTGATGGGATAATTAAAAAATAAACTTAAACTATTTGTTTGCAGTAAGAAAATGTTTATATGGTACGTTACATATGTCTCCATTATTTCCCTTCTATTTTTATAATCTTTTGAATAATTGTGGTTTTAGTGTTTTATGGCGATTTTAGTTTGATTAACGTAATAATAAATTTAACTTTCAATTTATATATTATCATGAGATTTAATTTGTTAGATTTTTAAAACTGGTATCAAATTAGTATACTTGTAAGTGTAAAAGATAAATTGACATGATTAGAGTAAATATATTTAGCCGGTTAATTAATCTGTTAATTGTTTTTTGGTTTTTCATATTAAGAGCACACCTTTTATTTTTTTTAGAGTTTTTTTCCCCTTTTCTCGTATGATTAAAATTAAGATTTATAAAAAAATATTAGGATTAAATTTTTTTTTATATAGATTAATTGTTCAATTTTTGAAATAGGGAGGTACCTAGGAGATATTTTTATCTATTATTAGGGATATCTTAGGTTGAAAACGTTAAAAATCATATTTTGACTTTTAATTAAATTATTAAATTTTAAGCTCATAAGTCATAAATCTTAATTTTAAATATACAAAAGCAGGTTTGAAGGTTGACTTAGGACAAAGAAACACTTTTTTGCTGATGTGTGAAAGACCAATCCCTTTGAATTAAAAAAATAGGTCCCTATGGAATTTTGGAAGTGTGGCGTTTGCAAAGGTTTGAATGAAGAAGAGTATGCAGCTCACATATTTTTTTTTAATTAAAAAAAATTTATAACGGAGTTGATTAATAAGATAATATATTATTTTTTTAAATAAAAAATTTAAACTTATATAGTTGAACTAGGAGAACCGTTATCGGAAATTAAATAATCGAAGATTAAAAAATAAATTAAATATAATTATTTTAATTAATCATTACATTTAAGATGATCAAAGAGCATAAAACCACAAAAACAACCAATTACAAACCATAACGAATCAACAAATTCTCATCTAACCATTAAAACAATTAAATAAATGAATTAATAAATTGACTGTGCTTCCCAAAGTACCCCCACAAAATCTTACCCTTTCCATTCGTTACAGAGGGAGGTAGGCCTGGTCTTCTCCGTCTCGCCTTTCAACGGGCACGGCGTCTGTACGGGCGGCACCATGCAGTTATACTGTATACACACCGAACTGCTTTGAGGGATCTCAGCCGTCGGATTAATTTCGATTCCGGTCAAATAATTGTTCTGCAAATAAAGTGTTTGTATGCTGGAGGATAATAAACGGTCCACTAAGCTGACCGGAACCTGGCCGGTGAAAAGGTTGTGATTCAAGTAAAGATTCTGGACGGTCGAGAACATTGGGGATATCTGACCGGAAAGCATGTTGTGGCTCAGATCAACAGTCGAGATTGTCACCTGATCAGATGGTTGGACTGGACCGTGAAACGAGTTTCTTTGCAAGTGAAGGTTTGTAATAGGAAATGAGAACAGTCGGACGGGGATTGGACCGGAAAACCGGTTAAAACTCAGGTCCAGGAAGTTTAACTGGTCGAGCCCGGATAGAATACTGTCCACCGGTCCAGTCAGCTGGTTCCAGGAGAGGGAGAGGAATTGGAGAGAAGGAGGCGGGAAGCGAACCGGTGAACGCATTGCGTTTGAGGTCCAACCGGGTTAGGGCTTGGGAGTGAAACGGAGGGACAGAACCAGAGATGTTGTTGTGGCAGAGAATAACATTGCTTAGCTCCGGCAATTTGCCGATGGAACGAGGGACTTTTCCGGTGAGTCGATTGTAACTGAGATCAAGCGTTTTAAGGTTTCTCAATCGGCCGAGACTCGCCGGAATATTCCCGGAGATGAAATTCCGAGTGATCGCAAGAACCCGAAGGTTCTTCAACTGCGAGATTGAACGCGGCAATGACCCGAAGACACCGCCAGGAACAATAGAAAATTCGGTGAGTGCCGAGAGCTTACCAATGGCCGGGTCTATCCTGCCGGTTAAACCCGGGAAACCAGCACGTTGGTCACCCATATTAAGAGCTATAACCTTATCAGATTCACAGTAAACTCCGGTGAAATTACAAGGATCAGAGGTGAAATCCCATGAAGCAAGAAAATTTGATCCCGGCAAATCATGAAGAGATTTCCTAATCAACTGTAAAGCTAAAAAATCCAGTGGGTCTAAAATTGCAAAAGCCAAGAATCTACACTGAAGCAGAGCAACTAAAAACAGAGCATGAGAAGAAACCACTCTCTTTCTTCCTTGTTTTCCCATTGAAGCAAAGAGTTTGAGGGATTTTTAGAGCGATTTAGACAAGAAGATGACTCAAAACTCAACTGTGAAAGCTTTTAACGGAGAAAAAAAATGAAATTGAAAGAACAGAGATTGGATTGTAGAAGGAGATGCAGATCTTGAGGGTTTACTCCTAAGTCTGATAAATGAAACTCGCAACGGCTCTAAAAGAGTGATTCGGGCACGTATTTTTTTATTTGCTTCGTCACTGTTCTTAAATTTTGTTTCTTTGTTGGGATAGCTTCGGGGACAAACGGTTGTCCGAGCCTGGACGTAAGGTAGAGTTTTAGGTTCGGTCGAAGGCTAAAGCTGTACAATTACGTTCTCTTGTAAAAAGTGGTGCACGAGTCTAGGGAAGAGCATCTTATTCTATCCAATTTGGTTATGATCTGATTTGATTTAATTAGGTCGGATTATTTAATAAATCGTGTGTTTTTTGAAAGTAAGATTAAATCAGATTAAATCGGATTCGAGTTTAAAATGAAAAATATTTCATCAGACACCAGATTAAATATATAATTTTTTATAATTTTTAGGGATGTTTCTAATAATAATCCTTTATCTATATATTTTTTATAATTAATTTTTAAAATTATTTTTTATTTATAGTTTAATCCTTAAAATTATAATTTTTTATAGTTAAGCCCCTTAAAATTATTTTTTTATAATTTAGTCCCTATTTTTTTTATAGGTCATGTCAAGGTCGAGTTTAGTATATTTATTTTTGGATTGGTCCGGATCAAATTTTTTAAATTTTTTTTTTGATCGGATCGAAATCAGGTTAAGGATGTTTGTGTTCGGGTGGTTCGAAAATTCGAACCGACCTGATCCGTACTATCTCTATGTATGACAGTCAACGAAAGTAATTCATTCGAACATTAAAAACTTAATTGCTTAAAAATAAATACAAAAATAATTATTCAGTCAAACGTGAGAGTATTTTTAATAATCTTATTAAATCCACAAAAGTAGAACACTATAAAAATGGGCCTTAAATTTATTCGGACTGGTAAGCAATAGGCGCAGTGACTAACCCATATATGAATGGGTCAGTTGGGTCATTTCATTCTTTGTAAAAAAAAGAGTTGGGCCATTTAACGTGGATCCCCACCACCAGATTCGGCCACTCAATCTTAACCTGCACCATTCTTCCCGTTCCTACTCTTAACCTACACCCACACGTTTACTTTAGCATTAACCAGACCGCACCATTTCAATATCTTGCATATTCCCTTTCGTGTGTGTGAGAGAGATTATTTTTTGTTTCGTAAAAGCCCCAAAAAAACCCGGAAAAGGAAAGAAAAAATCCAAGAAAAAAGAAATCAGGGTTTCTTCTTTTAAACAGAGTCTTGCTTGCTCACTTCGAATCGAGGGGGCGTTTCAAATGCCTTCAAGCTTCCGTGCTGAATTGTTGCGGCGGAATCCTAGAGAGTACCAAAGTGTTAAGCCTTTTGGGCGATTTTGCGTGCCTTTGAGTTCCGATTAGTTTTGTAGTTTACTTTCCGATGGCGCCCAGCCGAAGGAAAGGCGCCAGTAAGGCGGCCGCTTCTGCGGCCGCTTGCCGTCAATGGAAAGTCGGCGATCTTGTACTTGCTAAAGTCAAAGGTTTCCCTGCTTGGCCTGCCACGGTATGCCGACTTTGTATCACCGTCCTTTCCCCCTTTTTTGTATATTTCTTGAAAAACTTTATTATGTTAGAAGATGTGTTGTTCCATTAGGGTTTACAGTTGCATGTGAGGTTTTGTTGATAATTGTTTTTGTTGGTTTAGGTGGCATGGTTAATTTCTTTTTGCCTGGGGTTTAATTCTTTTTTCCCTAGGTGTGTGTGTGTGTGTTCTTTTTTTTGTTTTACCTGTAACTAATCAGAAGAGGATATTAATGGGATTTGTTCATTCTGAATCTTGAATGAGTTTATTAGAAAATTTCATTAGAAATCCTGCTGGTTAGTTCCATTGAAAACTGCTTGTGCGTATGATTTCTTGGCTTCTGTATTGTGCTAAAATTACTTAAGAGTATGCAAATATTGTTCTTTAAGATGTTTTTGCCATAAAAAAATTTCATTTTTTAGTGCTCCCAACCAATCAACCTATTTTTTGATCTATATCTCCCCTGTGAACCCCACCCCTATATTTTCTTTGTTTTGTTTTATACTTTCATCCGGAGAATAATCATTTTCTTATGTTTTTGTTTCTGAATGCTTGCAACAGATAAGTGAACCTGAGAAGTGGGGCTATTCATCTGATAGGAAGAAAGTTTTGGTTTACTTTTTTGGAACACAGCAAATGTAAGTGCACATTTCATTATTATCTTTCTGTTCTAATCTAACCATCCTTTTTGCTTGTTGTTCTTTTCTCTTTTTTACCCCATTTTGTCATTCTGTTAGATCATTACTTGGTCATATCCTGATATCCAATTGTAAATTTAGTTTTACGTTTAGTTTGTGCTTTGTGTAAAATTGAATCTCAATTCTCAATATGCTGTTGGTTACATGAGTGATCCTTTCCTTAGTTCAGATTGGATCTTCTTTTCCTGTTATCTAGTGCCTTATGCTCTATTTAGGTTGCCTCTTGTTCTTCCTCTTTATTTATTACTGTCTAGCCTGATTATAAGTTTTAAATTTGGTTTGTTAGAAAAGAAGTTTTACACGCTGGGAAAAAGGAATTCTAGATTATCAAGTTCTTGATGTATTGCTGTTATTTTTTTTTTTTTCTGATTTAGGAAGCCATGCGGTTATTGGTTGATGCTGATAGATTATAATTCCTTTAGTTAGCTTGTATCTTCTTTTCCATGTTACCTAATGATCAGCTTTATGCCCTCATTGGTCTGTGTTTGTTTTTTCCTTATTATATTATTCATAACCTAATAATAAGCTCTATAGTTTTTGTTTCGAGAGCCTATGCAGGGTTCTCGAAGGGTAAAGCTATTGTAAATAGGAAATGTACTTTTTGAAGGCTTCCTAGAAAAGTGACATATCTTCAGTTGAGATGCTACCATTCTCATTTATCTTTTTTTCTGCTTGGTTGCGACCTCTCTCACTGTAACATTTGGATGTTTGTTAGAAAATAGTTTTACACCCCAGTAAAAAAGAATTCTATAATATCAAGTATTTGGAAAGTATTGCTTTTTCTTTTTTTCGCAATTTATGAAAAACTTGTGTGGTTATTTGTTGATGTTTAGTAACTAGTAAGAGATGTAGTCCTTAAACTTGGAAATCTACAAACTAGCAAAAATATATGTAGTCATTTGATAATGTAGGTTTACAAGTTCATTATTAATTTTCAGTGTTGTAACTGCAGTTTCTTCTTCCTAGTGATATTTCATTTGATTAATTTTTGACATGAAAGATTTGTGAAACCTTTTAAAAACTGAGGTGGTGGAATGAAAAATTTGTTATTTTTGATGTGTAGCACCTTAATGTATAGTAAGAAATTAGTTAGATAATTTAAGTATAGCAGACAGAAGCTATTGAATGTACTTGTTACAGGAGTTGCTAATCATTATTGTTGTAACTTATTTTGTTGGCCTTTGTCGTTTTGGTTATTATTATGAAATCAATTTAGTATTATTTGTTAGGAGAACTATTAAGGCAATCTTATTTACAAGTATTTTATATCATTAGAAGTCTTTCCTTAGTAGGAGACTTGCTTTTAATTACTTCAATTACTTGTTTATCAGACCTTATATAGGCTCCTAAGATAAAGCCAATTTGAAAGAAATAATGTTAAGTCAGTTTTGTTTTTATAGATTTTTACGAGATTTAAGATTCTCTCTTATGAGTGTAAGGTCTTGAATTCCCTTAGATGAATTCCACCATCTATCCCCAAATGTTAAGATTGTACCAAATTGTTTGTTGTGATCGTATCAAATTGTTATGATCTTTTGTTTGGGGATTAATGGTGGAACTCGGCGAATGGAATTACAGACGTGAGACAGAATCTTAAATCACAAAAATTGACAAAAGATCTGATTTAACTTTATTTCTTTTGAAGTCACTTCTTAAATAGAGGTTACATTAGGTCAAATTATAGATACTAAATTAATTAAAAGCAAGTTTCCTACTAAAGAAAGACATATAATGATATGAATTATTCATGAATAAGATCTACTAATAAATTGATTTCTTAATGATAACCAAACAATTAACGCCAATGATAATATTGTCTTCAAAGGCAACCTGTAACAATTTTTTTAAAATTTTTTTTGATTGATCTGTCATTTAGGTATTTATAATTTTTGTTATTTGACACGACTCTTTTTGCTCCTTGTATTTAGTTTCCTTTTGCATGTTTTGGGTTTGTTAGTGTTGAACAGAGAGTTTAGATACTCTGTCGACTTGTATTTTATTCAAAGACTAAAAGTCTAATATATAGACTCTTAGAGAAGAGTTTACAATAGAGTAAATTACCTATCTCAAACTAATTAAAATATAAAACAAACTAACAAACAAATCTCCTAGAAAATAGGCCTCTATCTCTAGATGATAAGATCCTATAAAATAGGAGACTTATTCTACTCGATATAGTTAGTTCTCATGGATACCTTTTGTGCAGAGCCTTCTGTAATCCAGCTGATGTTGAAGCATTTACGGAAGAGAAGAAACAATCTCTTCTGATCAAACGTCAGAGGAAGGGTGCAGATTTTGTTCGTGCGGTCCAGGAAATTGTTGACAGTTTTGAGAAGTCAAAGAAGCAGGTCCAGGTTAATAATTGTATTTCTGATGATAGAGTCACTCAGGCAAATTGCAGAAACTCAGTGGACTCATCTGCATCAAAGGATCTAACTGACACTTGTGAAGCCACAATGGAGTTTCCGTTAGAAACTTTAAATGCTGTTACAAATCGAAATGATCCAAGCCTTGCAACTGAGTTTACTCAACCTGAGGCAAAAACAGATGGTCTGTGTGAAAAAGAATCAATTTCAGAGCGAGCTCCTGATACAGTGTCAATTAAAGAAACACCAGCATTGACTACATACTCGTCAAGAAAAAGATCTAGAGGTTTACAATTTCAAAAATCCATTGCACAAAAGAAAGGAGCACATGTTCGAAGGGTTAGAAGCTCATCAAGGGTGGAATCATCTAGATTCCAGAACTCTTTGAAGAAACCTAATGATGTTAGGACTGCTTTTGATATATCAACAAATGTGATCCCTGATGGATCCCTGAGGAGGAATAAACGATTCAGGAAGTCTGCAGAAGCTTCCGAGAGTGATGATGTTGACCCATCTGTGTTAATGTCAAATGGTAGCATTGATGATAATGGCTCAGAAATGGATACTGTTGATTCGGATGGTGGTAGTTTGAACGAAGGCTGCACTGTGAATTCTAGTTGTAAACCTGAACACTTTGAGAATGTTCTCGAGTGTTTACAAGGAAATGTTGAGTTGAGTGAAGGGCTTGATTTCCAAATAAAGGCTGCTGTGCCTGTCATTAAGAAGAAAAGGAAGCCATTTAGGAAGTTGATTAATAATGACCCTGCCGAGTCTCCTGCTGGAATGGATAAAGAAACTAATCTGGATTTAGGAATCAATGATGCTAGGCAAAATTTGCAAAATACAAATGAAAATTCTAACAGTAGATGTTCGAACGATGATGGAGATGAGCACCTACCATTGCTGAAAAGAGCAAGGGTTCGTATGGGCAAACTGGCAGCTGCCGGTGAGTCCAATTGTTCTTTACCAAGTGAAGAACAGCCTGTTAATGAAGGTGCAGTCAATTCATTGGAGCAGATGAGTCCATCATCAAGCTGTCACGAAGATTCTCCTGTTGGTGGTAGAGACTCTTTAGATTGGAAAGGAGCTTTGGTTATTATATCACCTTCAAAAGTTGACTTTCAAGTTCAAGGAAACCGAACAGAAGGTTCAGAACCTTTGAAAGTTGAGAGAAATCAATTTGGCTGCATGGCAGGTGGTGAAGCTGCCTTGCCACCTTCTAAACGTCTGCATCGTGCTTTGGAAGCTATGTCGGCTAATGCTGCTGAAGAAGATCAGTCATGTGCTGAATCCTTGCTAAAATTGGAAACATCAGATAGTCAATGTCATGATTCTCCTATAAGGAGCGGCTCTCATATAACTTTCAAGGTCAAAGAAGCCAAAGGGTTGGAGCAAGGAGGCATGAATTCGATTGTGATTAGCGATTCCAGAAACTTTTCCATGCCAAATCCAATGCCGTTGGAAAAATTATCCAAATCTTCTTTGGAATCAGATATTTGCAGCCAACTTGCCAATGGTCCTAACAGTCCAAAGCATGAACTCGATAAAGATGCCTTGGTCGAGTCCATGAACCATGTTCATGAAGGCCAAAGTTTCAAATACTTATCACCTAGTCCTGACAAAAGCCATGCTCCTAATTGTGGTTCTTCAGATCAGCAGTTGCTTTCAAAGGATGATTCTGATGTGGAACCTGTTGGCTTAAGCAGTTTTAGGGCTGAAAATCCTAACGAACATACCGACATGAGTTTGGAACCTATCACAGGGACTGAGAAAACTTGCAAGATTTCACCTCAAGATGGTTCAAATGTGTTTCAGTGTGCTGCCCAGCATTCCGGTCATGAGAAAAGTGAGTCATTGAAGTCTCAAACTGATGACAACAGCTTAGTCCACAGCATGTAAGCGTTGCTGCCTTATTTCTATCACATCTATTCAGTGAATTGATAGTGAGAAACATTTTTCTTAAAAATATACTTGAAATTTCAACATTTAGCTGTGTGATTTGCACCTGTACTCATGGAACTGGTTTCTCTAATATAATATAATCTGATCTAATCCAATCTAATCTTTTTGAATATGAATCTAATGACTGTAAGTGAATTAAATAGTTGTAATGCTAATATTAACATAAACCTTCCTAAAGAATTGGATTGCAAGGGGTCCTATCTTAAGTATTTCCTTAGTGTTTCTGTTTTTATGCCTTTAGTGATATCCGCCATTTATTTCGAGTATTTCCTTTCTTGTCTGACTTAGTTGTGAGGTTCCGGAAGCATTTCAAACTGACCAAAGGCAGATGACAACTAGTTTGATTTGTGATGACAGCTCGGACAAGGATGCACGTGTTCGGTTAAGTCCATCTTCAGCTGATGAAGTAGAGTCTCTTGCTAGAGTCTCTCCTTCCAATGCCTCAAATTTCCATGTTTCCACTTCCGAGAGTGCTAATATCATTCAAAGCAATGGATACTGTAGTCCAAATGTTCAGTCCCGATTCAAGAAACCTCTATCTGTTTTGATTGCTGACGATGAAGGTAAAGCTGACTCTTTGGTCTCTGAAAGACTCAAATCTATCAGTAAGTGCAGTAATCAGACTGAAGCACACGCTGCTTTGTCATCATTTGAAAATACACTTGCCGTCTTAACGCGGACAAAAGAGAGCATTGCTCGTGCAACTCGCATAGCAATTGATTGTGCAAAACTTGGTGTATCTGCTAAGGTAGAATATTTCTTAACTTCTTCTGATATTTTTTATTTGCTTTAATTATAGTTCTTGGTTTGATGGTGTTGGGTTCTAATGGCATTAAAATTGAGGGATATGTAAAGATATCTGAAGAGGTTTTATTTGGATTTGTGGTAGAGAAGAAATTAGGTTCTGTTGTGGAAGTCAAGGACATTCTAGTGACATGTACTTATGAATGTAAAATGGTAGCAAAAAGGCAATAATTTAAGTTACTAATAAGTTTTATATGGCTTTTTTTAGTTAATTTCCTAGCATTTTTAGCTTATTATGGGCAGAAAAGTTGGAGACTGTAAATTGTTGGATTAAGAATATGTTCTAAATTGTTTTGGGAAAAAGTGTCGCCGATTAAATAAAAATTTATCAGTACAATCACTGCTTGCTGTACTTGAAAGCTTTTAACCCTTAATCAACTTTTTTATGGAAGTCAAGGACATTCTAGTGACATGTAGTTATGAATGAAAATTGGTAGCAAAAAGGCAATAATTTATATTACTTATAAGTTTTATGCTACTTTAGTTAATTCCATAGCATTGTCAACTTATTCAGGCCAGAAAAGTTGGAGACTGTAAATTGTTTTGGGGAAAAAAGTGACAGTGAATAAATAAAAATCATCAGGACAAGCACTACTGCTTGCAGTACTTGAAAGTTTTTAATCCCTAATCACCTTTTTTGAGTCCATCTGATTATTCAAGGATAAATTAGATTAAATTATTTTTATAATAGCTTCTGGATGTTTGTATGTTATGTAGTTAAATATTTTGGGGTTAAGTTCTCTTTTTATATGGACTGTTAAATTGCTTATCAATGACATTTCTGCTGGTTTGCTATTTGCACTGTAAAATGTAACTTGGACATCGGCAAACTTTTGCACAAGATGGAAATTTGTTTATTCCCCCTTTTTGGATTGTTATCAAGACTTATATGGTGTAGTACTGTAGTATATAGAGAATACTGTGAGTGGTGGTGTTTTGAAAATATATGAGTGGTGCACCCATATATACTAAAATATCTAATCCCTATGAAATGTATTGATTTCTTTGTTTTAACTAGGTTGTGGAAATCATCAGTCGAAATTTGGAAAGTGAGTCAAGTTTACACAGAAGGGTGGACTTGTTCTTTCTGGTGGATTCTATTACTCAATGCTCCCGTGGTTTGAAAGGTATTATTTATGTTTAACTAATAACTTAGTGAAGTATGAATTTGCCGTATTCTGGGTGTTTGGTTATGTATTATGAATGCAACTGCTTTTAACGATTTTGATTATCCAGGTGATGTTGGCGGTGTCTACCTTTCAGCTATTCAAGCAGCATTGCCCGGTCTACTCTCTTCTGCAGCTCCGCCTGGACCTAGTGCACATGAAAACCGTCGGCAGTGCTTAAAGGTGAGTGACTTTTGCCTGCTTTTTGTTTTGGATTTTTTTTGTTTCTCACATACTTCATTCGGTATAGGTTTTGAGACTTTGGCTGGAAAGAAAAATCCTTCCAGAATCTGTTGTTCGCCACCATATGAGAGAACTTGATTCTTTTAGTATTTCATCTTCTGGTGGGCCCTTTTCTCGGCGTACAGCTAGAACGGAGAGACCATTCGATGATCCTGTCAGAGACATGGAGGGTATGCTTGTGGATGAGTATGGAAGGTAAGGATTTCTGGATCTCTTTAATTCATTATTAGTTGTAAAGTTTCTAGAATTGTGTCTCTTATTTTTTTTGTTTCCTCAGCAATTCTAGCTTTCAGCTTCCTGGATTTTGTATGCCCCGAATACTGAAGGATGAGGAGGAGGGTAGTGATTCTGATGGAGGTAGTTTCGAGGCTGTCACTCCTGAGCATGATTCTCGAATCCCTGAAGAACATGAGGCAAACCCTACAATTGAAAAGCGCAGACATATTTTGGAAGATGTTGATGGTGAACTTGAGATGGAGGATGTTGCCCCCTCTGAGATTGAAATGTGTTCAACCACTGCTGCTGCCGGCGTCAATGCTGCACAAGCTTCTGGACAGCAGGGTGATCAACATTTTTCTTTGCCATTTGCCCCCCCTTTACCTCATGATGTGCCTCCATCATCCACACCCCCACCCTTGCCTCCACTGCCACCGCCACCTCCCAACCCTCTCCCTATTTCCGATCACTGTGCAAATGGTGTTAATAATTCAACAGTTCGTACAAGTATACATGTAGGTCTAGTTTGTATTGCCTGCTTGGATTTCTTTTTTCTTATTATTAAAGTGTTATATGTTGACATTTCAATTCTTTGTTTTGATTATATTTGCAGAATAGGCAAGATGATTTGCGATCTACAGTTTCCTCATCGGTTGCTCCCAGAATTAATCCAGCTATGTGCACCTCTTCAGTTCCTTATCATGGGCATGAATCAAGAGATCTTCCGCAGGTTTCTGAGTTTAATGCCTCTTTCAACAGTTACTCTGTACATCCGATGAATAATATTCAACAAACCGATGGTCCGAACTTCCATCACAATGACTACCCTCCACGACCCCCTCATCCTCTGCCCTCAAATCAGTTCTCATATGGTAATTCAGGCACGCATATGAACCCAATGAGGGAATCCCATGCTCCACCTCCCTACTCCAACAGATACTATGCACCTAACATGGAAGGGGGTAACTACTATAATAGCCATGAGAGAATGCAACCGGCCTCAAATGAGCCTAGAGACGGCTGGAGGTTTCCTCCACCCCCTTTCTGTGGTAAGTTCTTTCAAATTTATTTTGTACTGATGATACTAGATAATGCAGTCTGTGCTGTTAAGTTCTATGTTACTTGGACTCATTTTTTATGAAGTATCTGTGGCCAAGACCTGGACACTGGGATATTACTTCCTGGGTTCATATATAGAAAATCTTAGAAAAATTTAGAATCTTGTGTCTGACACTTGCACTCGAGTTCGAGTAACATGGGTTTGCATGCCTTTTTCTGTCCAATGACATTTGATTGTACTTGTTTTTATTTTTGCTCATATTAGGTCCGCAGTATGCTGATAATCCCGAAGCTCCATATGGCTACGGTTCGTACGGTGGGCCCCATTGTGAGCCAACATGGTATCCAAACCAAGGATGGGGCTTCCATCCCCCTCCAATGAATCACAGAAACTCCATTTCCGTCAGGCCATATCCAGAAGGTGTAGTTCCTGTTGGATCAATAGGTTTGCATTTTCCTGTGAGATTTTTCTGTGCAAGTTTTTTAAAATAAATAAATGGAAAAAGCTCTTTTATGCGTCATTTTTGCATACTTGCTAGACAGGTCATGTTCTCAGTACCCTTTTTATGTGTTTCAGCTCCAAGCTGGAGGCCAAGATGACACCAAATATACAGAGGGAGCTACTTTTAATATAATTGGTAGGTTATTACGATTATTTTTAATTTTGCATCAAATGCTTTGTCTCTCAATAAATTCTTTGTTGATTACTTACCACATCTTTTCCCTTCTTTTTGTTTGATGTATTTTCAGACGGCAGGTTGTGTTTTATTTTCTTTATTTTGGGATATATATTGTTTGCAATTCAAGGAAAGAAGAGATGCATGAGTGCTGATTTGGTAAACAAAGATCATGTTTGCTACGGCAATGCCATGGTGATCTTTGCAAATGTATGTATTCTATGATCTCTACCTTAGATAGATAGATAGTTAGATAGATGTGGCAATGGTCGGGGCTGAGAACCGTGTACTTAATTCTTGGCTTTATCATGTCATTGTATCTAAAATTTTACTATTATTTCCCCATAATTTATTTCTTACAGGAACCCTATAGCATTAGAGTTTTTGTTGTTCTGTTTAGAACCCCATTTTGATCTGTAAACAGTATTTGATCCTGTTGGTACCGTGGCAGAGAGAATATAAATAGATCTGAACCAACTCCATAATGCATTGAGATTCCCATAGAAGTAGTAGTCATTATTTATTACCCTGTTTTAGATGCTCTTCGTTTTCAGAAAATGAATCATGGATCAAGATTCACTGGGGCTGGTATTGAATAAATTTATTTATTAAGATTTTAAATAAAATAATAAATGTTATTGATGATGGTGAATAAATTATTTGGTAGTTATTTATTAAATATGTTTCATGAGAACATTTCGAGAAGAAAAAAATAGTGAAATGTGAACATTTTGATATTGTTTATATTGCGAATATAAAAGTAAAAGGTTTAAAGTTTAGTGGTAATTCGAACCTCTTAAAATAACATCGTTTAATCTGTACCCCAAAAAATTCACATGATCATATAAAACAAATTTTACTCATACATACTAATCCCCGAACCAGTAATTTTCTCTGAATCTATCTTCAAAGCTCCGTGATTTCTGGGGACTGGAAAGGCATGAATATAGAAACGAAGTGTGCGTGATTTGGCAAAGGAACAACATAAAAATCTCATTCCTCATTTATGTCTCGATAATTAATTATGGCGGACTGTTGCGTGCATAAGAAGTCGAGAAGATCGACAAGAGCCGTGCTTGGAATTTTTCTTGTTGAATAAACAATTAAGGAAGTAAATTAAGTAATTAATAATTTCTGTCATTATTGCATAATCTTCTTGATGCTAGGACGCTATTTGTCCTAGTCCGGCAGATCCACCCAGCTAACCATCTTTCAACAACAACCACCAAAAAAAAACACCCAGCTAACCACCATATAATTATGTAGCCAAAACACAGCAGTTCACAAAAAAACAGAGTTGGAAAAGATGGGTGCTTCTGTATCAGTTCCTCAGAAATCAATCCATGAATTCACTGTCAAGGTTCTTTCTTGCTCTTGACACTTGAGATTTAAGGGATTGATTTTGTTGTTGTTGACTGTTTTGTTTGTTTTTTAGGATTACAAAAACCAGGACGTGGACCTTAGCATTTACAAAGGAAAAGTTCTCCTTGTGGTTAATGTTGCCTCTAAATGGTTTTCTTCTTCTTCTTCTTCTTCTTCTTCTTCTTCTTCTTCAACTTTTTTCTTTCTTTTCCCCCTGATTTTATGATTTATATAAATTGTCAACCTTTTGTGATTTTTTTGAACAGTGGGCTTACAGATTCAAATTACACACAGTTGACTGATCTTTACAACAAATACAAGGACCAAGGTTAGTTGTCGTTTTCTTTACTTCTTCTGTGCTTTTTTTGTAACCTGAAATTTTCATTTTTTTTTGGTGAAAAAATGCTTTTTTTAATAAAAAAATCATGTTGAAGGACTGGAGATTTTGGCATTCCCGTGCAATCAGTTTCTGAATCAGGAACCTGGAAGCAGTCAAGAGGCACAAGAGTTTGCTTGTACAAGATACAAGGCTGAATACCCCATTTTCCAAAAGGTAACAAAAATATATTTAGCAATGGATTATGGAACTTGCTTATATTAGTCATTTGCATGTATGTATATGTAAGGGTAAACTACACCATATTCTAGCATTGAACTTTGGTTTTCGCTCCAACAGGTATGTGTTTGTGTTAGACTTAGTGGTGTGCTAAGCTAGTGGACGTAGGCTTATCCGAACCACTCTAAAGTCCTTGTGTTATTTGTCAAACTCTTTTCATTTTAGCAAATTCAACAAAGCGTCAAAAACAACCCTCTTGACGGTTTTTAGTGATCGATTCGAGCGTGCAATAAGACTTTCAGTTTGCATTCGTGTATGTTAGTTTTATGTTAATTTGTAGGTGACATGGTTTCTTAAATTGCTTAGTGGTAACATCCATTGACATGTTGAGGAGTTGCATTTCTTGCATTGCTGCTCAATCCTTGTAAATGTATAGGTGCACGTGAATGGTCCAAAGACAGAGCCTGTCTACAATTTCTTAAAATCAAACACATCTGGGTTCTTAGGATCAAGGATAAAGTGGAACTTCACCAAGTTCTTAGTTGATAAGGATGGCAATGTCCTTGCTCGCTACGGCCCCAGCACCGCGCCATTGGCCTTTGAGGTACTCCCTCCTCCCTTCTTGCTCCATCTCCCGGTTTAATTCTGCACTACACATTGATTTGTAGGGATAGGAAATAACAGTTTGGTCTGTTAAAGAAATTGAATATTCGATATAATCGTTTATCCTACGAAGGTTTTATCCGATCGGTCAATTAAGTTAATCAATATTATATTTTAAAACTCAGTTCAATCAACTGATTCATAGCAGATAATCAATTACCTTAACTTATTTTAACTACTGATTTCTTTTTCTTTCTTTTTTTTTGCTGCTTTGCTTGTTGCCACAGGCTGACATCAAGAAAGCGTTGGGAGTTGACATGTGAAAGTTATAAAAAGAGTAGAGGGGAAATGAAAACTAGAAAGTATTAATGATGATGATAATAATAATATAAAGATGCAAGTGTTGGTTCATTCCCTTGATAATGTTCTTGACTATTGTTTAGTTTGACAATTGTTTTTCTTGGGAAAAACCTCATGTTCTTGACTATTCAGACTGTTCTTTGCTGCATTTGAGCCGTTAATCTCCTCGAATTTTATCGTTGTCACTTGAGTTGTTTTACAGTCCAGATTATGAATTCAACGGTTGCATTATGCATCGAATACAAGAACAGTCCCGCTCTGACCGGCCATGGTTAAGAATTCAACGGTTGCGTTAAGCATCTCTGTTGAAAATTTCCCACCGATTATCCGTCAATTCGTTGCCATCAGCTTTGTTTCTTTCATCTGATGATCTGCTCTTGGGTGATTACTCATCAACAGATGTTGCCTGGCTTCTTTTCTCTGCGGTTTTCGCTGGTGTCCACGGTCGGAACCAAGGTCTGATGTTGCACTTTTCAGGGATGAACCAGAGGGGGCAAGGATGCAGCTAGTTTGGCGACTCAAGACTCGCAAGAATTAGTAGTGTGGACAGAAATGAAGGCTATCTTGGGATTTGACTAATTAAACAATTAATTTATTTTAATAATTTAAAATTAAAATTAAGTTAAAAAATATATTTTAATAATATAGAATAAATATATAATTATATATTTTTTAAATTGTCACGTTATTTTTTTCGTTAAGTTCTAACGACGAAAGGTGACCACACTGAATTCATTTTAATAATACGGGGCTTAATTACTTAAAAGATATAATATTAAAATCTTGACTAAACCCATAATATAATGACCATTTAGGGAGTTTAACCTAAATATTTCACATCATTTATTAAAAAAATAATTTTATTATTTTAATTATTATTTTTATCATATTAAAAATTCGAATACATAATCTTACGTTAAAAAAATATTAAAAATATATAATTAAAAGTGTTACATTTATTATATTTTTTAAAATAAAATAATAGTCTTACGACGAATAATATTAAAATAATTTTTAATAATCTGATTTCACGTAAAATACTCTGATTCTATCATGTCATGTTAGAAAGAACGAAACACTTTCTAAATATAAATTAGTTGGTTATTCTGGTTTAGTTAAATTTGATAAGGTCGATGCCACGGTCATGCTTGAAGCAAGCTGTCATAGATTTAGGGGGCCGCAACGACGACCGCCGGAGGCCTTGGCTGTTCTCGTTTCCCGACATGACGGTTGCTTCCAATACCTGTGTCTCAGCTTTTAGAATAGGAGTCTGTCTCCTCCTCTTGGCCGCCATTGCTGTCGCCTTCATTTCTCTCCCCGTCGAACAGGCATTTTCTTTCTCTTTGTTTCTGCTGTTGGTAATTTGAGGACAATGGTTCTAGACTGTATTTTGGTGGAATCGCCCATAATCAAATCAATTTTTTAAACTTTCAAAGCAATGATGTATTTGCATGAATTAAATATGATTGATGCTGCAGATGTTGAAGGATTTCTTAACTTGGGTAAAGGAGGATCTTGGGCCATGGGGTCCAGTAATGCTGTAAGTTAATCATTTCTCTTTTATTATTCATGATTTACCTTCATTTTTACTTGTTTAAGAATTGATTTTCTTCTCATATTCCTGTTCAATATTGTAGTATCAACACTGTAGAGAACATTTAACATCAAGAAATTTTACCAGAAATTGAAAATTTTCATTTAAAATCGCAGCATGATGATAAAATGATATCATTTTACCTGTGCATCACAACTTATATTTCTTGGCATTTGCAGGGTCTTTGCCTACATTCCTCTCACAGTCCTTGCTGTGCCTGCTGCTGTTCTTACCGTGGGTTCACATTACCTTTAGATTATAATAAATCATGTTATTGATTTTTCAAACCACGTTCAATCGTCTTCTGAGGAGGTAATTTTGCAGGTTGGGGGAGGTTATCTGTTTGGGATGCCTGTGGGGTTTATTGCTGATTCAATTGGTGCTACGTTAGGCGCCACGGTTGCTTTCATTTTTGGCAGAACAGTTGAGTCTTGCAACTAGAATGTTATGTGTATGAGGCTATGAGCAGCTTTTATATAGGATCTGGTTATACAATATAAAAGTTTTTAAGTTTTACACGTTCTTTGGATTGTTGGATGAGTGAACGGAGAGCTGAGATTAATAGTAGAATATGTGATGATTATCACTTGGTCATCCATTTCCCCCTCCAACGATCCAAAAAACGTGTAAAACTTAAAAACGTTTATGCTGTGTAAGTGGATCCTAACTCTCTATATAACTTGTGCAATAATAAGCTTAAATGCTTTCCATTTGCTTCGTGTGGCAGATTGGAAGATCATATGTGATCTCCAAGCTAAGGAATTACTCACAGTTCCAAGCTGTTGCTATTGCCAGTGAGAGATCTGGGTTCAAGGCATGTGTTTTTGGTCTTTAATATGTTGCCCCTTCATTATATCTGGTAAAATTGATCACTGTTTTCTTGTTTCTGGATGCTTAATGGACAGATAGTTTTGCTGCTTCGACTTGTTCCTTTATTACCATTCAACATGTTGAATTACCTTCTTTCGGTAACACCGGTTCATTTAGGGGAGTATGTTCTGGCATCCTGGTTGGGAATGATGGTATTCACTCCTACATCTTCCCTTATCAGTTATTGGAAGATGCTTATGGAATACAATGCTACTACTGTTATTACCATTCCTCTGAGATTTCTTCCTTCGATCGAGCATTGTTTACGTTGTTAATCTTCCTGTTGTTTCTTATTACAGCCAACAACATTCGCGATGGTATATGTTGGAACAACTCTAAAGGACCTTTCGGATGTAACATATGAATGGGATGAAGTTTCCACAAGTCATCAGGTAAGTGTTGGTCACTCTCAGTTAGTTACAGCTTCACAATGTTATGGAATTCACCTTTGCCTGCTGATACAGGTTATTATGGCACTCGGCTTCGTTCTTTCGGGTAAGCTCCCATCTGGGTGAGAACTGAGAAGTTTAAGATGAAGCAACATGGGGTAGATTATTATGGTTTCTTTTGACATAAGTTTGCTTCTTTTTTTCACAGTGATTCTGATATTTTGCATAACCAAAGTTGCCAAGGGTGCCTTGGAGATGGCACTGGCTGAGAGTGCTAAACAGCAGAAAATTTTAGCCCCAACAATGCTCCCTATTGTGACAGATATTTCTTCCGTAGATCTTCACAAACCTTTTGTGAACTCATCCGGCGACGAAAACGAGAGACAGAGTCTTGTTTGATCCACATTCTTTTCTTGCTTCCGTTTCGTTACTTCATCGATCTTCCGAGGGAAGAAGAAAACGCGAGAGACTGGAACCTATTGCCGTATTTGGAACGAGACAGATTATGAAATACCAACCATAACTGCAAATTGCAATCCGTCAGAGGCATTTGCTCTCCAACAACCGAGTTGTAGATGTCGGATTTATGTTTAGAGTGTAGTAACTTCCCTGTCGTCTGTTATGGAGGTTGATTTATCATCCATCCCTTGGTGCAGAACCTAGTGACCATGTAAATTATCATACACAATTTTACTCCAATTCAGAAACATTTGCAACAGACATTTTATAACTATCTTGTTTAGTAAGGGAATGGTCCAAGGGACTAATGTACCTCAAAGTAAACAAAGACTTCTTACACCTCAAACATATATTTAGTTTTACTCTTACCGAATATATACATAAAAGTGGATTATTTTTTATTTTTAAATTAAGATTTAATTGATTAAATATATAAATATAAACATTTTTAATTATCAAAGCATCGACTGTTAACTTACAAAGACACCAAACCAAATATCTTTGTTTATATTAAGTCTCCAAAACGGTGTATGGCGCCGCCGTGCTTAGTTTTTTCCCGCCGAATCCGGTCTCATCGACGGTTAATAACGAGGAATTGATCTGAATGGGTTTGCCATTGACGTTGATGGCGGTCACATTGATGTAATACTCATCGGACGGTTCACCGGCGTAGGTTACAACGGTGTTCCCGACGGGGTTCAAGACGAGGGGAGCGTAAACGAGTGATTTGGAGAGGTCGATCTTTTGAGGAGAGAAATAATAAGGTCCGACGGATCCGATCAGAGACACGTAGAGATCCGACGTGGATCCGGGAAGACATAGCGCAAATTCTTGATTAAAATAATGAGCAAATTTGCTATAACTTTATAACCGTATATCAATAATATCTAATTTGCATCGTAATAACCCAAACGTCAAAGATATTAAGGTATTACTTTACCCTATTATAATTGATAAAGATTTTAAGATGAGTTGTGTTGTAGCTCGATTAAATTGATGAGTCTCAAGTCTGTCTCAATTATTTTACTACAAATACGACGTCGTCACCAGTAAACTGAAAACAGTGATTAGGCCCAAGGCCTTAGAGCTGATCCCCGAGCCCTAAATCCCAAATCCAGAGCAAACCTGGCACCAAAACAGGTTCTTCTCTCTCCGGCCGCCGTCGACAGCGCCACAGGCTCATTCGCCTTCTGCTTTAATCCCCAACTCTCTTCAACATGAAGCTCGTCAGGTCCGTTTATCGAGTTTTCATCTTTTGTTTTACTATGAGAATTTTGTTCCCTTTCATTTTGTTTACGAAGTGAATGTGTAGGAAAAAAAGAAAAAAAAATCGTTTTTAGATTCTTAATAATACGATTTGAAATATCATAAGCAGGTTTTTGATGAAGTTGAACAATGAAACGGTTTCGATTGAGCTCAAGAATGGAACCGTTGTTCACGGTACCATCACAGGTTCCACCTCTTTCCCCTCTTCTCTCATTTCATAACATTGTGGATTTAGCTAAACCCTAAACCTCTGTTTAGCGAGGTTTTGAGAGCTTAATATGTTTTTTTGAAAAAGATTTCTTACTATGTGTCATTCACAGTGAAGGTTTGTTGTTTTCTCTGTTTTAATTGTTTTTAATGAGTAATGGCAACTATGATCATAGTTCCCATCTCAATTGTGCATTTTGTAGCTGGTATTTTGGTTAAATTACTATCTTTGAAATAGGGGATAGATTTAAGTGTTGTTTTATGTTTACACATGGTAATTATCTTTTAAGGTGAATTGCAGTTGGACCTATGTCGAGTCTATGGTTCGTTAGCTACATAGCTTGATTTATGGTTTAATCTTTTCGTAGTTTCTTTGAATCACACCGACTTTAGTAATGGAATTGGACTAGCAATCCATTAGCCACACCCTGGAGGAAGACAGCAGCCAGTGGTGATTTTGGTGCTTGGAATTTAAAATTTGTGGGGGGCTAGAGTCCAGAAATAAAAAATGTGAAATTAGAAGAAAGGGAAGGAAGGATTTTATTTTTAGGTTAGGTTAGGGGAACAAAAAGGAAAATAGAAGAAAAAGGTCCAGGGGAACAATAAAGAAGAAAGAAGCTGGGTTTCCTAAACGCCACATCTGTCGTACAACGTAGATATTTTTCGACATCATTAGCACATTATGTGATATGTCTATTATTTTCTGTGTTACCTTGCCACACGTATGCAGAGTTGCTAGATGGTGAAAATTACTTGCCAGTAAAGTCAATTGAACTTGTTCATTTCAAAAGTTTGTAGTTGTATGTACTGCTAAAGAAAGAGATTATAGGTTTATTTGCATGCAATGAAATTTCGGTGGCTTAGTTTCTTTGTTTACTAAAGGTAGAGGTATATTTCGATATTAAACTTTAGTACCCATAGAGCATACACATCTTGGCATGCAATGCAAGTTTCCTGACTGGTTGATTGCTGTACTTCTTGAAGGTGTGGATGTCAGTATGAATACCCATCTTAAAACGGTGAAACTCACGTTGAAGGGGAAAAATCCTGTGACTTTGGATCACCTTAGTGTGCGGGGTAACAACATTCGCTACTATATCCTGCCTGACAGCTTAAACCTCGAAACTTTGTTGGTTGAAGAGACTCCTAGGGTGAAACCTAAGAAGCCAACAGCTGGTAATGCACTCTGGTTTATTCCTTCTGTTTTGTATCTTACTTGTATATACTTTCTTGCTTGTAGTACTGATCTCTCTAATGCATTTCCAAATTCAGG
Organism: Abelmoschus esculentus; assembly: GCA_035048815.1. Lineage (NCBI taxonomy): Eukaryota > Viridiplantae > Streptophyta > Magnoliopsida > Malvales > Malvaceae > Abelmoschus > Abelmoschus esculentus. The sequence goes on along the minus strand of JAUCBN010000027.1, from coordinate 2,433,773 downwards.
GAGGCCTTTGGGACGTGGTCGGGGTCGTGGCCGTGGACGTGGACGTGGTCGAGGCCGTTAAATATGGTGCCTTGTATTTTTGTGACGGCTGATGCCGAGACAGCTTTGTTTCAGGGTTGATTCACGGGTAATCTTCGAATACTAAATGAATTGTGTTGGTATTTTGTTCTTGTGTGCTTGTTTTAGTCTGGTTTGAATTCATCATGAAAACATGAGATTCTTGTCATGTTGATTTGATCTAATGCTAATAGCTGAGCCGATAATATAATTTTTGAGTCATTTTCCTTTGGTGCCTTTAGAAAAAAGAAAGAAGGTGGAGAAGCTGGGGATTTGTAATAATTGGTTAATTTGTAATAATTGGTTAATTTGTAATAATTTGATTCCCTAATTAATGCCATTAAAATATGGGTTAATTTCATGTTTGGTATATGTATTATATTCAATTCGTCAATATATATATCTTTAAAAGAGATATATTTAAGACATAATAGCAAGATTAGTCCTCGACAATACACTTTTTTTAAAAAAAATCAACCTTAAGATTTAAAATATTAAAAAAATATTTATTTGAAAGATATAAAAAATTCAAATTAATTAACATGTAATCTAAAATTAAAAATTGAAAATAATTTAATTATGATATTTTACATTCTTTCATCTTTTCCTTTTTTTAATATTCTTTCATTAGAGCTTCTAAAAATGTTTAAGAGTTTTAATTTCGATTAAATGAAACAAAGAAATGCATAGTTCTATTTTTTTAAAAAAAACTTAAATTTTTAAGAAAAAACAAATAAGCTCCTAATTTTTTTTTACAAAACCAACCGTGAAAAAAAACACGTTAAAATGGAAACAGAGCACTGCAAGATCCAGTGGAAGATTTGTTGGGTTTCCAAGCCCGAAATTCCTCTCGAAATGCAGCATGGACTAAAACTCTGCCTAGCACGAAAATAATTGCATCGCCCACCGTGGGGCTCGAACCCACGACCACAAGGTTAAGAGCCTTGCGCTCTACCGACTGAGCTAGACGGGCAGTTGATTCCGGTTTGTACTGCCCCTTTTTATATTATTACTACTTGAGATGTTTTCTTTTGTTGCCATATTTCATGTCCACTTTATGGCCACACTCAGAGCTTCTCACTCTCCTTCCTAATAGTATCAATTTCAAAATTTTAATACATGTTATTTCCTTAAAAGTGTAATATGTTTGAATATTACATCAAACACTCTATAATTGTTCTGAGTCTAATAGACTCTTAGTATAAGATGTATGAGTTTTTATTATTTGATGATGAATCAATTGATCTCTAATTTAATGACCATGATATGAGTATTTCACTATAATATTTTTTTCTTTTGTTTCCAATTTTTATAACTCTTTACATTTTTAATAATTCTATGAATTTGAAATTTGAATATTTTAAACATATTCTGTTATATATTTTTACGAATTTTATTTTTTAATATTTTAAAATTTTTTATGAAAAAGATAAAATCACAAACGAAATTTAAAAGATAAAATAACAGTGTCCCTTTTAATGTATAAACATTTTTACATAAACTTTGTAAACAATAAAATTTTAAAAAATATAATGATCTAAACTTTAAAAGACTATGTCTTTTTATGTACACATTAAAAATCAGGGTTAAAGTTTAGAGGTAAGGACTAAGATTTAAAGTGTAAAAAATTACGTACAAAGCATATTTTTAGAGTTTAAAATTTATGGTTTAAAATTTAAGATTGAGACTTAGAATTTAATACTTTAGTGTTATACGTCGAAAGGAATAAATAATTATTATCCAACATGTACATGTTTACCCAATACATACGAACTTAAAACGGATAAAAGTGCTTCTTCTCTTTTAGTGCCTCTATTTATGCCTCATATTAAAAGTCGATTTTTAAAGTTTATAGTTAGAATTTAAAAAATTTGAGGTAGTGTGTATTTTTAAGGTATAAAGCGGGTAAGATTTTGAATTTAAAATTTAGTGTTAAGAATTAAAATTTATTTTTATTATCTTTTAATATAAAATATATATATAAAAAAAACAGAAAAGACAAGATATTTATCCATTTAAACCCTTTCGAAGAATCTACATAATTCAAGGGATTGCCTTCATTAATAATAACCAAAATACTCTGAGGAACAAGATGATAAGACTACCCTAACAAGATGATAAGTTATCTTATTAATAATAACCGAATTTCTCCTTTTTAATGATTCTGAACCTTCGTCTTTGTTTAACAATCTGACGTAAATGTTCATGTTCAAATATGAAGAATGGCGCCGCCGCCGCCTAGTATCAGGCGTCAGAAATGCTGCAGGCAGCGGTGCAATCAGTTCAATGGAGGAACTAGGAACGCATGCAGACAATAGTAGCCTCGTCTCTTTACTCAAAACAAGGAACTTTAGGTATAGCCATGGAAATGGGATGATGAGAACTCAATGTCTTAATCTATATTCATATGTATTGAGTAGGTTACTGGAAAGACATGCAAGGAGGCAGCATATGGCTTACAGGTGCGGACAGCAAATCTTTTTCCAAGGACATTCTTGCTAAGGTATGAGTATGACAAGCTTAGAGATTCATTTATCGAGGACGATGAAATCAGAAATTTAAATTACGGTTGCGTATGAATGCTATAGCGGTCACTATAAACTACTATTTTTTACAATAACGATTTCAGACATTGCCGCTATTACTATATAGCAACTGCTACTGCGATAGCAGACCATACCAACAACTCCATGGCATGCTTCTTTCACTAAAAACATAACAATATTATGTCACTGTGGTAGCTTTACAAATGTTTCTTAGTAAGTCCATTCATCGGGAAGAAATATGTCTGTCGCCGAAGAAATTTCATCTCCATTGACGCAACGTTTGGATGATACAGTCTTGGCAGTTTTATTATCGAATGAATTCAACTCTCCACCTCTTGCACTCGTGTTATTATAATTCTTGGGATCTGCCATGGTAAAAGAACGAAGAATTAATAACCACATTTTTTAGTTTTGAAGAAGAAGATTCGGAGGTAAACCTTTTCGAGGGGAAATTTGGAGGCCTAATTCATGAACATTGAGGTTGAGAGCTTGAACAACTCGGGAAGGGAGTAGAACTGGAGAGCAAGCTGCAGGCACCAACCAGTAACATCAGTAATAATAATAAATTATTTGATGATTATGAATGTTGAGACATACATACATGCATGCATGCATGCATGCATACATACCTGGTCGTCTTTTTGAGTGAGAAGCAATATTGTTTTGAGTTTGAGGAAGGAAAACGCCTGTCCCGGTTGATTTATTACCAGAATGTGGGAAAAATGCCTGCATTCCACCTCCTCCTGATGCCCAGTATCTTGGCTTCTGATCATGCCTTCTCCAGATATTCTTTGGGTGCTGTTCATATATATGTCAAAAGCCAAAACAAATCAGAATTTAGGACCATGCTAATTTGGATCGAATATTGTATAAATTTGTTATAAGACGACTCTTTCAATTCAGTTTATTACGTTTAGAACATATAAATTCAAATTCTGCATATTGCTTAAATGATCTAACATATCATTTCATTAGACCAATTAGATATTGATTTTTATTTCCTAATTTTAATATTATTTATATAATGTCTTGTATTATTTTTTGGATAGTTATATACTTTTATGATAAACCAAAGGCTTAAAAAGAGACCCATGTCTATGAGGGTTTACTATAAAACGTGTTTATTTTTGTTAGGTATACAAGTCAGTTCGGATTAATTAGAACAAAACTCTAAAAACCAAAAGAATAATTAATTAAAAATATATGTTTATTATCTTATTTATATGCATTATCTTTAGTATTATTTTAAATTAAAAATGAATTTTAGTTAATTAAGAACGTATTTTAATCATTTTTAAAGTGATACTACATTATATTATAATATAATCATAGGTTATATAATTTACTTTTAAAAAAATATGACATCAACTATATCTATTTTTATTTTTTTATCCTTCTAAAAATATATTATGCAAATGCATGTTAGATGCTTTATACTTAATTTTAATTCAATTTTACACATTAATTTTGAGATGAAATTATTTTTCACATTTTCCTTCGTTTCTTTGTTTTTAAATTTCTAATCAAATTCATGCATCACACATTCTAATCCGGGAATAACTAGATCGAGTTTGAACCATTTTTTTTATTATCGAGTACTTGACTCGATAATTTTTAATATATATTTTAAATTTTAAATTATATTTTTATTTTAGATTCTAAAATTAATTTAAATCTATAATTTAGTTCTATACTTATATCATATATTTTTAAATTTTAAATATATTTTTATTAATTTATTAATATCAAAAGAAAAAAAAGGAAACTAATATTTTTAATATCATTTTAGTGATAAACCTTAATATATATATATACATATTCAAATATCTAAAACTAATTTAAATCACTACTTTTTGTTTTGGATTATATATTATAAAATTTTAAATTTTATGTGTTTAACATGTGATTTTTTTTTAATTTTAAAATAAAAAATATGAATCGAATACTCATTACACGATTACTTGAATACTCAAATTTCGCAAATACTCAAATTAAATAAACCAAAATATGAACCGACAAATAAATATCTAAAAAAATCTAATACTCGATAATAAACACCCTTAACTTCTATCCATCGATTAAGGTAATAATTATCGAGAATAAATAACCTTCTACTATCTTTTAGTCTAGGATCATGTATGTGACTTTCTAGAATTAGTTGTAAGAATTAAAAAGTACAATCAATAGTAGGATTAATATTTCCTTAAGAGTACCCAAAATATACGATAACAGGTCTACATGTATAATTAGGTGAGTCTGTATCTATTTTAAATTTTTAAAATTTATATATTTAATTTTCATTTTTATAAATTTAAAATTTTTATAATTTATACGCACTTTAAAAAAAATTGGATTAGTCACTAATAACTTGCATATATACACTATGAAAAAAGGAAAGTGGAAAAGAAAACAAATTACCTAATAATTTCTCTTCCTTAACAAATCTTAATTTCTATCAAGTCAAAATCCCATAATTCACGGATTCTTAAGATTTTCTCACAAATCCCAGAATTTTCTCAAATGAAATCTCAGCAAATACCAACTCAACTTTCTCAAGAATTACAGATAAGCGACCAAATGAAAAAGGAAACAGGGATGAGAAAAAGAAGAAGAAGATGCATTACCGGTGGGAAAGGCTCAGTAGGAAGCTTCGAACGGTGACGATGATAATGATACTTAACAACAGAATCCTATAAATTAACAACAAATTAATATATGAAGAACAGATCAAGGATTAAATGAGATTGAAAAAAAAAAAACTGACCTTTGTTTTCTTGGTTTCTGAGATTGCTTCGTCGAGAACATGAGATGGCAGCCATTGCATTGCTTCTTCGACGACAACCTCAATATCCTCGACGGCAGCAACCGCCATAGTCTGAAACAGAGACAAGGGAGGAGGGTTTTGAGCTCCAACTTTTAACCTGCAAGTTAACTACTGAGTGTTTACATGGGGAAAAATATTGGGAGAGACGAGCGATATATAGGAGGTTTTAGGCGTTAGAGCGCGTAGAATTTTCTGTTTTAAGAGAATTGGATGAAACGATGGCGTTTGTGGTTAAGAAATGATTTGGTTTAGGGTGCAATTTACGTTTCTGCCCTTTTCCCTCTTAAGTAGAGATTTTGAATTCTTTGTTGCCAAAAAGTTAGCAAATTCTCAATTACATTGTATGGAGGAAGTTTTGTATAGATTTAACATGATTTGAATGGACAAGTTGGTTGAATTTATGCTTCAATTTTGTAATTAGGGTGATGACGTGTTTTAAATTTAAGTTAATTCTGACAACGAGGTTTTGAAAGAATTTATTAGTCAAGTATATTTGGTCAGTTGATTAAACTGTTTATCTTTGTTTATTCGTATTTTTCTTAGATCATGGGGTATAGGCCCATTAAAAGCACCCTCATTCTGTAAGTCAGGTCAGATTTTGTTTGACATGAACCTAACACGAGTAGTAGACCCTTTCACCCTATCCAATCCATGTTTAGGGAGATTTCAGTCTATCTGAAACTTAATTCGATTTTTAGATAAAAATTTATCTCTAATCTGACACAAATATAAAAATATATATTTTGTTTTTATTTAATAAAAATAGGGAGTTGAATGAAAATATGAAGAAATAGATATTATAGCAATTATTCCTAAATATATAGAGAAGAATGACAAAATAGAGAGCTAATTGAAAAATATATATAAAGAAAAAATTATATTTTAACTCGAGTTGAGTTATAGTTTTTACTCTAAATCCAAATCAATCTCATCTTCCACAAAACTCAACCCGACTCAGATTTATTTTTTAAAATAAAAAAAATCAATCCTATATGATCGAGTCAAGTTGAACACAGCGAGTTTAGATTGAATGACCATCCTAAATCTCAATATTCGAATGTAAAATCATTGCATTGGAAGGGCATTTAAGTATTTTCGATCTGATATCCAATAAGAAGTACGAACGTGGTTTGGGTAGGGTTGGGTTGGGTAAACTCCTCTTCCCAATTCCCATCTCGTTGTAGCAGTTAAATTAGTGCACATACTCAGCCTTTTCCTTTTAAGGTTGCCCGAATTAATGAAGGGTTTAGGCATCTATCCATACATGCAAAGCATCTTATTAAAATTCCCCCATACTCTTCTTCTTCTTAACAACCCCACCAGTGCAGTTGAAAACATCCATGTTTGTCTTAGGAAAGTAGGTCCAGCTCTAACACACATGTTTGGTTTGGGAAAGTGGGTCCGGTTCTAACACACATGTTTGGTTTAGGAAAGTAGGTCCACCTCTAGTTCCTGCTAATGCCAATCGTAAACCATAAAACAAATCTACGTGATGGTGTTGGTCAACTACTGGCTGCTTATTTAGCTGCTCTTTGTTGCCAACGTACGTCTAAACCTGTTTTTTTAATGTCTGATTTAGCAACCCAAGACTCTCTTGTATTGTCTGAGGATAAGGTCAATCTTACTAAATCTGTCCACCGGTTATAAGCTCACCCAATTATCTGAATCTTGGGCACACTTGGTCAACTGTTGTTAAGGACTGTAACCTTGATTCTTTCGCCATGCTTGAATTTGATATTTGGTCAGTTCAGGTTATGATGCTTAGGCTTTGTGCTCTCAAAATGCCGAACATTCTCATATTCAAAGGGTACTGCATGTTTTATTGGTGCTAACCCTACAAGGATTTGAACCAAGGTTACTTTGTTGGGAGTGGCATGCATTTCTCACTAATAATAGATCATTAACTTCCATCTAAAGGGCACGACAAATAAAATGTATTTGATGTCTACTTAAAGATGGACTTAATCCTTCTAAAATTTTATAATTTCGTTCCTTAAAATTTTATCAACCCAACATAAAATCTTAAAACCTGCTCGAGTTGATCCTAAATTCGTCCCTTAGTATTAGATGTGCACATTAACTTGCGAAAGAAGCTCCTTTTCTGATATAGAATGAATGCATAGGATCGGATGTAAAAGCTTAGATCTAATCCTTAAATCCGATTAAAATCTATTCGAGTCAAAAGTTGATTTGACTCAAAATTAACTTATAATCAATTGTTATTGATTTGGACCTGCTATTGTAATAACTGAACTCAACCTACATCTGACCAAGAACGACATGAACCTGAATTAAACTTGTTCTTGTGGACTTATAACCCGACTTGCACACGAGTGATACGAATCCAAATCCAAGACTAACCTAGCAAATAACCAATATTACCCAACTAAATTAATCCGAAATTCGATTTTACTCAACATGTTTTGAACATGACCTGCTAATTGGCCCAACTTACTTTGAACCTGACATGTTGACTTCAATTAATATTCACATAGCTTAATATTTATTAACATATAATTATAAAAATCTTTAATAGGTTGGAATTTTTATTTAACTGTTATTATATTATGATTTTGATAAACTAATTTTTTATTATTTAATTATTAATTTTTGTATTTAATTTTTTATTAAAGAATTGACTTCAATTTATCTTTTATAATTTAATATAATATTTTTATTCATTATATTTTATTCTATAATATTTTATTTTTAGCTGAAATTAACTTTTATTTATATCTAATTTTTGTAATTTAACTTAAAAATTTTAAATATGATGATATTTTTGTTCATTTTAATCCATAATATTTATTTTAATGTGATTCATATTTATAAAAAGCACTAAATAATTCACTCGAAATAATCCAACTCAAAATTCATCGACTATTTATACCTGACTCAAACTTAATACGAATTAAATTATCCAAATGAATTCAACCTAAAATAAACCCGACTTAAAGTTCACCTGAACCCGAACTGATTTGGACCGAACTATTTTGATCTAACCTAAAATAAATTCGCCCCAAAATTAACCAACACCAAATCAAATTAATCAAAACATCAAATCAACCTAAAATGATATATCCCATTTGACCAGATCTTACATAATCCTACTTAAAACTCATCCAATCATCTACTTTTACATCCTGTTAGGATTGAGACATGATGCGTCCTCGTGTCTAAAAAACACGGGGGAGCTGGTGAACTGAGATGTGATGACTGATAATCCACACTATCTATCACAGTTCTGGAGAGAGAGCTATTATTATTATTATTATTATTATTATTATTATTATTATTACCCTCAAATGTTTGGAATCTCTCAAGAATATAAATTAACTTGGAAGAATGTTAAAAGACATTAAATACAAAGAGAGATAGCAAGTTGGAAATACATAATATTTAATAAAAAAGGTTTTGAGTTTTGTTTTTTTAACGATCCCTCCCTCATCATATATCTACTTTTGAAGTAGAATAGAAGTGACATTGTGATCAACATCTTCCTTGGCTACTCTGTCAAAGGGATCTTCACCAATGTACAAGTCCAAAATTGATTTACAAAGGACTTGGCTCTCAATACTTCCTATTTCTTTTCCATCAACTACAAAATGTTCGAAATGAAAAGAAAATAACAATAATTAGAGTAGAATATAAACTTAAAAAATTGAATCGAGTATAACATGATGGTTTTTGGAGAACAAATATCTATATGTATATGGATAGATTGGTTCTTGGAGGTCATCCATATATCCATATTTGCAAATGTGTTCAATTTAAGATGGAATGATGAGAAAATGAACAAGAAAAATTGAAAGATGGCTTCTCATGTTAAATTTAAGGGTAAATATACCTAACTTTGCATTTATGTGCAATTGTTTTTTGGTGCATTTAGGTAACTAACCTTTTTGGTTAGGTGCACTTAGGTACCCAACATTTATTTTTTGTTACAATTATTTACTTGCAGCCGGAAAAAAATTGGGTACCGCATTGCAAATAAATGCCAAAGTTAGGTACTTAAAGTTATATTTACCCTTAATTTAAAGATATAATATACAAAGAACATCTTACTTATTGTCTTAAGTACATAGCCTGGCTCCTTTGAGAGATCTACCAAGGACCCCCTTGGTAGTTTATATTCATCTTTGAACTGAGAAGTGAACCTGCAATCAAATTAGGCATTGCATCGAACTAGCTTTATCAAAACATGAAAATTAGTCAGAGATTCACAGTGTTCAACTTCAGCAGTTTGACATATAAATTTCGGCTTATGAACCAAAATCAAAATTTTGAGAGTTGAAAGAACAGTTTACCTCTTGAGTAATTCTTTAGTATCTGAACCACCAAACTTTTGGAGTCTACTTCCAACCGACTCTTCGTAAGCATTTCGTATGGATCGAATGCTCAATTTTCCGTAGACAATCTGAAGTCTAATAGTCATGCTTATATCAGCTTCCATAAGATCGTTCTTCAAGTCATGGTTGTCTTTAAGTTCAGAAGCAGATAAGTTTCCGTATTTATTACTCAAAAACTTCTTTACATCATCCCCATTAGCATAAACACCTGTAAATAAACCAAGTTACCTACATAAAGACACTGTAATTTCCACCCTCAAATGTGTTAGATTTGTAGCTCAATCTACATTCTGCATTCAACCGTCCTTTACCATAAATGTAAGAAACACATTCAAGCCAACGATTTCTACTATCTACTAACATTGTATTTCTAAGTTTATAACCCATCGCTCAATCACCAAAAATGGCGACTAAAACTTATAGATTATTGCATGCAGAAGGGGAATTTAAAAGCAAAACGAAAGCTGAAATCTTGATTGTCATCCATAATACTAGATTTCCTAAACCAAAGTGTATATATTACTAGAATTGAAGAATCATATGAAGAAAAAAATCGAAGAGGATGAAAGAAATAATGTTACCAAAAGCATAGACATCAATGTTCTTCAATCCCAAGATGCTTTTTCTCCTCAACCCAACTCCAAGAAGTCGAAGGGAATTTCCCAAAAGTGGAGGAAAAGAAACCCCACTCTTTGGTTCGACGACGGGGGCTGAACCATCAGCAAGGGAGATCGAGCCCCAAAGAAGAGAAGAGCTATGCGGGAGGAGTAAATTCGCGGCGTTTTGGAAAAACGGGTGGTTGGGGTTCTGCGAGACGACTGCCACACCAGCAGCAGCTGCAGCTCCTATAGATGCCGCTGCGGCGACGGCAAATGAGGCGGAGAAGCGCCCACGAGAGGTGGTCCGGTGATTATTCTGAGAGTTGCCGCTGCCACTGCCAGGCAGGTTCGTGGGCTGAGAAAACAAGAAGGGAAACCTCAGTGACATCGTTAATTTAAGCACTTTTTTATTACTCGATAAAAATTAAAAATTGTAATCGAGTATTTGTAGACGGAAGGTGTCACGTGATGTGCACTTGGAACCTGGTATAGAGGTCAGGCTTTTGGACCACTTAGCTCAGGTGATCCAACGGCCACAGTCAAACCAGGTAAACTTGATCACTTCCCAATCTTAATTTATATACTCATTTAATAAAATATAAAAAACATATATTTTATTACTTATTAGCCAATTTCTTTAATTCATCCCGACCTGTAACGATCTTAAAAATCATGAAGTATCGCTGAATTTTTTTTCGGTATTGAAAAATAATTTTTGTGCATTTTTAAAATAATATCTTCCAAAAATCGCTACACAACCATTATTTTCAAAAATGACACGAAAAATGTTTTCTAACACCGAAAAAAAAATTTAGTGACACGTCAAGATTTTTAAGATCGTTACACAACAATTGTTGCTCGAATGTCGACCACAAAAATAATTTACCTCGGATAAACATAAGCATCTCGACTAACCCGGATCGACTTATGTTATCCACCTGACTTTGGTGGGTGAATTTAACAAGAATTTTCTGCATACATAAAAATTTAAACTCAAGACCTACTTAAACAATACCTGTAACCCCCTAGACCGGACTATGCGAAAAGCCCGACCTAAAGTAGTTACATTTTTTTTTCAAAACGAATATATATAGCAAATACAAGATTCAACCCAAAATCAAGAAAACCTGTAAGGATGACAGTTCCATCAAATCATAAATTCGACCATAATCCATATGATCATAATAAACCGTTAATCTCCAAAAGTAACATGCGTTCAAAACATTGCTCATAAAACAATCCATATCACAGTAATAAAACATAATGAGTTAAAACCATTCAGTAACAAAATATAGGCATAACAGTAGTGAAATAAAGGCACATGTCACCATAACTAAAAACCCGGGAGATATAAGCATTACATCAAAAGATAATCTAGGAGGTGTAGATCCTCCGTGTGCCAAATCCGGGATGTCTATCTACGGTTATCTGAAAGGGGAAGAAAACATGTATGAGCTATGGAGCCCAGTGTGTTCCAACAATGCATAAAAATCACAAGTATAACGAATATAATGATAGCAGAAGACAATGCATGAAAAGCATGGCATGATATACTATCCTCCAACCCATCTCCAGGATACGATTCTCCAGAACAGTATCTAATACAGGCATTAACCTAAGCCCAATGGGGCAAAGGTACCGACCTAAGGAATCACCCTAGGTAACAGGCGGAATTACCCCGGCTGTAGCACGACAATCGATATCAGGACGGAATTATCCTAACCGTAGCTAGGAACCGTAAACAGTACGGAATTACCAGCTGGATCAAGGCTGAACCGAATAACAGGCACTACGCATCATCCCAAACCCAAAGTGACAAGCATGCAGTAATAGCAGGTATAATGATGGCAGTGGCAGTAATTAATCAGATATCATGAAATACTAAATCAGGACATATCATACAAAATATATCATGCATACAGTAAACAGAATATGATCAAGCTCAACATATGTGTCTAGGTAAAATCCGGAAATAGTCATGTACACATGCTTGGTTTGTAAAAAGGGGAAAACAATAATATACAACATATAGCACGTAAGGAAACACACCTCAAAAGAGTAGAAGCAAACAGTGGTCTACTGGGCGGCTGAGCCTCGCTCTGCAGCAGTATTGGACCCTATAGGTACACGATAAGATTTTATATCAATACAAGAATCTAAATACTGGATTTATTCACTAGAGATGAGAATACATACGGGTCACGATCGGATCACGAGTCGGGTCGAATCGGGAAGAACCGGGTTGGGTCGGTACTCGATCGAGAGGACTATGAGATCCTACAAGTAAACAGGTATCGATATTAGACCCAGATTAAAACTCTGAACTTAACTTAACTTAGAAGAAAAGTTTGACTCAAGACTTTAAAGTCCAAATTGGAGGCTTTCGGGATTGAATTTCGAAAAACGGACTTCACGGATAGACTCAGGACGTCGAAAAACATAAAATAGGGGTTTTTGAAAATTTTGACTTTTTGGTCAAAGTCAACGCTGACGTCAGCAGCCGCGTTAGCTGCCACGTCAACTGCCACGTCAGCAGTCAACGCTGACGTCACTGGTCAAGGGGCCGGTCAACGGGTCGGGTCAACGGGTCTGGTCAACGGGTCGATCAACGGGTCGGGTCTGGTCAACGGGTCGATCAACGGGTCGGGTCGGGTCTGATCGGTTCGGTTCGGGTTGGATCGGTTTGGTTTGACCGGTTCAAGGCCGGTTTGACTCCCGGCAGCCGTCCACGGTGGCCGAAAATCGCCTCTGACGCCGCGTGAAGGCCACACGCGCCCCTAGGCGGCCGGAAAACACCCCCTGGGCTCAGAAATACATCAGAAACAACCCCAAAACACGTTTTTACCCAAGATAAAAACCAAAAACAGATTCAAAAGGGTGAAAATCTCACCCACTTACCCGAACGACTTCGGTCTCCGGCGAGGGTTCAGGCGGTGGCGCACGGCAGCGGTTAAGGAGGGTTTTGATCACCCTCGGCCGCTGGACACGGACGAGCCGTCGACGCGTCGGGATAACGCCGGTGGCGGCCTGAAACGGCGAAGGAACTAGAAAGGTTTAAACCCTAGGTTCGACGAACCTTCAAGCCTCGATTCACGGCGAAGGCGGCGGTGGATGGGCGCGTCGATGGAGGGGTTTTGGTCGGGAGACGGCGGCGAACACACCGATGGTGGCGTGCACGGGACGGCGCGGTGGCCGGAGGTGGGGTAAGAGGGAGAAAAGTTCGAACGGTCTGGGGGTTATTTTGATCTAAAAGGGTTCCAACATAAGGCATCTGATATAATTCGAATCTAATATTATTTTATTAGAACCGAAACAGGTACAGGTTAAGAGAAGGGAGGTGGAGTCTAAGACATAAGAACTTGGTAACTCAGTTGGTTGGGTACTTAGGCTATAACCTATAAGGTTGTGGGTTCAACACCCTTACAACCACACTTTTTTTTTTAACTTTCAGGTGTTACAATACCAAACTAATAATCACTTACTTTTAATAACTTTAAGAATTAGAATGAATACATACAGAAAGATAATGCTAACGACCACATGTAGAAACATCTGAATGATTCATTACTGGGAATATGTTGTTGGATCTCATGTCTGAAACACCTAGAGCTCTCTTATTTCTCACTGCATTTCAACATAAAAACATGAACATAGCAAATAGTTGAGAGAGAGTTCCACCGAAACTGGATCTAAATCTAATCATACTCCAATTCATAAGGTGTAACTGCACGCTTGAGCGAGATCACTGGTTTCTCTTCGACATCTCTTGACAATGCTTTCCTCATATGTAAAAAAACAAACCATAAAACAAAAAGACGTGGAAACGAGAAAGAAAAATACATCATTCCGGTTAGATATCAAATTCTACATACCTAGCCCATCTTCCTCTCCCAAATAATAGCGTAGCACCCTTCTGTATATTACGTACCCGAGCTGTAAAAATAGGAGAGAGATAGGTGAGTCTTCTTGCGTTTATTATACACATATTTGCAGATACAACAGGCGTAGTGTTGCTATTATAGGCTATATTGTTAGTTACACATCAAAATCTGAGACAATTTCAACGACGAGGGAAACCTGTGATTTCGGAACAGAAGGAAAAGCATCTGAATCTGAAGGGAAAGATGAAATGGTGTGAATATTGTCCAAAATGGAAAGTTGAAGAACTAATACCTTTTCATACATCTTTATGACTGGTGTATTAGAAGCCCTCAGACTACTTACTGATGACTCAAGAGAACAAGAATATCATCTCCTAATCATGAGAGTTCAAATTTCAGAACAGGAATCTAATTCGGAAAAGGAAAGAGGGAGACGGAGAGCTCACTATAACCCATTATTCGTTTGCGGGGCCTTCAGCTACTTGAAAATAATCTGGCCAACGAGCTAAATACTTCATGTAGAATGACATGTTAAACTGCAAAATCGCATGATTACCATTAAAGGAACCAAATTCACTATTCGTCCTAGCATTTGTTTCCAGTTTTGAATAAAAAAAATAGAAGACAAAGAGTTTCAAGAGCTTACGGTTTCGGTTAAGTGGTCGAGATTGACGGAAGTGAAGCGAAGGAGATCATTGCAGCAAAATCGAAGTATCGTTTTCATCTCTCTCTCTTTCCCGGAAAGCCGGCCGGAAATGGAAGTTTTAATGAAACGCAGAGCTGCCGGAGTTGAAGTCCAAGCTTGAATCTCGAGAACTCAATTTGTACTTCAACCGAACTTCTTTGAATCTAACCATGGGCCGAAGTGGACTATCATGGGCCATTTAGGCCCGCATTTATTTGATAAATGCTATATTTTTTAAATTAATTTCTTTATTTACGAATTAAATATTATAATTTTTGAATAGGATTAAAATATTATAATTGTTTTAAATTAATTATTTTTTATAAATATAATATAATTAATTTTAAATTTTATTTTAATATGCAATTAAGTTGGTAAATATCACTAAAATATATTTCATGTTTTTTTTTATATGCAATGATAATATTTAACTCATTTTTTAGAAAAATCATAATATTTTATTAAATATTATCAGAAATTCACAATTCACAATAAATGATGAAAAATATTTTAGTTTTTTATTTTTATAATCAACAACGCGAGGAAATAGAAAACGGCGGCCCGATATCCTTTCTATTTGACGAAAGTCAGATCGGGTTTCGGAGAACAACCATATCTAAAACCTAGATGGATCTTCTCAAAGAAGAACTTCTCAAGAAACGGCAGACCCTAGCTCAGCAAACCGGCGGGAGGCGCGTGTTTAAACGCTCCGAGATCGAGCAAAAGCAGATCCAACAACTTCGCGAGCAAGAAAAACGCGAACTTGAAGCTAAATCTCGCCGTCAATCCAACACATCTTCCGCCGCCGCGAGCGACTCTTCCGCTAAATCGAATCCCTCCACTTCTAGTACTGTATCCACTACTGCAGCTTCCACTGCCGGTTCCTCCAAAACCCTCACCGATGAACGAAACATCGATAACCTGGACCTTCCAAAGCAAGAAGTCATTCGCCGCCTTCGCTTCCTCAAACAGCCTATCACTCTCTTCGGCGAAGATGATGCCGCTCGGCTCGACCGGTTGAAGTACATACTAAAAGCGGGGCTTTTCGAGGTTGATAGTGATATGACTGAGGGTCAAACCAACGATTTCTTGAGAGATATAGCGGAGCTCAGGAAGCGGCAGAAGACGGGGATTGTGGGTGAGAGGAAGAGGAAGGATAGGGAAGAGGGGGGCGGAGGAGAGGACAGGGACGGAGGAGGTGGAGAAGACGAGTTGAGTGGTGATGGTGGGTCAAGTGGAGTCGATATGGATAAGGACTTGAAAAGAATGAAAGCAAATTTCGATGAGTTGTGTGGTGAAGATAAGATTCTGGTATTTTTCAAGAGGTTGTTGAATGAGTGGAATCAGGAGCTGGATGAGATGGGTGAAGCTGAGAAGAGGACGGCTAAAGGGAAGTCCATGGTCGCCACATTTAAGCAGTGCGCTCGATACTTGAATCCATTGTTCAAGTTTTGCAGGAAGAAGGTAATGCCATTTTCGCTGATTTAAAGGTTAACATTGTTTTCAATTTCTGATTTTCCCCCTATGTTAACGAGTTAGACAGTAGATAGGAATAGGGTTTAAATCTAAAAGAACCAAGCTTTTACTTGAAAAGAAATTGGAATCAATGAGAATTAGATGATTGCAAGAGTAGAGGTACATGATTTCTAGTTGCTATTCTTGTTATCGAAGTGTTAAATAGTATCTGAATATTTGTTGACATATGTAAAGCTAAGGGTTATAAAATTCAATCTCACATTTTCCTTAGGATCATCGAAGTATTTTGTTGATAAATTGAGTTTTTCTGTTGGCATTCCTTAATGCTGCTTTTCCATTGATTATTTTGAGATTTATTCCCTAATCCCTCCTAACATTAAAATTAGCGGATCTTTCTTTCTTCCAACACCAAAACACGTAGATAGATGGTCTGTGATGTTTCCTTCTTGTTCTTCATTTTCTGAATATAGGTTAAGTCTATACTTAAGAGAGTTATGGACCTGTTGATTAATTCCTTATGAAGAAATGTTTCGGGTATCAATGGCAGTCAATTGTAAACTTCTTCAAATCAGATAGGAGTTCTCAGTTTTCTATTCCATATGGGACAGAATTTGTGTTTCTTAACTGGGTGCTTCCCAGTTTGATTTGAAGCTAAAGCAATCCCTGCAGCTTTTGTCTTGATGGATTGTTCTCTGAGCCCTGTTAATCATAAATGGAAGTGACTTAGTAAACCTGTAACTTCTCTTCAATAATCAAGCCTCCTTTTACATGCTTCTTGAGTATGATGCCATAAGTTTATCTCTGATACTGTGCTTGATGTTATGGAGTTACTCTAAATCCATAGTAATTGCTTGAATTTGGTTTACGCAGCATTCAAGCTCTTTGTGGTTTTAACACTGTTTAGTGATTTGGAAGTTCATTTATTTCAGCACCCTGGGATAGTTTTATTTTTCCATTGTGAACTCCACTTTAGCTTTTAGGGCAATGGAAACTAGGGAAGGTGCAGGGGGGCAGATTAAAATTGCAGATGCACCACTCTAGCTTTTAATCTGTCCCACTGCACCTTAGCTAACTTGGTAACTGATATAGTGATGGTAATTTGTGTATGTACCTTAGTGACTTGGGAACGAATAATTGATCCCTTCTTTTCAGAACCAAATGATAGGGGTATCCTCTCTTTGAGCATTTGTCTGTGTTTACATTTTTGTGTTTATGGCTTTGCACAAATAACTTTGCATTTTGAGACCTGCTTTGCTTCTTGTGTTGTAATTGCAGGTTCTTCCAGATGATATCCGTCAAGCATTGTTGGTGGTGGTTGAGTGCTGCATGAAGCGGGACTACCTAGCTGCAATGGACCAATACATTAAGTTGGCTATAGGCAATGCACCCTGGCCAATTGGTGTCACTATGGTTGGCATCCACGAACGTTCAGCCCGTGAGAAGATTTACACCAACAGTGTTGCACACATAATGAACGATGAGACAACTCGCAAATACTTGCAATCAATCAAAAGATTAATGACATTTTGCCAACGCCGTTACCCTACGCTTCCATCTAAAGCAGTCGAGTTCAATAGCTTGGCCAACGGTAGCGACTTACAGTCACTACTCGCAGAAGAGAATGTTTCTGGTGGTTCAGAGGACAGGCTTAGGTTAATGCCTGCTCCGAAGGAAACCTAGGTATCTTTTACATTGATGTTCTATGCTATTATGCACAACAATATTATATACTTGAATGTTTTAGCTGAACAGAACTTCAATATGCCGACATTATTGCGTCTTATGTCTTTAACCAAAACAATCTGATGTTTTATAAGTTTCACTTGTCTCAAAGGTTGGCCGAGGCGCTTGGATCGGACCGGTGTTAAACATCAAATAGATCGGTCCGGATTAGAGCAGTTTGTATGATGTGTGTACGTCACTAAAATTAACAAATAAATATTTCTTCTGTTCTACTTAAATTATCTCTTATTGATTTTTTTTCAATTTTAAAATATATATTTTATAAAATTTATTTCTTACGATATTTAAGAGAAGTGTTTTTAAAATTTTAAAAAAATGACTTTTAAAAAACAATATGGGACGATTTAAATGAGATGGAATATTATGTTAAAATTATATCAGACAATTTTAAAAAATTAAGATGTAATTTCTATATTTTATATATTTTTTAATTTAATTTATATCTATTTTATAATTTATTTTTAACATTTAAGATTTTTTAATAATATTGTCTCTAAAATTTAAATATGAATTATTTAAGATACAATGTATCTGAGAATGAAGCTATATTATATACGGTAGGGACTCTTGTCCTTTATAAATATTTTTGATATAATTACACATAGATATCTCTTAGAGTCTTAGTTTAAGTAATAAAATAAAATTTTTGTCTCTTTTAATTTTTAAATTTAAAACCTTTATAGATCTTTGTCCCTCACAATATTTGATTCTATCCCTAAATATATCTTCCCAACTCATCGTGATGGTATATTATTCTAACTCCAAACTCCTTTCAAGTATAGTTCTACCCCTGTAACCAAACAAGCATCTTCCCCAAAGTCACCATCTCACTTAAAAAGTTACCGGATAAGCTCTGTTATTCCTATTCCTATCAATGGTAACAGAAACCCTGGAAAGTACAAGGCTTTAAATGAGATCTCTGGTTAACTGCTGCTGACTATGCCAAGCTACATGCAAGGAATTTCCTTTGGTTTAGTCAACCATGTTCGTTTAAAATAAAATACTCCATTTCTTAACTGCTGCTATGTGAGATGTGTGTATATATTTTCTGGGAGCTAGTGTTTGTTATCAGTGTATTTCTTCCTGCTGGACTCCATATCTGCTGAGCTTGTTTGTTATCAGTGTATTTCTTCCTGCTGGACTCCATATCTGCTGAGCTTGTTTGTTATCAGTGTGTTTGCCATTGAATGAGTTAGCTACTATTGTTTTGGACACCATGTTCTCTTTATTTCTTCTTTTCTTACTTGTAGACGTTGATGCAATATCAATATATTTTGCGCTTACAGAAAAAAAAAAAAATCAAAATCTGAGTTTATGAATGAAATAAACCGGATCGATAAAATTATCTTTATAATGTCTTTACACTATTCGATCCGAATGAATTTATTATCAAACAGTAAAAACTGCAGCCCGGCTCGTAAATGTATAGTAAAGCAGCATGGCAGCTGATATAGGAGAGAATAGGGTTAGAGCTTCTCAGATGGCGACAAAGCTCAAAAGTAAGAAAAAGAGCAGTGAAAACAACAGCTTGGCGGAGTTCCTACCCGCTGTGCCATCGTCCGCCGGGGGAACCGTCTGAGGACCACCGTCTTCATCCAACAAAAAGAAACAACAGTAAAGAATCAGTCGAAGGGACCCTCAAAGTTTAAAACTTGGTCTAATTATTGTTCTAAGAATTGCGAGCCAGATTGATTTAGGTTTAAGAATTAATTTAAAATTTAATGTTTAGATTTGAATTTAAATTTTTAAAGTTAAAAAAAGATATGTTTGTGTAAAATATTTTTACGGTGATAATATTAAACAATAACCCATCTAAGATTATTATTTTATCTGTCGGAGATTGAAAAAAAACTATTATACAAGTAGAGTTAGTTTCGTGTTTATGGGATTACGTTATAAGGTTTAAAGTTAAAATTTATAATTAAAATTTAAATTTTAAGATTAAAGTTAAAGATAATTTAAAGAAAATTAAAAATTTAACTAATAAAATCCTGAAGTATCATATTTTTTGATAAAAAAATAATTTAAGGATTAAAAAGAAAAAATGATATAATTTATATATTTATTCTGATTAAAAATTAGTTTAGTTACTTAGACTCTTAAAGTGACAAAAAATAACAGTTTATGTACTTCTTTTGATTGAAAATTAATTTAAGGGCTAAAAACAAATAAAATGAATAGTTTAAGGGTTGATCTTTTATTTAATCCAAAAATGAACTCATGT
Source organism: Abelmoschus esculentus (assembly GCA_035048815.1). Taxonomy (NCBI): domain Eukaryota; kingdom Viridiplantae; phylum Streptophyta; class Magnoliopsida; order Malvales; family Malvaceae; genus Abelmoschus; species Abelmoschus esculentus. The sequence continues at coordinate 2,413,389 of JAUCBN010000027.1, read as the reverse complement.
TGGGCCGTTTACTGGGACCACAGTATCCTATATAAAGCCACTCAGAAACCTACATAGCGAATTAGCAAACAGTCTCAGCTAGCTTGCTGCAAGGTAACCCTAAAATTCCTGAGCAGGAACCCCCCAAAAAGGTAGAAAATTTACCAAATCAAATCAAACATGAAGCGCTCTCGCTCCAGTAGCTTAGTTAACATTCGAGTGCTCAAGCCTCCGTCATCCACTGCTTTCGCTTTCCAAAGGAATTCACGCGTCAATCCTTCTGTAATCTCCTTTCACGCGCCACCCAATGCCCATGAGACGGCCAAGGTGGGGATTCTGGCCGTATCGACGCCGAAATTAACGATTTGGAAAGAGAATCACTTTTTGGACGAATGCTTTCTTTGTAAGAAGTTGTTGCTCCAAAATGACACGAGATTTATGTACGGGTACGTGAATCGTTATTAATCTTTACTGATCTATGTTTGGAAATTGAATCTGAGATTCAGAGAATTGATTATATCTAGGGTTTCTTTCTGTTCGATTCTTTAATTGTTAATTGCAGAAGTTTCGTTTGTTAAATCTTTGATTGCGGCAAAAAAACTGATGATTCTCTCGTATATTGAGCTTCGTTTACATCTCTATGTCAATTATTGGCATTTATTAACAATAAAATTACAGTGATTTCCGTGCGTTTTGCTCTCTTGAATGCCGCGACAAACTGATCAGTGCAGATGATGAGAAGGAGAAAGCCAAAATGAAAGACCCGTTTGAAGTATCCACCTGGTACCTAACCTGAACATGGCTTCACTAACTTTATTGGTGCATAAGCTTGTCATTTTTTCAAGATAAGCTTGCACTTCATGAATCCATGGCTGCCCTCACACATAATCTGCCTTGTACAGTTGGTTTAGTTGGTTCTGTTTCTTCCCTTCTCTAGATTAAAGAAAACTCTAGCAGTTTGGGGAATTCAACATCTTATTTCCATTTTTAAGCGGGATTTATGATGATGATGATGAATTGATGATCATATTTTTATTTTTCAAATGCTGTGGATTTGGGTGGTATTCCTTTTTGTTTTCAATCATAAACCATTTCATTACAGTTGCAGATTCTTCTTATGCAGTCTTTCTTTGCATTATAATCATATTTTTCATATGAAGAAAGTGATTTCCTTTTATCATTTCATGTTACAACCTTTTCATGAACTTCTAAACATATATATCTATATATGAGAAGTGAACTGAATATGGTGTTTGATATTCCTTTCCTTTGTTGTTGGAGGTTTCAGTATTAAGACTATACATACCTATTCCGCTTCCGGTGCACTAGGGTGCAAATTGTCTACCTTTTTTCTATGTTTTTATTCGTGCATCCGCTTCAAATTAGAGGTTTAGGGTTCAAAGATAGGGTTGTGATTAGGGTTTACAGAATTAGGGTATGGTGTATTTTTTAAAGTATATGGTTTGGGGTTTAGAATATAAAAATTAAGGGTTAAGATTTAAAATTCAATTTTACTCTACTACGAATGCTGAAAATTCAGTGTGTCAAATGTCTAAGGTTTTATCTCAGCACTCATCATCTAACTTCAACTTCTGTTTGCCTGCACCAACTTCATTGTAGGTTGGTTTATGTCTAAGATGTTTGCCTTTTCTTTCATGTTTATGTTGTAGTTTCTTTTGGAGGATGTGTTTTATTCATGGATTGAAGCTAACATTATAGATTTCAGTTGGATTTTGTCTGCTGGTTTGATTTAAAAAACCTTCGTATTTAAGTTATAAATTTAAAATTATAAAATCTAAACCTTAAACCCTAAACACTAAATTCGAACTTTAAACTTTAAATTTTATATCCTATATAAGCTTGCATCAAAGTATTTTCTTTTATTTATTGCTTTATTTATATTATCATAAATTACATAACAATATATTTATTAGTGTATGAATCTGTACGTAAAGCGTAAAATGATAGACTTTTTACGAAAAAAAGTGAATTATCTTTAATTAAAAGTTTTAGATTTAGTCATCAAATTCGGTTAATTTAACATAAAAAACAAGCAATGCTTTTAAGTTTTATATTGTTTAAATTGATGTTAACCATATGGTCCATATCTATTAGTGTGTATAAGTTTTATTTATGAAAATAACAATAATAATAAAATTACCAACAAATAAAAAAATATGGAAAGATGGATTAAATTTTATTCTTATTTTGCATAATTATATTTTTTATTAATTTTTTATTTTAATAAATAATATTTTGGACTAATGGGTTCAAGTTGTTTTAATAAATAATATATTTGAAGCTTAATTCGTCATGTAATCTTTTCCCTTCCAAACAATGCATAGGGGGCCAAGAATGTTTTGGTCAGTTAAACTTTAACTTGAACTAATATGGCCTATTAGAATGGTCCTAAGAGCCCAAATAACACCCACCACATAGATTTTTGATGAATAGAGAAATTTTAAAGGGACGTAAGTAGTAATTTGACCGTGAATATAAGGTAATCAAACAAATTTTTCTGTTGGTGTCTCTTTTTATACTCTACGCTAAAATATATTTAAAAAATTAAATTCTAAATCCTAATTTTAGTGTTTATATTATAAACCCTAAATTTATACTCTATCTTAATTCTCTAAATCTTAATAATCCATAACCTTAAATCATAAGTTTTACTATTTTAAAATAAAGATATTATTAGAGATATAATAATAAGACAAACGATTTAATAATCATCTTATTATTTCCATTGTCAGCAACGGATTGAACAGGTTATTTTTAAATACTTGCGTTTTATCTTAGCTTCTCCAGTCTGATTCATTCCCGTTTCTTTCTATACTCTCACAGGTAATCCAAGTTATTTTGAACAGGTTGAGTGACTGAACCTGCAGTTTTGTTATAATGTATCTTCATTCTTCCCTGCTATAAGTTAGAGAGTCAACCTGTCTGGTCTCTATACGTGCAAAATCTTCTCCCTTCATTACTACGTTTGCATCAGCATCAGTACCCGGTAATCAATATCGTAAATTCCCCCTTCCCGTCTGCTGCTTCCAGTGTTGGTTGACATCACGTGCGACTTGCCTCAGATTTGTAAACAACAGCAGGCGTAACGTAAGCAAGGGTGACTGAAGAATCAGAGTAGTGCTGGCTGCAGACTGCAGTTGCAGTATGTTTATCGTTTTGTACCCTCAAAAGGTGTCGGACTTTAGGAGGTGCCACCTGGATTCCACGTCCACACAGATCTAAGGTGGGACCAAGTCCAGGAGTAGGTATCTCGACTCTAGCATTCCATGTGAAAGTTCTTAAACAGATTTTGTTTAAAAAAGTTTGTATATAATTAATTAATCTTTTAATCAAAGATTTCGGCTGTTAATGGGGAACACTAGCAGGCTAATCAACATGAGATAACAAACAAATGGTTTTAATCCACCACATAACTCTTTCCAAATGTCCCAATAGTGTTGAAAACATGTTCACTCATTCTCTGCCGTCCAGGTTATAATATATTTAACTCAGTAGTCAGTAGAATGCAATGCATTTAGCAGTTTAGACCCTAAACCCTAAAACCATAGGATCGGTTTGGTTCTTCCATCTTTGGATCTTAGGGTTTAAAGCTGGCAGACCCAATCATTGAAACCACATGAGTGGAAGACCAACACCAAGCTTTGAAAAAGATTAATTCCAAGCTGTTAATTTGGATGTAGTTGGTTTACGAGGGACATGATCTAATTAACGTGCGTAGCATTACCACTAAGGTGGAGTGTCATAACACAAGAAATTAAGAAATTATATTAGATACATATGATATATAAAAGGTTTCTACGAATATCTTTATTTTAAGATTTTGGATTAGATTTTAAGGTTTAGAATATATGAGTTTATAATTAAAATTTAGGATTTATAATTTATATAATTAATAATTTAGGACTTAATCTATAAACCCTAAATTATGATCTCAATTACTAAATTACTACTAAAACATATAGAAAAAATATTAAATGAATCTGAATTATTATATCATTTATGATCTTATTTAATAATAATTGTTTATTTTATTTTTTATAAGGTGAATCTTTATGTTTTTTATGCATATCATTAAATAGATGAATCTTTATTTTTTATATTTCATTAAATAAATAAATCTTATTAAATGAGATTATGAATAATATGGTGAATCGAGACCATATAAAAATTTCCGGGAAAAACTAGATTTTGGACATTGATTACATCTCGTCCTTTCCATACTTTTACAAATTTTCCAAAAATAGAAAATTACAATCCGACTTAAATGGAATTCGGACAATAAACAAACATGTCCTGTAAATTATTGCTGTGTGCCATGGATGCCTGTCTGAAAGTCTGGATATTTTAAACCTGGAAGTTAGGAATATGATTTGTTGGTGTCAGCCAATCGTACCCTGAAAAACAAAAGCTCCAGATGATGAAGTAAAGTATTGACAACAGATACAATTTTGTACCTATTGTTGCAATGGAGATTACACACAAAAAAATTAGCATGAACCAACCTCGTTTTCCGGCAGCCATCCGGGAAACGATATGCGTCCCTATCACCACCATTGTCTGTTTGGGACCATTCTGAATGATTGAGGAGAGAATTCCGGGTTCGGTTCCGAATAGCAGTTAATCCAGATTTCTTTCGGTATATGACTGTGGCAATAGCTCTTCGATTTCAATCCTGGCCCCGGAACAACTTATGCTTTTCCGAATTCGACTACGGTTAATCGACTCAACCTCGGCCAAAAATACAGCATAAACGGGTCTATGATCGGAGAACTTCGACTCCCCTCAAACATACGATAACTGATGGAGGCCTCTTCCATACCACAGTATCCGATCACACCTTCATAAATACAACCTAATTAGCTTATTTGCTTAGACAATGGTTGCCAGTGTTTTTTTATAACAGCAAATGTGACAAGAACATGTAAGTACTAGGTTAACAGGGAGATTACCATGCAGGAGTTCTTCGTTTTTCCTTTGGATGCCTATCTTCCACAGAAAATCTGTCTGAATTGTTAGAATACTTGTATGTAGGAGGGAAATATATTTTTCCTTCTCTCCATCCGTTAAAAACACGGCCTCGCCTCTGCTCGATCCGAAGCTGGAAAATCGACAGTTTTTTCAGATTCTCATATGAATTAAGAGCAGCATAAATTATGTAGGAGAAAGGATATGAACATGCCTGGTCATTCTCTAACAGTGCTTTCCAATTACGCATCTCGACCAGAGCCTTTGCGGAACGGTGCGATAGAGCAATTCGATAGTTCAAATCCCCGAGCCATATAATACGACTGCACCGAGACACTGGAAGCTTAGAATTTGATGGTATCTAAATGTAACAAGCATCGAATCGAATCGAATTAAACATATGAAGGCTTACTCGTGGTCTAGAATCGCTAGGGGAGATTTCCCGTCTTTTGTACCACGAACTCTGGGAAACCTTGTCTTTCTAAGGATCTCCATGACATCGGAGTTTCTTCGAAGCTCATTGCCGTCCTTTTGCCCCGATGTTAAATGACTACAGACGAAGCAAAAGGTAGTTTGGTGCAAAGACATGCTAATAGAAATGGCACCCTGGGGGAAAACACAAGAAATGAGTGTATGGCTACTTATTTTCAACCAAATTCCTCACACAAGTGCTTCATAGGTAAAATTGTACCTTGTTTCCAAGATAACCCATCAATCCTCTGCCTACACATGACACTTTCATGTTTCGAACATCGTCTCGAAGATCAGTTTTAACCCATACTGTTAGAAATATCCCTACCATTTGCTTGCTAGCAACCAAACCGTACCTTGAACGCAGCTTCGGTTTGCCGGTATCCTCCATGGCACAAGATTCACCATAGGACATTGGAGAATGTTGTGAATTCTCCATGTTCCCCGGTGAAT